>OX421263.1:4825000-6025000 GCA_949125355.1 Agriopis leucophaearia | reverse complement strand
TTTACTGCTCTGTCGTGCTCGTGATCAGGTGGACGAGCGCTTTGAGGCCTCTTACATTGTAGCGCGCATAAAAACATGGGCTAGTTAAGTCTATAAAGGAAATAAAAGCGGTACAGATCGTAGCGTCGATGAACGTCGGAAAAGTTTCAAATTAAACTAGTAATAGAAACTCGGTAGTTAGCGCGGGTCGGCGGTCGGCGAACACGCGAGGAGCGATGCCCGCGATCGGGTGAACGGTTCGCGTTAATTAATTGGGTATTTTCACACGTCAGCGGCTAGATCTCTCCAAATAGATGGTTGCGCGGCCCTTAATTAGCTGTATCGGGGGTCCATCGGCTGCGCCTGCGCACTCGCCACGCCAATTTGGCGCGCCCTGCCTTCAGAATAGCCGTAGATAAAGCAGCTAGAATGCTCGGTAATAACCTCATTATGAAATATGTAGTTGTGTTCTCAGTCCTATTGAAAGATTTATTTTAAACTGCTTTTATTTTGTTAGACTGAAAAATTTAACAATGATAAAACCTTGAATGTAGGTACTCTATGTAGGTATATATATCTATACTAATATAAAGGAGAATAACTGACTGTCTGTCTATTTGTGGTGAGTGATATAATCTTTATCAGCTATACTAAACAACCATATTACATTGATACAACTTAGTAACGAAAACATTTTTTTCGTTACTTGTATTATCAGCGTAACATTTTCACTCGTCACGCTTAATAATTACTACAGCAACATCTACGCTAATAATCCACACAATATCAAAAAGAATTTTAATGATCATTAAATAAATTGGTATGATCGCTAGCGCATCGTTATTGTTATTTTAGTCTAATAATGTTACAAAGACTGGCGATGATCGCACGTGTTCCATCGCCCATTCTTTACCTCGGGGATTGATAGCCGTCAAAAAACAATTACCTTTTTGTCGGCGAACCGATACTCCGCTAATTACAATAAGTGATCATTGACTTTTTTAATTACGACGCTCATTGAGGCGTCGATCATCGCGGGTAATAGTTGCCAGTCAGTGCATTTAATAACGCCGCGCTTCGGCTCCGACTTCGGAATGTTCGTAGTTTCGCTCTCGCGGAATTTCTATTAATAAAGTCCGGCTTTTAATCTGTTTTTTCACAAAACTAATTTAATCCGTTAGCAATTTATGCAATCTTGCAAATTAAATCTTAAAATATTGTTGCACGCAAGTGCATGTCGCGACAAAAAGTACTCGTAAGAAGCAAGTTAAACGTTAATTTTAATGTCTCGTTTAAAGAAAATAGTTAATGCAGTATGACTTCACGGAGTAACTTGTTTGCGCCTCGCGATTGAACGCCTTGCATTCCTTGAGAAGTGCAAGTGGTATTGCACGGAGCGGTCGGAGCAGAGTGGAGCGGAGAGAAGCGAACGTCGGCAGAGGCGGCGGCGAGAGAGCACCGCACCCGCCCCGTGAGAAACGAATGTTCCCGACCTCTAATTACGTTTTATGCGATATCGCCATTTAATTAGCAACATGTTTCCCATTCCGAAACATTAATTAATATTTTCATCAGAGTTCTCCGCATTTAACTGTGCTTTTATTACTCTCTCGAGATTTTAATAAAGATTCTCGACCACCCTCGGCCGCGTATTATTGTTTAAAAAATCGTGTTATGAAAATGTTATTGCTGTCGTCGCGAGCGATCGTTAATTTCATTGTCGACTGCTTTTCGATCGTACCTTAAATGGGTGTTTTAAGTGAAACGGGTGATTGTTTTTGTGTCTCTCAGTGGGTACAAGCTGTCGACATTACAGGAACGCACATTCGTCACTTTTTACCGTAATAAAAATATCACAGCAAGTGTTTCTTGACAGCTATACAAGAAGTTTTATGTCTCGATAAGCCGATGTCAGGTGAAATTTCCAGATAAGGGGTACGATTAATTCACTGGTTGTGTGGTGTAATTGAAGCCACAAAAGTACAGATTAATAACCGATCCACGTAGCGCGGACAAATTGCAGCTGACCGCAAGTAATGACGCCGCCTGTGACTTTCGTGCGACACGTTTCGATTCCGATCGCATTACTTATTTTTCATCGGTATGCTGAAAACAGGTTTTTATTTTATGTTGAAAATATTTTAAGAGCGAGACATAACCTACAATAGGCCGATATTGGTGAAGCAAAATTCAATAAAACAGTCATATACTTAATTACTTATTAAAAAAAGTGATATAGAATGGATTAGGTAGTATTTAAAACAGTATGGCTTTAAAGCCTACCACATCTTTCGGTACTGCTTTAAAGCAGTACCTACCTATGCTAAATACGAGTGAATCGGTTTCTTCTCGGCCAGCGTGCTCCATCGTAGACCGCATCATCGCTTAAAATCAGGCCAGTTGGCGATCAAACGTAAGCCATGCAGAGGCAATAACTATAAAATGGTGTATGAAGTCTCAGACCATAGACAAACAATGGAGTAACAGTTATCGTTTATGTTCAAATGTTATGTTTCACCCACTTTTTGACTATACTGCTAAACTGCTGAACGCACAAACTATAATTACGGCACACTTACTCATTTTTCACGCACACCAAGTAACTTGCAGCTACATCAATGAACTAACAAATAATACACATGCAAAAAACTGGACGGCAAGGAAGTCAGCAGGGTGAGTTAAACTAAAGGTATCATGCCTGATTTAGGCCTGATGAGTTCGCACCCTCCACGCCAAATTATCATTATCTTCTTTGTTTGTCTAATCTGAGTATGGAGCCTACATAATACATTTTATTTCATTTTGCTAGAGTTTGGACGACATTAGGTTTGCTCTACCAAAAAAGTTCAGCGGGCGAAGTACGAGTATTCGATACGTAAAATACGCATCGAATTACATAGAAATAAAAAAGTATGAATTTCGATAGGTATTTACGCATCTAATACTCGTACTTCACCCACAGATCGAAAATGGTCACCAAGTGAGTGAGTCATTTGGTGAACCATAATGTCTCGTATGATTAAAATCGATGAATTTCCTACAACAGAGTTATGGTTGAAGTCCGAGGGCATGAGAACACCCTCGGAGGAAACTAATTACGCCGAATGTGGCTTGGGTCTTCGGTTAATTAGAGACAGAGTGGTTCAACCCTCTTAATTAATACTTGTGCCTAGAAGGCCCTTATACTTACCTCCACTGTTTTGTTTGAATTGTTAATTCGTGATAAAACATGAGTGGGTATTGTGTTAAACATTATAATTAAATTCTAAAAATGCGGCTTCGTTAAGTTATTTTAGTTTAATGAGGCAAGTTACCATATACCTACAAATTTTTGTAACTAAAAATCTTCTTTATAGAACAAAATCGGGTTAGTTACACCATTTATAACTCAAGAACAGCCGGAGCAATTTTTCATGATCTTTGATTTGATGGATTTTTCTGCACTCCAAATAGCAGTTTAGGTACTATAATATCGGAAAATTTTACGAATAAAATTTAGAAGAAATTTTCGATTTTTTTTAAAGAAGAATTTTTTTTTCCCATACATTTTGTATGGAACGGCAAGAGTGGGCGGTTTTCTGAAAGCTAAAGAAACAGGTTTGCAACCATCGATAGATGGCGCTGACGATACATGGTTTTAATTTTTTTCGCATTTGTCAAAGAAACCTACAATACAAGGCAGAAGACACATTTTATAACACGGCTAGGCAAGGCACACTTATGTAGGTAGCAATTTATTTGTTTTGTGTTGTGGAAAAACAAGTACTATTTTAGCAAACAATAACCACAAAATACTACTCTACGATATAAAATAAAACAAAAACAAGATAACTATGTCTCGTCAACGCCATCTATCACATTTAAATGTTTTTTTTTTTAAATTGCCTTTTGGAAAAAAACACCCATTGAAGGTCGATACATTGACAAATTAAAAAAAAGTCATCTAAGTCAAAAGAGGTTGCTGTCGCTACCAAGGAGGTCACGTCAAGGAGGTGTACAAAGCGGGTGAAACCGCGGGGCGCATTTAGTAAATAATAAATCCAAATTTTACATCGCGAACAAAGACTGCGTAACATTGGGTAGGCAGATACAATATATTTTTCACTTGTCATGACCTTATTAATTTCTCCCTCCCCCTTTTACTATAGGACAAGTAGAAGGATTGCACACTTTCCTCGTGGAAATTCCAAAGATTCGTACTCAACGATTTGGGGCGTCATTTATGATACGAGTACGTACTGCCCAAGAATGGAACTCTCTGCCGTCCTCCTTGTTTCCTGAGAACTACAAACTAGGCATCTTGAAGGCTAGAGCGAGGAGATTTCTTCTAGGTCAACGGGTTCCATCCTTGTCCGCACCATCACTTACCATCAGGCGAGTTGGAAAAAAAAACTTGTATAAAAATGTAGAGCTAAGAGTTAAACCCAAAAAAACCTTCGAACTCCAGTTAATACATAAATTAGGTTGTCTGTTACCTAGTTCTGAGTAACCACTGAATATAAAATAAGATATCTTATTGAAGTGAGCCTATGTTAGGGTTGCCAGACGACAGTATTTATCCTAACACTATGGCGGCGCCCCCGGTTTCACACTTTTTGGATTTATAATAATTAGTGTGATGATGTCAAGACCAATTTCTTGTCAGATCATTATTCAAAAATATACTGGGATACTTGTAACTAACCGACGCGGCGACGTCGTCTTAGATGCAGTTTCTGTACATCACAACAAACCGCTTTTCTTCTACGACTTTTGATAAATCGCGAGAAAAAAAAATTTTGCTGTTCTATAAATTTTGTCGCGTGTCAACTTTTTATCAGGAATAGCTGTTTTTCCGCGAACTTTCAAGTCGTAGAACAAAAGATGTTGGTTCTGATGTACAGAAATTGACCCTTGGGGTTGTCGGTTTGTTACAAGTAACGCTGTATATATAATTTTTTGGAGTGCGCAAATTTTGCATACGTCAAACTCATTGAAAATAAAAACCTCGTATTTTATTGATTCATCCTTTTTGGAACAAAAGTGTAAAAAAAAACATTTTTTACCGGACTGTATACTGTTATTTATTCTGTGGCTGGACTCATACAGTACAAATAGTTATAAAAAAACATCATTCGTAGGACTGCACGTCAGAAGTGAAAACTTATGTAGTAATTCACCTATTCTTCATGAGATGGCGCTGTTTTAAAATACACGGTACAGACTACAGAGTGATGATGACGCTAGTTCCATGATTTTTATTTGCCCAAAAAGTGCTCAATGCGCCTAAAGAAGTTTTCACTTCAAAAACCTGCGTTATAAAATTTTACGCACTCAAAAAAAACCTGTATAATTATTGATAAGTTTTAGTTAAATTTATTTTAGGTTATAATTAATTATCTAATAAGACGTGCAAAACTGACGAGTTTGTTCAAATAAATTATGTTTTTCAGTAAACCGATGGTAGCCCTTACAGTCCGAGTAGGTGTGCGCGTAGGTGAAAACTGTGGTATTCAACATTGTTATTTATTCTGTTCAACTTGCAGCCATTCATTTGACGTCTTTATTTGGTCAGATTATGACATTAAAGTGGTAATTTATGTAGGGAATAAAACATAGGATATGAAGTCATTGTTATGCATTTTGTTCCGATATTGGTAACGCTCGTGTCACTTATATATATATATATATAGATTATTATAGTTATATGATTATTTACGGGATATTTACTGTGGTAAGGTTGTGGAAGGAGCTCCCGATATTTCGGCGCAGTTACATGCACCATGTTCACGGGAAGACATCGGGAGCTCCTTCCACAACCTTACCACGGTAAATATCCCGTAAATAATCATATAACTGTAGTGAACAACCGTGATAGTTTAAAACAGGTTATTATGTAACAGATTATAATATAATGTAGGAAGTTCATACAGGGTTACAATAAGCCAAGAAGAGGTCATTTTGAACAAGTTTTATCATGGAACATTGAACCTTGAAATCACGAAAAAGTGCCAGCTGTCCCATAGATCCGCATCATCGCTTTCCATCAGGCGTGATCGCCATCAAAGGTTACTCTAGTCCAGTGTTTTTCAATAATTTTCATGTCGCGACCCCCTTAGTATGAAAAAAAATATTCGCCAAGAAAGCCTTCTCTGTTTATAATCTGTATTTTATTATATTAGAACAAGGAATTTATATACTAGCAACGTAGTATATAAATTCCTTGTATTAGAAACATCAATAGACGAACAAAATCGTCACATTTTTGTGATTGATTGATTCTTGTTGATTGTTACGAATGCTCATTAATTAATATTCCCTCAGTAAAATACAGTTTTAAACTTTGCTTTTTTTTTCTTTTACTTAGGCTTCGCGACTTCCTGCGACGCCCTTATAGAGGCTTCGCGACCCCCCGAGGGGTCGCATTCCACACATTGAAAAACACCGCTCTAGTATTAATGAGTTTTTGGCTCAATAATAGAAATTTCATTATAAACAAATCTTGTTTATTTCGTAGCAAACCAAAAACTAACAAGACGTGTAGAAAAAAAAGAACAACAGTTTTTTTTCTAAATCATATTCAAACTTCTTGGTGGCCTGTGGCCAGTAAACCACAAGTACGAGTATAATCTAAAAAAAAAAACATTCACACTCATTGAAATTTCGGGGACAGCTGATATTTTTCTCGCGATTTTAGGGAATGCAATGGTCTCTTACGTCATAGTACCACCGTTCAGTGTAACTCTGTATGAACCTCTATTATATTCTCCCATGAGAATAATGACTCTTGGATATTTGGCTAAACATATATCTACATATTCTCTATCTCTACATAGTATAAAATAAAGTTACTTTCCGCGTCTGTCTGTGTGTATATCCGCTAACTCCTCCTAAATCACGGAACTGATTTTGATGCTGTTTTCACAATCAGTTAGATATTTTTTTACGGAAGGTTTATACATATTATAAAACCTAATAATCACGTCGACACGTGTCGACAAAGTGCACTAAGGAAACGGGTATAATTTATTACTTTTTTAAATTCAATTAAAATACATGTAATTTCAATTAATATATATTTTATGTTTCAGAATTAATACATTTTTGTTTTCAGATTTAGTATTATCATATTTCATGTGACAGAATTAATTAATTTTTGTTTCAGATTACTTTAATAATTTTTTAAATAAAAAATAATTCAGAATTAATTAATTTTTGTTTCAGGTTACGTTAATTTTCAATTTATGTAATTAATATTTTATATCAGGTTAGGCAAAATTAAACTCAATAAAATTAACATTATCAACAAATATTTATCACAAATTCCTTATTGTACTTGAAGCGACGTAGAAGCGGAATTACACTAGAAATTCATCATTAAAACAGTTTTGAAAATGGACTTCCGCAAAGTAACGCCTGATTCAATCAACAACCTAATAATGTTTTTATGTAAGTAGCAAGAAAAGCAATATTTTGCAACCTAGTGGCGGAAAAATTATTTGGCTTACGTTCACATTTATACCACTTTTTTATCATTACACCCTTGCGAAGCCAAGGCGGCTCGCTAGTTCTATATTAAAAAAAACTATTTTAAGTAATACAAATGAAATTTTATGTGATTTGGTATGGAGGTATTCATGAGGTATAAATAAACACATCGGCTAGTCTTTTTTTTCAAAATGTATGGTTCTTGTAGAAGAGCGGGTGAAACCGTAGGGCACTGCTAGTATTATTTGGGAATAATACTAAAATTTAAATTCAATAGTCAAGTATTTAAATTAAATAGATCACACCACACTACGTTGCTTACGGTATTTGCTCTCGTTATCAGAAATAAGTTTTTTTTTAATAGAACAACGATGTTATTGGAAAGGCTCTGAAATATGCTGTTCTTCGATCACCATAATATGCCATACCAATAAAACGCGATCCAAGATTAAATAACAGTTTTTAACTGACTTCAAAAAAAGCGGAGGTTTTATCAGTATGTTCCACTGTTTTTTTTTAATATATTTATTATGTTCACCGATTTCTCCGCCAATTAAGAGTTGATTTTGATGATTCTTTTTTGTTTGGTAAGTCATACTTAAAAGGTGTATGTCCTATGTAAATTTCATCAAAATCGGTTTAGTATTTAGGTTTTTATATCAAAATAACAGAATATACATGTCTCTAAGTAAACGAAATTGCGTATTTACTCATTTTGAAATCGGTTTATTGTGTGATGCACTTGTCTAAAATAATTATGTAGTTATTATCGTCATCTATAGCTTACAAGAACGAGATGCGTAGGTAAGTCGGGAGCATCAGCTAGTCTGTCATGTAAAATTAGCTATTATTAAATTATTTGCTAACCACAACTTTCATAATAACATAAACTTCATAATCATTTAATTGAATATAATTGCGTTAAATAATTATAGTGCCGTAAAACTGTTAAGTTATGTACAAAATGCCTTAATGTACAAAATCTATAATTGCGTAATATGCAAAACATGGGCATTTGGATTCAAATGAAAATCATATTAAGCAACCAATTTACGATCACCTATAAGTAGGAGCTGGCACGACTGTAACGCCTTTTTACTTTGAATATAAAAAACTGTTTTAATGATGAATTTCTAGTGTAATTCCGCTTCTACGTCGCTTCAAGTACAATAAGGAATTTGTGATAAATATTTGTTGATAATGTCATTTTTGTTGAGTTTAATTGAGTTTGAAAATGGACTTCCGCAAAGTAACGCCTGATTCAATCAACTATTTGAATATAAATATAATTTCGCCTCAAAAATATAACTAAGTACATAATTATCAATAAAAAAACCGACTTCATAAAAATGTCAGAACTGGATCAAATTGGACGACGCGGGAAGCACTAGCTTTCAAATATAACCGGCCAAGTGCGAGTCGGACTCGCGCACGAAGGGTTCCGTACCATTATCTATAAAAACGGCAAATAATCACGTTTTTTGTATGGGAGCCCCCATTAAATATTAATTTTATTTTAATTTGATAATTTATTTTTAAAGTTAATATATAACTAAATATTCTGTGAATATTTCAAGCGTCTATCTCTTGCCGTTATCAATATCGAGCGAAAACGAGCAAAAAAAACACGTTTGTTGAATGGGAGCCCCCCTTAAATATTAATTTTATTTTTATTTAATTATTTATTTTTAAAGTAAATATATAACTAAATACTCCGTGAATTTTTCAAGCGTCTACCTCTTGCCGTTATCAATATCGAGCGGAAACGAGCAAAAAAATCACGTTTGTTGTATGGGAAATATTTAAATATTTATTTTATACTATTTTTTTAGTGTTTGTTGTTATAGCGGCAACGGAAATACATCATCTGTGAAAATTTCAATTGTCTAACTGTCACGGTTCATGAGATACAGCCTGGTGACAGACGAACGGACGGACAGAAAGACGGCCGGACGGACAGCGGAGCCTTAGTAATAGGGTTTACCCTTTGGGTACGGAACCCTAAAAAAAGAGTCATTAAAATCGGTTCACCAAATCGGTTCTTTAGCTTTAAAAACCTGTTAAAGTTTTTGTAAAGAATCGGTTCGGAAAGTTCAGAAGTAACAAAAAAAATACAGTTGAATTAAGAACCTCCTCCTTTTTGGAAATTGGTTGAAAATTATATTAAATTAATCATTTCAATCAATCAATCATTTTATTAGGAAACTAATAATAACAGTACATTAAAATAAGCCTTTGGATCCCGTACTAGTTTTCACTGTGTTTCGAGAACCAGCGTCTATGTCATCTATGGGCCTTTTTTTTTTTTTTCGAGGGGGAAATCTTCCAAAGATACCCGGCTGCATTGGGGTGCAGCCAGGTTATGTGGGATTGGACCCACTAAAACCCCCCCGGTGACCAGCCTTAGTGCTTGACAAGAGGGCTCCGGGATCTCCAGAGGAACGCACCGGAGCCCTCAGCACTGCGCTATGGCTCCTCCCGAGACAACTGCGTGTTGTCTCAGTCCCGACAACGTTGGTCACACAACGTACTCTCCCTGGGCACGCTTAAGTGGATGGTCAGAGCCCCAACTTTGACCATCCCGAACCCATAGGTCCCCTTTTAGTAGGCTCTTACTACAGGCAGGGGGTACCGGTGCCGTATTCTATTGCCCCGGCACCAGGGCTAGTCATCTATGGGCCTAAGAACATGTTACAAATATTATTACACAACATATTAATGATTATGATAATTATATAAGAATATAATATATATTATTTTTTACTGCCCCGGTGGCTCAGTTGGTAGTGAACCTACTTTCTGTGCTTGGGGGCGTGGGTTCGATTCCCATCTAGGACAAACATTTGTGGGATGAACATTTGTGTTTGTTCTATGTCTGGGTGTTAAATATCTATTTAAGTATGTATTATAAAAATATATATGTATGTATATCCGTCTCTGGCTGCCGTATTACAAGCTTTGCTTAGTTTGGGGTCAGATGACCATGTGTGCAATAATGTCCCAGATATTTATTTACATATAGCACAAACTCTAACTGTAGGTATCTAATAAAAAAGTAGCATGATGTTATTGTTTTACAGTAGTAAATATTACAAGTCCTCATCTCACAGAATAAAAAAAGAAAACCTAAGTAATAAAAAAAAATACTTGAGCTCCAAAAAAGTACATAATATGACGAACCGATGAACGAACGATAGAGAAAATTGTCTCTTTCTCTCCCGTTGGTCCGACGGCGGTCCGTCAGTCAAATCCGTCATGTCTGTTAGCTACTTAAGAGACCAACTTTTTGCCACTTTGGGTCATACTTTGCTACATGACCCATCGCGTATCCTTACGCTTGATATTTTTTTAACCAATGATGATACTGTAACAATGCTAGCGGCAGAACGTTGGGTATGTTACAGTTATATGATTACAGTTACATGCACCATGTTCACGGGAAGACTCAAACTCTGTCTTCCCGTGAACATGGTGCATGTAACTGCGCCGAAATATCGGAGCTCCTTCCACAACCTTACCACGGTAAATATCGCGTAAATAATCATATAGAACTGTAGTGAACAACCGTGATAGTTTAAAACAGCGTTGGGTATGTTGTTATAAATATGTAGTTTAAATTAGGTATTATCTGACCATTGTATTTATTAAGTTAGAGTTCGTCCTCTCCTTCAGTCACATACACTAGGTAGATATATTTGGTTGCAATAACCTTACGTACAAACAGGGATTCAATAGGAACTCTATAAAGTCTATTTACGAGCTGTCAGTGTAAAGCCGTAAATGTTAAATTGTTCTGGTTGTGGATAATGGCGTATTTAATGTGTTTTGTTGTATCACCGGCCGTGTCGCGACCGTCGCGTCGCCCCAGACATGGCTCTTCGATTAACATAAAACCACAGAAGATATAACAGTACTTACGAAATAAACCGAGGCAAGTTCTTGGCAACCCTGTGTGGGCGCGCTCTTGACCATTTCTCGTGCTTTACCGGGCCCTTAACGGCCCTCGTTTCTTGTAAACCTAACTAATTTTCACAACTCGCGATCACAACGACCGCACCGCAGTTCTACGATAATCGCTAAACCGTTTCGAGACCGCTAAACCACATTTAGTCAGAAATTCATCCGACTGATTTCGCAACGACGACGGCAGTCGAAAAATAATTAGCAGTCAGCCGACCTCGCGGCCGACTGCGAAGGAAAACCGCACGAGAGCTGACATTGACCTGCGCACCCACACCGAGACATACCTAGCTTTTACATGTTTCCCCTTTTCAATGTGTGTCTACATTTGTGCTGTAGTCAATTGACGGTAGCAAAAACTCAAGATGTTTAACAACACGCCATCTCGTTCGATTCCCATCCGGTCGGCGCGCTGACCGATCATTACCACTTACGGGATCAATAATTCATATCCAATTAGCTGATTACCGCAGGATGCATAGATTGCTGTGGTCGTATTGCCGTACACGGGCGCATTCGATTAATTCACTCGATTTAAATAGTGGTTTACAATGTAGTACGATACGTCTGACGCGTTTGACGGCGAGTGCTGATGCGTGCGGTGATAACATTCCGGTTCGGGTATCGAGCACGAAATTCCCGGGGCCGGTGCTCGAGGATCCGATCTAGATGTATGTTTGAACGGTCGGAATGTCGGACAATTGATGGAAACTCGTCATTGCTGTCGGCTGTCGGCGTGCTAATCTAGTCTGGAAGCTGACGAGAGGTCTCGTCGGAGATATCGGATCGTGACGGAGAATTCGTCGGCTGCCGCAGCCGCGGCTGGAATGCGACTTGTAATTGATTTGTCCTGTGTCGACAGTCGATGAATTGATAGGACTATCGAGACGTCTTTATTCGCTTAGATAATATGCTAAAGCTTCATAATACAGTAGATATACCAAAAATCTATTATTGATTATTTACTAGCAATTACTTACAGCTTATCTTGTCCTAATGTGTATATTATTTGATACTTCCTAAAAAGTTGAAACCAATTGCGTGAGAGCTTTAAGACTGGTAAATATTTTTTCATTAAACTCGAATTGATATAGCAGCATCAACCTGCATAACATATTGCGACTCAGTTGTGAAGATAGGTTATGTGGGTATCTCTAGCTTTAGATTAATTGAAGCAAAGTTTTTATCGTGCTTTATAAAGCTCCATCCAGATACGCCTCAGCGTCAAGCGGCGGCGTCGATAGCTCGCACGCGATGAAATCGCAGCCCAGTAATACCAACCAAATAAAATTAATATTCATAGCCGTTGTATTTATTGGCTTTCAATTAGTTTAATCTTAATGGAGCATTAACATACGCGCGGGCGACGCGTCGAAGCATTACCATGGAAACTGAGTGTTGCTAGCGTTGAAATAAATTTTACCTCATACCTACCAATTTAAAATATTTTTGGTTATTTTCAAATAATTAAAACCTTATGCTGTTTTCCATCGGTGAAACATATAACTTCTAGCTATGTTTTAGAGATCTATATAGATATAACCTCTTTATTGTGCACACCAGAAGAAAAAAACACACAGATAGAGAAACTTATGAGCTATACTATTTCCAATCGTTTATTTGCTCTGACAGCTGCAATGACATTAAAAAAATCTGGAAAAAAAAAAACATTAATTTAACATTGCAGCTGTAGGATCAAATAAGTAAATACCTACTTGGACCTAGTTTAGTGCCTCAAAGTTTAATGTGTTGGTGTTTCTATTCTATAACTCTAGGATCTTTCTAGCAGCAAGGATTCATTATATGATCGTTCTTGCTTGCAGTTACTAGCATCATAATAATTATTTTAGGAACCTTTTGCATTTACCCAATTAAAAATTATCACTTGCCGTACAAGCCATGCCTGATACGACATCCTTATATTTTTATTATCGCGACCACATCTACGTTTGACCTTCAATTCACCCACTGGAAAGCGACGATGTGGGCAAAGATGAAACATGCAGAACGAAAAGGGCTGTTCTATAGAAAAACTACATTTACACTCCAACTAAATAAATGAAACAATGGAGATGGGTAATGGGGAGAGCTATGCTCGGAGTTTCTTTGCCCGATAGTATACAAAACGTGGATATTCGCCAAAGAACCAGAGTAACCGACATAGCTATTAAAATTTGTATTGAAGTGGCAATGGGCAGGCCACATCGCTGGAAAACCTATGACCGATAGGGAAGAAAAGTTTTTGAGTGGAGACCATGAACCAGAAGACGCAGCGTAGGTAAGCCTCCCACTTGATGGATCGACGACATGAGAGTCGCGGGCATCCAGTGGATGCAGATGGCAGGGTGCCGTTCAGTGTGGAGGTTAGAGGTAGAGGCCTATGTTCAGCAGTGGACATCTTCTGGCTGATGATGAAATAAATGAAACACCATTTTTGATATTTCGTGATTTCAGGGTTGGTCCCATAGTGATAATAATTGTTCAAAATGATGTGTACAATAACCTTCTTTCGGCTTTATATCACCTTTTCGTGTAAACCTGTAATACTACTAACGTCTTAAACGATTAGTGGGCACTTTATGATCAATAAAGCCACGTTTAATAACATATATAGACTATATACCCCTTATAACAGCAAACAATCTAACTGTTAGATACTTAACAACCGTGTATATTATGGTAAGTAGGTATCTAAAAGTTAGAAGATAGCACTAATGATGTAACGTTGCATGTCTCTTTCTGTAAGTCTCTTTACGTATAAAGTGTGTTGTTTCCCATACGAATGCAGTTATCAGTGTGAGGCTTGTACCTATAGTTTCTTTTACTAGCACATCATTAGGTCTAACGTATTCCGCCACGAGAGATACTAATAGACGACTTTAATAGACATCGAAATGCTGCGAGCTGTCCCACTTAACCCTAGTCGTTTCGAAAAAGTACATAAATGGGCAACGCAGTGGGGCCTAACCTGGCAGCACCGGTCGCGGAAGGCTTGCTGCCGATGACCTCCGCGACCGGTTCCCGCGGCTACCTCCCGCCCCGCCCGGCCCCCGCGCCTCTCACCCCTTCCCGCGAGACGTTTCATTACGTTATTATTATATTAAATGCTATAATGCACATTGTAGGCATTAGTGGCTTGGACGTCGTCCTGAGAAAGGGCAATGTATGGCCCGCGTACTTCATCTCTTTTAATTTTATTTAAGTCCTAAGGATTAGCACGGTGATCTTTATGACCTGCTTGAATGGCGAATTGTTCTAAAGCAGAGGATTCTGCATTCCTAAGTACCTATGTTTCTCGGTATTTTACCCTGTATGTGAGAGTTGCATTGTGTAAATCACGTATGAAATTTCGCGAAACTAATCCTTTTGAGGAGGGAATTGTGAACGGAGAGTAATTTTTTTACGAGTTGTTGGATCAACTCTGTTGCGTTCTGTTCGTCAAACGGTCTTAAATTATTAAAGAGTGGCATTTGTTAGTTTAGCATGTTTAAATTACGACAGATTGTTTTCTTTGAAAAAAAATTGGTATACGCATACCTACTATGTAACTATGTACATATGTGCCAGTGCCAGAAAAATAAATCCGTGAAATAAGTAGGTAGGTAATGTTATTAGGGACTGCATTGAATTGTAGATATACTTTCTGCCCGGAAATGTTCAAGAGTACCTCAAGTCTCACTTCACTTCTATACATTGAGCAGTAGGTACTTAGTAAGTAATACTTAGGTATTTTATAAAATCACTATTATAGTGATTTTATAAAATATAAATTTAAGGTTGTGTGTAATACACAACCTTAAATCGAAACCTCGAAACACTTTTCGTGAAGTACCTAGTATCAAAACAACATTATTTGTAGACTCAATAAAATATTTATAAAATTTGATATATTTACAAAAAAATAGAGAATATACCTCTAAATTTTTGACTAAACTATTCATACTTGCTCAATAAGTTATAGTTACATCTTTTTTACAAACTAACAATAATTATTATCATATTATTGCGAACATAAACAACTTATACCCCGTGGCATGTCATCATCTACCAATCTAATTATAGGCATTGACCAGTTCTGGCGGACGGGACCTCGGCCTTTCGTCGGAATAAAGCACCGGCCGAGTATCGTATTACATCTTTCGGTGCACTTGATCATGCCGTTGTCTGCGTTCTTTTATTTGTATGCTTTACTCTCTTTATTTTTATTGGAGCATCTTTGAACGACCGCGACGACCGCACCGCTTAGCGTTCGCTGCACGAAATTGGCCTCACGAGAAACCATAACAACCTCATGGGAAACCATCTTCAAAATCAATATCCATTCGCCATAAACGGCGAGAAGTGTTGCGGTATCACTAGAAATTAGACGGAGCTCCGACCGCATAACTCTCGTAACCGTCAACCGAATCCCACATTATTGTACCCTTTTAAGCCAGGTCTCAGTCAATGTTTGAAACTTATTAGAGCTGCCGTTAAAGCGAGGAGAGTCTGCTGGTATAAATCGAGTTGGCACGTCAGAATATCAGTGGTAATAGAGAGCGGAGTGTGTGCGTCGAGGCCGTGCCCCGGCCGACCAATTTATTCGTCGGGACGTCAGATTTCGAGGGCCTCGTTACGACTAAGCCTCCAATTAGACTTATCCCTAATTAAGAGATGCCAATAAATTACCCTCCATCACGGGCTAACGAAGACGCGCCGCACTAATAACGCTAATTGATTTTGAGTAATGAGCTCGAGTTTTGATGGAGCCGATTGAAGTGGGGCGCGCCATCGATCCTAGGATGAAACGTATGCGAACTTTCTATATCGTTCGTCTTTATCAGACTATTTTAAAATGTTGGTCTGGTCTTTATTTTGTTGGAAGTATATATATTTTGAAGACGAATTTTATCATTGAAATGGGTTACTTCAATCTCCATTATTTCGGTGAAAGACAAAAACTAAGTGATCATTTGACTTATTCTCGAGCCTGATCGCGCATTAAAAACTGTTTAGGTCGTGTTCAAATCGCGAAAGCTTATAAGTTACATCAGTAGACCTCTTTGTGAAATCTATTTAAAAATATACGAGCGTACGTAACTTAGCTGTGTTCTTACTTTATTCAGTACTTGGAACGTTTCCTCTACTTCTTGATAAAGTTGTATTTCGTGCGCAAGCGCATTGTGCCGTGACTTGTCCTATCTCTCAGATGCTATCAACTCGCGATAGATCGAACTATTGTAATTTATTCTTCAGACTATTCCAAAAGATGTGTTAGAAATCTAACTCTATCAAAACAAGTCATTATTTATTTTGTTTGAATGTTTATTTTTATATTCTTGATTTAATCATACTTTTTCTTTTCAAATTATGTATAAATAGGGTTATCAAAATTTTAAAAATTGGTTAATACTTCAGCTTAATACCTATTTTACCCCATAAATGTATTTTTTTTTTTACAAAAACGCACATTTTTTATTTGCATATTGCAATTTCAAAAACCAATTTAAATTTTCCTCGAAAACGTTAAAAACTGTCTCGGCGTCTTGAATGTTGACGTCGTGCTTATGAAACCAAAGAAAAAAGTAGTATTGGCGCCAACGTGAAAAAACCTTCGTTTCATTGTGTTATTTTCCTAAGCTTGTGTATTTTCGAGTGTTAATTCGTAATACTGGTGGATTATTACGTTAATAATCCACCATTATTTCGCGGACGTGATGGAATGAAAAGTGATATAACGCGATGAAGCTTGTACTTATTATCGTGTTGTTCCAAAGCTCCATAAGAAGGCTATCCAAGAGAAGCCTCTTGTAAAGTCTCCTCCCCCACTCAGGTGCGGATCCAGCCCTCAAAAGAGGTTGTGGTCACAGCCACCCGAAAATCGGGCAAGTGCGAGTCAGCGTATGAAACTTGCATCGGGCATGATCGATATAGTGCATTCCTACAAAGGAAATGTTTCTGAAAAATTATATGACGGCCTGACCAAGATTTTGTACAGTGTATCATAGTTTCACGCGGGTAAAGCTGTGAGGCGTCACAAGTCACGTATTAGGGTGGAAATGCCCATCGTGCCCACAACGGTGGATCCGCGCCTGCCCCCACTTTACTAATACCAAATTTTAAAAAACTTGGTTATTATCATAGACAGACAAATTCAGACAATATTTATATGTCTGTCACGTTTGTTTTTGTGTTATTTTTAACTGACTTCCAAAAAGGAGGAGGTTTCAATTCGACTGTATATAATTATACTCGTATCGCATATATTTTGTTTGTTACCTCATAACTTTCCGACTGAGTGAACCGATTTTGATGATTCTTTTTTATTTGAAAGCTAGTGCTTCCCTTGTGGTCCCATCTCAATTTGGTCCAGTTCTGACATTTTTATGAAGTCGGTTTTTTATATTGATAATTATATTTCGTAGTATAGAAATTTTAGTTAATATTTGCTATCGAAGTACTTGTTTTTTTTTTCACAACACAACACATATTAGTAGGTACAAAAGTGTGCCTTGCCAAGCCGTGTTATAAAATGTCTCACCTTACTTGGGTGGTAAATCATAATCTAGTTCTCACTTTTCATACATTTATTCATAATATTACAATATTCAGATCTATATGCTTTCGCTATGAACGCTCAAGCCAGAATGAACTCCCTTTTACCAATCTCTCACTTCATTACATTTTTCCTACCCCCCAACAATCTTTCTTGGTTCGCACTGTTGCCGAGACTACAGAGTCAACACGTTTCCTACCGCCATTTTAATAAAAACACTTGTCAAATTAGATATTAAATGGTTTAAAACCATGAAATCATAAAGTAACGATTAAAATAATAATATATACTTAGAAATCATGACACTTGTATTGTAAGTTTCATTGAACAATAGCAAAAAAAAAACATGTTTCGCCAGCGCCATCTATCGATCATTGCAGAACTATGTTCCTAGAGCTGTCAGAAAAAATCCCAGGAATCCTTCACTACGCTCGGGAATAAATACGGCGCCCGTGACTTAAGACACTGCTTTATCCCCTCGGTGAATAATCTACTATAATGAACTTTATAAATATCGGGCTACATTAAAAGTAGGTAAGTATCGTATAGAAATTATAGATCTTCATCGCCATCGATTGAGTACTAAAGTTATTACATTGTTGTTTATAACTCAGATCCAATTAATTTTCCTCTATAAGTAATAGATTATCACATTTACCGCAATAGCATGTCTCTGGAGGTCCTGATGAAGTTGTTCTCCAGTATCTTAGATGGCATCGGCGCGAGCGCAGGCGATGCGTTGGCCGCTATCACTAACTCATTATTCCATTCTATCCGATTATACTTGTCGTTCTCGCCTTTGGGAGCTTAATAGATGTAAGTTGCTTGTTTTCTCGGGATGTGGCGTATCTACTCTGCAGGGAATTTCATCGATATGGCGTACGTAAGGGTTGCAGATCTGATTTATAAAAATGAATAAGAAATGTTGCTTTAAAAAAATATGCTTATTAATAAAACATCACTGTTCATCTTAAAATCCAATTAAATAAAATCATCAGGATTTTGTATGTTTTTCTTTGTACATTGTGTATTTGTTTTTAGCAGTTCATTAGTTTTGACAGCCCCGTTAGCTTAGTTTGTACCTGGTCAACTTGTCTTCTGCGCTTGGGGGCGTGGGTTCGATTCCCACATAGGGCAAACATTTGTGTGACGAACATTTGTGTTTGTTCTATGTCTGGGTGTTAATATCCGTTTAAGTATGTATTTAAAAATATATATGTATGTATATCAGTCTCTGGCAGCTATATTACAAGTTTTGCTTATTTAGGGGTCAGATGACAGATGACATGTCAGATGTGTGCAATAATGTCCTAGAATTTATTTATTTATTTAATTAGGTTTTCTCTGTACTTACATACTTTTTTCCATTATTTTAAATAAAAATCACCAGCATTTATTATATTATCAGTTACAATAACTAATTAACTAACTTGTAAGGAGGCACTAGTTTCGTGTATTTCATTTTTGGTGGTGATAAGCACAGAAAAGAGAAGGGTATATATATATATATTTCTCTACTAGTATTATAAACCGCACGATAATTGTGCAGTTTTTTTGCACTAGCAACATTTACCAAAATAACTACACACAATTCAAGGGGAACTGAACCGTATTGCACCACGAGAAGGTCAATTTTAAACTTTATCAAAATGGCGTTCATTACCTTTTGAAATAATACTAATCTTGACGAACTACTGCATTCCTTCCTATGTAGTTATATTATGACGTATCGTTTGCATGTGTTCAACTGGCTACAACGGATTTCTTACAAAAATGCCTTGACAGCCCTTCTAACGCTTGATATTAAGTTAAAAAAAAAAACATGCTGCAAATGTTTTGTTGACAATTGAATATTCATTAGCTTACAAAGATCATGCTGCACATGTTTTGCAACTTCTTCTTCTGCATTATTTGTGGATACCAAAAGGGGTTTCACCTTATTTCAAGAGCTCTTAAGCTGGTATACATGACACTGACAAATTGTAAGCAACTTCACTAACTTCCCGGTATGCTGCGAGAAGTACTTCTCAAGATTCCCTTCATTTCTAACGGTTCCCAACTTCAAGTACCATGGGTACTTATTTGTCAACAGACTTTAAAGTAACTTTCAAATTATTGAGGTACGGTTCAAAATTGAATGGTTAATATTAATGAACTTAAGAGTGGGAAAGTGTCGCCTATAGATTAGGGGTACTGGCGAAATTTGTTTACTGGTTGATTGCAGTTCATGCAGAAAATCACCAACACTGAATTTAGATTTTGAAGGCAGAACCAATTTTTTTTATTTTTTTTTTAGTTTTTAGTTAATATTTTAAATCTTTCGTAGCTTTTCTGTTTTTAAGTAGTGCATAACAAAAAATTGTTTATAATTAGATATACATATAAGAATAAGATTTATTTTATTGCCAAAAACAATGAATAGGTACATAAGGAAAAACAATGTTTGGCAATGCAAGGCAATGGGTATGCTCAGCGCCATACTGCGAGGTCCCGAAAGGTCACGCAGGGTTGTTTATATGTATAAGACGGACACAGCAACTAATGTAGTAGTGTAATACATAAAAAAAACGTTATATGAGGCTGAAATTATACTGCCAAGTGGCGAGTTGCCTGGCTACTTGGTCATAGATCTAAATGATTATTCATCATATGCTGGTAAAATTAGGCCTAAAATGTTAACTGATATTTGTCAATGTTTTGTTTTGTTCTGGCTTACATTACTAGGCGAAAATCATTTCAAAACACTTAGGACTAGCCGCATTAAGCGCTTAACGCCTCGCTAGTAAAAATGTCTCATGACTGACTAGCTAGGCGACTCTCTAGGTTCTAGGCGCTAGGTAGCTACCCACCGCACCGCCTCCGCTTCAGCCAGTGCAGTTCTGTCTAAGTAATAAGATTATCCAGTACCTCCCGTCCTGGAACCAGTTTGGAGTGCTGCTAGTGATGGGTGAACGAAGCTCCAATCTATGACGGCAAATAATGCGTTGTCGCTTACAAACACTTACAGCACCGTCGATATAATGAGCCGATGCGATAACAGTAATGCCTTTAATTGAACGCGTGTTGTGACAGTGAATGACACTTTTTTTGGATAAGTTGATTGCATGCATTGCATATGGACATTGGGCACGTTAAAGAATTACAGTATCGTGAGGGCGTTCAATGCTCACCGTACCCAGGAACAATAAAATAAGATTTTTTGGTTATTGGAAATTTTAGAGAATGCGTCTCTAATCTGAGCCATTCGATTAGACTTGGGGCCTTACGCCCATCTCCTAACGAGGACCCGAATAGGTGCAGTTTGCAAAATCACGCGAAGGCGAACATTAACGCGCCGAGATACGGTTTGCGGTCGCGTAATTCCATTCGATTAGGCCCCAAGTCTAATCGAATGGCTCAGATTAGAGACGCATTCTCTAAAATTTCCAATGACCAAAAAATCTTATTTTATTGTTCCTGGGTACGGTGAGCATTGAACGCCCTCACGATACTGTAATTCTTTAACGGGCCCGCGTTTATATGTGTGTCACAGCTGTGAAAGATTTTTTGGCCATTGGTTCATATTTTTACGATAAGTATATAAATATCCAGGAAATTAATTATCTATTTTCCCACAGATAACTACTATAAAAATATTCTGTCGCAGATGTTTTTCATAGCGAAATCAATCCAAACCTGATTGATACCTGTACAGCACATACAAGCATATGCCATGAAGTATGCTCATTGTGTATCATGGGATCGAGCAAAATTCTTAACGTGTCACTATTATCTGTATAGGTCCTGTGATTTGTTTTGAGTGTCTAATAATAAAATAAAATAAATAAATGAAATATTTTATACTAAACTCCATCGAATAAACACATAGGAGTCTTATTGAAAGGTAAAAAGATATGTAAATAAAAGAAAATTATGAAACCTTGGTAAAGGATAGTCTGTCAGATCTAACATTCGTAGCTATTTGTTAAAGGCTGCAGATAATGAGTTTAGTTCTTAGTTACGGTGCTACGTGCTACTGTATCGGCAATATTTGTGTTTCAGTTGGAGACTTTCTGTCAGCTTATGTTGTCCCTATGCTGCCTCTCCATCACCTTTAATCTATTCCTTTCCTGTGCGATGTCCTGCCATTATTTGCAGAATACATTCTGATCCTCTCGCTATCGTTTCCGGGGTCTGCCTGTAACAACAAAACTCTTGACTTCTGATGCGGTAACATCTCACCATCAGGTGGCTTGCCCGCCTGTATGTTTTTTTTTTTTTACCTTAAAGCTACCGCACTATGGCTGGGAACAGATACGATTCAAAACCGTACGGCGAAACTGGCTTGTTCCATATTTCACTTCTAATCTATCACCCTTGGGTGTTACAAAATTATTTAGTCGCATTGTAAAATTGTTTCACCAAATTCGTCGCACAGTACACAGTATTAGTGAGGTCTCACCTTTAGTCTTATATCTATTCCGTGTTGTTGGTTTATCGCTAACTTATTATTTTATCGCGTATGATTTAATGCCACAAGACTTGAGGAACGACACAAACACACGGGCACAGCCATTTTCTATTTCAATATCGGGCTATCTACATCTCACTGTCGAAGTTTCTCTTGTAAATACACTTCCATCGAATAACTATTATTGAGGCTTACGATAAAGTAAATTAATCGTAGAGTTAATATATGTATGACAACCAGACAATATATTGTTTTGTATGGTGTAACCTGACTTATCTACATCTACACTAATATTATAAAGAGGAAAGATTTGTACCTATTTTTGTATGTTTGTATGTTTGTAATGAATAGGCTCCGAAACTACTGAACCGATTTGAAAAATTCTTTCACTGTTGGGAAGCTACACTATCCCCGGGTGACATAGGCTATATTATATTTTGTAGCGAGGCCGAAGGCCGAGCTTACACTCGTGCGAAGCCGGGGCGGACGGCTAGTATAAAATATTTTGTATAAAATCTACAAAATTAAAGTTTGGCGAATTAAACCACCGCGAAAGTTTTAGACAAGTACAAGACTTTTAATTACGCATCTTAGGCTCGTACAATTCTTAGCAACATCGTCTAGCATACTCTCGATATCTATTAATTAGTGATATAATTAGGAGGCAAACAAGAAATTCATGTAAAACGAACTTTGCGAGGAAGGTGAGCCGAGGGGCAGGGGTGTAGCGAGGACTCTATGTAGGGCAACAAGTTACCAAAATTTACTTTTATTTATCAAGTATTTACCGGGATTTGTCCACCAATTTGCTTAATATTAAATAATGATATAACGTAGTCAAAATTGTTACATGCAAACGCAGTAGTTTAGTAAAGCGACAAAGCAAAAAACACTTTATAGGTACAGTTTACAGGTCATGAAAAATAAAACAAAGTTTGTTTCCAGGTAAAATATAACCTTTAGACGGCAGTCCTGAGTACGCCCACGCCGTGATTAATTAACGCGGTGGCTAATTAGAGCTGCGAGTCAACTCATTAGTAAGTGTAATTGAAACAAGTTGCAGATTTTTTTCCCAGAAAATATCCAATTGATTCTGTCTATTTATAAAACCGTTATTAACTGATTGTTTATAAATCTCTAATTGGATGTTGAAAAGTTACCGACAATTCGAGGAAGACTATCAGGTATTCAGTACCTAATTGCTTTGAAGATAAATATAATAATTAGTTGTTCTTCTTGAGACGGCTCTTGAGAGTTAGTCCAGTTCCAGACTTACCTATTTTCGACCACCCTTTAACATCAGGAGAGCACGCCTACCCTGTCAACTATTAAAAAATATGAACGAACGAACCAAACTTAGTATTATTTTGTGCAGGGTTCAAACTCCTAAATATTCTATTAAATTAAATGCATGGCTATTTAAAAATATTGGTTCGAAAAGTGCATAGGACGATGGTACAACGGGAAAGTACAGCGTATCTCTGACTACTTGTAATTCCTTACCTAGGGTTGTTGGCAATACTTTTAATGCTTTATCGATATTTTTGCGATACAATCGGTGTAACGAATTTAGCTTCGCAACCCTAATCTTTTGATGCAGTTCATGATTTTACGAGTTCTTTTTATCAAAACTGTTTTGATGATGAATTTCTAGTGTAATTCCGCTTCTACGTCGCTTCAAGTACAATAAGGAATTTGTGATAAATATTTGTTGGTAATGTTAATTTTATTGAGTTTAATTTTGCCTAACCTGATATAAAATATTAATTACATAAATTGAAAATTAACGTAACCTGAAACAAAAAGTAATTAATTCTGAATTATTTTTAATTATAAAATTATTAAAGTAATCTGAAACAAAAATTAATTAATTCTGAAACATAAAATATATATTAATTGGAATTACATGTATTTTAATTGAATTTAAAAAAGTAATAAATTATACCCGTTTCCTTAGTGCACTTTGTCGACACGTGTTTCGCCTCTTCACGAGGCATCCTCAGGACGTGTTGACTCGTCGAGCGCTTGGCCGAGAATGAGTAAGCCGTAACTGCAACGGTCCTTTATATACCGGCGCTCGCGTGGTGTTGGCAGGTGACGAAACACCTCAGCAAAGGTGACGTAACGCTTGTTTGTTCATTCAGCAGTGAATCATCCATTCCTTGATGTTTAAAAATTTCTAATTGTTCGAGAACGCTCATACGAAACCCTTTTTCACACATATGTAGTACACTGAATGTATTATTGTCGTCCAAAACGTGACCAGTTTCTAACAGATGTTTTGCAAAATGTGACTTCTCTGGGTGGCCATTTCTGTATGCGGAAATGTGTTCCTTGTAACGTGTTTGAAAATTTCTCCCTGTTTGTCCCACGTAAACACTATTACACTCATCGCAAGTCAATTTGTAAACTCCGGACTTTTTCTCTTTGTTTATGGTATCTTTACCATTACATAGCCTTCGCATGTTATGGCTGGTCCGGAAAGCAACGTGTACGTTGTTTTTTCTGAGCATTTTTGCGATCTTTTCCGATGTTGGCCCCAGATATGTCAAACTACCCACATATTTCTTTATATTTTCCGGTGGATGAGGATACAACATTGATCTTATCCTGGTTTTCTGTTTCTTCTTAATCAAGTTATCCACCATTTGTCTGTTGTATCCATTTGTTGTTGCAATGTGATAAATGACATCCAATTCTTTTTTGTAGTTTTGTGGCGAGAGTGGAATTGTTGTCAATCTATGGACGTAGCTCCTAAATGCTGCCAGCTTGTGTTGTGTGGGATGGTTGGATGATTCCGGTATTGCTATGTCCGTATGTGTTGGTTTGCGATAAATCTGGAAGTCTAGCTTGTTGTTGTTCCTTGTGATTGATACATCTAAAAAGTTGAGAGTCCGGTTTTCTTCTATTTCGAGCTTGAACTTTATCTTTGGGTGGATGTTGTTTATTTTATTCAGAAATAGGTCCACTTGTCGTTGCGTTCCTTTCCAACATATAATTATGTCATCTACGTAACGGTAGTAGAAGTGGATATTTGGCTCGTTCACCAAATTTTTGCACTCAAAATCATCCATAAAGACTTCGGCCATCTGTGGACTCAACGGTGATCCCATTGCCAGACCTTCTTTTTGTGTGTAAAATTGGCCATTAAACTGGAAGTAGTTTTGTTTCATACAAATGCTCGTTAGCGTCATGAGATCTTCTATCTCTCCTGGATGTAAACGTTGCTTCTCCAAATTACCGCTCAGTATTCTCAGTGACTCGTTAGTTGGTACATTGGTAAACAAACTCTCTACATCCAATGATATCAACTTGGCATTTGACGGGATGTTCACATTTTTAATCTTTTCTATTAAGTCCATCGTATTTTTCAAACTGTATTTTGGCCTAAACGATGACTTTTCTTTGAGTACCCCGTTTAAATGTCTTGCTAGATTGTATGCGGGGGCTCCAATATACGACACTACTGGCCGTATAGGAATATTTTCTTTATGTAATTTTGGCAATCCGTATAATAGTGGTGGTCGCGGATTCATTGGCACAATATTCCTCAGTGCGTTCTCCGATATAAAGGCAGTGTTTTTAATTGCTTGTTTAATATCTTGGGCATATCTTTTGGTTGGGTCAGAGTTCATGGGCTGAAAGTCGTCACCTTGTATTACGTCATGAACTTTTCGGAGATAAGTATCCTTTTCTAAGATGACGATGGTGTTTCCCTTATCTGCCTTCGATAAAATGAGATCGTTTTGTTCTAACCGATCCCGTATTGCTTGATGCAACTGCAACTCAGAATTTGGAGTCCTTGGAGATCGTATGTTTCTCTTTATCTCATTGGCCACTTGATGTTTCATAACTATGTCTTGTTTTCCTCTGATGCAAGCTATTTCTGTATCTACCGCCAACTCTTGTAATGTTGTTTTTGTTATTCCTGGTGTTAAATTGTATTTCAGCCCCTTTTACACACAAAAAGAAGGTCTGGCAATGGGATCACCGTTGAGTCCACAGATGGCCGAAGTCTTTATGGATGATTTTGAGTGCAAAAATTTGGTGAACGAGCCAAATATCCACTTCTACTACCGTTACGTAGATGACATAATTATATGTTGGAAAGGAACGCAACGACAAGTGGACCTATTTCTGAATAAAATAAACAACATCCACCCAAAGATAAAGTTCAAGCTCGAAATAGAAGAAAACCGGACTCTCAACTTTTTAGATGTATCAATCACAAGGAACAACAACAAGCTAGACTTCCAGATTTATCGCAAACCAACACATACGGACATAGCAATACCGGAATCATCCAACCATCCCACACAACACAAGCTGGCAGCATTTAGGAGCTACGTCCATAGATTGACAACAATTCCACTCTCGCCACAAAACTACAAAAAAGAATTGGATGTCATTTATCACATTGCAACAACAAATGGATACAACAGACAAATGGTGGATAACTTGATTAAGAAGAAACAGAAAACCAGGATAAGATCAATGTTGTATCCTCATCCACCGGAAAATATAAAGAAATATGTGGGTAGTTTGACATATCTGGGGCCAACATCGGAAAAGATCGCAAAAATGCTCAGAAAAAACAACGTACACGTTGCTTTCCGGACCAGCCATAACATGCGAAGGCTATGTAATGGTAAAGATACCATAAACAAAGAGAAAAAGTCCGGAGTTTACAAATTGACTTGCGATGAGTGTAATAGTGTTTACGTGGGACAAACAGGGAGAAATTTTCAAACACGTTACAAGGAACACATTTCCGCATACAGAAATGGCCACCCAGAGAAGTCACATTTTGCAAAACATCTGTTAGAAACTGGTCACGTTTTGGACGACAATAATACATTCAGTGTACTACATATGTGTGAAAAAGGGTTTCGTATGAGCGTTCTCGAACAATTAGAAATTTTTAAACATCAAGGAATGGATGATTCACTGCTGAATGAACAAACAAGCGTTACGTCACCTTTGCTGAGGTGTTTCGTCACCTGCCAACACCACGCGAGCGCCGGTATATAAAGGACCGTTGCAGTTACGGCTCACTCATTCTCGGCCAAGCGCTCGACGAGTCAACACGTCCTGAGGATGCCTCGTGAAGAGGCGAAACACGTGTCGACAAAGTGCACTAAGGAAACGGGTATAATTTATTACTTTTTTAAATTCAATTAAAATACATGTAATTCCAATTAATATATATTTTATGTTTCAGAATTAATTAATTTTTGTTTCAGATTACTTTAATAATTTTATAATTAAAAATAATTCAGAATTAATTACTTTTTGTTTCAGGTTACGTTAATTTTCAATTTATGTAATTAATATTTTATATCAGGTTAGGCAAAATTAAACTCAATAAAATTAACATTACCAACAAATATTTATCACAAATTCCTTATTGTACTTGAAGCGACGTAGAAGCGGAATTACACTAGAAATTCATCATCAAAACAGTTTTGAAAATGGACTTCCGCAAAGTAACGCCTGATTCAATCAACTATTCTTTTTATCAGTAAAACTTTTTTCAAGAATCTAGTTCGAGCTTACCATTAGGATTTTTCAAACACTCAGATGTTCTTAATAGAAATGAAACATATAGCTATGATACAATTTTATCTACTCGTATTTTATAAGCAATAAATCGCCATTTAGCGTAAGTACAACCCGTTATTGCATTAACCGACATGGTTGTCATGCAGAGAAGGTGGACTAATCCAGCCAAACAACGCTCGATTTCAAATCGGTTCAAAATCAATTTACCATGGCGTTTACCCACTTATCGACTATTGTCCAACGCAGATACTTGCTTTGTAACATCCCAACCCTACGGGTGCCCGACGGGGGGTATTCGATGATTGATGATGTGTAAGGGAGAGGGAGATATCGATAGATGAACTTCGTCTCGCTTTAGCGTGAAGCGGGACGCGACCAGTAATTGAATGGCAATTACGTAGCCTGTAAATATGACACAAGCACTTAATTGCAAAAGTGGAACTCGTGAGGGCCGAGACCGCACTGTGAACGCGCCTTTTGAGATGATTTATTGAAATCACGTTCAAATATATCTTTGCATTTTGTCGCAATTTCGTTTGTAAGTCTAAGTACTTCCTTTCTTGAATACCTCACATCTAGTGCAACATTTGTTTCAAAAAAATTCAGTGAGGAATAAACTTTATAAAATAAGTAGGTTTGAAAAAAGTTACGATATTTTATGTCATACCACTTGACACCAGAGTCACGGTTGTTGGTTCACCAAAACTTGCCATTGTTAATCTATGTAGACCAAAAATGCCTTCAAACTGGAACATTTTAATGTGTATCACATTTCATAGAACCGTGACTGACCATCTGCTGTACAGAGAGATGAATAATATATAAATTACATACCTTTGTGTAAGAATTAAAAATTCAACACACGGAGACGTTTCTATAGATTAAGACTAGCTTTTAATCCACTGTATTAGATAAACGTTGCAATTTGCATAAAATACCACATTACGTTTTAACTTACAACTCCATTATCCATAGAATGAGTAATTAATCTTCGAATGGGTGCGTTTCCCCAGAAACGGCGCGGGATGGAGAGCTGTGAAAAGAGGTGGGTGTTTCCATTGAAGCGGAGTAGAGCGGAGCTGTGTAGCAAAGCCAAGCGGAGCTGTATAGCGGAGCCGAGCGGAGCTGTATAGCGGAGCTGTAGCTGCATCGAGGGTACTTTTGCAACAGAGTTGAGCGGAGCATGATCTTATAATTTTTTTATAAAGCGGTGCAGCGCGCGCATCCCATCTACCGGTGCGATGGCGCACCCGCTCTGCTAGATTCCACTCTGCTTGCACCGCACCACTATACTTCGCTCCGCTCCGCACTGCTATAGACCGCTAAACACCGCTGATCTACTCCATACAATTTGATTCTTCTCGCCTTCACTGTGACTGTTTTCGCTCAAGCAGAACGGAGATGTTGATTTCATTCTATGTGATTGGCGATTCCAGCACGTCTCATCTCCGCTCCGCATCTGTCAACGCACCTTTACCATGCGCAACGTTTTAGTAATTGAGCATTCGAAGCCTCCGGCTACGCCTGGAAGTGAAAGGCTAAGCCAACTGGAAGGCTATGTAATACGTAATTAATTACAGGTCTAACTGGCATCAGTTACTTACGAGATTATTTAAATAAGCAGGTATTTTCCTAACATGCATTACACGTATATACCTGTGCACTTGCATAGGATATAATCATTATCATTATTATGAGCTTTTTATCGGGGTTTAAAAAAAACTTGTTTGCATATAGATATTTTGATGGCCTGAGAGTAACTTCGGATACTTTTATTCCGAAAAAAAAACCGGTTTCTCAGAGAATGTCCACGCGTATGAAACCACGGGGCGCAGATAGTTCCTTCATATAAGCATCAATTTAATAGCCCAGCTGACTCGTAACTGCTATGTGTATATTAATGGAGTGTTTGTACGTCGGGTTGTTAATTAAATTTTTAATTTAAACACAAAGTAAGCACATGGTGGCAGGTTGTGGCCGTTGCGGGCCGCCGGCGGGCGCGGTACCCTGCCACCTGTCTATGGGCAGGGCGCTCCACAACTGACTCGAACCTTTGATCATATATAGCTTGGATTTACCTTAAACTCGAGCTAGTACCGATACAAGTCTGCGAAAACTGAAGGGGGCGAGGTAAAAGCACGTATTACACAACTTGACATAATTATTCTTACTAGTTCTATAAACGCACACTTCAATATTGAGCGGCACACAACTGCAAACGAGATGATAAAATGGACAACCAAGGGATGTAAGCGCTAAAGGGGGAAATTTGGTATAACTTTTTATATATATTTTTTTCTGAGGCACGACTGGCACATAATATTTCATCAAAACAACCATAGGCAATAGTATAAAAATATGCTTATGTAGGTATAATAGAAAGTAAAATGATAGATAAACTCTTTATTGCTCACACAAGTTACATATACACAATAAAAAATGCCTAGTTAATCTTCAAGTTAACCTGAAAAAAGCGCTTTGATTCCACTTTTATTGTGCGAACCTCTCGACTGTGCATGGAAGCGCTGCTGGATGTTACCTGATAGTAACAATCTAGGTGTATTTAAGTCACGAGTGAATCGATTTCTTCTAGGCAAGCGCACTTCATCGTAGACCGCAGCATCGCTTAACATCAGGCGAGATGACAATCAAGTGCAAGCCTATTTATCTATACTCTATCTACACTAATATTATAAAGAGGAAAGATTTGTACCTATTTTTGTATGTTTGTATGTTTGTAATGAATAGGCTCCGAAACTACTGAACCGATTTGAAAAATTCTTTCACTGTTGGGAAGCTACACTATCCCCGGGTGACATAGGCTATGTTATATATTGTAGCGAGGCCGAAGGCCGAGCTTACACCCGTGCGAAGCCGGGACGGTCGGCTAGTAAATAAAAAAGTAAGTAAATGTATTGTAAAAAGTACACGTGAGTTGAGGTATCACAGCTACCTCATCAATATATTTCGATGTAACCGTAAGGTTATAAATATTATTAACATAAATGCAAACATTAGTAATAGTAATTTTTAAACTTTCGCGATTCGAACACATGTTTTCATATTTATCGGGACTTATCGCGCACTATTAAATATAGGTAAAAAAATAGATACCTTTCGCTCGACGTTTCGACCATGTTACAATGGCCGTGGTCACGAGCTGACTGAAAACTGCGGGTGAGTCCGGCGAGAAGAGCGGATATTTTGTTCTCCTACCCTCACTTGATCTTGATCTTGAAAAATTGCAGGGTTGTCACTACGACACACAACACTGACTGTATCGGTAAAAGTCCTAGTACCTACACCGCGGTTTGTACATTTGCTTACTATGGGATTCCACGACGCCGCTAACTTAAATCCATCCTCCCGGTTGAAATTGCGATGTTTTCTGATTTCAACCGCTTCACGAACCATTCTTGAAAAATAATGCCGTTCAGTGGAGAGGACCTTCGGGTCGTGGAGCTCGATCCAGTGACCGGACCCCGACTCAAGCAAATGTTCTGCTATAGCCGACTTCTGTGTCTGGCGATTTTTGACGGCTGCGATATGTTCTTTGATCCTTTCTGCTATGGTACGCTTTGTTTGACCTATGTAGGAACTACCGCAGCTACAATCAACCTTGTACACACCAGGGGTCTGAAAAGGAATAACGTCTTTCGGCGACCTCACGTGTCTCGCTAACTTTGATAAGGGGGTATACACTGTTTTGATGGAGTACTCTTTCAGCAAGCTCCCTACCTTATCCGTTACTCCTTTAACGTAAGGCATGAAAGCCGGTTGCCGCTCGACGTCAGTCCTTCTCTTGTGGCATTTGCGTCTTGCCCGACCGCGTTTAGTCACACCATAGCCATTTCTTTTAAGTACCTCCTGAACATGCCTTTTTTCAGCCCCTACAAATATGAAAACAAACATTAGTAATGTTTATCAGGTGGAAAGTTATTACAATCTTCCTGGTAAGTAAGTGTGTGATGTGTGCGAGCGATGCATTTGCGTAAAATCTGATCTGTGAATCTAACCTCGTCGCGCATGAGAGTGTCCATTTGTTAGTTGGACAGAGAACAATAACCTTTTTTTGCCGCGTAATTACTTTACCTGTTCCACGCATAGTTTAAAATTTTTACAAAATGCTCTGCGTACAGGTAGGTACATAGCCCGTTTCACACGCCGCTGCACACACGTTTATGCCAATTAAAAATATTTCTAGAACATTCAATCAATTAACATTTAACAAAGGTAGCTAAATCTAACGCATGCCATGTCGACCGACATGACAAAACGCCCAGGAGTCAGGTTTTAATTGGCATGGTGTCGAGTTCGGTCACGGAGGGTAGAGAGGGGCGCGCAGGGCAGCAGCAGCCAGCGCCTCTCGGCCCATACTGATTTTTTTCTTCCATCCTCATCCAGCAACAGGTGGTTCGATGAACCGACGAAATCTTCCATAATATCCAAAACAAACATTCTGAGGTGTTTACGATCTCTTTATCCGGAGACAATGGCCCGTGATCCACGTTAAAGAATGCCACTTTAATATCAATCGTTCATTAAACGGAGCTCGGTGCACAATCGTTCGTTTGGTGCGTTCTCACGCCTCATTAAAGTCTTTTTCGTGATTCGGCGACCGCGTCTACCGTTTCCCGGAGCACAATGAGCGAGTGATTCGGCGGCGAATAACGAGGGCATTTTGTCGGCCGCCTCTCACGTCCGACGCCTTCCGACGCTCAATGAAAGTTTACCTGCAGCCGTAACGAGCGATTTGTCCCCTGGCCCCGCGCTCCGGCCCAAATCAAAGCCCATTCACATCTGCATGCCGACACAATGCTGGCAATTAGGCCGTGCCTGGCCCTACAATCGAACGTAATGCGCGCTCGTTCGATGACGCCGACGCTGTCTCCACCTCTTCACTCCACTGCCACGCCACCCGGACTCCTCGCTCTCTTGATTTTGATAGCCTTAACTCTGCAGGTATGCGACCTGTTTTGCGAATAACTTGAATTTTATGGTGGATTAAAAATGTGTTCTTAAATTGCTTTGTTGCATCCACTCAAGTGTTAAAAATATAAATTGCGGGTTATGTTGCTCTAGTTTTTTTTTTGCTTAGCAGCACTTCTATTAGATAATTTTGGAATAAAAAATCTTTACAAATTTTGCATTTGGCAGGTAAACATCAAAATGGAATTATTGTTACCATAACTGGAATATGTAAATTACCGTTGCTAGCCTTCAAAGCTTTCAAAGGGTATCTACTTAGTTGCATTAAACATTATATTTTAATATCATTTTAAACAGTCGTTGGCTGTACGCAGTATATTGTCAGCGAGCACTTCCCCTCTACAAGTTTAAGGTGGAAGGTCAACTCAAGTGTCTGAAGCCCATCATGGCTTCTTTGTAGAGCCAATTTCAGCGTACTAACTGGCAGCTAATCTGCGTTGAGTTTCATAGTAACTGCCAACTATTCTGCCAGCGAGGTCTGGGTTAACTGCCCATAAATCTTTTCATGCTTATAAATGTTTGGAGACCTTAGAATGACTAATATAAAAACTCCTGACCTTAGACTTGCGTGATGAGTGTTGACTTTTCCACAAAAAGTGTCGATTTCGTTAAGAAATTGTTTATTTAGTGCGACCTAGTCCGTGAAATATGTTTGATTATTTGCTCTTTGCGTAATTCTATGATTTGATGCTCACTTATTTTATCAAGACCCATGACACTTCGATCGTGAGGTGAAGTAAGCTTTTAGATGCTAGTTACGCAAAGTTGTATCCTTTTTAACCGACTTCCAAAAAGGGGGAAGGTTCTCAATTCAATCCGTATTTTTAGAAATATTTATTATACCATAACTACCTAATGGTGTAAGACCATTAGGTGCAGCGAAACTCTAGTTCAGTAATATTTTTATTTGGGACTAAATTAGATGCCCCACACCACGTGCAAATTCAGCCCGCAAAAATAACCGATGATATGAAATGCTTTAAAATCAGTATAAAGTAAACACCGAAACCATCGAGATAGAATACCTATAGAGACAATAGAGCCAGTCTCTAAGTGAAAACAGTCAAAAAGACATCCGAGCGTCGTTGTACATACCTAGACATCAATTATGTAGTTCACAATGCCACATTTACTCCAATTTAGACGTTATGTCGCTTCCATAGTGTTAAAAGTCGCTTATCCGCAATGGCATCGTAGCACTGACATCTTGCGGAGTTGTAATCGGATCGTAATTGCCTTACAACTAACCAAAAAGTCGACGCAATGCATAGCGTGCGCCGAGTTCTGGTTCGGACATTTTTTGGCATGATTGTGACTCTATAAGTATTGTATCTCGATGACCGAAACTCTTCGATTAGCATTAGCGTACCTATGGCCCATTAACAGTTCAAACGTGGCAATTACAAATACATGTAACTGCCGCGTTTGTACCCAATCCATTAGTCAACTTTGATTGTGATTGTTCCCGCACTCTACCATCAAAAACCATTTGTGACTATGAATAACATCTTTGGCAGTAAATTTGCATCCCAGTCTGGCACACGGTCGACGTTTAGTGCCCTCGTAATGTAAATCATAAGCTTGTCTCGAGCTTTACTACTGGCAAGGTTGTAAATTTTCAGTTAAATATGTCATTCGTTTGCATAATTTTATTGTAAACAAGTGGATCACATTAAAAACCGACATCAAAAATAATATATGAAAAACGTAATAAATGCCTATAAAATTTGAGGGTTACTCTCGATTTCCCTGAGATCCCATCATCAGATCCTGACTTGGTGACAATGGGACTAAATTGGAAGTATACCTTACCAAACAAAAGTTTTTTTTTTTTCAAATTGGTTATAAGTTGGCGGAGAAATTGGTGAACACACATTAAAAAAAAAACCTTGGAGAAAATAACCGTCCTCCTTTTTTGAAGTCGGTAATAAAAATTGCAAGTTCATTTTAGACTCCTATTTTAGCCGTACTTACTGCATTAACAAAATACATTGTATGGTAAAAATAAAATATGTATAGTAAAAATACGTTTAGGGTATAAAAAAACCATTAAAAAGTGTCCTGGGGCCGTACCTTCATCTGTTTTAAGCGATTCAGTTTAGCTGATTGCGGAAAATCAGGCTAACGTGAACTTTAATGCGCCGAGATACGGTTTGCGGTCGCCCAACTTTTCGCAATCAATCGCTTAAAACAGGTGACGGTGAAGCGATTACCTATTTAATAGATACATGTTAGTAATGCCGACAAACTAATTTAACATGGTGTGCAAGCGATGTTGGCCAAGCTGTAGGAAGTACGCTTTACAATCTGACGGCACCCGGTTCGATCCTCGACCCTGCACTAATGACTTATTTAGTACTTAAATAAATTATGTGCAGTTTCGATGCCATCTCTCAAAAATTGTGAAGAAAAAACATTGTAAGGAAACCGATATGCCAAAGAAGACATGACATTTACCAACATGCACTGGGCCTGCACTGTGGATCCATCCTCTCTCTCTCTCTAACCTGTATCCCAGCAGTGGGAACGATACGCTGATGATGATGATAGGCTAATGCACAGAATACCGTAACAGTCAGTATTGTTAATCTACTTTTCGTTCTGACATTTTTAAGCGCTAATCCGATTTACATATATAGTTTAAAATATTTTTGCCAACACGCAAAACATTTTTATACATATAGAAACATTTGCTTTCTCTTGTTTTTACAGGATTTCCGTCAGATACAAGTTGGCAGAGCATAGGTTAGCTTAGCAGACGTTCTATGTAAGAGCGTTAATCTAGGGTTTTTTTTCACTCGTTACAGAAAGGCATTTTTTCAAATTGGCATATGGCAACTGATCCCACCATCCTCAGCAGCTACTGCCGCTGCCCAATTATAACTAACCAAATCCGGCAGAATTGCAAAACCAATTTAATTTCAATCCGTTAAACACCCTCAATCTTCAATTAACGGTAGACAATTAATTTACCCGGTGTAGGGGCGTTATACACAGGTAAGGATTCAGAGAGGCTTGGGAAAAGATTTGGCCGGATAAGAATTTATTATCATAAAAAAAACACAAATTTCTATAAATTGTTACAAATAAAATTGCCAGTTTCTTGAAAGATAATTTCATTTCATTTATTAAATACATATACAACACAGAATTCAATCATTTTCGAATAACATTCACATTCTTAAACTATGTATGCTTAGTATGCATTCTATTCTAATAACATCATAGTGACATCGTTTGTAACATCATTGTGTATGTTAATTTTGAAGATTATATTAGATATATTCATTTAGTTTTTTTTTCCAATCGTTCTTGTATTTAAAATACAACGTGGTTCCTAAAAAACTCGGTATATCTAGAATCAAAGCGGTGTGTAAGCAAAAGTCGAAATAAAAGTATTGGATAGCCACTATTTATCTTTTTTGTTTCCTGTAAGGCAAAAAACAGTTCTATAACTTGGGCTTTTGTTGGATCAGTAATTAAGCTAGTTTTTTGACCGAAAATCGACTACATCTCTACTTTAGACACAATGATCTGATAATTAACAGTTGACAATTGCGCAAATGTGCGGGTGACAAGTCTAGCACACGGCGGGCCGTCATTAAGGAGCATTCAGGGCGTCCGACAATATTCTTCATTTGCGTACCAGGGCGGTCGTCATTTGCCGTATTGTGCCGCGAGCGTGGACACCCGCCCTTGCAGCGGTGCAGTGTGCATCTGCCTTAATTGTAGCCCTTGTTCTATGCCAAGGACGTGTGGCAATAAAGTGTCTCGAGTATAAATCGTGTAGCTTATCGTTAAAACTATATTGTTGCAAGAGACCATCTGTGTACAATAGAGGATTTATCTCGCTTGGTTTGAAGCTGATGCTGATTTCAATTATAAGTAAGTATACTAGTAGAGCAGAGACTGAGAGAACAGAATTCTACCCTTAACCAGGGTGTATTCACAATTTTCGAAACGACGTAGTAGGTGTCATTCACATTAATGATGTAAGTTGAAGATTCCTTTATGTATTTATTGAATTTTAACCCTTCATGTTTAATCGTTTAACTGTACCCGTAAATCGTTTCTCTCGCACGCTGCATATTTTGACAGTACTGTGCATATTTTAGGAATTTTTCGTTCGCTTTTACCAAAAGTTTATTGCTATGAAAATAAAGTCGAAAATATAATAATCTCACAGCGATGATACTTATAATGTGTGCAACTTTGTTGCAGATGCGAATGGCTCGTTAACCTTTTTTTTGCCCGTGGTACTACCAGTATTACTACCAGTAGTAAAACCACGGGTGAAAATACCGTAGAACTACCAAGCGATCCAGTAGTACCACGAGAAGTTTTTTTATACACTCTTAACTCTCAATCGACACTACCTTAACACAGATTTGAGGGCTCAGTGTGAAGATGGTGTGATGTCACTATTTTGTGTTAATTATCACAAAATTACTTACTCAAACCTTTTGATATAACAACGAATTTTGCCAGTTTTTAAAAAGTCAAAAACCGTTTCAACTAAATTTGTGAGTTAAGAGTCCGGTAGTGTAAACACTTCACATACGAGTACTTCTATTAAAGAAGTTTATTGTATAAGTAGTTGAAAAAAGTTGCAATACCTCATTTATTCTACTGGTAGAGTTTGCCGCTAAGTTTAACGTACGTACAAGTACCTATAGATAATAATGACCGTATATGCATGGATGTTCTTATATCTGGTAAAAAACAACTCAATTAAGCTACCATTTCAAAGATCGAAAGGTGTATTCGATATGCTAATTAAGCAAGCAGTACCATTATTAGGAACATTCACCTGTCTAATGTATTTGTTTTGCCGTACAAGGAATCTTGTATCTTCTGAATGTGACCTTAAGATTAACTTTACCATAAAAGCAAGTAATGCAATAGGTAAACAATAAATAAGCAACACGAATAGTGAGAGAACCACCGTACCTATCTAGCTATGCTTTACGTCAGAAATCTGAGTTTCGCCACAGAATATGAAATAGTGTTTGCGAACTATAGTTACTGTTGAATGTTTCATGAAGTTTAAAATTCCGCTGGTGTAAGCTTGCAGATGATTCGTTTGAAAAATACAGAAAAATTCCTGAATTACTCGCACATTACAGCAATTTAATAAAACATGCTATTCTATGCAATTTTTGTCAATTAAAGTTATATTTATAAATATTTCGGGCACGAAAAATCGGCACCGCTTTATGGTTGATATTCTGAAAAGCCGTACGAAGCGCTTTGATTCCACTTTTATTGTGCGTACTGCTGGTCTGTGGAATGCGCTGCCTGAGTGGGTGTTCCTCGATAGTTACAATCTCGGTGTCTTCAAATCACGAGTGAATCGGCTTCTTCTAGGCAAGCGTGCTTCATCGTAGACCGCATCATCGCTTAACATCAGGCGTGTTGGCGGTCAAACGCAAGCCTATTTACGCATTAAAAATTTTTTTTTTCCTTATGTAGTTTGCAGTGTGTCGGTGTTGGATGATTTGGATTTAAGATGAACATATTATCACTTAGATGGTGTTACTACATATGTAACGGATAAAGAAGAATGTGCTAATGACCCATTTCACGCATTTGTTTCCTCTAAAAATAGTGAAATAGCACCTATAATGTATTGTGCCAATTTTTTATCGTGTTCCCTTACTGTTCGTAAGCTAAGACACAGCACAGAGAAGGTTGTGTAATATTAAGTGCATTTGTTTTCGTAATAAAAGCCTCGATATCTCTGCCTTAAGTCACCGATAACTGCGTTAAATTCATCTAGACGTAATGCCCATGATTAATATGGCCCATTAACTTTAAACAAAGATTAATTTGAAAGCGGAGCTCGCCCGGCCTCATGGAGTTGCCCTTACTATTTGTACAACATGTGAGAATAGAATGTGTATAAAAAAAAATGTTTAGGAATAGGCATGCGTTTGACCGCCAACTCACCTGATGTTAATCGATGATGCGGTCTACGATGGAGCACGCTTGCCTAGAAGAAACTGATTCACTCGTGATTTGAAGACATCCAGATTGTAACTACCGGGGAATACCCATTTCTTTTATACCCATTTTTGTATTTCTATTTTTTTTGACAGACTTAAAAAGAAGAGGAGGTTATCAATTCGCCAGATAGTAATACTTATAGTAAAATAGAAATGGTTTAGATAATTATCATACCTATAAAACTATATTATCTAACTCTCATATAATCTGTTAGTTAGAATAAACTTATCTATGAAGATTTAGCTTTTAGCTAGCTCCATTAGAATCTGTTAGTTGTAACCAACTTATGTATCTGTGTAGAGTTAGTTATATATTCGATGGTAGCTAATTTGCGTAAGCTAATTGTATACAACATATCTGTGTAGAGTTAACTATTTAGAAAAAAAATGTTACATCGAATTTATCTGTGCAAAGTTCTCTTTTTAGATAAATCTACAAAACAACTAATTAAAATAACAATTAATTAAACGAAAATTGTACGACGAGTGCCTGTCAATCTTTTTCAGAAAATTTCGATGATGCTCTATTCAACTCGACAGATAAGATGTTCGGTCTCAATTACACTAACAGGACCAATCAATATTTTACTACGTATTTTTAATCGAGTGAATCGGTTTCCCAACTCGGATGGGCAGCGTTCAGGAAATTGCGTGAAATCTTCTCGTCCAAGATACCACAGTGCCTAAAGTCAAGGGTATTTGACCAATGTGTGTTGCCAGTGATGACATATGGTACTAAGACGTGGTCCTTAACTGTTGGCCTTTTGGGGAAGCTCAGAGTCACACAACACTCAATGCAGAGAACTATGCTCGGAGTTTCTTTGCGCGATAGAATCCGAAACGTGGATATTCGACAAAGAACCAGAGTTATCGACGTAGCTATTAAAATTTACAAGTTGAAGTGGCAATGGGCAGGCCACATCACTCGAAGAACCGATAACCGATGGGGAAGAAAGGTTCTTGAGTGGAGACCACGAACCGGAAGACGCAGCGAAATTAGGCCTCCCACTAGATGGACCGACGACATCGTGAGAGTCGCGGGCATCCAGTGGATGCATAATGGCAGGTTGCGTTCAGTATGGAGGTTAAAAGGGGAGGCCTATGATCAGCAGTGGACGTCTTATGGCTGATGATGATAATAATGATGGTGAATCGGTTTCTTCTAGGCAAGCTTACTCTATCGTAGACCACATTATCGCTTAATATCGAGATGGCGGTAAAAAGCAAGTAAATTTTTTTATTTAATAATTATCAATATTAAAAAGTGACTTCATCAGAACTGGACCAAATTTAAATGGGACCAAACGGAAAGCACCAGATTTCAAATAAAAAAAGAATCATCAAAATCAGTTAACCCAGTCAAAAGTTCTGAGGTAACAAACATAAAAAAAACAGTCGAATTGATAACTTCCTCCTTTTTGGAAGTCGGTTAAAAATATTTAATGGTTTTTAGGTTCTTGCGATTAATACACAATGAAATTATTTTTAATTGATTTTATCTACACTAATATTATAAAGAGGAAATCTACACTAATATTATAAAGAGGAAAGATTTGTACCTATTTTTGTATGTTTGTATGTTTGTAATGAATAGGCTCCGAAACTACTGAACCGATTTGAAAAATTCTTTCACTGTTGGGAAGCTACACTATCCCCGGGTGACATAGGCTATATTATATTTTGTAGCGAGGCTGAAGGCCGAGCTTACACTCGTGCGAAGCCGGGGCGGACGGATAGTGACGTATATTTTACATTATTTTATTTCCTGATGTTTCGAACTTTGCCGAACTTTGCAGTGTCCGTTGTCACAAGTAGACTGATGACGGATGTCTATAGAAATGTTATAAAAATATATACAAGTACCGTCAATGACTTTTGATCAAAAGGTCCTATGTACGCAGTAGTCGCTCATTGTGCCCAGAGAAGTTTTGCAGTTATGCGCCGAGCTTTTTTTTGATTTTGTCAATTTTAAGACATTATCCCAGCTGGTATTTGCCAACCATTATTTCTATTAAAATTTTGATGTTTATTAATTTAAAAAGCCTCTATCATCCTTGGTATATACCGGTTTTCCTTTGCGAGGAATTGAGGATTATCAAAATGGTGATGGTTGGGGTTGTCAAGAGCATTCTCAGCAACTGCAGAATTGGTAGAGCGTCTAAAAAATCCGAGAAATCCATTAGAAATGTTTAATTTTAATTATACTAAATAAATATATTATACTTTGTTCAAATTATAAGTTTTAACAAGTTTGCTTAAAATTTTAGAACACAAATACCTACACTTAGGTACGTTTTATGAATATGAAAATTGCTCATCCTCATTTGTACGTTGATAAAAAGCATGTACCTACATAATAGTAACACAACACATTCAAGCTTGTAAATCACACGGACGAATTGCAATGGTAAGGGGTCGGTTCCATTCTAAAAGCTCACCTGCGCCCGCGCAGCTGAGATGATCGATCGGGCCAAAACTGAATTAGCCCGATAATACCCGATACAAGGAATTATTGAATTAACCCGAAATTGGTCCGACCTCTTTCTTGTAACCCGACGCGATGTACATTATCATGTTATGAGTTTCCTGTCCCTAACATGAAATAAAACTCCGCGACATGTAAGTTTCTAACATGTTTTTAATGCAAATTAAAAAAGCCGCAGAAATATACTGCGTAGTTTTTTTTTATTTTTTTATTTAAAAATAAAAAATAAAAAATTCAAATTGACGCCGTTTGTTTGGTCGTACCAAATATGTAAAAACCAAAAGAATATAAAAACGTCTCAGATCTGAAAATAAAACATCATATATATATATTTTCATCATCTTCAGACCGCATTGTCGCTTGCCATCAAACGTGTTCATGTGTTATATAATATACGAGACCGTTATATAAATGACACCTTTACCTTCCTTTCAAAAGACCTATACAACGATACCTTAGATACACAATAAGAACATAAGGCATTGCATAAAATTTCATTCCCATTTCACATGTACCAGAGCTACCCCTAAAATACAAAATTATACTTTATATACTCTTAAAATTGAGACCTGTACCAAAACTTTAACTCTGCAAAGTTTTATGCACTTACTTATAACTAAACAACACAAATTACAAGGCTTTGAAGGATTAGGACGGATGGACAGGAAGACAGACCGAACGAACGTGATAAAAAAATAAAGGTTTATTCTACGGACTCTCCCTTACTCAAAAATTGTATAACGACAAAAAAAAACTGTACACAGGGAAAATATGTATTATTACGTCCATGAAAGTTTGTATTATCATATCCTTGAGAATATCCGTTGTCTATGAGATCACCTTGTACCCATATTTATATATAAGGTCGGGGAAAAAGTTTCTTCGTATTTTTTAAACAAATTCAAGACATATTTTTTTCAAGTTTAATTACATTTAATTATAATATATATGTGCCATTTTGTTCGATAACTTGTTGCCATCTTGTAGGTAGTGACATGATCCCGTTGCTGTAGAATTTTTGGGACTTCTGATCAAAAAAATGCAACAAGTAGTTTTGACAGTCCTCTCTTGATGTTAATCTAACACTACCCAAAGAATTCTGAAGAGATCGAAACAGGTGGAAATCTGAGGGTGCAAGGTCTGGGCTATATGGTGGATGCATTAACACTTCCCAACCAAGCTCTCTAAATTTTTGCTGAGTGGCCAAAGATGTGTGCGGTCTGGCGTTATCATGATGAAAGACCACACTCTTTCTGTTGATCAATTCCGGCCGTTTTTTCTCAATTTCTTGTTTGAGTCTCATCTGCTGTTGGCAGTAGAGATCCGAATCGATGGTTTTGCCCGGCGGTAAAAGCTCATAATGAACGATGCCCTGCCAATCCCACCATACACACAACATCACCTTATAACGTGTTAATCCGGGTTTCGCTACAGTCTGTGGTGCTTCACTGCCCTTTGACCATGATCTTTTGCGCACATTCTTGTCGTAGGTGATCCATTTTTCATCACCAGTGATCAATCTTTTCAAAAACGGTTCGGTTTCGTTACGTTTCAATAGAGAATCGCAAATGAGTACACAATTCATTTGGTTTCTTTCAGTGAGCTCGTGTGGCACCCAAATATCGAGTTTTTTGTATACCCAGTTTTTTTCAAATGGGTCAAAACTGTTTTGTGGTCAATCCCCAGTTCTTCAGCTACGTCGTAACTACTAATATGCCGATCTTGGTCCACTTTTTCAGAAATGGCATCGACTTTATCCGTAACAGGGCGACCAGAGCGAGCTGCATCTTTGACATCAAAATTCCCGGACTGAAAACGCTTGAACCAACATTGTGCTACTCTTGATGACACTGCATTAGGTCCATAAACGTCACAAATTTTATTCGCGGCTTGTGTCGCATTTTTCCCTTTTTTGTTATAAAATTTCACAATATATCGAATTTGTTCGTTAGATTCACTCATTTTATCGAACAAAAAAACAATTGAAAAATGGCGGGAAATTGCTTTTTACGTTTTGTATTCCTTTTTTAAAATGTCATCTTTTTAATGGTATCAAAACCAGCCAGATACAAACAGTACAACGGATAAGATTTTTACTACAACTTTATACATACAAAATACGAAAAGACTTTTTCCCCGACCTATTATTTTTTTAAATATGCTATTTTTATTTGATCCAATTTTCTCGAATGACAGTCCGGTTTCTCGATTTACATAACATAGTCTGTAAAATCCCAACGATTTACCTTATCTTTGTTAATTTATAAGTTTACCTAACTACAAAAAGCTAACCTTTAGGAAATAAACAGGTAATTAATTTAAATACCAATTCATTAGCCGGTTATTTATTTTCTTGCACAATTTGATGCTGACAGTGGAGAAACTTGCCTCATGCCGAAAGTTTCGGCTCTCATTCGGCCCTGTTTCGCCCTTCGGCACCGTGGGAACATAAGAAACGAACTGACGGATTTGGTTCAATGGTTAGCGTCTAATTATTAGCTTTTGTCGGCTTAATTGGTAATCTGATATTTATTAGATATCGTTAGACGGTTACCGTAGATGGGACGTGATCTCTTCGGCTTTTGAAATTATTATGCAGTGCCTTTATTTATAAACACAGTAGGTAGGTAACAGGAATTTTAGAAAATTGATTTATTCAGGTAAGTGCCTTTTGGGTAGCTTTATCTGTTGATGTCAAAAAAAACATATAATGTGTCTTCCACTCTTGTGTTACTGACAAGTCTGACAACAGGAGTTTATTTATATTTAAGTCAATATCTTAAGGTCAATGTCTTTAAGGGTCGGCAACGTATCTGTGATGCCCCTGGTGTTGCAGGTATCCAATAGGCGATGGTGATTGCTTACCATCAGGCGGCCCGTCTGCTTGTTTGCCACCTATGGCATAAAAAAGTTATAAAAAAATATGAGATAGAAACCGTAGGAACTAGTAGGAACTCTTAATTATCTCTCAGACCTTTTTCAACTTCAATATGCAAATCCAGTATAATTAGAATCCGTTTCTTGGTGGGTAATACTCATTATTTCAAGTCAGAATTTTTCCACAACCACCAGCAATTAACCATGAACTGCGGATCCTTCAGAGTTTGCTTATTAACGTCTAATCTGTGCAGACGCCCGTCGATCTTAATTAATTCAATTAAAGTATTAGCAGTAGGTGAAGGTTGCGGGCGTCCGCGTCGTGTCGAGGCCCTCTCACTGAAATTTAAAAACTTAACGTCGCCTTCTTCGTAACGACTCACCGAGTATACAAGGGGGAGGCGAATTAATCAAATAATACCGCGGAGGTGAGGGGGAGCGCCCCCGGCCCGCCCCCCCGCACCGCACCGACCGCGTGGCTCAGTCGCGACCGAAGCGCCGCGCGGGGAAGTGTCGCCGATCCCCACAAACGCTACTACTTTTTCCGACGTTCTCTGTACAGTTTTGTTTTAAAGTTTCACAAGAAAGTTTTTATGTGTTTACTATTTTTATTTTGTTGAACTCAAAAGTTAAAGACTGCAATTGGCACTGCGGTGTTGGGAGGTTATGCGTTGATTGTGTTTTTTGTTATTGTTAAGTTTTTTGTTTGGTGCATCTTGCCGGTCCGGAGACCGCTGGTCCCAACGAGGCCCCGAGCCTGGACGCGCGGCTATCGGACCCCTGAGGACAAAGCCTTAGGTAACTATTGAACGACGGTAGTTGTAGGCCCGAGGAGAGTTTTAGCGCCAAACTGCAACGAAGCTTGTTTTGTAAACAGACAACGACAGAATGTTGCTGCAAGATTTAAGAACAATAATAATATTGGCTTATAATGTGACTGACTGTTAGCATGTCTGTGGAACTATTAGACAAAGAAAACGGAACACATCGCAGACAAAACAATACAAATGGAGACCACGTGGATAGCTGGCACGCTGACATTGTTTATTATCTAGATATTTTTTCTCTTCTTTACTCTACTATTCAATATACATATAATTTAATTAGTAACAATGGAAACTAAAAAGATTATGTTAATGAGGATAATTAAGAGCGAGAACACCCAGATGATTTAGAGAAGGAAAATTGTTTGAATGACAATAGAATTGTGGCTTTTGACTATACATATTTACATTAGATACTACTATCGAATGAAACAATGTCTAAAAATAATATTGGCACATAAAATGTTGAGCTACATAAAAAAAGTAAACATATTACCCAAATTTCAGACCTATAAGGTTTTCAACAGGCGAATTGTTTAATAACGTCACTCATTAAATTAAATGGGACATTATTCTCGAGTGCTGCTGGACTAGTTTCCAACTCGGACCACACAATTACCAGGGAGAATTTAATTTGGACTCAATTATAAGTTGGGAGCAAAGAAAACGTCATACCGAGCTCGACTCGTACGAGCATCCGCATAATCATGGCTTTGCGAGATAAGTCTCGAGCACAATACAGCACTATAATTATTACGTCAGGTGAAACTCAATTACTAAGAGATAATTAAACCCTCAAGGATTTATTTACTTTGAACATCAATTTTCTTTAAAATAAACGTACTTTTAATTAAAGCTTTAACGAAAAACAAATAGAGAAGAGAGGCGCGCAACCCTTGCGTAGGTACCTACCAAGCGAGGGTGCTTCGTCACGCAGTGGACCCAAATTGGTATTGAACACTTGAGCATATATGTTAAATTAATATGAGTACTTTCTGGAATTAATTCAAAGTGGTGATATGTAATGATATTTTGAACATTAAAAGATGACGGATGTCTATAGTAGAAATGGTATGAAATTGTTTACAAGTATGTACCGCCAATGATAAATTGTATAATTTCAATACAATAAAGAAGTTGTTGAACACTTGCACCTAAGTAGGTATATAAGTTAAATTATTATAAGTACTTTCTAGAACAAATTCAAAGTCATGAAAATGGAATGAAATGGTTATATTGTTCAGATAATGATATTTATTTGTATACTTATTCTTATACCTACATCATCAGCAGTGAAATAATTATCAACATCTACACTAATAATACAAAGCGGAAAGATTTGGATTTTTGGATGTTTGTAATGGATTATCTCAAAAACTACTGGTCCGATTTAAAAATTCTTTCATAATTAGAATGCTACATTATCCTTGAGTAACATAGGCTATAGGTATTTATTACAAGAATGTTTTAAAAAATCTCCATCCGTGCGAACCTGGGACGAGCGGCTAGTCTAGTATAAACACCTGATGAAAATAAGAACTTTTACACGTAGGTACTTTTTAATCGTAATAATGACTCCCACCAAACTAATAAGTATGTAATAAATATAATAGGTAGTTACTAAATTATAGATCAAAGCATGGAGTACCTTCATAATTATAAATTTACTAAATAAAAACAATATGAAATAAATAATAACATACTTACATATATCAAAAAGTTTACAAATTAATTCATCAAATCATTTGTAATAAGACGGGGTGAAATTAATTTAAAACATGTCGAAGCAATATTATACGGACCAGTTCATTTCATCGTCGGTTTAATTAAAAACGAGTGCCCGCACCCCTCCCCGTTTTCGGGTTGGAGTGCCCCCTCGCTGGCGTCTCGCTCCGCTTATATTTAGATAATTGTACAATCATCTAAAAATTAATGAGTCCTCTCGTCCGGTCCTGGCTTCTATTGTATTATGTTGTACTGGCTAGCCGGATAAATACCTACACAGTTGACAATATAAATTTAAAATTATTGCCCATTTTTACCATCCTGAATCTGAAAGTCTCAAAACTCCCATTTAATCTTGCAATATGAAGCATCATAAAAACAATCTATGCAGCATTATGAAAGTTAAAGTTGTTAATAAAGTAGATTAAAATATTAACAGCTTATTTTCGAGTAGCGGGGTAAAGAAGACCACAATCTCTGCGGTTGTTCACAACTCCCGGTTGACGACACTGATAGAGCTCAATGCAATTAAAAGTTTCACTACGTGCGTGGACGAGGCGCCGCGCGAATCCACCTTAATTTATATCAGCAATAAGCCCAAGTTATGAAAGCCAATTATTTACTTGTAAAACAAGAGTAAGATTCCAATCTAGATAAATATTGTGAAAATTATCAAAAGGATTATTAATTTCAAAAACATCGTCTCTAAATCAACTTACATAAAAGTAATATAATGTAACTGGAACTGCATAAAAGCTAAAACAAAGATACAAAGGAACGCTTCATGACAACGTCTTGGTGATCGAATATGCATTACGTTTGAAAATGAAATCACATCAGTCAATTACTGGGGGTAGCAATATGAGGGAAAATAATTGACTGAATGAAAGCCAGTCTAAATACATGAAAGCTAAAAAGAGAGAAATCAAATTAGCAACGCATCCATCATCGCATGCCCTTCCTAAATGAAACACACGAAGCAGCAGAAGTGCGGTGGATGGAGTGGGCACCGCGCCCGGAAGGCCGCGGGCGATCAGTCTAATGAACTCTGCTCACCCCCACAGCCTGATTTATTAACGAATTAAACGCATTCTGCTGCACCCTCATGTAAATTACATCCTGTGTGTTTAAATATTACAAACTTGGATGAAAAGATTTAAGGAACTGAAAAAAAAAAAATGTTTGTTGCAAAATGCTTAAATTCTTTAATTATGCCGTAGAAATATAAAAAAAAATTACACTCTTCTTACGTTTCTACGATGTTACCAAGAAATTATAAAATCTTTAGCAGCCTTTATTTTACTTTTGAAACATTACTGGACCTGACCGGTTTCACTCGGTTGAATCTGTACACATTAGTTCCTTACATTTAAAAAGCAACTAAGCAACTCGCTTACTGCCTATGCAAATAAAGCGAGAATATAACAGGTTATTACCTCGGAAATTTCAAATGCACCAGCAATTTGAGATGTGAAGGTAATTCATAGAATAATCCGTAAAATTTACAAAACTTTTGTGCGTGAATATAGAATTTATTTATGTTTGAAATCTGAACTGAATTTATACCAAAACAAATTATACTTAGTTATTTCTGGCCAGACGATGTTCCAAGCACGGGTATGACAGGTGTACGTTCCCATGTTTAAAAGCCTGTCTAGGAGAATATTCCTGTGGCGTAAATGAAAGTTGATGATTTAAGAGGATTACTAACTAAAAATCAATGAATGCTATTGATTTAAGATATTTTATAAAGCTTTACTATAATGTTTGACGTAATAACAAAATTCATGCCTACAACGGACAGCCCGTTGTTTACTGGAGTCATAATGCATACATTATTCAAGAAACAGACTGGTGATCCCATCCCAGAAGGCGCAGTCTTCTAAATTATTAAACACACGTTATAAACACGCTACCCTAAACTAATCTCATCTTCAAATGCCCACACAGAATCTTGACGAAAAAATAATTGGTCATGGGTTCCCAAACTTCCCCAAAGTTTAGGGCAGTGCCCACCAAATTGGAGTTTCAATGACGAAAATCATAATGATGTTTTTGGTATAATGTTGTCGGTTAGCGGTTTCGGTATTCGACATGCTCCATGGTTGCTGAAGTATAATGTCAAACATTTAAGAAACTTTACAATTATATGAAATCAAGCATTGATAACGAAAAATCCAGTTGCATAAATTGCTATAAAAATATGGCAAGTTTATAGGTATGCAATACCCGTCTTGGTCGAGAATGGCTGGACCGCGACTAAGTAAATCTGAGGCAAACTATTTAAGGCTCGAATTGGAATTCTCATTGAGGCAGTAGGCTCATGGAGCACCTGCTTTGATATCGCGCATGCCCTCTCCCCGGCCCGTAAGTCCACATTGAACAAACCGGTTCCGATTACAGGTTATAGCTGCCTACTTATCCGTTGGCGGAAACGAACTTCTCGCGTTCAACGTTCTGCATATTCAAAATTAAATCATGACCAATGGAAATCGTGCTAACTCAATTATCCAAATAGGATTCTCGTACCAGTATAACGACTTATAATCGTTTATACACTTTATAATCAACGTATTGTTCTTTGTTGGTCTTAATTGAAATTATTTGGAATGCTCTCGTCACTATAACGATATTTATAGAACGATTATGGGAGAAACCGTCGTTCCAGGAACAAGCAATTCAACTACCTACCTTACCAACTAAAAATAAACAAAGTCAACCGTAGTTTGTTTGTTTTGTATGTAAGAGGAGTCTCTGAGAATAATGATGTTTGAAGAATTTAGGAACAACAATTTAGCCTTTGTGTTATATTTCTACTACTTGTGTTCTATAAATAAATAAAAATTAATACAGCTGGAGAAGCTAAAGATGATATTTCACAACTATACTGAGTTTACGAAATACGAAACGTTTCTGCTTGTGATCAAGACATGACACAAATATATTTGCTGCCTCATTATGTACATTTACAATTTCACGTTCCCAAGAACATAAAATGTATAAAGGTATTATATATAATAAAGAAGATTTAAATCGTTTTAGAACAGAGTGGTTATTGCATGTGCTTAAGTGTATTTATTTTGAATTACTTAAACAATGTCTTTATCTGCCATAATCTTAATGACCACTTATCCCAGCAACTTAATAGTGGTTTTCGATGTCAATGATTGAAAGCTTGGAGTATGCGTGAGGGTACGAGACGGATGCATCTAAGCCCCGGTGTAGAGGGAGATGGAGAACTTTAATTCTTCGCCGCGTGCGGTCACTCAAGTAGTGCCAGTCATCCTATTTGATTGTGGAGGGAGGTTAGGTTGTAATTGGTACTAATTACTGTTTTGAGGGTCATATCTTTGAATTAACTGTTTCAAATTTGAACGGGCGCATTGGATATATTTGAACATATTTTGCTGAATTTAGAGAGTAACAATGGGATAACAGAAAATTATAATGTTTAATAATTGAATTCTTTCCACGGGCTGTTCGATTAGACGGTGAGTTTATTTGAGGGTAGGTATTTTATTAAAGTTTAGGTTTAAATACATGATACGAAAAAGTTTTATATAATAATTATACCTGCCTATATAAAACAGTTCTGAGTGTGACATTTTATCAGTGCAGTAACCCGAGTAGTAGAGTAAGCCCGCCGTCTAACTATACACCCTGCGCAATTGTGTATAAGCAATAATTACAATGTTGCCTAGTTTGAGCAAGAAAACGGTATCAACGAATTGTAGCCGCTTGCCGCATCAGTTCTACGAAATTTAACTGGTTTGCGATAAAATAACCCGATTGACCACGTACTGTGCTGCAATACAATTCAAATGATTAGCTATCCTTGGCTAATAACGGCAATAAGCGGGGTGAAGACAGCGACCATATTTCACCGGTTGCCATGGAAACCGACGAGCCAAACAACAAAACATGGCGAACGGACAATGATACCGACTCAAATGGCCATAAAGAAATTAATGAAATGTAAATGAACTAATAAAATGTAAAGATTTTTAATAAAGATAATTAAGTAATTACCACAAAAATATTATTTGCTATTTATTATATAGTAAATTTTAGATTGTCATCCAGTTCGTTTTCTGAACTACATTAAAATTTTCGCTCTATTATAAAATTTGTAACGAACAGACAAACACACAAACAAGAAAACAAGTTAATAAAAACGTGGTATAAAGAAGTTACTAAAATGTCACCGAGTAAAAATTAGAAATACCAGTGAGTTTTACTTTATCTACTCGGAGGTAGAATATGTCTAGTAAATATACTACTATATATAGTTTCTTGTTTATAGATAGGCGTTGGTAATGCAGATTAGAGAATAGTTGTATGTTTGCCAATCCGAATAAAACTATATACGTGATATGATCGTTATCATTAGAAGCTTCATTAAACTCACCTAACGTTATATATGAAAGATTTAGTGGATAAATGGGATTAAAAAGCTTTAAACGGCGACAGTGCAATGTGCATGTAGATCGCAAACAGCAGATAAGAAAAAAATATATAATGAAATGGTAATTAAACAAAATATTAATATAAATCAAAGGAAAACAAATTAAAAACTGAGGTAAGTAGTTCGAAATACAACGGAACTTTGAACTTTTGTAGTGGTAGGACTGTTTTGCAGGGGTCCGTCTGGGGAATTACCACACCTTTGCCAGTTATTCAACCGCCAAGCAGTAGTGTGCAAACACTACTGTGTTCCGGATTGAAGAGCAATGTTTCCAGCGAAATTACAGGGCACACAGAGAAACGGAACTAAGTTGAAAGATGATCATCGTGCTCATCAATATGAACCAACCAAAAAAAATCGGCTGCTATTGAAAAATGCCATTCACACTCGACAAAATATATTGACCAGATGATATTTAAGAGTTGGTTCTTGAGCAAAAGTAGTTCTTTATTAATTACCTCTTTTTGGCTTGCACCGGCGCTCCACGTTACCCAGCATTACCTGTAGATCGATCAAAATAAATAAAGATATAATCTGCCATGACTATTTACAAATGATTTACCACCTGGAAAAAATATGTATAGTCTGCAGTATTCTAAGCGCAGTTTATGTTTGTATAAAAGAGTGTGTGTGTTGAGTATAATATGTGTGTGCCAAATAAAAAATCTACAAACAATAACTTACCTGAGTCTTGACACTGTTGGCAGAGTAAAATGAAAGATAACCGAATGTTTTGCTTGTTCGGTACCATTTTACTCAGTCAAATTTAAAGGCATTAAAACGAAAATTTCTTTGTAATGTTATGATAGACGGTACAATATGTACTAACTATATAGTCGTAACAAGGTAAGTAAGTAATAGCTTACTGCGCTAGTGCATTATCCGTAATGCTATAATCATCATAAGTTGACTTTGGAACAATTTGTTGCTTCATTATCGGGGCGTCCGGAGCGCGAACAGCAACTAAGTAGATAACAATCAACTGAAGGCTTGTTCGAGACACGAAATTAATTAAAACAAGTTTGTTCGCGGATCCTATGCAGGGCGAACAAAGCCGTGCTGAGTCACTAGGTAATTACACCACGGCAGACGCCGGCAAGGCGCCTCAAATCTAACATTATCTTGAGGCTCATTATTGTGAGCCTGTGACGATGAAACTTAGACAGACCCTCCGCCGAAACCGAGATCAGAAACTATCATTATCAACTTATTATCCCATCTGAAGACGGCCGATTCGCAAAGTCACTGCTATGAAGATTTTGTGATTATATTAGAAGGGTTAAAATAAAAGTTGTCCTTTCATAAGACGCTTGCCAATATTCTTTTAGTACAGAATGTTGCGGCAATAGCGCCTTGTCATCACGAATTTAATTATATTCAGTGATTAATTATGTGTAACGAGTAAAGTCGGATCGCTGATTGATGAGGATCCGGAGTTAGCAGCTTCGCGCCTTCTTCCCGCATTGTCTTGTGTTTTAATCGTTACTTTAAACGATATTTTGTTTTCATTGTTCCGCATTGCAGGCGATGTAATTTAATTTGTGGTTTGCACTGAATCATTGTTATTATAACTTTATAATGGATAAGACAATGCGTGTTTGTGTTTAAGTACTAATTGTTGGGTTGAATCACTGTTGGTCCTTTACTTTATGAAAGATAAATAATTAATCCTTATCATTAATGCCTTATCTATCCTTATTATTATTATAATTATATTATAATCTGTCTTCTTCTATTTATATAAGAGTCAAATACCACTGACTGACTGACTCATCGGGCTCATCACGAAATTTTAAAAACAACTTGACCTACAGAGCAAAAAAAATTGCAGGATGGTTCTTTATGGAGTGAATAAGTCTGCTAAGAAAAGGGCTGAAGGGCAAAACGAGGTTAAAATTTTACATGAAAATCTATGTGAAGGTAGTTGTGAGCGATAACTAATTAGTCCATGTATATTTGAATATTGATGATACATGATGATAGAGCTGGGAGGTTGATAAAGAATTTCTCAGTACGGGCATAGACTAACTACAGCATTTTCTATGGTACGGGACTCATTAAAACAAACAAAATGAACTCGACTACTTTACTAGTAGCCATTGAAGAGTTCCACTATACAATTCCTGGCACCATCATCAGATCAGTTCAATGGTACCAAACTATTGCATTATCATCTGAATCGTGTCAATTGAATTACATCACCTGGAATGTAGAACAATGAATTTTCCAAACCGGTTCATAAACGACACGGAGCTCTGAAATCATCATCTTCAGCCAGAAGACGTCAACTGCTGAATATAGGCCTCCCCCTTTAACCTCCACACTGAACGACATCCTGTCATGTACTAGATGCCCGTGAATCTCACAATGTCGTCAGTCCATTTAGTGGGAGTCCTACCTACGCTGCGTCTTCCGGTTCGTGGTCTCCACTCAAGAACCTTTCTTCCCCAGCGGTTGTCGGTACTTCGAGCGATGTGGCTTGCCCATTGCCACTTCAACTTGCAAATTTTAATAGCTATATCGGTGACCCTGGTTCTTTGTCGAATTTCCACGTTTCGGATTCTATCGCGCAAAGACACTCCAAGCATAGATCTCTCCATTGCCCGTTGTGTGACTCTGAGTTTTTCCAAAAGGCCAGCAGTTAAGGACCACGTCTCAGTACCATATGTAATCACTGGCAACACACACTGGTCAAAAACCTTTGTTTTTAGGCACTGTGGTATCTTGGACGAGAAGATTCACGCAATTTCCCGAACGCTGTCCATCCGAGTTGGATTCTTCGGGCGACCTCTTTGCCTAAGATGGACTTTTCTAACTGAACAATCTGTCTAAGATAGGTGTAATGGTCAACAATTTCGAGAGTATCGTTCCCAACAATTACCGGCACGGGTACAACATGGACATTGGACATGATTTTGTCTTGCCCATGTTCATTTTAAGACCCTCCTGTTGGGGAAGGCTACTGTGGTCGCTGAGCATCGTGTTGAGGTCCGCCTGCGACTCTGCCATGACTACTATATCATCGGCAAAAATAAATATAAAAAGAGCTCTGAGATAATAAATATTAAAAAAAAAAGAATTGAGAATCCCTTTATTTTTTGAAGTCTGTAATAAACTTGTGTACTGCTTCGTGTTCGAAGCAGGCATGGCTTATCTCACCGGCGACACAACGCGCCATCTGTTACCGCGGTGACGAATGACGCTATCCGTGACCCAATAACGGGAATACCTCAACGTTATCACCATTCACCTATTTAAAATGTAGACACAGCTGCTAATTCCATACATCATAGAATATATAGGCGTTCATCCTCTTTGACTGACTTACAAATAACATTTTAAATTCATTAGCATCTTACGAACAATAAATTACGCCGATGCTCAAAGGTCACCTTCATAAATGACTGAAACAATAATTATTCTCAATATTCTGAAGCAAAAAAATCATGTTCAATGTCATCTAAACTCCAAATTGGCAGAGATGTGAGGTCGTAGTCGTTTATTATGTCGCTAATGAGCGCCAAAAGTGTTAAAAATTTAACGAACAAAACATTGAACTGATCGTAAAACTTACCAAATGTATCAACCAGCTAGTATGTAAATAGATTACTTCGATGTGGTTTGAATGTCATTATTATTCAACTAGGATATTTGTTTGTGTCGTGTCTTTAAATTATGTTGTGTTAAGAGTCGTATTACAAAATTCATCGTTCAATTATATAGGTCTCTGGATTTTCGGGCATAATAGGAAAAAAATAAGCTGTAATAAAACAAGTAAACCATAACATTAAAATTGTTTATTTTATGTCAGTAATCTAACGAAATCCACTCTCAAACTTTCCCTCTGAGACTTTTACGAAAAATAACTTTTGTAAATTCGAGGCAATAAGTTGATTTGTTGAATTATTCCAAAATGTTAAATTATTCCAAAATGAGAAGTCTTTTTTTTCTATAAAGCATACAAATCTTTTTATTACAGAAATTATATTTTCTACAGATGTTTCTATTTAATTCTTAGAATCAGAACGCCAAAAATCCAGAACACGTTGTTTTTTCGTCAGAACATAATTATGAGACGCCTAATATGTGTGTCGCAAAAAGTGCAGAAGTTTGACTGGAGAAAAGCAATTGATTACTGTTACGTCTGAAGACAATGTCCTCAAAATCGACAGTTACAGCCAAAGATATTTAAAACCGTGAATATCGCACAAAAATGTTCGGACCAAAAGTATACCTACTGATCAATATTTAAATAATCTACTATTGACGTAATCTTTGCATTTTTTATATACATTTGCTGCAAATTAAATTAGACATTGGTGTCGATTCCATTCCATTGTACCATTTTCTAAACTATAGATATAAGATAAATTTGACAGCTCTAAAATTATAGCCTGAACTCTTCATACTGAAATGAAAAGAGACGCAGATAATTTTAGTCTTGGCAAAATTGGTTTAGCTTAGAGAATGAAAAATTAGCTTAAAACATTTGTAAATATTGCAAGATAAATAAAAGCGTGTAAAACAGTTTGATTGCCCATAGACCCTTGAAGATCTAGAGACAATCCTATTTGGACTTCCTCAATATCTTCCTATCATACTGGCGGCATTACCACAGTGAATGGTAATCCATTCACTGTGGTAATGCCGCCAGTATGCAAAATGCTGGCGTTTTTCTGATTATAAGCTAATACTTTTGGTGGTTTCACTCGTTTCAATAGTTACAACGTATATTATTGTACGATTATTCTAAATTGAGATCTGCATACATACCGAACGACGGTGACGGACCGATGAGGTACCTACGAGTATTCAGTTGTGCGCGCTTCCTGCAAATCCGACAGTTTGTCCAAATTATGCGCATTCATTTACACGGGACAGCATTAATTCCGATGACATTAATTCAAACGACGATTAGATGGAGTAGATGGTGAATTGGTGGCAAACAATCATATAATGATATTTGTTTTGTTAAAACAATGTCTGTTCAATAACCATTTGTATACACCCATAGAATCAATAACTGAGTTGGGCTTTTTTTTGTTAGCTTCATTATATAAACCATTGTACATTAAAAAAAAAACTGATATGATAAGTATGATATGACTAATATAATAATTGTATAACTTTTTCCATACTTATTTGGGAATATCTGTTATTTAAGTACCACTTTTAAAAGCCTAACATACGATGACACCGAAAACCTTGTCATAATAAGAGCAGTAAGTAGGTAAGTAAACAATTTCTAACACATAAAATCCAGGCTATGAATAATGAAAATTCCTTAGATGTAAACTAGCTTTATCAAAATTAACATTAACTTTATAAACATTTACATTAACTTTATAAAAATTAAGAAACGTTTTAACTTTATTAATTTGTTATAAATTCGATAAAACGTCTCTACATAGTATAAAATGAAATCGCTTTTCGCGTCTGACTGTCTGTCTGTCCCTATATCCGCTAACTCCTAAACCACGAAACTGATTTGGATGCAGTTTTCACCATCAGTTAGATATTTTTTCACGGAAGGTAAATATATAAATATAATAATACCAATTTTTTTTTATGTAACTATAAAAAACTATAGTTTGCAACCAAGTCGCTGAAAAATAAACTTCTATGGACATTCTGCAGGACATGGACATTATAGGTATCCACTCCATTTTTTAGAATCACTACAACCTCACATCGAAGATTCGAAACATGTTTCATGAAAAAGTTTCAAATGTTTAATTTGAAAATGAATATCTTAGCGCTCAAAAATATTTAAAACTTTGCACCCAATCTGTGTTTACTTGAGACTAATTGTTGCAAGCCAAATTAGACTTTGTTATGATGACATAATATTTAAATTATTCTTGGTTTAAGTTTTTTTATCTCTGACGGCTGATTGTACAAAAGCAGCATGATGATGATTGTAAAAAACCGTATATTTTGATTACTTTTGCTAGGTTTTATAGCTGGTAGCCAAAATACTACATTGAAATGTCTGTCTGTTTCTTTTGAATCGATAGCCAGTTGAAATGTTAACAAAATAATATGTGACGTTACGGCGGACAACCCAAGAAAAAATAAATAAAAAAATATTGCAGTCCCCGTACTAAAAACGTATTTTTTAACGTGTTTTTGTCTTTACTCTAGTGTAAAAACTGTAATTCGTACAAATCAAATTTAGCATGAGTATTTGTAGGAGTGTGGAATAAATAAAAGTAAAACAGTCTAAAGTAAAACAGCAAAGAATAATCATTTAGTCGTAGTCGTAGTAAGTGCAAGTCGGGCGCGTGCTAATGATTCCAAACTGAATGAAAGAACACATTGTTTAGTTGCGAACCCTCGATACGTGAGTTTAACTCGCACTTGGCCAAGTTGACGTATCGAACCCTCGATACGTGAGTTTAACTCGCAGTCCTGAATTTTGTACTTGACCCAACATCCGTATGCTTGTCTATACTAATATTATAAAGAGGAAAGATTTGATTGTTTGTTTGTTTGCATTGAATAGGATCCGAAACTACTGAACCGATTTGAAAAATTCTTTCACTGTTGGGAAGCTACACTATCCCCGGGTGACATAGGCTATATTATATTTTGTAGCGAGGCCGAAGACCGAACTTACACCAGTGTGAAGCCGGGGCGGACGGCTAGTAAATCTATAAAATTGTAGATATAAATCATAACGCGCGCACAAATATAATTGTGTAGTTAAAATGTTACAGATAATTGCTAACACTACGTGACAGTTCTTCCCACGTCGTCGTCGCATTTTCCTTAGTTTATCTAATCTGCAGAGGGCGGGATATTTGCACTGTGATAGAGACGCGGCAACGGCCCTTAAACAGATCATTTTGCAACACCGCTCCAGTAATGACAATCTACTGGCTTGAGTTCTTACTCTACTTACGTTGACTCTGCGTTTGAAAACTAAACTGGCCAAGTGCAAATTGGGCTCGCGCACTGAGGGTTCCGAACTACCACATAAAATACAAAAAACTTAATATAAAACAAAATTATCTGTTTCATTTTTTATAATGATTTCTCAAAGAAATAAATACGATTTCAATTAAGGCCCTAAGCTACTTAAATTATTACCAAACAATAAGTTCGAAAAGACAACACGCCCAAGCGGTCACCCATCCAAGACCCGACCGCGCCCGACTTTGATTAACTTCGGTGATAGTACGAGAACCAGTGGTGAGCAGAAATTGGTCACTGACTCGCATTTGGCCAGTATTTATTATTTCTTGTTTTACTTTGGAGTGTGTACTACAACCATGGCAAGTTTGACCCATGTACATTAATACCGTTTTAGCATTAGAGCAAAAAAACGTTTGTTGTATAGGGACTAAAATTTTACTTTTAGTCTTTATTATTAATTATTAGTTATTCCACCATAACATTACTTTTTCAACTGGCTATCTATTATGGTTCCAAATTAAAATGCAGCCGTTAAAAGGTAGGACAGACAGACAGAAAGCGTAGGCTTAATAAAAGGGTCCCGTTTATACCCTCTGGGTACGGAACCCCAACAAAGTCATAACATTTATGTTGTCTGCAATGAACCTGTATTTAAGGAAGCTGGCAGCGGCTGCAAGCGAAAAGACGAAGTTCAAGCTGCGTTCCTTGGGAGAAGCCTAAGTCAAGCAGTCGACTATAACAGGCTGATTATTATGATGATATACATGATATGGAGAATTTAATGTTAAACGATTATTGAAATCAATATGTGCTAGAAAAGCATAATTTTTTCTTATGTTACACTGACAGGCAAAAACCTTTTAAAATTAAAGGTTCAACATCGACGCTCCAAAAATGGCAACTAAATGATGCTATTTCACAGGCGGGAAGCACCCCATCAAAAATCGAAAAACTAATCAACTATTTAGCAGTTTTATTCGTAATGTTGAATCTATTGTTGTAAATATGTTAACTGACTGGCTAGGTGTTTGATCACAATCTCATCTACTTTAAGCAACGGTGTGGTCGAAATTGGTTAAAACATCAAAGGCCATACTTAAAAACGTTAGTCAAGTTGATCTATGTTTTAAAATGCTCTCTCAACTTCTCGCTGACGGCAATCGTCACACGCGAAAACAAGACGGAGCATATTTAAGCGTATGTCAACTTGAGTAACGTTGTTTAAGTAAGGCCCCTAGCATACTAAACTTGTAGGTTAAGAATGACGTTTAGCGACAATTTTTTGTTGTTGTTTATAATATTAAAAAAAAAACTGCGACATTATTGCACACATGATCATCTGACCCCAAACTAAGCAAAGCTTAGTTAGCTTAGTTTTTTTATTATTGGAATGTTATTTAAGTTAGGTATTTATTTAGCTACTATTATTTGAAATAATATTTTGTTATAGCAAAGCTTGTAATATGGCTGCCAGAGACTGATATACATACATATATATATTTAAATACATACTTAAATAGATATTAACACCCAGACATAGAACAAACACAAATGTTCATCACACAAATGTTTGTCCTAGGTATATAAATAACTATTAGTTACCTAACTAAGGAAGGAATATAAAATGCTCTACAATTTTTTTAATGTGATTCAATTTAAACTTACTGCATATATAATTTGAACTACCTAGTTATAAATCCAAGTGTACCGAAGATATGAGAAATGCCATTTCGAACCCTTTTAATATGCGATCACAAAAAACTCGCATATTGCTTCTTTTATTAAAATATAAACAGACTAGGAGACCCCACTGAGGGGTGGCTGTCCAAATTGGCAACCTTCGCGAGGGTCCTTCCCATACGTTAAATATGCAATTGGAGCCGTATACAATTTGAGCCCTATACAATCAGCAAAATGAGCTAGCGTCGATGCAATCAATTACATGTATTTCTGTTTGGGGTGTTCAGAAGTTCAGTAGGTCACTGGATTTATTTATTGAAGTGTAGATATTAGCTTAAAAGAGAAACAATAAAAAATCCTTAACCGAGTGTAGATGTAAATTTGATATACGCCAATAATATTACTTCATTAAGTTGATACGTTTCACGTTTGGCGGGAAATTCAAATTTCAAACAGTTTTTTTTTGTCCTTGTAGCTAGGCCGGGTAATTATTGTGAAATGACACAGTGTTTGCGCAAAATGTTGGTTGTTCTTTACATTATCATGTACAGCTATTAATCATCAATCAAGCGGCTCATCAGCAATGAATTCCTGGTTCAGACTAAACTTCTTAGTCTTGAGCATCGGCATAAAGTTGCTAGTCTATCAGTTTTTTATCGGATACATTTCGGAGAGTGTGCATCAGATCTGCATGATCTAATTCCCTCCTCCCCATTTTTCTATCGGACTGCACGAAAACTCGACACCGCTTCATGGTTGATATTCCGAGAACCCGTACGAAGCGCTTTGATTCCACATTTATTGTGCGAACTGCTAGTCTGTGGAATGCGCTGCCGGAATGGGTGTTCCCCGATGGTTACAATCTGGGTGTCTTCAAGTCTCGAGTGAATCGGTTTCTTCTGGGCAAGCGTGCTCCATCGTAGACCGCATCGCGCTTAACATCAGGCGAGTTGGCGGTCAAACGCAAGCCTATTACTTAATAATAAAATAAAAACAGTAACTCACCGTAATATTACTTACTTTGTCAATAAACCGTTTAAAACAGCAAAAATGTTTTTATAGTTTTTTTTTTATAATGTGCATTAGAGATAAATAGCTTTACGAGAGTTAGTAAATAATAACAATCAATTTGCGCAAACATCATGATCGTTTACAATAATTACCCGGCCTAGCTACAAGAACAAAAAAAGTTTGAAATTTGAATTTCTTGCAATACGCGAAACGTATTTCACCTTAAGTTTAAATCCTTCCTTGGCATATAATATAGTTAGGTATACCTTTGCTTATAGTTTTTTCCAGTTCAATTTATGTTTTTAGAAATAGATTCTCAATACCTTACTAAATTCATACAAGCGGCGTAGAAGCAACAGTGGCAAAGTTATCACTTCTGGGATTACCGTAGGTTAAAAGTTGTCCCATCGCGTCTCGGCTGTTCAAAATTCTAGTAAATGAGGTGCAATTTTGAACCTTGCGTAAACAAAAAAGAGTTGACTTTTCCATGACCGTATGTACGCTAGAAAAAAAAACAGAAAATTATTAACATGCTCACTAGATTACAGTTATATGATTATTAACCGTTAATAATCATATAACTATAGTGAATCACCGTGATAGCTTAAAACTCATATATAGTTTTGCTCACTATACATTGTTTTAATAAATAGGTACACTAGATTCAGGGTTTTCCTTTCTTATCATGCGCATAAGAATCGACCATGTAATTAATACGATAATTATAAATGTTACTCTTCCGATCATTAAATGAGTTCACGCTTGATTCTTATCGACCACAACCATCGGACCCTTTACTATTGTATGCGTAAATACTTCCACTCTGTCGCTCTCCTACCGTCAGCCCTCGGTGGTCTGCTGGTCAGACCACGGGAATTTTCTGGCGATAATGATCAAAAACATTTAACGGTCTCAGACGAAACTCTCCAATCAATTTTATCTAGTTGAATATGTAGATGCAAGTTCAGATTTAACCAACAAACCAACCCAAACTCGTAAAGACGAGTATCTATAATTTATTTACGGGCAGAAAGTTTTGCTACAAAAAGGTACGTAATAAAAACAACATCTAGAAACCTTTATGAGCATATCTGCGGGTCTATTATGTAAGTAAAGTGATCAATTACTATAGAGAAATGTCAAAATACGTGTATTGAGTCTTTGTCATCCATGTAGTCCTTATTTTGACATTTATCTGCAGAAATGGGCAAGAAAAAAACACTTTCATGTTAGCTTATCACTTTACTTGCGGGTTCACGTAGGTTGCAGAATACACTGGCATATCGGCCAAAATGGTTCACAATACTAAATAAACGCCATAATTTTTAGAATATCCTATCCATCTTCAGCGCGTGTAAATGAAAGCCAGTTGTGTCGCTTAAAATTATTAAGGAACGATAACTTGTTAAAGTATTCCGAGACGTATGAAGTTTTAACGAGGTTGATACAGAGACCTTGCGATACTTATTAGTTTAGGTGCCTATTGTAGGTGATCTAAACGGGAATTAAACTTGTATCATTTAGAAGATATGTTTTTAACTCTCTCCTTCCTATATTTATTGTGAGTTTATTTCAGTATTTTCTGAGAAAGCTGTATTTTATGAGTAAAACAAATACTGGTTTTGTTCCTGTAAAATGTATGTATTTAATAAATTTTATTAAAAAAAATATTATTTTAAGTACAAAGGTTATTTTTTAATACATTATTGCACACCTACAAATTATGTTGAAATGCACAAATAGAGGACTTAAAGCTAAACATTTTATACCAGTCGTCCACCAGGTAGGAACACAAAATTAAGTAAATAGATTCTCTGAACTAGGTGTTAATAAGTATAGGTAGGTTACTTTTACACAAAGCAGTAACTAACGTGGAATTTTCCAACAGTCAACGGCAAATTCTATTATTTCTTTTAAAAGTGAAAACGATTGAAAACTAAAGTTACCGTTTAGTTCGAGCATATTAGTATTGTTGCTCATGACTTGTGCCCCCTTTGTTTGACGCCACTGCTCATCAGCGCGAACAATGACTGACCTGCGCCCGCGCACTTTTACACTCTGCTACCGTTTTGTTATGAAAATTTTACTCCGACTCGGGAATAATCTTTGGTGGTTAAATTTTAGTCCATATTTTCTGTTGAAGAAGCATTTTACGAGCAAGCATCAAAAAGTCAGAAGAGTTTTCGACTCTTATTTCGATTCAATTAAGTAATGTTGGTAAATCTTCAGACTTCAGACTCAGTGTCCAACTAAAATTAGTTTTGAAAGCTCAATATTCTTGGTTCTTAGTGCTTTTGAATATTGCTTCCGTGTTTTTAGTGGGTAGTTTGTCTTAATTCAGCTCCAACCTGCAATAAAAAAATTGAATAATTCTATTCGCCCTGTTGATTTGGCAATATTAATAATTTCGTTCAAGCGTTAATTTTAACTCGGTTTTTAAATACATACCTTATAATTTTTTTTCAATTTTTTTTAACTCTCTCTATAAATAGATTCAAAAGACGGAGTAAATATTCGATAGCTAAACTACGTTTTTTTAAAAACCGGGCTGAGTGCAGTTTTGGAATCAATTTTTGGTTTCCGGATATGGACTGAAATACACCGTAAGATAGGAAGAATTGTGTTATATATTACTTATCACAACCGGACACAAAGGTTGAGAGTTACATGATATCGAGTTTATACTAAATAATACAATTAATTTCAAAATGTGTTTTCAAAAATATGTATTAGTACTTACGTTAATATGAAATTATCTTCTCACAATTATAATAATAGCTGCTGGCGTCACTGTGTCTGCAGGGGAAGCAGATGATGGGGAAAGGGTCCCCGCTGCGCCGCTCGTTAACTACACATCCATAGATAAATTATTTTTATCTGCCAATTTACCCCAATCTCCTCCATTGTCAGTGGACGATGACAGCCATCGTTTAGCGACAAAACATAGCTTTGACAATGAAAAATCTATATTTGACCGAGCGAAGCGAATGTCTCAGAGTCTACGAGAACAGATCAGTGTTTGTATGTATTTGTCCAGTACATTTTGTTCAACTATATAAGTTACCGTTGATGCGATCTTCATGGATTTATACAATTTTTAAATCGAATATGAACAAAATTGGTCCAAGGGTTGCGAAGATTGGGTTTGAAAGGTCACAGTCCGGGACAACAACGCTGTCAACGTGATTTGTAATTCTTTATTTTACTGCGACAGATAATAAAATAGTAAGTAGTCTAAGCAACGCTTGTTAAAGATGTATTGCATTAAAGTCGCATTTAATTGACCAAAACCATGGCGCTTACACACAGTCGTGAGTTTCGTAGACATCATTTAGTAAATAATTCTCGTAGTTCAAAAACTAAAAAACACGCTTTAATCGCTAATCTCGAACATCCTGGTAAGGATAATGGGACAAAATATTTAAATTATTGCATTTTCATCGGTGATAAATGTGTAAAGTTTCAAATTAATCCGATGTTTTGAAAGAGGTGAAAATCGCGTTCAATGATTCCGTTACATAGAATACATACCAAGCTAATAAAACCGTGTTAATGGGTACTATTTGAATGAATAAAAAAAAAGGAAGAAAACCTCAAATCAGGTTTTTTTTTTTTATTACTTTCATAGTTTTTTTTACTATCGAGTGAAATATCCTTAATAGTGTTTCGGTCTTTACGGTTTCCTAGATAAAACATTTTTTTATTAAGGTCGGGGAAAAAGTTTCTTCGTATTTTATAAACAAATTCAAGACATATTTTTTTCAAGTTTAATTACATTTAATTATAATATATATGTGCCATTTTTTTCGATAACTTGTTGCCATCTTGTAGGTAGTGAGATGATCCCGTTGCTGTAGAAATTTTGGGACTTCTGATCAAAAAAATGCAACAAGTAGTTTTGACAGTCCTCTCTTGATGTTAATCTAACACTACCCAAAGAATTCTGAAGAGATCGAAACAGGTAGAAATCTGAGGGTGCAAGGTCAGGGCTATATGGTGGATGCATTAACACTTCCCAACCAAGCTCTCTAAATTTTTGCTGAGTGGCCAAAGATGTGTGCGGTCTGGCGTTATCATGATGAAAGACCACACTCTTTCTGTTGATCGATTCCGGCCGTTTTTTCTCAATTTCTTGTTTGAGTGTCATCTGCTGTTGGCAGTAGAGATCCGAATCGATGGTTTTGCCCGGCGGTAAAAGCTCATAATGAACGATGCCCTGCCAATCCCACCATACACACAGCATCACCTTATTACGTGTTAATCCGGGTTTCGCTACAGTCTGTGGGGCTTCACTGCCCTTTGACCATGATCGTTGCGCACATTCTTGTCGTAGGTGATCCATTTTTCATCACCAGTGATCAATCTTTCCAAAAACGGTTCGGTTTCGTTACGTTTCAATAGAGAATCGCAAATGAGTACACGATTCATTTGGTTTCTTTCAGTGAGCTCATGTGGCACCCAAATATCGAGTTTTTTTGTATACCCAGTTTTTTTCAAATGGGTCAAAACTGTTTTGTGGTCAATTCCCAGTTCTTCAGCTACGACGTAACTACTAATATGCCGATCTTGGTCCACTTTTTCAGAAATGGCATCGAATTTATCCGTAACAGGGCGACCAGAGCGAGCTGCATCTTTGACATCAAAATTCCCGGACTGAAAACGCTTGAACCAACATTGTGCTACTCTTGAAGACACTGCATTAGGTCCATAAACGTCACAAATTTTATTCGCGGCTTGTGTCGCATTTTTCCCTTTTTTGTAATAAGATTTCACAATTTATCTAATTTTTTCGTTAGATTCACTCATTTTATCGAACAAAAAAACAATTGAAAAATGGCGGGAAATTGCTTTTTACTTTTTGTATTCCTTTTTTAAAATGTCATATTTTTAATGGTATCAAAACCAGCCAGATACAAACAGTACAACCGATGAGATATTTACTACAACTTTATACATACAAAATACGAAAAGACTTTTTCCCCGACCTATTACAACACCATTTTTATAAACTTTTAAAATAACTATATAAGTATAGACAAACTTAAACTAGAATGACCAATATGCTAAAAGTGGGAAAAGAGGGCCTTAATGCAACGTCACACTTTTTGTAATAAATGCGAGTTAATAGAGTCTTAAAGGGTCGGCAACGTATTTGTGATGCCTCTGGTGTTACAAGTATCCATAGGCGACAGTGACTGCTTGCCATTAGGCGGCCCATCTGCTTGTTTGCCACAAAATGTATGGCATATAAAAAACTTTTTGTAGTTTCATCTCAAATTTACCTTCGCGATCCTCGATGACCAAACAACATTTTAAAATTTTCAAACAAGTGCGTACCTATAGAAACCAATATGAAAAACTGACAAGAGCTTGTCCTGATATACTCATGGTAGGGTTCCGTAGCTCACTTAAAAATGAATAACCATTATCATAGACCGACTTGAAAACGGAACAATATTTTAAAAAAAACTTATTGGTTTTGAATCCCTTTTTCATCGACAGTCGACACCCGATTGGGTAGGTGAATATATTGTCATCCCCACTTCTTTTGTAGGAGAGCTAATCCAAAATTATTTTAAAACACTAATTAAACTATCACGGTTGTTCACTACATTTATATGATTATTGACGGGACATTTACCGTTAATAATAACATATTTTTTTTACCAAGTTTCAATATGTATTTTTCTTGTATAATTCCAAGTATAATTAATAATTATCTAAACGTGTGCCAAATCAGGTATCTGAACATAATGATAATGACCTACACAAGTTTGTGAATAACCCAACATAGCAAATAGTATAAAGCAATTTTCGTGTTGATATTTTACAGGACGGTGGAGCAGATAAAATATAGTACAAATTCTCACTCAGTAATTTGTGATTTAAATATGTTGAAAACGAAAGAAAGAAATAGCTGTGGCTGATGAGCGCGGCCTTAATTTGCTACGGAACCCTAAAATTGGTGTGGATCGGCGGGCGTCTGGTTGTATCTTAGGTCGTGACGTAATGGCAACAAAGCAATTTGAGTTTTTCTATATATTTGTCTACATTAGAACATCATATTTGCGTACAAATTACCGGTGATCATTTCTAATTATATCCTGCATTGTATATAACATCATCGAACTTCAATTGCCTGTTTAATGACCAAATAATGAACGTGAGAAAAAAACAAAGTGGTTTCTGATGCTATACTTAAGCTAATAAAATCCATAGCCACAATACAACCACTTATCTCTTACATTACGAGTACATGTATTGAATCCTTACACCAACATTCGGCAAGAAAATCATGCTACTTTAAACCTTAACACTTGGAATTAAAGGTGCCAAATGATGACTCGTATTCCTATACTTTAAGATACATCATGCTGGAACCGGCAAAAGGCTCCATACAAATTATTATACATCTTCGATCGTTCACCCCTGGAAGTTCCTATTCCATTATCGAGTAAATTCTTATACTGTCAAACCTATTTCTGTCTCAACGTTCCTTAATATTTAGTGGCCATCTTAATAAGTGATTAGAAACGTTACTTAAGTTAAACAATGCTTAAAATTGCTCCAAAATTCTCGGTGACAGAAATTGTAATGCACGAAAATATTGAGTTATTTTAAGCATTGTTTTACTTAACTGTAAAGCTGCAGATATGTAATTGGACTACTCAACTTCTGATATTCATCGTATCCCATCAAAAATGTTCCTTTGAATTGCGATGAATAATATATGAACTACTATTTGTATTTTCAAGTGTCCATCCCATATTTGTTCTGAGTCAGGGGCGATGCGATCTTCAATATGTGTTTTATCTTATCACTGCTTATTTCTTATCGAGGTACTTAATTCTCATCAATTTCGCACCTTATGATGATGCAAGAAATTCCTTAAAACTTATTTTGCCATGGATGAAACATGTACCTACGTACGTAGGTAGGTACAGGTATATTTAAGGGACTTATAATATCCTCTGACTCTTTTGTAATGATTACTGTTAATTGTTGTATACGTAAATAATCCTTCACAATAATTAGATCAAGGAAATGGTCAGCCAAAATTTTTATCCTAACGGCGATTACAGTCGTGACTGTGATGGTCCATGGGCCATGACTCCGGCTTTGTCCAGTTATCTTATCGCTCCCCCAGTGAAATTCCGTGCACCCCCGAGATAAATTATCATATCTCTCATTAACATGCACCTACGTACCGCGGGCCACGGGACCAACGTTGTTTACGGGCCAGAGATGACGGATTTTCTTCCGTTTTCATTGCGGCCCACGAGCTTCGGCTCGGCTGTACCTAACCGTTATGATGGTAATGTTATGACGTTCTGAAATGGAAATTGTTTGTTTTTGTATCTTTAGTATAAGCTTTATTGTGATACAATAACAGCTAACAATGAAACAGTAAAGGCAATATAAAAATTTGAAAACTAAATATAGTTTAAAAAATCTAGACATAGCATTAGACATTATAAAGGCCAACTACTATAATAGTATTTGGCCTTTATAATGTACTAGCTTAGAATAATTCTAAGCTAGTTAAAGCTGTAGTTCATATTAAATCAGAGAAGCAATTACACCTTAATACAAAATGTATGAAACTAAATGTAATTAGGCACTTCGCAATCCATTTACCCGCCAGGCCCGCTTAACGAGTTACAGCTACGTCTACCAGAAACACTGTAATGTTTTAATGCGCACTCAAATTTGGGGAGCACTGATAAAATGGGAAGCAGGTCTTAAATTACTCACTTACAGAGTAGTTATCCGAAAGAGCTTTTAAATCATTCACAAAACACTAATGGACGTGGGGTAGGGTGCCGAGGGGAGAGAGGGGACAGATGTACTCCCAGCCCGGCAATGAAACGGAGATATAACAATATAAAGGTGTGCGTTTGAATTGCCCTGAATTGCAATGCAAGTAGACTCATAAAGAAACTTGCGCGTCTATGTTTGGGAAAATTATTTCTTGTACCGCTCTCTTTTCGAAGTTCTGATGCATTTTGTTTGCACGTACATTTTGAAATTTTCCGTAAAAAATTTGTAATGATTTAAAATACTGTTAGGTGTCTGCTTTTCTATATTCACGTATCCTTGAGGCACGTTGGAGATTTGTTCCAGATGCCCTTTAATTGGCCTCGACCCAGTAATGAGACGTTAATGTTTCCATAAAAAATTGAGCAACCATAAAATCTAAAAGTGTTACAATTTACTTACCTTCAGTAAGCATGTGTGATTTCATCGAAACCTACAATGAATTAGCTTTCGCCATGTCGCGTTCACGCAAAAAAATATATACTTAACAATTTGCCGAATCTATTTAAGTCCACTGCGTAACTGGAGTAATGATCGTTCCAAAAACATAAAAAATATTATTCGTTGTTTCCGTAACGTGTCAGGTACTGTTCTAGGGTAGTGTAGCAGGAATAATAAATGTCGAGGGGTCTGCCAGGGGACGCCGAGTGCCATTATTATCGGCGGCAATTTAATTAGATCCCCACCGTTAATACCACTGATTCGTTTTATAATGCCGTCTAATATCCACCCGTACGCGGGCTCCAACTGCACTCTACGGAATTGTTTGTTCAAAATTTGAATCGACATTACAAATTACAATCATTATGAATGAAATATCTTTAGAACCTTAATCAGGGCCTGTTATTTTAACTTTCACGTCTTCTATAAGAACAATATTATCTTTTTCCGCTTACGATAATGATGGCGTCTACGATTTTCCAAATAAGAAACCCAGAGCACGAAATATTTGAAATGAAACTAAGATTCAGTTTAAAAACCATAAAATTAGTTTCCGAACGTCGGAATTTGATCACCCGACGCAATCACCCGCGCCGATAGGCTTCCGGCTCATCGATATTCGTAACGAATCGTCGAAATTCAATAATTATCCCGAACACGACTTCATTCACCAAAAAACACCATAAAAAGGTGTGAATGAAAAGAGGAAGGCAATGGCAACGGTCAGTTTTTTGGAGCGAGTGGCCAGCCGGCCAATCGAGCGACTTTCGAACCCAGTTCACGTGGAGTTTCGAAGTCGTATAGTAGATAAGATTAAAAGTGGGCAGGAGGTAATCAGTGCGCGACCAAACTGGTTGAATGGAGTGCGATCGGCGTTCATTCATGGAGTCGGGATGCCATCACGCGAGGGTCGCGCCGCGCCACTGACGGCGAATTTCTCGCGGTTACCGGCACGGCGACGCGCGCCTCGTGAACGACACATTCTACATTACAGTCATTTGCGATCCGATCGCGCTTCATTACACTGACCAAGTAATCATTTGCAATTAGCTGCCACGTGTCATCGAGCACTTGCAATTAACAGCTGTTCACACTCTGCCGTCTCATTGCCACTCTCCACGCCCGACGCCACTATCCTCCACAACATTGTATAACACAGGTGTCGTGTAATTACCGCAATCTAAGACAATGTTAAATTAACGTTGTAGCCTTCCGCCTGCGAACGAATAACGATAAACACGGTGCACTGCACAGAGAACGGGTCATTAATTCTCAGAATTTACGAAGTTATGATGGAAGATTAGATAAACTTTATTTCCTACGGCTTTGATCTGTATAAACAGGTCGAATCAAAGTGTAGGAAATGTGTTAGTAGTATTTTTATGACCAGTCTTAAATTTATAGTTTGTAGGTAAATGCGCCTACGCAGTCACTTTCGATGAAATGGTCAGTAATAGTGCCACACCACAATAAAATTAAAATATATGAAGACGTTATTCAAATGTTTGTTCCATCCATCGCATCGTGTTGGTTTCACCACAACTAGATACATAATAACGTAGTTCTTGAGTAAGAACGACATTGAATATTCAATCAGTGTACAATTTTTGACACTATGTAAGTGTTTTATCTGCTGGCACGAGTTATTATCACTTCAAGTTTTATATGTGAGGAGTAAAAATACTCTGAGCGCACGGTGTTTTTTGATAGCGACCTTGATCTGATATTAATTTTACGCCTATTTTCACCTTGCCCTCCCGGTGACTCATTCGCTGCCAGACGCAGATAGTTGTTAAATCAATCATCCGATGGTATCGACATGTTTATCTTGTTAATTTTAGCTGAACTATAAATTAATTATTCTGTTACAAGATTACAATACAAACTGTTGAATCAGTTGCTCACCTCTACTATAATAACTCAATGCGACGCGTGACCAAAATCCTTGCGTGTTTCTGGCTCAACGTATAAGCATTGCCATTCAGCGTGGCAATGCCGCTAGCATGCTGGGTACGCTGCCAAGTAGTGGGCTTGAGCATTTGGATTGTCTTCAGACCTTCAACGGTCTATAAGCAGTCTTAACTGTTTTTGTAGTGTTAGCTTATATAAATTATTATTTTGTTAATAAAGACACTTGCTTTAATATTAGTAAAAAAACAAAAAATACATTTCTAAGTAATTATTTTAGTTTCTGAAATAATAACATTGATGTCAGAGATTGAGGACAGATAAACGTTGAAGGTCAAAAATGTTCAAAATGTCGTATTCTTTATTTCTCTTTTAACGATACTTGTTAAATAAGCTTATCCTTAAACAGTTTTTGACGAACTGAACGACCACTGGTAAATCTCCAGTTTCCTTTACCCTCGGGAAATATTCTCTACGATTCATTCTTGTCGTACAACTTATTAATTCTTTAACCTGCCTCAGATGTTTAGATTATGACAAACATTCCCCTGTCCCGGCTAGTCTCGCGGGGCCGTGCGGCGCGGGGGGAGGTCGCCGGAATGTGGTCTACCTGCTCCGGCCCACCGCTAATCAATTTAGCTTTTATTATCGTACCAATAACGCTTCATTACTACTCCTAGATTTATGCTGCGTTGTTTGCTCTATACTGGAAATCTTTGTCTTCGTATTGTAACATTTTCACCTTCAGAACACCGTTATCGTCGCGGTAATAAGGAATTCTGGAACCTTGCTTAGGACTTTACGAGTTACGAGTATGACGGTAGTTAGCGGAGCAAGTGAAGAGAATTGTACGACTCTGTCTGGTACGATTATGTGGACGACACACGCGACAAATAAAATGTTCGTGTCTAGTTTACAGCGGTCATAATAAATTTAAATGTCCAAAGACACGGCATGAGAGGGCAGAGTCAATAAAGTTAGAGCCATAAATAGAACTGGAGTATCAAAAAAAGATCCCTATCTGCTTAATAATAAATAATTATATTTTGTCTGTGCAAAACGTCACATGACTGCCAATAAGCGAGTGTTAGGGAAGACGACCATCTTCATTGGAAACTCTTCTGCATCCATAACAACCAGAGAAAAGAAAAACAAATAGCCACCCTAACATCAAAGGCAGGGACCACCTGGCGACCGACTGTTAGACATTGATTCAAACTGTCCATCAAATGAAATGTAAAGACTTATTATCCCGTCTAGCTACAATAAAAACGTTTAATGTGCTCGTCAAAATGGCGTTGAAGCGTGACACACATACCGAAGGGGACATTATGATGGAGGCAGAAGAGTAAGTTCTAATATGAACTATACGTTATTTTGTTACATCATGGCTGGGTTGCACCATAGTAGTAGTTAAAGTAAAGGTGTATGACAAATTTGACAATAATACTAACGCTGACTTTAACAATTACTGCGAAATACGTTGCACCAGCGTATTCACTACCATAGTTAAAGTTACCAGGGTCGCAAGTCAAATGAGACCTTAATTACCCCAGATGCATAGCTGGAATCATATTTTATGCAACTGATAGATATTTAGCTTAAACAATAACAAATACTCAAGGGTGGGTGAAGTGATGGGTAACTTGCATAAAATATCATTCCAGGTATGAAAAAAAAGAGTAAATAAGGTATCATTTGACTTGCAACCCTTGTAACTTTAAATAAGCTAGTGAATAAGCAACGCATTTCACAAGTAACTGCTAAAGTAGGCGTTACTGTTATTGTCAAATTTGTCATAAACCTTTACTTTAATATGGTGCAACCAAGCCTAAGATATGCTGTATAAATGTATATGTCACATAAATGTTATACGTTAAATGTTATATGGGATACTATGGCGATATCCCGCTGGTCAATCTATCTGTCCGTTTACATCTTATTTCTAGTCAATCAATGTCACTTTAATTTTATGGTTACAACATATAAAAAAATACTCATTCGAAAATAGTAATTCATTTTGAATAAGTTGTATAACCTTTAAGTCCTTGCCTCAAAAAATATCATGAAACATGGTCATGAGCTTAAGGCCCTCTTTTCCCACTTTTAGCAATTTTGGTCATTGTCTACTTCCACGGTAGCTTAAAATTATAAAAATAGTGTCATATCAAAATTCGTAATCTAGGAAACCGTAAAGACTGAAACACGATTCAGGACATTTTGCGCGATAGATAAAAATATGAAGGTAACATTGATTTGCGCTTTTCTCCCTGTTTTTTTTATTCATTCAATTACCTATTTACTTTATAAATGTCTACGATAACGTAATTACAGATTTCATAATTATGAACGGAACCGTAAAGGTGTTTAATTTTACATTAACTACAGTTATACTTTTCGTTTTTTTATTATATTTAAAACACATAGTACGTTACATTTCGAGTTAGTAAGTTGTCTTAAACCCTATGTTAGATTTATTCAGATAACTGGTTCTCGGTACAGTTTTTTTTTTACTTCTAAAATAGAAGTAGCGAAACGCACGACTGTGTGTGAGCGCTATGATTTTGCACAACTAAATGCGAATTTGATACAATATATTAAGCCTTATAATCACCCGTAGCTGTGTCGCACAAGTGTTGTTTAAAAGGTGGAAAACCTGGCCTTAAATAAATTTCGTGATGATAAAAATGAGGGACGCTTTCGTTGAAACCATAATAGACAAACAGTGTAGCAATTAATTGAGGAAAATCCAATAATGTAGCTAACGTAATATTTTAAACAAGGGAACAAGCGGCGTACCTACTTTAATTAGTTTAAAAACAAAAATATTTTAGTCGGCAGATTGACATCTTTTTTGGCCTCGGGCAAAAGCTAATGAGACCGTAATGAAGCAGATCCACGATTATAATCCCCGTTCGACCATTTGTTATAAAACCACGGTAATTTTTCAATGCTAAAGCCATTAAATTAATATCAAAGACACGACCGTCAGCTTGTAATGATGGTATTTTTAAAACGACCGCCGGATTTTGTGATGATAAATTGATTTCGTCTGATTGTCAGAGCGCTTTTTGCTTGTATACCTATTGAAGTTATTCGTCTATACTAATCTATACTATCTATACTAAACTCCGGCTCCGAAACTACTGAACCGATTTGAAAAATTCTTCCACTGTTGGGAAGCTACACTATCTCCGGGTGACATAGGCTACATTATATTTTGTAGCGATGCCGAAGGCCGAGCTTATACCCGTGCGAAGCCGAGACGGTCGCCTAGTCATAAATAATCTAATATTTCAGAAAATAATTGTAGACATTACATCGAAAACAGAAAACATATTTGCTGTAAATAGCCAAAATGTTGGAAATGGGTTATATATACAGTTAAAACCAGAAAAAATGCGTCAAATGGCCCGAGTCTCATATTGTATGCAAAAAATCTTTCTAGGACGCGCCGTTTTTGAGTAATCTTTTTTGTTTCAATTTTTTTTACCAGTTTTTGCCCAGTAAATTTTTTTGGAATGGAAAATTCGAATTTATTTCGTCGACATGTAACCTTTGTATAGTTCCTTCAAGGGCTTGTCGATTGTTAATTCTACGATATATTCATAAAGTTTTTGAATTAACCTCAATCGATTTTTTTGGTAGGGGCAAAACATATGAGTTTGCGTTACCGACATGCTAATGTGACGTATTCGTTTTCTCTTAATTCTTTCAGCAATCTCCATGACTGCCTATTTTTTTGCTTCAACTAAACTTATATACAAATTTTGTATACTCTTTTTTTCTTTCTAATGCATGGGGTAACGACTATTGAAACAGAATGTATGTTGTTTGTGTCATATATAATCTATGCACCTAGATCTATCTACCTAGTGCGTTGTGTCTTCTCGTGTACCCTGAATGACTTAGTTATAATGAGACCGCTAAGGCCCGGCTATTAACAACGTCAATTGAGCCATTTGTTAGCGGCCCGCACAAAGAGAGCTCGATGTTAGATAATTAGTAGTATTATTTGATTGAAATTAGCTGCATTTGTTATAATTGAACCTTTTATAATCCCAACATAGCCCGAAGCGATCCCGAAGATTGATCAAAGAGCGTAATTAATCGAACGATATTAATAAACATCGAGTTTATTCACGGTGGAAGAAAATCACGACAGCGAAGATTCCAGTTATAGAATTTAATGTTGCGGTTGACATCGCATGCGCATGCGCATATATAACGGTAAATCATCAGTTAACCGCTTAACGTTTAACTGTTTAGTGTATAAAAGAGCAAAAATTCAAATTACCTACGGTTTACTCTTTTCTCTGAATGCACGTAAAAGTTGTACGGGACCAAGAAACGGTGTCAATGAGATTTGAGTTAGCAACAGAGATAATGTGTCAAAGACTTTCATAAAATTATGAAAAGATTTGTTAGCCGTTGGTCTTATACGCAATTAACAAGCCTTATTTCGTCAAGTATTCATTTTTTCCAGTGCACATTTCGTTCAGCATGCATTTCGTTTGACATTATATTTTTTATATAACTTTAAAGATTGTCTTATGGCTTAAATGATGATGATGAGATATTGCTGAAAAATGATCTTTCGGACTCTACAGCCCATATTAGCCAACATTAATTACATTTAATTATCTTACTCATAGAAATAATTAATTACTTGGCAAGTATCTGCAGTAATGATCGTTTTAAGGTACAATGACTGATAGAACAATGGGAAATTGTATCAATGTTTGTAAATTAGATAATCGTGATAGTGATAAGGAAAGTATAATGTATAGCTTGATCACAATATTCGTATTCAGGACCTTATGATCTCTACTATACAACTGGACGAAACACAATAAATTTATGGTATTTATTACCACAACGTGACAAATCGTTACATTGACCGCGGCATTTTGAACTAATGTCTAAACATTCTTGATCAAGACATATTTTTGACTTTTTTCCTTCTTTCCTCTTCAGAGGATTTTGGCATCGCTCGCAAGTCTTGTGCATTTTCTATTGTAGAGTATTGAAGTATTTTCAAGTTGTATGAGATACTAGCTGCGCCCCGCGTTTTCACCCGCGTGGTGATGAAAATCGGTGATGATGATGAAAAGTAGCCTATGTGTTAATCCAGGACATAAGCAATGTATGTTCCAAATTTCATCAAAATCCATCCAGTCGTTTCTGCGTGATTGAGTAACAAACATCCATCCAAACTTTCACATATATGATATTAGGTGACTATGATTATAGTGTGATATAAGTGTGATTGTCCAAGTTATGCCCTAGTAAAGTGGTGGAGACTAGAGGCTTGTTGAGGTGGAGTTTTGGAAAAACCACGATAATTCATGTTTCACCTCATTATATCACTTACCCAAACTCGAGCATGTTCACAAACACTTAATAAAAAAATAAAAAGTTTGCCGTCACGGAACTCCCGGCTGATGTGAAATATGACGGCATAAGGGAGTGTCATGTCGCTTGTCGTCACGGCACACGAGTCTGTTTTACTGACAAGGCGCGCCAAAAGATGTTTCACATAATCCACCATTATGTACACATTAACATTAGGAAATTAACACATGCGGTTAGTCTGTCGCGGTTTTTTCGTGTTGACGCCAAAAATATAACTAAACTTGTTAAATAATGAAACATAAAATAAATAAATAAAATAAATAAATATCTGGGACATTTTTGCACACACGGTCATCTGACCCCAAACTAAGCAAAGCTTGTAATATGGCTGCCAGAGACTGATATACGTACATATATATTTTTAAATACATACTTAAATAGATATTAACACCCAGACATAGAACAAACACCAATGTTCATCACACAAATGTTTGTCCTAGATGGGAATCGAACCCACGCCCCCAAGCACAGAAGTTAGGTTAACTACCAACTGAGCCACCGGAGCAGTCATTTACATGAATTGGTGGCACGAAGCTGAAAGGAGGTCGATGTACTCATAATTATACACTACTTTTAAACCATGGAACTAACTCTGAAATCGCGATAAAAATATCACCAGTTCCATTCTCTGTCGTTGACTGGAACAGCTGATTTCTTTCACGATTTCAGGATTGGTCCCATAGTAAATGTTGTTCATAATGTCGAGTATAATAACGTATAACCCTGTAAACAAGAAACATTTTAATTGAAAAAAAAAACTCAGTTACTGTTAGCAGCTTGCACAGTTGTGTAATTTAAAAAAGGTTTCTTATCGGTTGCCTAGTATGAATAAGTATCAAAAAAACACATCAGTCATAGGACTGCACGTCAGAAGTAAAAACTTAAGTAGTAATTCACATATTCTACAAGAGATGGCGCTGTTTTAAAATACACTGTACATCGTGACGATGGCGCGAGTTCCATGATTTTTGTATACCCTAAAAGTGCTCACAGCGCCTCTAAAGAAGTTTTCTCTTCAAAAAGACTCACCAACCGGAGTAGCAGTAGCCAAGTAAAAAAAAAAAGTTATTTTTTCTTTTATGTTTAAAGTAGTGGAGACTTTACAAGAGATGCTTTTTTGAAAAAAACACAAAAATACGTGTTGAAAACTTATTATACCTACCACTTGTCCACACTCATGCACGTAAGTGTTAGAATACTTTATTAATAAATAATCCACCATTATTACACATTAACTTCACATTATTTTAGGGTTACGTACCCAAAGGGTGTCAACGGGACCCTATTACTAAGCCTACGCTGTCTTTCTGCCTGTCCAGATAGCCAGTTGAAATGTTCACAGTATGAGTAACGTTACGGCGGATTAACTAAGAATTAATGATAAAACCATAAAGTAAAAAAAGAAGTAAAATGAAAGTAATGAATAAAAGCGGTCCCCGTATACCGAACGTATTTTTGTCTTTGCTATAGTGTGAAAACGGTAATACGTAGAAACGTCAAACTGTGCGTGATTATAGCCCTCCTCTAAAGTTCAATATTTTTTTTTTAATGTCCCATACAGTTCAAAACCTAACTTAGTAGTTAAACATTCTAATTCTAAGTTCCAAATTCTGAGTGGTGTTGAGTTATGGGCAAGCGTGAAGAGCCATCAGGCGAGCGGCTTCGCTCGCCTCGTCACTCTGTATCATACAAAAAAAAAGTTTTGTTATTTTGTAGTAGTAAGAAATCCGGCGAGCTCGACTCGTACTTGGCCGTCTTGTTTCATGCTGGCGTCGTTACCTATTAGGCACAAAACCACTTGACCTGACAATGACATCTACACGTCTTGCTCCGGTGACACTACACTTGTTCATATATACTATAATGTGACTAGTGTACAACAAATGTCATGATCGTCCGACAAAACGTTGTTTTGTACGACAAAATATGTCGTTAATGCACGATAGAACGCTCGGTTGACATTCCTCGCGCGTTTCGTCGTGAGAGCGTTTACGGAGATTGGCTTTTGATGAAGGAATAATGAATGGAGTGAGCCGTATTTCTTTTGTTTATTACTTAATAATTTTAACAACTAATAAATGATGGCTTTTTTTGTAGTCATATATAACAGTATTTAAGGTAAGTATTTTATTTTTAGCACATCAGTACATTAAAAATTACCTTGTTTTTCGAGTATTAAGAAAACAGGAAACATATTATTTTTATTTATTATAATCCTAATCCTAACTAATTATTTATTTATAGACAAATACTCGTCACACTTACAGCTACGCCAAGGCGTGTAACGAGTCATACATTAAAAAATTACAATAAAAATTAAAATTAAATAAACTATTATACATTCATGTCAATTCAATATTATGTAAATTAAGTCAATCAATATTCTTAAAAATTTAAAACATTCAATGAGCACACAAACATTTAAAATAAACATAAAAGTGAAAATAACTCTCTCTGTCTAATCCGGCGGATACAGGACGTCAAAAACACGTTTTTTTTGGTTTTTTTCGGTGACTCCAGGCAATTTTTTGACAATTAGTTTTGTATATATATTCTAATGGTCAATTAGATAATGTAAATTCGTTTTATTTAAAATTTAAAAAGATCTTGATTAAGCCGGAGTTTTATCATTTGTATGTTACCTACTATTGCAGGCGTGGGTTTATCACTCTTGCGCGCAGGGGCAAAACTTGGATGTGAGCTGACAACGTAACGACTCTTAACCGACATTGTTCTAAACTTAACATTTTTACTAAAACGATCTTCTTGCCTACAAAATTTCATGACAATCAATGGTACCTTCTCAAGTTATCGTCGAACCAATAGAAAAATATATAGCAACGAGAAAATTTAAATCTGAGGTCTCTCTTTGCTCGGCCAATGAACAACTTTTAGTAAAGAGATCGACCCTGAAAAATTACTTGCAATATGAGTAACATGATCAATCTGGCAAGGCTCTAACATTGACTTGTAGCTAATTGCTTCAATTAATTTGTATAAACGTAACAGTAATTTATCTCGTGGATTGAAATTACACCTACCTCCATAATTAGAATGACCTAATCCGCTGGCATAGAGAAGAAAAACATTGTGATATAAATTGCCATACTATCTACAGAGATAAGTTATTAAGGTAGGCCTTTATTGAATAAATTAAAAGTTTTAAAGGTCTTCAAGTTTAAATAATGTTTTGCTGCTGAAAATAACTAAAATAATATAAATTTCAAGTGCTTATTTTAAATTAAAATGGTTCTTAAATAATTAATGGTTCTTAATGGTTAGTATCTATAATATTATAAAGAGGAAAGATTTGATTGTTTGTTTGCATCGAATAGGCTCCGAAACTACTGAACCGATTTGAAAAATTCTTTCACTGTTGGGAAGCTACACTATCCCCGGGTAACATAGGCTATATTATATTTTGTAGCGAGGCCGAAGGCCGTGCTTACACCCGTGCGAAGCCGGGACGGTCGACTAGTAATATAATAAAAATGACAATGTAAATAATAATAATACTTAATTACATTTAATTTTCATTTGTTTTTAACACTTTTATTAGCTTGGTATGCATCTGTATGGTTGGTATGTAACGGAATCTTTGAGTGATATTCACCCCTTTCAAGACGTTGGATTGATTTGAAACTTTGCACACTTATCAAGGACCGATGACAAAGCTAACATTTAAATTGTTTGTCCCATTATCCTTACAAGATCTTCAGGATTAGCGATATTAAAGTGTATTTTTTACTTTTTTAAACTGCGAGAATTATTATAGTTAAAACTATAATATTGGTTTTGTAAACAAAAATTAAGAATATTCTTTAAAAACTTCAAATCTTTAGCCTTATGGTCATCTGTAATAACAAGCTTTGCTTAAAAGTGTGAAAACATCGTCTTGTTTTAGATGTCAGCTTCATTCTTTTTAAAAGTTTTTTTCTTCTTTTGTAGTGGTAGGACTCTTTTGCAGGGGTCCGCCTGGGAAAGTACCACACCTTTGCCAGTTATTCAACCGCCAAGCAGTAGTGTGCAAACACTACTGTGTACACTGTGTACACTACCGGATTGAAGGGCAATGTTTCCAGCGAAATTAAAGGGCACACAGAGATTTGACATCTTATATCTCGGGGTGACGAGCGCAGTGCATTGCCATCCAGGGTTTTGAACTGTTGAAGTTCAAAATTCTGGCGTTGAGCTGTTATGGGCAAGCGTGAAGAGCCATCAGGCGAGCGACTTCGCTCGTCTCGATACTCAGTACCATAAAAATAAATAAAAAATATAAGCTGTAATTTTTATCGCCAAAGCAGCCATAGACATTTACGTAGTAGTTTTACCTAGTCTGTGCAAGCAGTTGAGATTTTCTCCACCTCTTGTTGTGACAAGGTGCTTTATCGTGAACGTATTGTGAGTATAGTTGTGTACATCGATCAAACGGTTCTTGCGGCCATTTTGAGGTCACGCCGGATGAATAATGCTCGGGCTCCATTAACGGTCATTATATGCAAATAATATTACACATTAACTGACTGCCTATATATACTCTTTACTGAACTCATTTACTTCTGATACATATTTCGATGGAGTTTTCGTGGCAACGTGCCTCCAAGGTCTTAAATGTTTAAAAAAATCATTCGGAAATCAAAACTTTTTCAGACGAATCTTTAGTGTTTTCCTGCTTCAATATGTTAATAATAAACAGTTATTATAAATTAGATTAATTAATAATTGTCTTCTTTGCGTGACCAAAATGCTGGCCTATATTTGGGTCAGAAAGTTAGCCTCGCCATCCAGCGAGGCAACGCGGCCAGCATTTTAGGCACTCTACCTAAAAATAATTATCATTTAGGACTACTTAATTAACTCTATTTTAATTATATAATTTAAAGCATTCAAAATAGTTGACAAAGTGTTTCGGATAATTTTGTCTAATTTATGGAGTAGATCGGAATGTTTCCAAAGCTGGCTACATCGTACAAGATATGTAAATTTGGGCACAAAAAGGCAGAAACTAATAATTGTGAAAGCCATATGGGTATTAATTTTGCTTAAACGATCCGAACATTGCATAAATTGATTATGATTAACCCCTTATTCTGTATTGTAGTTTACAAAGCGGAAATAGAGATTCGTCTAAGAAACAGTTTTGAAGAGGACTTTTCGCAAGTAACTCTAGATTCATTCGATTATTTTAAAATTAATGCCAATATTCAAACTACCATGGTACAAACCAATGAATAATTAATATACTATTGATGTGAAGATATGTTCAGTTACTCATATTCATAACGTATTTGCTAGCTAGAGTAAGTCGAAAAGCCTTATAGTTCATTCTGAAGCAATCAATTTTAATTTTTTTCCAAAAACGAGTTTTCAAGTATTTCAGAGTTACAATATGCAAGCAGAATAACGCCGCGTCAGCTGATTGCTCACAGGTTAAACAATAGTAACTGTGAACTCCCTTTTCTTTTTTTAAAATCATGTCACTGGGTCAACGACCTTAACGTCACTGCCCTATTAACTATTATACATTCCGAAGCCGTAAGTCCGTAGCACACCCCATGAATAGGTTCGAAACCACAGACTAGGTAAAGCTTCGAAAGTCTTTGTTCGAAAAGGATGTATGCTAAGTACCGTTTTTATAACTAATAGTTCACCACTGTAACTTAGCGTACCTCTATATCTATACAACCTCGAATTTTCTCATGTTCGAACTTAAAAATTGTATGTGCATGAACAACTTCCCAACAAAATTTTATGACAGATCATCGGTACGTAAGTTTTCATGGAACAAATATACAAATGTACATATTATAAACGCCAACTTATGCTGGTAGAATCTACGAACTCTCTACTCGGACAGTTAAGTATTTTTTTTCAACATATTATAAATAAATAAATAAAATAAAATGTCTTTATTTCAGGCATTAAAAACTCATATATGTTACATACTTATGAAACAAAAAATTATAGAATTTTAGTATGAAACATTAGTAAAATAAAAATCTCGAAAATTTGCCAATATGTATATCAAAATTTAAATTAAATTATGTCTTTTGTTACTGATTTAGGTTCGGCATTAGAAATATAGTACGCTCCAGTAATGTTCCAAGTGTTTAATTCAACTCCCTTTATGTATAGAAACACAATGTAAAAGTAGTTTTCGAATATAAGCGATCGATGTGATTTTATCTCATTAAATGAATAAAAGGAAGCAAACGTGAAACGTCAAAGTTACTTACCTAATGAAGCATGACAATTAACTCATAAAAAACCTTGGAATCGCATCCGATTGGATAAAATTAATCAATGGCGAGCCGCCCCGGCCGGCCCGACCCGTCAATGAGCCGTAGGGTGTCCAGTCGCTTGGGTAGAGCAAGACTTTACACCGGAATGCATAGAGATGCTAACAGCTTTATCGTTCTGATAACATAAGATAAAATTACTAAACTTTCTACAATCATGTTGTTTTTTGTGTTCTTGTTTACAAAAAAAAGTTATGTTTAATTTCAAAAGGATTTTATTGAAGGCAAAGAAACTATAATTTTTATGTGATGTTTGACATAAATGCCCTAATTTATGTTGTACTCTACATTAAAAAAAACGGCCTAAGTTCCCTACCCCTATACCGTAAATTTTCGATAAATATAGTTTATTGGTATAAAGGTTGTCTGGAAAAGATCGCTTTTAGTGATAAGTCAGCCTTTTGTCCGTTTCACATATAAGGATAATCTTTTTATGTTCTTTTTGTGGAGTCAATTCAAGTTATTGTATTGTATCAATATTTCTATGTTTTAAATCACATTAAAAATCATAATAAATTGAAGGCTTGATCTCTCGTATCCTAGCAGACGGTTGGCCACCCTCACGGAATGGATATTTTATGTTCCCGTGGGCGAAGAGTGGGCTCCAATTTGTCCGCAGTTTTTTAATTAGTATGGATGTGAGAGAAAACGAATTGGATTTATGCTCGCAAACTCACTCGCTTGCGTAGTGATGCAGTTGAAAAATGTAAAGCTCTATTTGAAGCGGGAATTATTAACACGTAAATATTGTACAAAAATATATAAGAAATATTTTTTATAACACTGAGTAGGTGCTTTTGAAACCAGAACCTAGTATTCTATGATAATTTTTTGCAAGGAAAACGTTTCTTTTAAATGGATTTATCTCCAGTTAGATGATTACGGTAAACGAGAAAAACATTTGGTAAAAAAACTCACGCAAATGTTTGGTGTCGCTTTCATGATACATACTGCCCACCAATAAAATTTCCTGCCTTCCTTATGTCCTTGTTTAGCCGTTGTTTCAAGTCATCTTCAAGGATAGAGTCAATATATTTCTTCTACAGGCCTAGCAAGGGCCATGCACAAATTGTCTTTCCACCATTTTTATCGGCGCGTAGACGCGACAACACTAGAATAAAGATATGTTGTCTCTTTCTCGCGGGATAAAAACGGCGGAAATTTAATTTGTCCATGGCCCGTATTAGGCCTGATGAATCGACGTGCTCCATCCTCGGCCACACCGTCTCTTACCATCAGGCGAGTTCGTAGATTATGAGACAAAGCAAACAAATAACACGATTAAAAAGTAAGATCATATAGGCTAACTGGACAGCCCCTGATGCCAGAGTTTAAGATCGCCCAAAGGCCTCTAACATGGCTTAATTACATAACATAACCCGACTACAAAATGTGACTACATTCCAGAGTCTCCGGACATAAAAAAGGACATTGCACTCCAAAATCTGTGAAATTGTTTAGGCTACATGATGTAACACAGGTACCTGCCAAACATGCATATAAACAAACTCCGTCATGTTTTCACGTCGTCCATACCACAATGCCTCAAGATAAAAGTCTTTAATCAGTGTGTCCTAGCTGTTATGATCTACGGTGCTGAGACGTGGACACCCACGGTTAAGGTGGTCCACAAGTACAAATTCGCACAGCGAGGTATGAAGATAGCTATGCTCGAAGTTGGTATATTGGACAGAATCCTAAATCCAAAACGAAGTGATCCGACATTGATAGACATAGTTCAAAGAATTTGTAGGCTAAAGTGCCAGTAGGCCGGCCATATTGCCCGAAGAACCGATAACCGATTCGAAAGACGAGTTCTAGAGAGCGGAGAGCACGTTTAGGCAAATGTAGTGTAGGACACCCAGCGGCCAGGTGGGGTGACGACCTGCTTAAAACGACGGGTAATAACTGGATGCAGAGAACTGCCGACTGACCTCAGTCGCGTGCATTATTTAGGAGAGGCCTATGGTGCAGCAGTGGGCAATAAAACGCTTCTTCTGCGGTAGTTCTAAAAATGTGTGTCAATTTTAACAAAATACGCAACTACGACGGCAACTTAGCTGTTATGGCGTGACACATCCTGTTATTTTACCATCTAAATTGATTCAGATGCAATTGTCTCAATGTCAGCAGCCGCTGCACTGTCTTGCCCTGTTCTCTTCTAATTAGGCTCACATTCTCATTTCGTTTTCGCCTTTAATTCCGCCGGCGGTTGCGCCTTAATTACGTTATTCGTGGCGGTAGCTGCTGCTGTCTAATCTGTGACTGTGGAAGTCCCGCTGTTGTTTAGGAAACCGGTATTTTTTTTTCAAACCCAAGAAGTTTTGGCGAACATTTTCGTAGATACACTCTATTTCATTAAGGACTTCCACACGGTACTAGTCATCATCATTATCATCATTTCAGCCATAGGACGTCCACTGCTGAACATTGTCCTCCCCCATCGATTTCCAAAAGGGCCGGTTGGAAGCGGCCTGCATCCAGCGTTTTCCTGCGGTCTCTTTTAGGTCGTCTGTCCATCCTGTGGGTGGACGTCCAACGCTGCGCTTATCGGTACTAGTAGGAAGATTAAATGTATTAGGTATTCCATTAGTTAAGTAAATCTCTCAATGAATGCGTGTTAATCGAGCTTTCTACACTGACCACTAAAGAAGCCGTAGTAACGAGCATATTCTTGCCGAGAAAGCTTATTACTGCTCATTATGCATTCACGGTTTCTGCATGATCATCACTTTTATTACCGCTGACAACATACAAAAGGCGGGCAAAGAAAACGCGGAAATAAACACTCACTAACAAGGATGACTTACACTTTCGCAGCCTTAAAAATCGGAAATCGCTGCTCATCGTAGTAATTGAAAAAAAAAAAACACTTAACAGGTAAATAGAAGGCCTTGAGACGGGAGCCGTTGGTTGCTAACAAGATTTTTAAACGGCAACAAAGTATCCAATCAATGGAGCTTGAATAATGAAAATGGCACCTGTCAGTTCCCAACTACCCTCGGAGCCTAAACACGCACAACTTACACCAACCATATAAAATGCCGAAAATCCAGCCTTGCTTCACAGAATTAGAACCCAATTTAGGCTGTAGCTAATATACGAGAATAGACATAAGTTTCAGTAATTATGCATAATTGCATTTCGTGTTCTGAATGTTGACGTAATTCTTTCCTATTTATGAGCTTGGATTATGTAGAGCGAACAGAGCTCCATGAAAAATGCCTAATTGTTACGAGTAAATATCAAAAGCTCGATACTCGAATACGTTTGGGATTTTTTCGACTTCGTGTGTAATTATGAAAATAGGCAATGAAAATTACCCTTTTAAGCTCAATTTACAAAACATAAACAATATATATTATGACATATATTATACTAGCCGTCCGCCCCGGCTTCGCACGAGTGTAACCTCGGCCTTCGGCCTCGCTACAAAATATAATATAGCCTATGTCACCCGGGGATAGTGTAGCTTCCCAACAGTGAAAGAATTTTTCAAATCGGTTCAGTAGTTTCGGAGCCTATTCATTACAAACATACAAACATACAAAAATAGGTACAAATCTTTCCTCTTTATAATATTAGTGTAGACATATATTATGACAGGCCCGGTGGCTCAGTTGGTAGTGAACCTAATTTCTGTGCTTGGGGGCGTGGGTTCGATTCCCATCTAGGACAAACATTTGTGTGATGAACATTTGTGTTTGTTCTTTTCTGGGTGTGAATATCTATTTAAGTATGTATTTAAAAATTTATATGTACGTATATCAGTCTCTGACAGCCATATTACAAGCTTTGCTTAGTTTGGGGTCAGATGACCATGTGTGCAAAAATGTCCCAGATATTTATATGAACTCAAATTTAACTTCTTCTTCCTTATCTTCTTATATGTGAAAAGCGTTGTGTGTATGTATGTATGTTGCCTATGAACACCAAAATAGCGGGACCGATTTTGACAGGACTCACTGGCAGATAGCTGGTGATATAAAGAGTAATCTTAGCGAGTTAAACCGCGGAGCGCAGCATACACGTCAACAATGGTGCCTTCTCCTACAATACATATTAATATACGAGTATATAGACAAGTGGATCACATTAAAAAACGACTTCAAAAATATATGAAAAACTTAATATTTGGGTATAAAATTTGAGGGTTACCCTCGATTTCCCTGGGATCCCATCATCAGATCCAGACTTAGTGACAATGGGACCGAATTGGAAGTATTACTCTACCGAACAAAAGTTTTTTTTTTTAAATTGGTCTACAGTTGGCGAAGAAATCGGTGAACATACATTAAAAAAAATACAGTAGAACATAGAACCGTCCTCCTTTTTTGAAGTCGGTTAACAAATAACAAACACTATCTTAACTAGAGGTGTCAATCTAAGTAAAAACATATCTGATTCTCGCTGTACATGCCTAGCCTATTACGGGAATTGCTATGTTATAATTCATGTACAACAAAGACATTTTTGCATTAATTTTATTACAAACAGATTTAAGTTTTTTTTGCTAAAAATGATTTGTTATGTAATTTTACTTTATTCGACGCGACTGTTGTATTTATTGACTGTACGATGCTGCACTGCCCACGCGTTGAACTCTTATACAAAAGGAAGTGTTGCATTTAAATTGTCCAAATAGAGACATTAATGGCAGTTGTCTAAGATCGCGCGTACTTCGGCTGCTATCGAACTAACACGCGCACGCGACGCCGCTCATTAGCTGGCACGCAACGCTCCCCTACACGCCAATACCAGGCCCTTATAGCCTTCATTAGACATGCCAGAGTACAACAAGCGTAATAATATACCTCCCGCTCTCATCACTTACAAAATGTAACCCTAGCATCAAGACAACAAAACTCTTTTTTCCTTAGCTTGAATATCTAACTCGCTGCAAGCGATATTTACGCCGGTTTATGAATTGCTGCAATTGTAACTGAAACGTTTATTACTTACGAAATGTGTGCTAAGGCCCCAATAAATTCGTCAGTCCGTCTGTTTGTTTATTTATGCCGCGGACGTCGACGCCAGTGCAAGAAATTAATCTCAACGTTTCTCTACAACCCTTTACTCTGTCGGACACAGAAATTAAGCAAATTACATTCAGCAAAGCAAATCGTTTCAAAAGAAAGGGCTACTGAAATAATTGTCTACTTTACTCTCGGAGAAATAGAATTACAATCTAAATTAATTACGCTTTTAAAGCGTCCGTTATTCTTAATTAGTTTCTGCACCGCAGCGGAAGCTCCGCCCGCTCGCGCTCTTAATGAAGGGTAGTTTGAAATCAGTGCGTTTGATCAACTCTGTGCAGTCTTAATTACAGCGCCCGTTCCGCGCGGGACAATCCGGTTATTTATGACTACATAAGCTCGATTATTCTTTAATGAATACTTGTTTTAAAACGTTTAATTAAGTTTTATGGTGACAGGGCCACGGAGACGTCTCGCCGTTCCGCCGGCCGCGAGCTAATTGGCTCGGGTTGACGCACTCCGCCCGCGACCCGCTAGCCGCCCCTACCGTAGCCCGCTCCTAATTGTATGAAATTGCTAATTGGAAAATTTTATAAACGCGCCACCCGCAAGCCTACACCCGAATCTGTTTCGGGGCCGAGTTCGTCAAGCAAAATTCTCGTAGAAAGATTTTACAAAAGGCAAACTTTTTATCGATGTCCTCGTTCGAGTTAGGATAACACTTCGGAGAGTAATATAAGTGTATGTTTGTCGACAGGGCGTGTAGTCGTGGTGGTAGGTGCAAGCGGTCTCCGCTTCAGCCGTCAAGCTGGCCGCGAGCGCGCTGAGCATGAACCCGCACTACCACGGGTACGGGGAGCTGAGCTCGCCACACCCGTCCTCGCCCGAGGCCGCGTTCGCCGCCAACGGGCACGACTACCCTCACAACAACAATAACCCGGCGCTGAAAGAATGCGCCGGCTGCGGCGGCAAGATCGTCGAGCGGTTCCTCCTCCACGCTCTCGACAGATACTGGCACCACGGCTGCCTCAAGTGCACCTGCTGTCAGCAAGCGCTCGCGGACATGGGAAGATCCTTCTATTTCAAAGGCGGAATGATCCTATGCAAAAGCGATTACACAAGGTGAGTCCAGCTATACAATATTTAGGACTCGATATCATTCTCCCATATTTATGACTCTCCGGGTTCTTACAAACTACTAATTAGAACCATATACGGTGAGTCGGCGAAGAATCCGAGATTTTGTCATTGATTATCGATTAAATTGGTTTTTAGTCCACCATCTGACGATGACAAAGGCGCGTCTGGCGAACGCATCAAGCGGCCAAAAAGATACCCAGAGAGCCGCAAGCACATTGTTATGAAAATGCTTTGAACCGTTGTATTTTCTACCTGGGAGAGGTACAAAAAACGCACAGTTTTGCACACAACGACTGCAGTGCTAACCGACAACGACGGCATCTCCTAAACCAGCTAAATTGGCCTATTTAAAGAACGCTAACGACTAATTTAGGGAGGAAGTAACAAAGTTTTTGTAACTATTGAGCTAATTTACCTATTACGTTTAATTTTTATATGTTTCAGAAAATACATAGTATGGCAATGCCGACTATTATTAAAATGTTACATGCTTTTACAACCTAATGAATGGCCCTAAAAGGACAATAATCTTATCGTATTAATAAATATGTAGTCGAAATGGTGCAATGTATAGTAAAGTTGCCAGAGCGACGGTTTAGAAACAGTAACTATGTAATGCGATTCTCAATTGCCGTATTTTCCACCATATTTATTTTTCTCTAAACACACAACAACTGTAAGTGGGGAATGACCAACGTAACTTAGTAATTATTGTTATTATTGATGTTTGTTTTAGCTCGTTATAGTAATGACTGTTTTATGATATAGTAATTATTCTTGATACTTGAGGTATCGTAAAGTAACAAGTACTTATGTTTATACACTGCTAACTAGCTGTGCTTAAAATATTCCAACTGCCAATTAACTTAATTGGGAAAACCAAATAAGATAATTTGAGCTAATTAATTAGAGAACTCAGTGCATAGAAATTTACAGCAGATATGCAACGGGCAACGATATCGTATATGAAATAGAAACTTGTAATTTGTGGCGCCAAGGCCCACGTGGATACCAGCTGCTCGCACGTTAATTAACCAAACACAAGGAATCCGACCCAATTATCGACCTTTCCGTCATCCATTAAATACACATTTTTACTTTTCCACAACTCTCGCTTTCGACGACACTCGCAGCCTGATTTATCGCGATAAGTGCTTATAAATACATCAGACACTCGAACCCCCGTATTTGACGTTCACATAAATTCGTTTTACACTGATTTCCCTTGTTTACCGGCGGTTGCGAGCCAAACTAGAGTGAAGAGTGGGCCGACCGCGGCGCGGCTCGTGCGTCGTAGATTCGATAAAGCTCGTCTCACAGTTGACAGAGACGGCGGCGGCGCGGCCTAACGAGCGGGGCCGGGGCGAGGGGCTCAGGGGGATGAAGAAGTGCGGTTCCGTGCATGTCTCTGCTGATTGACCCGCGTCACTCGGCAAACAACAACTAACGAGTCGGCCCCGCGCCTCCAGGTACGGTAATTCGCTCGAATCGCTCCCGCGGCGGCCGACTACTTCCCGCCGCCGCGCCTGATTGAGACTCCTTAACAAAATTAACGCTCTCTCACGCAAACACCCGCGTTTATCCGCGCCTTTTGTCCCGATATGATGGATTGCGGTCCCGTTCCACAAAGACGCTGATGATGTTTCCTCCTGCTGATTACACTGTGTACGCACCGAATTAGACGTTCGAGGTTTCCCGCGTGTGTACGACACTACAAAGGCGGCGGAAGCATTACATAAACATTAAGACGGCTTAATACGAGTTTTATAATGATTTATTACCCCTATTGTTTGGATTAAGACATTTATAACCCATTTGTTAACCGCTGTAGAGCTACAAGTTACTTTACAACTACACAACATTTATAAAAAATGATACACCTACTAATTCCTAATTCTTAATAATCATCTGCAACTTATGAACTGAAGTCAATAAATTTACTTAATACAATGTCGTAGCAACCGCGTAGCACGTCTACGAGTATTTCGAGTTTCTTTTATAATTCAAAATACATACTTTTATAAAGTAGTAAACAAAAACAATTTGAGCAAAATCGACAGGATTAACTGATTCCCTCAAAAGATGAGGAGGCATCTCAATAGGTAGCACGGGCACGTCCACCAGCAGTTGAAAGCAGGTTCGTTAGGGCGCGTGCGGGCTCCGTCAATCAAGGCAATTGCTGCTCAATCGGCAATCAGCGCCGCCCGCGCTGCCGCCCTAACGAGCCGCCCTCAAATACCAACTTCTTACCCGTCTGTAACACTTTCGCATCAACTAAACGACTTTTAGATTTGCAACTGTTGTAATGGCATTTATAGTGATGGAACTTATGATTTCTTTACAGTAAGATTTTTCTTGTGGAGGTTTTTAATAACTTATTTCATTATGCAGGTTGTTTATTAAATATAATAATATAATTAGAAATTATATATGCTTAATCTTACTGAAAGAATAATCTTGACTTTGGTTCGTGTGCGAGGTGTCAGAAAAAGAAGCGAGACAACTAACAACACAGATATAATTTGATTATCAACGGGATATTTACCACCATTAGGTTGTGGGTACCACGGGAATCCCGTGCAGACCGCACGGGAACATGTAACTAACTGCGCCGAAATATCAGGAGCTCCATTCACAAACTATATAAATATCCCGTTAATAATCATATAACTGTATTAAATAAAACTGATAATTGAAAACAGTGATTAACAAAACAAAACTATTTTCCGCTTAAAAGTCGACATGTTTATACACCTTCCTAAAGAAGTAGAAGTGTCAATTAAGAGCCTACAAATCTGCATTTACGTCAATTAAATACATCCGAGTATCACAATATTTTAAAAACGTCTCAATTCCTACGTGCATGTCGTATCATATCTTAAAACTTCCACTATATTAAATCGAGGAGTCGGCGACAAGTTTACGCGATAGTATCTTCTGGATATTTATTGCGCGATGTCGAAATGTTGTTTATTAAAACGCGTGTCCAGGGCGGGCAGCGGGCGGGCGGCGCGCCGTCCAATTTGGGCGCTCGTTAAGTTGCAAAAGACGCACGGTTTAATTGCAACCGCTCGCCCCTAATGAGGCCCTGTGTCCGGGACTCGACCGTTTCTCCGCACAAATTGACATTGTACGTAAATTGATGTCACCAAACTCCGATGCACGATGCTAAATGATGAGTCCGCTCCGACTCTGCAAAGGAACGAAACATAAACTGTTATTCTCAATTCACAGTTATCTTTAATGACTGAAATTCATTTTATGGTCTATGTTTTCATTTGTTTCGAATGTATTAATTCGAATCTATTTATCTACTTCCAAGCTGTAGAGAAGTAATTAACCAAATAGAATCACAGAATTTCGTCCTTCGAAAATTTCTTGCAAACGAATACTGTGTTGCCGTGGTCAATCTAAAAGGAGAGCCAATCTGCTCCGAGGCGGATTGGGTTACGTCGGTGCATGGTCCCGATTAATTTCGTTTGTCTCTTGGTCCACAGTCTCTGTCGTCCGACTTTGTCGTGTCTCCGTTGTGTTGCCTCTAAACAGAAACTAAAGACCGTCCGGCAAACGGCTAATCTTTGTTCAGGATTTGATTACTGATATCCATCTCGTCTGAGCGCGCCGGCGCTAAACTGTATCGAGAATATGGACGACCGAGCCGAGTTTATTAACTAACTTTACAAAGTTACGGTTTTAATCTAAAGTTTAGGTCCTTAGATTGTACTCAATTGAATAAAACTTCACTTTTGGACCACTTCGTTATTTTGAATGAAGATAAAACTGGAAATCATGCTGATTTTTGTAGAACTTTACATCTCTAAAGCTACGACATATTCTAGACAGGACTTTTCTAAATACCACCAAAGTTAAGTTAAAAACAGTTACATCGTTTTGATTTTTAATGTCTTTTTAGGGTTCCGTCGTCCTACAAGGAACCCTTAAAAATTCGTTCTGTCCGTCCGTCTGTCAGTCAATTTTTAGAACCTTATTACTACTATAATAATTAAGGCAAGAGCATGAAATTTATTACAATTACAGTTTTAGTATACGATAGATCTCAATTTTGAAAGTATATAAAAAAAAACTTTTTAGGCCCGCCAAAGTGGCATATAGTTGCCGACACTGACCACAATTATATGAACACAATTGTAAGATTTTGGCTACGGAAAACGAAACCCTACCATGATATGAGTGTCTCGACACGCTCTTGGCCAGTTATTTGTACTGTTAAATCATTCATAAGAACACTTGACACTTATCTATTAGCATTTATCCCTAAAACTGCATAGTCACACCATTGAATAGAAGTTTTAAGCAGCATTGATCTCTGTAGATTTATTCTAGTCGGTTAGGCAGTTGAGTCGGACAGTGTAAGTACAGTTGTCAGGAATAATTTACTTCCGGCGCTGCGCGTGATGTGTGCTCCAGTCGACGACAACATGGTGGTGTTCACTAAATCACTAGAATGCGGCTGATATTCGCCCAATGACATACTGCAAGCGCTGCGCCGTTGACTTGTAGGAGTCATAAAATATAAATGCTTTCACTTAGGACATTATTAAAGTTCATGAAAAACTTACAGTATTGGAGTGTACGCTCACACTTGGTCCTCACTCTCTACCTACATAAACACACCAATTACACGATGTGCATGTATTATAACAGGGTAACCATGGTTAAAAATTAAACTAATCAAACGCGTCTTCCGATTGGATACGATACATTCTCCTGACAAACGTCGCATCATAGCAAACTTGACACTGCCAATTCCACGTAGATAATGTACCGCGACCGCGTTATGAGTTTATGTGGCCATAGAGACTTAAGCTTTGTTTCAGAATGTCCGGTTAACGTTCCGGTTAAGCTAATACGAACTTATATATTTAAAAACACCGGCTTACGTTTTTTTTTTATGATACTGAGTGACGAGACGAGGGAAGTCACTCGCCTCATGGCTTTTCACGCTTGCCCAAAACAGCACAACGCCACTCAAAATTTTGAACTTCAACAGTTCAAAACCCTGGATGGCAAAGCACTGCGCTCTTCACCCCGAGATATAAGATGTCAAATCTCTGTGTGCCCTGTCATTTCACTGGAAACATTGCCCTTCATTCCGGAACACAGTAGTGTTTGCACACTACTGCTTGGTGGTTGAATAACTGGCAAAGGTGTGGTACTTCCCCAGGCGGACCCCTGCAAAAGAGTCCTACCACTACAACGTTCCACAAGCATTAAAAAGGACTAACCATCTATGTATTTATATGTCAGATCAAGTTGCAAATAAAAAGTTATTAGTTGGTTAGGAAGGTTTTTTTTTTAATTCTTTCCTATTTGAGGGTTTTGGCGTCGCATGCGGCGATGCCATTTCGCTGCCCAAGAAATATAGAGCTAAGTATCCGGATCATAAAAAAAGGATTGTGAAACGCGATGACAGATAACAGAAACCTTTATCTTCCCCATGATTTATGTGATGGTTAGCAACTAGTTACTTTAATAACACATTCTGATACAAACCCTAAGGGTACAGAATCTATTTTTCAATTACATTTCCATGCTATGACGTCACGCGTTTGTGGCAAGAATACTCATGTGAGATAGAGAATAATGGCCCTTGTTAGTCAAGGTCATTAAAGTTGCGCCAGTCTTATTACAATAATGATGAATGAATTCACAAAGATAGCTTTAAGGAATTTGTGTTATTTCTGTAATTAGATATTAATTGAATGTTGTTACGCTATCGCATTAGGTAATATACCTGTAAAGGTAGTTGTAAGTTTGGAAATAAAAATAAATAAATAAAATAATGTCTCAAGTTCCTTTCGTAATTAATATACATTACTTATACAATATGCGACAGCCCCGTTAGCTCAGTTGGTAGTGTACCTGCCTTCTGCGCTTGGGGGCGTGGGTTCAATTCCCACCTAGGACAAACATTTATGTGATGAACATTTGTGTTTGTTCTATGTCTGGGTGTTAATATCTATTTAAGTATGTATTTAAAAATATAATGTGTATGTATATCAGTCTCTGGCAGCCATATTACAAGCTTTGCTTAGTTTGGGGTCAGATGACTATGTGTGCAATAACGTTCCAAATATTTATTTATATTTATATGCATGGATTTCAATTAAATAATAATTTATGACACACATTCAGTACTTATGTCTGGTTGTTAATATCTATTTAAGTATGTATTTAGAAATATATATTATAATGTATGTATATCAGTCTCTGGCAGCCATGTTACAAGATTTGCTTAGTTTGGGGTCAGATGAACAAGTGTGCAATTATGCCCCAGATATATTTATTTATTAATTATAGTTCGGATTGATTATTGACTCCAAAGAAGGAACAAATATTAACATTTTCATTTTGTGACATCTTCCTAAAAATCATAAAAAAATATTTCATTAAAAACCACAAGGAATGGTTTTAATCTGGTGGTTTTACAATCGACACAAGCCTGCATGCACAGAGCAAGTTGCAATCACCCATCGATGCAATCACCCTGCAGACGCGTCCTCGTCAGGCTGTCAATATGTGCTGAGATATTTGTCGTCATCAATTCAGTGTCGGCGAGCGTCATCGGACATGTTTGCCGAGCGTCGCGTCGCGTCGTGCGACGCTGCGCCAAGTGTCTCGTGTCACTGGAGAAATTCACGAGATGAACCTATCTTGTACTCTAGCACATGTTCGGGCCCCAAGTCTCTGTTGTTATAAATTGACGTTGTGTTTGGCTTCTTAATTGGACGGTCTCGGCTTACGACCAACACGAGCTGCATCGCTACGTTTTTAGAGCTTGTTATTGTTATTTTAAGGATTTATTAGTAGTCAGAGGATTTTCAATTTGCGATGAAGAAATAGCGTTAGTGTAAAACTTTCTTGTCATGAATCTTTGATGAAACTCCACGGCTTGTAATTTAACAGACGCACAGAATCCTGTTGTGACTTCATTAAACGTTGAGCACTTTCGGCATGAAATTAGCATAATTATATGGATGATATGCATAATTATAACTTAGTGTATTATTATAAGATACAAGGATAATAGCGGGCCGGTTGTCGTAGGTGCGTGGGTACCCCCTGAAGCCGCAAGAGGGCGGGGTTGGAGCGGGGGCGAGACGACGAGGTGGCCCGATGTGATGTTAATTAATAACGTCTGTCTCACGAGCGCTAACGATGCCGTCACGACTACATTATTTAGCCACCTGATTAGTTCGCAGGAGGCACCTCGCCCGCAGCTCTAATTAGCGAACGACTCCCGAACGGGACCCGTTAAATTTGATTTGTTACTGCACTATCGCTAATTGGAACAACCCCGTAATTGATCATTCCAATCATTGATGTGGTTTGCGTGGCCTGCTAACAAGCCACTGTTTACATTTACCTCACGACTCACTAAAACTAATGAAATATGAAACGAGCGCGCCGTCCGAGCCGGTGCACATGTCAACGTTGCCGTGCCGTTTTTATTTCTATTCTATTATTAAAACGTTTAATTTAGGGCAACAGTTTTACATACAAAACGATCAAAACGCAATCTCTCCGGGAATAGGAAACCTATTCGAAATTGATATGGGTGGAGCGCGCACGAGAGCGCAATGTTGCGTCGCGCCTGTGCAGCCTCGTAAACGGTACCTCCGCCATGGAAAAAGGCCGAACAGCCACACTGCCAACTGACGTACTCCATACTCTACACCCTGGATGTCGGGTCCATATTACAGTGGTCCACGCCAGCCGGACTAGACGTGCTACATGGACGAATTTCGTTAATAAATAAACGCAATGCCCGGCGTCCGGCTGCCGTCGAAAAATTGTAAAAAATGTTTTGGGTGAAAATTGGCGCAAGTATGACAGCGGAGGCTGGCGTGACGTACACAAATCATTATTCGATACCTATCGCTGTCAAAGAATTTTTTTACAACATTAATGGGCTGAAAGACTAGTTGTAACAATACGTCTGCGTCTGTTACAACTAGCTAAACCAAATCTCGACCCAAACCAATCTCGTAGTTAGAAAACGCATTCAATATTTTTTATTTCTATCATAGTGATTCGTACTGGCAGCTGGTTAAACCTTTTCATGCATTCCGTGTGTTCATTCTTTTCAATACATATTTTGTCGCGTACCTGCTCATGCTAACATAAAAACTGGAAGCTTGCCGATGCCTCCGATGCGGAGTTCACAGGGTGATAAAGTACTTTCGGTGGCAATAATAATAACTCAGCTGCGATAAATTGTTACGTAAACTTTAATTAAATTATATTCCGGGAATAAGGGAGTGCTTATGATGACGATCAAATCGTATCAATTAAGGAGAAGCACTCAGCGAACTCGGTTGAAGTGTCGGTAGTCGACGACGTTAGCTAGTTATAGGTCCCGCTTCTGATCTTAATTAACCTCATGTGTTAACCCCGCAATAACTATGAGACGCGTGCTCTGCACCGACAACTTACTACGACTCACTTATTAATAACGTAGCTATGTCGGCACCGATATGTAAATTTATGCTTAACTTTATCGGAGACGCCTTAATTATGTAATACATCGCCCATAATTTAACCCGTAAGTGGTTTATTTTATTACTTAATAGATAACTGAGATGTTGGATATTACAAAGTTATGTTGTTGATATTACTATATGAAATTAATTATTATAAAGTTAAATTATGGAAGAGTGATTCAACGCTAATGGAAGTATTAATGCTCTTTAAATTAAGCTTTATGGGATGTTAATCGATCTTAAAACTTCAAAGAAAAAATATCTTCTACGTTTATTGAGTCTCTGCCAGAAAACATTTTGCTGATCTAAAGTTTATGTGGAACCAATTTTAACATAACGCTTTTGTTCACAATTATTCACATAATCCTAATTTTTAGTAATCATATTGATCACCTACAGTATAAATAAGGATAGGTACCTATAAAATTTGTCGCTATAACTTTAAATTGCAAAAACTATTGCGAGACGTTTTTAACAGTATACCTGATTTCTCTACCTAATTGCTAGAGTAATGCTAAATCAAAGCAACGACAAAAATACACCTAAAACTGAACATTTCAACCTAAAACTCGTTGAAGATATTTTCATTCTAGATACTACTCTAGGTAAACAAGTAAAAACAATAATAGGTTAATAAAACATTACCACAATGATGTTCCCAGACCGCAGCGATCCGCGGTCACTACACGCGTCTATTTCGAAACTTTCTAATGCCTAGTTCATCAACAAATTCATTATGTCGTAAAACGGCGTGCGCGAGACCGAAATATCGCGGGACTCGTAAAACCGCTCGTAAAGACGTTTGTTTACTAATTCGAGTGGGGCAGGTGGGGTGAGACCGCACCGGGGGATGCTGCTAATAATAATAGTGTATGAATACGAACGACACGAAGACGATTCCTACTCGAGTCGAGACGACTTGGGTGATAGTGTAAACTCAACTCGTCGGTCGTTAATAAGTATCGCGAAGTCGTCCAAATTGCCTCCTCAGGTCGCAACTTTTAATGAGACGAAATTCCCCGTCGATTCGACGTCGACGTCGCCTTAACGCAACCTGTTCGTTAGCGCAAAAACGGGCCACGCTAACACGCGATTAGAATACACCCCCGATGTGGCGAGACACACTGAGCTCATCCATCCACCATCATGGTAAAATATCCTAAGTACATGATATAAACTGGCGTAGATATACTACACATTTTAATTATTATTATTTTAACTTATAAAACGATGAAAAAACGAGACTACAAAAAAAAAACTTCATCATAATCACTTCAGCCTTAGTCCACTGCTGGACTTAGCCCTTTCCCAAGGCACGCCACTCAGCCCAAACTTTGGTTTTTCGCTTCAAACCACTTTCTTACGTATACCCGTATCATTCTTCCGTAATAAGTTGCTAGTGTGGTAAGATAGATTATCCCTACATATTATAAATGTGTAGATCAAATACCTTCACAAATGACTTCTAACTAAGTAGAAGCAATACCTGATATCGGTTTAACTTGCAAAAAAAATGCCATTTGCGTGATTCAGGTAAAGTGTCGTATTTATCTATAATAGACGCACTTTTCATATTTGTGAAACTACGATCCATTTACACTCATTATTTTAGGAATTATTGAATACCTTATTACATTTTTAATAGTTCGTAAAGTTTAAACAAATTTACATTATTTTCGCGAAACATCGTTTTAGTACGCAACCTATTTTTCAACTATGGAACTACAAATCTGACGGCTGTCAGTTTGTTTGTTTGTCCACGCACATCTTTTAAACTACTAGAAGGATTTCAAAGCAGTTTCCACGAATATGCTTAAAAAATACCTGATTGAACATATTAATTATATATATTAATTTATGATAATAAATAGAAAAAAAAACATTTTTTTATAACGCCATCTAGCTTATTTTATAGTAATGTTGTCGTAATGATAGACTTCTACTCGCAGACATGATAGGTAGGAAGACTGAAGCGGCTGTTGCCATATAATCTATAGGTATCTAAATAAAAACGAATTGCCGAAATGTATGTACCCGCATAACTTCCGATCGACTGCACCAAACAGTTTTTTTTTGTGTTCGTTATTGTCAGGACGGCCAACTGCTTTTGAAGAGGTTTTACAGTTTATTATGGCGTAATTTAACGTACGTTGATATTTGTATTGACTTCTGACGTGCTAATATACCAAGTCGACGGAGATTAAAATGAATACATTTTTTGCCAGGATCAAACTTAAGAACAAAAACAGACACGCAAATTAGGTGAACTCGCGGCATCTAATCTAATACTGATCTATGATTAGCAGCTATTTTGGATGTTATGGTGGTGAACGAAAGCGGTTTAGTTGTTGGAAGGGTAGGGGCGCAGTAGGCGGGTAAAATTATTTAGACATCAGTGATTGGCAGTCTTTACGCGGAGTAATGTTAAATAATAGCGATTAACTATAGATACCGCTCCATATACTTCCTACTTACTATTTACTAATAATTCAATAATAACGTTTGTCATGCATGACATTTCGCTTGACTTATACCAATTTTTTTTCTTTATTGGCTCCATGGCTCCATAATTCCAACGTATTTAACCAGTGAAAGTAATATATTATTTGCTTGAAATATATTTGAAACTATGGACATGTCGGGATACCTGTATCGAGTCAGATTAAAACTAGACTAAAATCATACTATGACGATAGTATGACAATCCGCATTAAAATTGAGAGCAAAAAGTGTACAATAATGTCATAAGTGTAGGTATTATCTATAAAATATTCAGTATAAATAATCCGATGGATTTGTGCCTATTTAAAGTTCCGTTTGTTCGTTAGTGTAACATTTATATTATGCTATGTAAGTCTAATCGTCCGCCCACTAATAACTTTGCGCTACGCGTACGAAGTCGCGGGCATTAGCTAGTGATAGAATATATCTACTAGTAGTCCGGTCAATTTAGCCCAAAAAATTGGGGTAAGGTTTGGCTGAAAAACGCAAAAAAACATATATGCGAACTTTGACCTTGAATAGATTTTTTTGCAAAAGTCGGATCGATGAGGACTTTTCACATTTCATTTATAATCGCGTTTAAAACATTCGTAAAAAAACAACTCCACGAGTTTTTGTAACTTTGCATGTCTAACTTGACTTGTATAGTGCGATCAGTTTCTTTGTTGAATTAAGTGGAAGAGCCACCATTACATTTTCAGAAAAACACTGACAGTCGCCCGTAGAAAATTATTAATTATCATATTTGGCAATCTTCAGCTATAATCCATATTATACCCTCACCTAATACATTTAATTTTGAGTGGTGCGCATTCTAATATTTGTTTATAATGCCATATAGACCTTCTTATATTTCCAGTCAGTGAATTTTAAAACCAAAGAAAGTATCCAATTTTCTCCTGTGTGTTCCAGTCCTAACCCAAAAAGATCGCGTCCCTCATTTGTGGCGGGCTTTCTCTGTGTTGTTGTCACATTAGCGAATAACTGCGCGGTCGACTTTGCCGATACGTTAATGATGTCGGCGGGACGTCTATTAGAGGGATAAAACTCAAAAAACTTCTTGAAAACTCCTTTTGTCATGCGCTCTGCGCCTGCGCCGGTCTTACCGTCCAATCACGCGCTATCGCACTCATCTCGCTCGGACGCTTGACCTTAACTTAGATCTGGTGATGTCAGTTATAAAGTTGTGGCTATCGTACTAACGACGAGTTCATTGATTTTCTTTGGGCAATGTCAAAAACAAAGACTTATCACGTTATAATCCTGCACGTTATCTTCATAATAAGTACTTTGGTCTACCAGAATCTGCTGAACCTGTAAAATAAACCTAGGTGTAGGTAGGTATAGCTAATTTGGTCTTTGGCAAGTGTTTATTTTATTTGGTCAATAAAAAGACATTTACATTTTTTGTAGTTTTTTTTTACCTTGTCTTTTCATTACCTTGATTGAAATCAAACCTTTATATTTTGTTACAAGGCATTTCTTTATAATTATATTATTGCCTAAGATTTACGATAGTGGCCGAGCGGTAGCATGTATGCAAATATTTTATATAAGTTACTTAATAAGTTTTTTTTGACGAAGCAAAAAGATCATAGTCAATTACCAACTAATGGTAATTTATGCTTTAGATTTTAATTAGATGTTTAAAAGTTAATGCTCCAGTTTTTATTAAAATGTATCTGTTAGTGAAGGCGGGTTGAAAGTAAGCGAGGTGTGAAATTAATTTTTCTTTCTTAATTAATGCAGCATTTTACTTTAGTATCGTATAATTACTTAACTTAATACATTATTTCAATGTAAAAAAGGTTTATTGCCGTTCATTATGCTTTCATCACATCATTTCAAGGCCTCCTTAAAATTAATGACTCCAAATTGTTGCTTATTGCTTTCTCATAATAATGTAAGAAACAAACTAATGCCGTCATTGACGATAATGGCGGCTGTAATTTACTAAAACAATTGAAGGTCAAGATTATTATATACAAGCGCTTAGCAACAGTCACCTTAACGACAACGTAATAAGAGCTATATCATTTACAAACGCAGAGTTAAAATTAAGTTCATGTTTATTCATAGAGTCCGATTGTTCGCCCGCAATCTACAGCGGAATCTACTTAGCGGCAGTAAACTCATTTTTCAAGTTCATAAATTATCGGCCGATATCCGAGGCTATTTTCTCTGCGGTTGCTGGTAATGAGGTTGTAAACAACACTGTCTAATTAAACTCCTTAATCGCAAAACTCAAACGGTAACCGCGTTTTAAAACAAAACGGGCGATTTCGGAGCGGCCACCGCGTAAATAGCGCCGGTAATATCGGCGAGGCGATCGTGGCTCATTACCCCCGCCCTGCTCTAATTAGACCCCCTTCTTTCTGTGCCACAGATTGAGTACTCGCTACTATGTAAACGGTGTCCCTTAGGGGTGCTACGAGTCACAGTATAAGACATAGTTAAAATCTCCAGTCGCGCTACGGGACGGGCGCGAACCCCGATACCAAAGTATACCTGATCGGATTGTTTTCTAATAATTCCTTTATTTCCCGTTCAGGTTAAACTCTTAATTACACATTGATTTTAGTTATTCGTTTGGAAAACTGTTGGCTTAATTGCGATTTATATTTTTACAGTCATCCGAGTGTTTAGCTGTAATTAAATTCTAATAATTTACTTTTACCATTCTACCATTTTAATTGTACCATGCATAATAGGTACATACTTAATAGATATAGTTATTGGCTTTGTTTCATGACTTTTGATCATTGGTATTTTTTCCTTGAATATAAACACACAAAATAATTTTAATTAGGGCTCAATATTTTAATAACTGCCTTAAATGAAATGTAATACGATCCCGAACATAGCTTAGCTTAACTGATTCTTGCAGCTATATACATAATACAAAACAAAAGAAAAAAGAAATTAAAAGTATTAAATTCTGTTAAAAGTCATAAGACAACATTTGAACATATTTTTTAGTCACGTTTTTAGTACTTCAAAAATAACCTTCTAGACTAAGATATCATAAACGTCTTGAAGAAAATAAATTAAACGTTAATGTGCAGATAATGAACTCTATGACTGGTCTAGATCTTATTATTGTTATGATGCAGATGCCAAGATACATTTGCAATAATGGGAATTGTGAGCCAAGAAATAAAATGTACTGATTTATCACTGTCTTTACATTTAGAGGTATGTGCACTTTATTTTAATCACAGGCGCTAAAATGATGAAAATGATGTCGTAACTTTATAGTATTATTTACAAAATGCAGAAATCGATACACATACAAACAGGCAAACTCTAAAATTATAGAACAAAGCAATATAACAAAAAAAATGGCTTTACTTGTAAAATGTGCCTACTTATCTTCTTTTTTTGTTGGGTCGCAAAATTAGAAGAAATAACTACATTTTGATTTAAGTATAAAAGGTCACACAGTACTATATACTGTAAAAAAAAACATTAAAACATTTCCAAAATCTCCAACGGTTTTGAAATAACTATGTGATTGATTTTGTTTGAAACCAATAAATGTTTTTTTTTTTTCATTTGCTTTACTGAATTTTATTAATTAAGTATTTTTCCTTCACAGTCTTTAGGACCTAAATACATACATAATAATATGGTAAAGTTATATGATTATTTACGGGATATTTACCGTGGTAAGGTTGTGGAATGAGCTCCCGATATTTCGGCGCAGTTACATGCACCATGTTCACGGGAAGACTGAATATCACACGGTAAATATCCCGTAAATAATCATATAACTTTAGTGAACAACCGTGATAGTTTAAAACAGTGTTTTAATAATATGGTGTTTCATATATATGAAATAACTTTGAAGGGAGATAGTTGTATGTTGTTGTTGTTCTAGAATGTGGTGTCAATATCTTAATAACTTCCTTCAAATTTGTTTAACATACATGAAGCACTTATCTACTAAGCCATCAATATCGGTATCTGTATCGGCATCGCCGATTATTTTCGTTTATAATCGGTATCGGTATCGTATCGGGAAAAACATGTATCGTTACATCCCTAGTTTTGAGTTCAAATAAGAGATTTGCTTAAAAATTATGCATCCCATCTAAATTGATCGATTTACTAGGGTAGAGATTTAAATTGCCCACGTTTCCTGTGGCGGGCGCTAGAGGGCGCATTCTGCACCTGTGCGCCGCATCCGGCCAATTACTGGCCTCTTTACCCTAAATAAAGTCTAACGATATACTGGTCACCCCACGGTACGCACATTTACTACATCAATCTTGACAAAATTGCCAAAGTATCCTGGCAACAAATAAGTAGCACAACTTGAAGGTTAAAGTTTGTTTAGCTTTAGTTAGCCTAGCACATTTACGGGTACAATCAAACAAAAAAGTTAGTCTTCTCTATCGATATAAACCCAACAATAATTTTAAAGATCTAAATATACCCAGCAACGTGGTTTCTTTTAGTAAAGTTCACTTACGTCATACTGTGCATGGAACGAAGAAAGATGAAGTGCAAAGCTCTCAAGTCTCTCTTCGCTATTCATCCATCTCGATCACATAAATTATTATAACTAGTAACATTTACATTTACTGCAGACGATTCTAAATCTTATAGATGCGTGTGACAAAGCTCAGATTTTCTTGTAATAGAAAAAGTTCTGATTAGATACTTTCGATTTTATACATCGATGTTTATTTTACGTTTTATTAGCACAATGATGTGTGAAAGGGTACCAGCAGACGCGCGTCCAAATGTCGCGGGTGATAAGATCTCGCGTCGCCGATAGCCACCTATTTATATTTATTTAATCACCTGAGCGACAGACAATGTGCCATTGTATGCCCTGATTTATTGCTAGTCGCTCGTCTATAATGGCCGATTCTTGTCCTTTGCGACAGATACCTGTATGTGTTAGAATTAATTGATTTGGTTCACGCTTAGAGCCAATTTGAGGTAACTACTTCTTAATTGCTTTTCATATCTTAGGAAACTGTTAAAATTGTTTACTTTTAATCAGTGTTTAACAAGTTTAGGCTTTAATTGAGGCTGTCTGTCTTATATAGTTATTCTACTGGATAAATTGGGAAATTTTGAAGATCTTATTTGAACTAATTAGCTTAAGTTTCGGCTGTTTCCTACTTAATTAGATTAAATAATGCTAAAATTATTCTGTCAACTTCTTGCTCGACGAAAATAGTCGCACGAGAAAATGAGATAAAGATAATTTATTTGCACAAAACATACCTACACACATTTAAAACGCAAGCACAATAGATATTAATAGTATTAGTCAGTTAGGATTATGTTTTGCCTTTTAAGCGTACAAGTCAAGAGAGATGGCAAAATGTTAGAGACAAAATAGGCTTCTGGACAGGTTTTTTATTAATTTAAAAATAGAACTATAAATAATGCCAATCACCGAAAACAAAATTATACATAATTGTATTAATTATAAATGTATTAAACATTAAGGAAGATATATAACCATTTTAATGTCTTACTCGTCATAGAGCGCACTATACTTGTAAATGACGTCACTGGTAAGTAGGTCATACAAACTTCATATTGACTTTCTTATTGTGGGAAAGGGAGAGAGCATCCCTTCCTATAATAATCCGACCACACATTTTAAACATAATTATTATTTTCACTGAGCTTAATATTTTTAATCAAACAACTGTCCGATAGCCTAATTATTACGAAATAGCAAATTTAAGCATTAATTAACGTTTCTATTCTAACCCCCTATTAATAAACGTATACGTACACGTACCTTAACGTATTAGTAGCCTTGAAATAGTTACTCCGTCATTTGTCTTTTTCGATCGAGTTCAACATTTGAAAGAGAGAAAAAGACAAAACACGGCGTAACTATTCCAAGACTCCACGTTTATTAATAAGGGGTTAGATGTCTACGCATAAATATATTGATAACTACTTATTTTACTCCAACATAATATTGTAAGGTCAAAAAACTCTCATAACATTACGAACTTATTAAACCGGTTCACTCCTTTGAACTATAATATACAATTAAGTAGCCTTCACACAAATGACGCGATTTAACACATTCTAAAATACAAACATCTAATTAATTACGTTAACAACTTACTACTGAAGGTATATTATTATAGCGCTATATATGTAGAACTAATAAACGCAATAAAAACACACACGCGTAATAAAACTGTAAATTTAAAATTTACAACATATATTATCAGACACCTTATAATGTCATCTTTATGTTGTTATTTATTGATGTATCTTTGTTCCCGTACCAACTTTACCAGAACCCCAGAAAAACTATAATAGATGTAACAGAGTTGAGATCCGATTCAACCTTTCAGCATTTTCAAAATCAGCAGGCTGATTCTCGAGCAATAAATATTATATCTGCCTCTATCGCTTTCATTGATACGAACATACGAACAACGAGCGAGGAGGATAGGGACCATGTCGATTGCCCGAGAATGAGCCCGCTGCTCTACGCGTCGTAGACACCGTAGCTTACAGTCTACACTATATAAGAAGCGCAATCACACTAATTTTATAAATGCATAAGTTTGTGAGTGTGTTTGTAATTCAATTCTGTAACAGCTGAATGGATTTGGATCGATATCATACTTTGTTAGTAGGGTAGCTTATATCCTGGATTATCACATAGGCTATTTTTTCATCCGGCAAAATAAACTGTTCCTGTAGGAAAGTGGGTGAAACCGCGGGACGCTGCTAGTCATCCATATAACGAATTAATGTAACATGACACACAGTCGTACCCACACGTAGTACTACGCACTTGCAACCACACTAGTTTGCATTTAAATTAAAACTAAAACTATTCACCAGCTATATTAGCATAGAAATGGGTTCGACGGCTAATCACGCGGTGTCAAAAATGTTTAATTAAAAAGATTGATGCTTACCGGCGGAGTGGGGCACCAGAAGTACAGTCGAGTTGCAAACTTATCTAATTAGTTGAAGGAGGCAGGAGGAAGGAGGGTCGGGCGGCAGGGGCGCTGACTAGGGTTGCCATCGTATAATTTAGGATAGTAAAGTAAAAGTAAAAAAATTAAGATCTATACTTAAACTGTAATTCTGCAAAGTTTCATGCCCTTGCCTTAATAACCAAAAAAGTTAGAAGGTTCTAAAAAAATTGGACGGACGGACAGACGGCCGGACAGACAGATAGACGGACGGACAGAATGAACTTATAAGGATTCCTTGTCGGGCTACGGAACCCTAAAAATACCTTATTTCAACTAAACATTTCATTTACTTTTATTTATATTAATTATTAGCGCCCCGCGGTTTCACTCACTTGTGTTAATCTGGGATATAAGTTACTCCCATATCAAATTTTATCTAAATCCATCTAGCCATTACGAAGTTGAGTGAAAACAAACATTTGCACAAAAACTTTGGCGTTATTAAATTAGTGTGATTTTTATTTCCGTCGAAGTTCCCATTACGTTCCCATATATTGAGTAATATGGGAAACCTGGCTTCCCATAATTATAAATAATTTTAAGTTTAATTTTTCTTGATTTTATATGTTTTAAGATAGCATGCATAGTAAACAGTAGATTCTACAACGAGTGCATAAAACAAGCCATTTTAGCCGAGACGTTTATCAGCCCGAGCTGAAGGCTCGAGCGAGGATAAAGTGCGAGACAGTGATATTGTAATATCTCTTATTCTATTTTAATTCGACAAAAGTTATGTCTGGCTCTTACAAATAATACCCTGATCTGTATTAAAGTGTGAACATTTTAATGCTCTAGTGCATAAAAAGCATTTTATGCACTAAAACATACCAATCAACATCAAGTTTACTGTTAAAAAGTTTTAGGTAATTGCTGATTTATGACTTTGCATTGTGTTATTTTTTTAAATCATTAGTTACTTCTGGGTGTCTTCAAATCATGACTGAATTGGTTTCTTCTAGACAATCGTGTCCCATCGAAGACCGCATCATCGCTTAACATCAGGCGAGTGGGCAGTCCAAAGCAAGCCTACTATTAAATTGGAAAAAAACAGCCTGTAGCTTAATAAAAAAAAGTATGAAATTTGGAAAGGTGACTTAATTACGTGTGTGACTTAATTGAAGTTTTTGCCAAGAATGAATACACTGAATACGTATTACGTACCTAGGTACAGTTATATCGTAAAATTGTAGTTATGAATCACTGCGTTAGAATAAGTTATAAATTCTAACAATTGACCCAGATGTTGTTAAGATGCATATTTCTAAAAATGATAAAAGCTTTGCCTAAATAGTAACTCTGCAAAAATTACATTACAACCTTATGTTAGTCTCAAACAATATTTTTTTTTACTTATTGTTGTTACTATCCTTTAAACAACACTCCCTGAATGCTCTCCAGGAAATGCAAAACTTGTGGCAACCCTAAGAGCGGGGGGCAGACGGGGCCAATTAGCGGTGATAGTCGATTAGCTCATCGTGCGAGTGCGGCTTTTGACAAAATGTTACCAGTAATAAATTATAGCGTTATTTATGCGTTACAGATAATTGATCTAATTAGTAGTGTGTGTAGGCCGGAATTAGATATTGGGAGTAGAGATAAGCGATTACAGATATACAATAAGAAAATATAAAAAACTAACGAAATAAAATAGGTGGGGAAATTAAAAAACGAAGGGGATGATATTACTAGTCTGAATTATTCCAAATTCTGGTTTGTAGTATAAATGAAGTTTGTTATATTATAAGAAAAACATGAGTTATATTATTGCGGTTTACACTATACTTTATGCATATTTATATAAATACGTAGGCACTTTTTAAATTAATACTGTACCTATTTGAATTTGACAAAGCGTAGTATTATTTCCGCTTGTGACTTGATGCTAAAATTAAATATTATCCCAGTGAATTAACGTTTCCGCTCTAAAATTGAATTAGTTTGCAAACAAAATATTGAATTTACTTATTGAATATTTGGATGATGACAACCGTTAAGAACTGATTACATCAAATTATGGCCAATGATTGACCACCATTAATTAGTTATATATGTTTAATCGTTTTCAGTAACCAGCAGTGTGCATTTTTTTACCTATACTTTCTCACTACTGCGCAAAGGTCTCCGGTCTCCCCCTCTCCTCCAGACAAAGAGATCATCCCCCAGATTTGACCAGTGTATCTGAAACGCGTCGAAGAGTTCGCGGCAACGTTTTATCGGCTTGCCTCCTTGGCTTGGTTCCTTCAAGCGCCCACTGCGTTCTCCTCTGGGCCCATGTATCAGGGTTGCAACTGCATTGCGAATACAAAAACCCTATAAGTGCATACAACTAGAGCAGGTAGGTACAGTTACATACTAACATCCTGATTACTTAAGTTAGTAGGAAACTAGAAGATTGATTGGTGAAAGTTTAGTAATAAACGAGGGTCGTAATGCTGAGATAATTAATTCTTAGCGCGAGTTAATTGATATTGGTATTAACATTAATTAGAAAAGTTCAGCTTTGTTACAAAGTTTTTGTAATTTTGGAACGTAATTATTTTTGAGACAAAATATGCTTGGTAATTAATTTTATTGTAATTTTATACGAAAATAAACAATGTACGATAAAGTAATGAAGGTCACGATCGTTAATTTTACCACTAGTAATATTTTTGAGGTTACCTTATAGTACAAAATGGTAATCATGTGCGTGTCAACACTGGAAAATAGATTGAATACAGGAATGGAGGATGGAGGTAACCGGACCAGTGGCTCTCCCGAGCAGTATTTTAATAACGCGATGTCGGTAGCTGACACGCTAGGTGTAGTAATTACGTCGTCATTAGGGCAGGACACGGCGTCGGCCGGCGAGGACTGTGGAGCGATCACCGGGGCCCGCCCTACACTTGTCAGGTTTTTCCACGCCACTCTACCATAGTTTCACCCGCTAAGCGACGCCGCTGGACTGGAACAAGCGTTTAATTAAAGGACGCTCACCTTGCGGGCCTCTGTTGTCGGCCGGCTCATCGCATGCGCCTTAATTAGTTCAGACCGCCCTAACGGGCTTATTTTGTTTTTCTCGGATAATTTTTAATTAAACGCTTGATTAAAATGAAAGTTTGCGTAAGTAGCGAGCGAGGAACAATCGAGCCAGAGTTTAGGATAATGAATTGATGGTGTTACTTTGCTCGCTTGCCGCCGGGGACTTAATTAAAAATCACCGATAGAGTGTGTAGAGGGGAGTTCGGAACGAGTTTATGGAACTTAGTCGGAGGCTGTGTTGTTTTACTATGTCAATTTGGATACGAGATTGCCTCGATGCTTGTTGTTTCTGTTGACGGATAACAATACTATTTCTGACGTTTATGATATTGATTAAAACCCGTGCGTTTTTTTTACTTTTTATGAGTAAAAGACTTCAACGCGTTCAGCACCTCGAAGTTTAATTATTTAGGTTGGGTATTTTAAATGTTGCGTACGTAGGGAGTATCTTCATTGATCATTTGTATGAAATTTATAGGCTCGTCAAATATAGATATAAAATAGCCAATGAATGTGGTTCCGTTCGGGAAAAAGATTTAATTTTAGAGTCATTTGAACTTTTTTTTACTGTTAAATGTCATGGTGATTTTAGATCCTTGACTGCAGAAAGATAACATCAAACCTCCAAATCCTTTTCTTGCCTAGTTCCCGTAACAAGACCGTCCCAGGCGAGGATGCAAACGCGCACATGTGTCATTAGCAAATTCTTGGCTTGTCGCTGGCACGCGTCGCTAACGAGTTTCTTGCTAACAACGTGCTAACTCGATACCGCGGTGCATCCCACACAGAGCATGGACTCCACTCGATGGATGGAAGCAGAGATATGCAATTTGGCTTTGATTAACAGATTGAAACAGACAAAAAGAATCAGCCAAAACAAACAAATTTTCATATAACTTTGGCCAACAAAACTTATAATGTAGAGAATGGTTGGGCAAAATTGTTTGGAAATTAGGTAATAAGTAAAGCCTTCGGTCATATTGGAATTAAAATAGAGCCAGTAAATTTTAACAGATATCTCTTTCGCACGTTTTCAATATTTTTGAATATAATAAATATAATTATTTTTTTTTTTACATGTTAAAAGAGCTGATAATTTTATTATGAAACTAACGTGGTTTTAACACATTTTATTTATATTACACGGGAATTACTCACGTAAGAATAGGTACTATAGTCGAAGTATCCGGCCTATTCTTACGTGAGTAATTCCCGTGTAATATAAACAAATTTTCTTGAATTATAGCCTAAAAACATTAATTTTTAATCAAAATCGGTTCAGCCTATTGGGAGCTATGATGCCACAAACCGATACATAACACTTCTATTTTGCGTCGGGGGTTAAATATCACCGTAATGATTAAAACACCGATCTGTCATTATCTATATATTATATAGAATAAAATTGCAAATAGTACAAAGCCATTTTCCTGATAATATTCAATAGAATGGTGGACGAAAAAAACACTCGTTTATTTTTTTATTTCTTCCACCATCGTATAAAAAATCACAACATGCAAATAGCTTGTTAACGAGGCTTCTAATTTTCACACAAATTTGACCCGAATAAACTTGAAAAGCATATTTTTTTTGCTCTGTTCTCTACTAAGGTAATAATAGATGGATAGATAGAAACTCTTTATTGTGTACACCAGAAATAAAAATATGTACTTAATAGGTAATTTCAGTTAATGAAGGACATGAAGGTTAATTAAAAATCATAATTTTTTTCGCAAATTCCTATTAATTTTCTTTTCAAGCGTATCAAACGCACAATATGTTTTAGTTGCAGTGGTTTCTATAACATAAATATTACATTACCCATTGCTATAGGATGGACTTCGTTAACGGTGCTAGTTCAATACAACTCTATATTGTATGCAATCTATACTCTTGTCATATTATGACGTATCAATATAACAGTATAACAACGTTATATCAAATCACTTCAGTTTCAGAGATATGTTCAGTGTGTTACCTCGTAACATGAGCTCACGTGAGTACGAAATAACATATCAAAACGGAAAGCTATTTTAACTGATTTCAAAAAAGGAGGTTGTTCTTAATTCTTTTGTATGTTTGTAACGCAATTACTTCGCATTTTATGAAATGATTTTGATGATATTTTTTTGTTTCATTTATATGATTATTTACGGGAAAATAATCATAATAAATGTAGTGAACAACCGTGATAGTTTAAAACATAATTTTCTGATTGTTAGGTCATACTTTAGAGGTAGTTCCATATACATTTTATCGAAATTGTGTTTACAGTATATTTTTTTAGCATTCATTTTGCTAGCAAAAAACTGTGCATCGGAGCGTCGTGTTGCACGCTTTTATTATTTTACTAACCGACTTCAAAAGAAGAGTCAAGTTTTAGTTCAATCCATGTTTTTATTATTAGTGATTAAATTATAGCTAAACTCAGGTAGCGTTGAAATGTAAATCTGTGTTTGTTAAATCCACTTTTTTACTCGCCAATAGGGAAACATCTGTCTACAGAATAGCTATTACTTGATATTTAAATTTAACAACCAATCCAACGCCATTAGTGAGTGATTGCCTGTAATATGACTGAAATATGAGGTAAATGGATCAGTGGTTATATAACTGAAACCCCTGCCCTTCTTGATGCCTGTTATATGACTGAAACACGAGTGCCTATTCCTATGTTTAACCTTATTAAGCCACATGCAGTGTCCATCAACAACAAACGCTACATAACTTCATACATCACCGACCATCACAGCTACGAGAGCATCATAGCTTTGCAGAAAGCATGACAGGTGATGACTCGTCTGCTACTATGGCAGTGCAATCAATTAAAATAACCCACGGTACTCGGGCGAATTCGTACACTGTTATTTGTAGTGCTAACTTTAACCAAAAAGAAGGAACATCGCAAATGTTGATAGTAAGATTTATTTGTAATCTCAAAAGATAACGTTTCGCCTTGGAAATATTCTGAGGCTCTTTAGAAGGCCGCAAACATGAAACTGAAGCAACAAGTAAGACATCCCGTTTGGGGACGCATCTCGGCTTTATTGAGAGCCATTCGTCTCGGCGGCGGCACTCGATCGCCTATCGCGCCCCATTCTCCCGATCCAAGACACCTCCGATCGAGGAAATCATTCGATAACATTGTATTTCGCACGATTTATACGATGTAGCTTTAAAAGTAAACGTCACATACACGAACTCGTCTCGAGTGCTATTCCTGAATCCTCATTAGTTATTTTTGTGCAGATAGGTTTCCCCCTTTTTCACCTGCCATTCCGCCCGCTCTAATGATCTCGTCGAGAGGTTTTAAATTATGTTCCTGTACAACAATTCAAACTCGACACGTACACAACCGTGCGACTCGAGACGTTCCCTTAATGAATAAAATAACATTACAAGATACGGTCTTCATCTTAAATTAATGAGGATTCACATCACAGCGACTTATTCAATTTTACAAGTAAATAAAGTTTGACTAGGCTCTCCACCGAGGCCAGGTACCCGAGAGACGCGCTCCAACTTCCACATTTATTAAACTCATGTTAAACACACACTCGTTAATTAATATCAGTATGAAAGGAAACCTAAAAGTTGCTGATTACAAACTTGGAAACTTGTAACTACACGAATAAAATTACAATCTCGATGAAAAGACTCCGAGAATCTCCGATCAGTTTATTTTAGAAACCCTTCCGAAAGTTGAGAAAAGTAATACGGTCCAATAAATAAAATATACCCGCGTGTGTTGACATCCCTTCAGTTTCTAATTAAGTCTGTTTCGGGTATAGAAGTGCGGTTCCAAATTAGTTGTGTTTACTTTAATTAATTAATTAAACAGTTGGGGTATTCAATAACGATATGCAATAAAACACTGCAACCACGACAATTGGTGACTATAACATGGGGGTTCTTCAAAAGGCTGTTAATAGAATCTTAAAGGTGAGTAACGTATTTGTGATGCCCTCGTGATACAGATATCCATAGGCGACGAGGACCACCACCATACGCTTACCATACGGCGGCTCGTTAGCTTGTTTGCAATCTATGGCATAAAAAAACAATGCTATCTAATTGGAGCAATATATTGGATACTGTTTGGTACATATTTAGTTTATTACCTCACCCTTTTATGTATATTTGTCTTGCTTTCACTCGTGAGACGTCTAGTCAGCGAAAAGTTGACCGACCATTTTATAGAATAAATTAGCTAATTATAACTTCTATAGAAGATACAATTAACTGGTGAAGTTGGTAGTTTGGAACAAGCATTTTTAATAAAGATCATTTTCTCTTTGAGAGACAGCTTGTGTCGCAACAGTGGGGAAAAAATAGGCTGAAATGATGCTGATAATGAATTGAAAAGAAAGGAATCAACATAGCATCCGGTTCAAAGGAAGGAACTAGACACTAGCGATTCGATAAATATATTGACGCGCCGTTTTTCCGTATGCCTGTCTGGTAATTCTTATATCACGTATGTTGGGCGGGCGCGTTCTCGCGTCCAACACAAATAGATTCGTACATGTTTGTCTTGGCTCGGTTTAATTAATTTTACCTTCATACGCCGATACTGTTTGTCGGGCGCTCCTTAATTGAAAACGCTCTTACCGGAGTAAATGAAACGAAATCCTATTTGCTCCGAGTGATTGAAGCGAATTTATCTTTTAAGACTTACAAAATTTATCTTTTAACCCGTTCGAAGTTATTATTGCGAAACACGAAGAAGCGCAGGTAATTAAATTTTGATTGCTTTCGGCCGGATTGTTGTTGCGATTTATTAATATTCAGGGCGGTTGTAAATAATGGCGGCTCGCTGGCGACGCTGATAGCGATCGCAATAATGACTCATTTACTATTAAATGCGACTATTAAACTGCCAGTCTGCAGTAGGCAGTGCAAGGAAACTGCAATAACTGTAGCTATTTATTGATCTGCGTCCAAAAGCGGGAAAATCCGAGAGCGGAATGTATCACGCAAAATGGGGGCGCCATTGCAAATATCTCACGTTAAAAAAAAAGATTTAAAACTTGGGCAACAAGCTGTACAATTACAGTTTTAGTTCAAGAAATATTGAAAATTGTAAAACATTGTTTTTTTTACGATAAAAGAACTGATATCCCTCAAACGACTGAACCGATATCTTGGATCATAGAACTAAGAACACTCGATCAATTCACCTTTCAAATAAACTAAATCAAATTCGTTTGGCAGCCGCGATGCCACAGACACACACGTGAAACTTACGCCCCTCTTTTTGGGCATTCAAAATGAGCAAAATCGGTCCAGAAGATAAACGGGTTGCAAGTTCACAGTTCGGTGTGAACCACTAGCATAGTTTGTTGAACAGTGTGTCATCAATAACAAGTTAATAAATGTGACAATACTAGTTGCTTTAACCTTATAACTGTTTATTTTAACGCAAATAGATACCTAATTCAAAAAGATTTATAGTCTGAGTCGTTACTTTGCTCTATTATCCATTTATCAAAGCTTAACGAGGCAATAATCGTGGCGTTTTAACGGATTAAAGCTTGCTTGTTAAAATTGTTACCTACATCTAAGATCACTCTAACTAGATAGCAATAATTCTAATGACAACTTCAAGCATTCCACGTGAATGAGTCGAGCAATATAAAACACATTTAATTGTCCGCTCTCACATCTCTAAATGAAATAATGGAGCGAACTAAAATGATGGGGCAAAATAGAGTTAATGGACATTCCGAGTTTGAACGTGTAGGCGTTGTTTTATCGACTTTAATAACGACTGATCTGGCTTTTTTGAATCGACAATATTGTTAGCAATGTTGAGATCAAAAAAATCGTTTGTGTAAACCTAAACATAGAAAAAAAACCTACTTCATTCCACGTGAAAATTAAGTATCTAGGTATAAAACATTGCAGAAATGATTTATAATGGTAAATGTAAAGAAAGCTTTTCTAGAAATTCTTCTTTTATAAAGTAGTTTGCACAGAAAAGGCGGTGATTCGCCATTAAACCTTTTAATTTTTCCCCTACTGTGTTAGTATGTGAAAATCTACATCATTTTGTTTGCATTTTCTACAGCTACTTTTCTATTGTTCCAGAATGTTCGGTTCTGGAGGCGCGTGCGCAGCGTGCGGGCAGGCGATCCCAGCGAGCGAGTTCGTTATGAGAACGAACGCGCCACAGCAACCTCTCCACGTGTTCCATATAAAATGTTTCGCTTGTTCAAAATGTGGATCACACCTTATGCAAGGCGATAGGTAGGTCATTTCTAGTTTTTTTTTTTTTTCAAGTTAGTAAGTGTAGAGCTACTTTGGATTCGAAGGTCAACCTGATAATATTTGAATAAAAATTGATATATTTAAGAAGTATGATGATATTGAAAGCCTCGCAAGTTGAAACTGGACAAGATTTGTTCAACACCGGGATGAAAACGAAAAAGCATTGGCCCTTTTTCTTTTCATTCCTATTCTTATGGTATGTTTGTTTTTTTTTAAGTGAGGGGAGCTATATGCTCAGCATTACGTAACTACGGAATGACAATTATGATGATGTGGTATGGATTAAGTTTGCCTAGAAGAGATCGCTTATAGCGGTAAGGCCGGCAATTTTTTTTTGATATGTTTGTCATATGTACCTACCTATGTAAGTTTTGGTGTGAACAATAAAGAGTTATCTATGGATGTGCTAAAAGGAGTTTCAATATTTATTTGGCCTTTCCCAATGAATATTAAAACTCCTTTCGTTTTAATATTCATAAAATAACTGGTATTTTACTGGGTTAGACATTTTTTCGCGATATTGGATCAAGAAAATCACTCGACAATAAGTGTTAACTGATTTTACCATATCCATAAAAGAGCTTACAATCTTCAAACAACAAAAAACTGAATCAAAATTGGTTCAGCCGTTTGGGAGCTACGATGCCAAAAACAGACACACAGATAAACACGTTAAACTTTATAATACCCCTATTTACATTGGGGATATTTTTTTGCGAAGCTTTTCTAGTTTGAACTAAAAGGCAATATACATCTTCGTTGGAGCATAAGTATAAGAAAGTATTAATTCTTGTTCTATGGTCACAGGTATTATATGCTAGCGGGGTCACTAGTCTGCGAGCAAGACTGGCAGAAACTCATGAAGAGTGCGAACGCGACGCCCGGCGCGCCCGTGCGTAAAGGCAAAGTGGGCCGCCCGCGCCGCTCGCGCGAATGAGCACCGCCGCCTGCGCAGCCGCACTCGCACCGGGACTATGAGGAGGTGAGTACATACATAAACCTAACCTGATGTTCTGCTAGTAACATTACATGATGCCTGGTGCGACAGTTCCCAAAAGAAGTAATAGTTGAATCTTAATCGTCGTCCTTGACGTATCTTTCAATGGCGGACTCTGTCTGCATCACAGATGTGTATATCTGTGGTCTGCATGATATAAATGAGCAAAAGAAAAGATACGTTTTTGTAAACGTCTTCTTTTGATAGAAATAGTTTTCATGGAAACCGTAAATCTCTACACTTTTGGTGGCGCTCGCTGGTGGTGTTTTAGGAGAGATTTTAGAGAGAGAGTTGGCGTTGGACGTAGCCATTTAGAGAAAATAGAATTAGTTTAGATTAAGTTGTGTGCAAAGTGTTTTTTTATATATTTTTTTATTTTACCATCCCGAACTCACTTGTAGTTTACTACAGGGTAAAAAAGTAGTTATTTTAGGTCCGTGTTGTTCAAAATTTTACGTGATCATTATCTATGTAACTGCCATTATACTCGTATAAGGAAGATTGATTGATTGGAGCTATGCTCGGAGTTTATTTGCGCGATAGAATCCGAAACGTGGATATTCGACAAAGAACCAGAGTCATTGACATAGCTATTAAAATTTGCAAGTTGAAGTGGCAAAGGGCAGGCCACATCGCTCGAAGAACCGATAACCGATGGGGAAGAAAGGTTCTTTAGTGGAGATCACGAACCGGAAGACGCAGCTTAGGTAGGCCTCCCACTAGATGGACCGACGACATCGTGAGAGTCGCGGGGATCCAGTGGATGCAGATAGCAGGTTATCGTTCAGTGTGGAGGTTAAAGTGGGAGGCCTATGTTCAGCAGTGGATGTCTTATGGCTGATGATGATGAAGGAAGATTTGTCAAAACAGACGGTTAAACATTTTAGTCGCCTCACCTTGCTAAGTTTCAGTGAACTTTGCATTTAGTAAGACAAAATATAGGTACGTATTTCTGAAGAATGCAATCACGATATTGCACATCATACATCATATCATAATAATATAAAAGCTGTATAAATTCCAATAAAGCTCGTATCACCGTGGGCGGGGTCACGGCTGACCCCTGGCGTGCTTTAACGGTGTTATTAACACTTGTCGTGACTGCGCTCGAATAATCGAGTTTCCTAAGCTTAATTAATTGCGATAATTATGGCCTGCCTAACGTGCAATTGCGTGACTTTAATATATTTTAATTAAAGTTAATTCCTTCGATATGTTAGATTATGATCTAGCTAGATACTTGAGTTTATTTACTATTATGCAAAACTTGTGTTAAAGTAAACAAATGTTTGATGCGAAAACATCTATTGGTGCGCCTTGGCAGTAAAACTGACTCGTATGCCGTGACGGCAAACAACATTACGCTCTCTTATGCCGTCATGCCCTTCATCAACTTTGATGTTTCACATCTGCCGGGCGGCCCGTGACGGCGAACTTCTTTTATAACACACAATCATTCATATCTTTACTTTTGAGCTTGTAACAAAGATTTAAAAAACTAATCAATGCTTCTGGAAGTTTACGCAATTTCAGTCCCATAATAAAAGTTATTCATAATGATGAGTACTATGGCCTTTCAGCTTAGTACACCCTTTCCGCGTAACCCTGTATTTACCTATATATACAGGGTTACGCGGAATATATATATTTATACATATATTACCTGTTGCTCATAATTTCGTACGCGTAGATTTTCATTAAAACTTTCAACCCCCTTTACTTTCCTTAATTCGGCTCTTTCGCAAAATCATTTCTTAGTGGACCTCAGCATCCCAAAAGGAATCTACTTGCCAAATAAAATATTCGTATTGACATAAGTTTCAGCACATTTCAAGCCCCAATAATCCGTCTTTTTTTAGAAAAATCTTACCATAATGTTTATTTATTTTAAACCATTAACCTGAATACAGAGAGAAGATTTGTATTGCTAATATAAATATACTTACTTTCATCAAAATCTTTTTCAAAGAAAAAAAAACCAGTACATTCATACAAAGCCAGTACGTTTATAAGGATACTTTAAAATGAACCCACCGCTGGTCTCCTCTTATTGGTCGATCAAAGAATAATTTTAGCAAATAATTATTAATCACCACATTGGGTTAGATCTGTCATCATAAATTGAATAACATTTTGAACATAATTTGTCATAATATTTTGAACTGAATTCATAATAAACGGTTTCTTCCACACATCCTTTGTGAAACCCCCTTATCAAGTTATTAAAAGGCATGTTGCACTCTACCTACGTATACTAATTACTTCTACACAAGTCACTATGTCATGTTGATAAAAACTAATTTTCAGACGGATACAGTTTAATTAACCGCGCTAGTTTTCCGCATGTTTTCCTAAACAAAGTAATTTGCTATTGTCGAGCAATGAGCGCATAGCGTCTCGGATGAGCTAACATAATGGATACGCTTATATTGACTTTAAAACTTGCAGAAGCCCGCAACTGTAGCATTTAGGGACGAAATCAGAATGTGTTTTATTTACCTGAACCTTGCTTTGCTCGCATTTTTTAAGTTTCCATGAATTTTATGGTATTGAAAACATTTAATGTAAGTCCTCATAATACACACTGAATCTTTCATCATCATCATCATTTCAGCCATAGGACGTCCACTGCTGGACATAGGCCTCCCCCATCGATTTCCAAAAGGACCGGTTGGAAGCCGCCTGCTTCCAGCGTTTTCCTGCGGCTTCTTTTAGGTCATCTGTCCATTACAAAATTACATGTCTTTACAAAATTAAAAAAAAAAGTGTTCGAGCCATATTTTCCTGTAACGTATCTATAGTACCTTTCTCAAACATTGTGTGGATATTCACGAAAAAATATACATAAATATTATAGGGTACTTGTTCACAAAAAAGGTCGGCAGCGCATGTGTGATGCCTCGGTTGTAACCTATCCATAGGCAACGGTGACTGGCTACCTGCCTGGCAGCCTGTCTGCTTGTCCGCCCCCTATGACATAAAACATTTCCAGGTGGCTATGGCTTCTACTATGTACAATCACAGGACAAGTCAATTCATCTAGAATGAATATATTTTTTACCGACTTCCAAAAAGTAGGAGGTTCCCATTCGACAGTTTTTTTTTTCAATGTTTGCTACCTCAGAACTTTCGACTGAGTGAACCGATATTGATGATTCTGTTTTTTATTTGAAAGCTGGTGCTTCCCGTGTGGTCCCATTTCAATTTGGTCCTGTTCTGACATTTTTATGAAGTCGGTTTTTTTGTATTGACAATAAATTTTCTATAACTTCTAACGCATTCGGCGTTAGAAGTTATAGAAAATTTATTGTGATAATGGAAAAATATAAAATAAATACTTAAATCATATAATTTTTCACATTGAAATGTTGTACGTACAAACAAATAAACTTAACAAACAACAACAAGGAAATCACCAAAAATAAATAAATAAAAGGAAACAATAAAATTACCTCTCTTAATTTCTATGGCATATTTTTTACTAACTGAACCTTGTTTTACTCGCGATTTTGAAGTTTCCTTGCATTTTATGGTATTAAAAACATTTTATGATAGTACTCATGATAAACACATCTTTGCTACATAAAAAAAACTTTTAAACATATTTTTTGTTCAATTTCAGTTATGCTTGACAAAAAATCAGGATAAAAAGTATTCTATGACCAGCCCTTCAACTATCTCTAAGTAAAAAACCAGGTTGATTCGTGGTTCTGTTAGTTGCTGCGTCAAAGAGACACAAACAAACCAACAACCATCTTTTGTTAACTCGATGTATGTATTTAGTCAGTGAGTTATTTTGAATTAATAAACTTTTATACTTTTTTTTTTAACAAAGAATATTAGTATAATGCTTGCCTGATAACTAAATAAAATAAAAAGGTTATCACGGGCTAAAGTTGTGGGAAAATTGGATACGCTGAGTTGCCACCTTAACTGCATATTAATTTTCAAATTATGTATGTAGAGTTTAGATGGATTAGTTGTTCGCCCCGAAATGGACCTCGAGAAGTTGCAAAGAGATAGACTCATATCTCTTTGCACTTTTCAACAAATGTTTCTCATATTAGAACTTCAAAATTGTATTAATATCTATTAACTACTTCATGAAGATCGAATCAAAGATACGCAAGTTATCTTCAAACAAAAGTACAACAAGTTGATCACATTAAAAACCGACTTCAAAAATATATGAAAAATGTAATATATCGAGGGCAACCTCAAATTTTATAGGCGATCATTTGCGCCTATAAAATTTGAGGTTGCCCTCGATTTACCTGAGATCCCATCATCAGATCCTGACTTGATAACAATGGGACCAAATTGAATTATAACAAAAGTTTTTTTTTATCGGTCAACAGTTGACGGAGAAATCGGTACTAATACATATTAATTAATATACAACTGAAAAAAAAATTAAACGCTTACTTGTCTCATCAGAATATGAGCTCTCTTAGCTCGGTCTGATTACGCTTAGGTACATTTATTACTCATACATGTATTTCAATTTTGCATAATATTGAATTTTGAAAATAAACCAAATAATGTTAAAAAATTGTCATATCCCCGTGTTTCCGTATTCTAAGGGATATTGTTCTACCTCTGTCTACGATATGAGGTGATAAAAGTAACACAGGTCGTAAAAACAGGTGACATGTTGAGGAAACTGGAGCGGCGACTGGCAACACTATCGCTTATCGTATAGGGAAAACACTTCGTTCATTCCGCTCTCTACACTTTTAAATGGTAAATTCGTTTCATCTTTGATACAATATGAAATTAAACATCATCATAGATGGATAGGTTACATATGTCTCAATGAACCGCATTGAAAAACTTGACGAAATTTAATAAAAGTATTGTACATTAGGATTTCACAAACATGATTGTATTCGTAAAATGAAAAGGGCTTAAAGTACGTACTCTATGTTTTTCCCATTCGTTTGTTACTCCATTTTTTTTTTAAGTTTCCCGCAAAATTTATTTTAAAAATCAACATCCGCAGTGCACGTCCACAATAGGTGCGGACTGCAAGTCCTTTCAGAGAAGTTAAAAATTCACGAATCATAAGCGAAACAGAGGGATAAAGGCGAAAGCTTCGCCTCTCGCAAACCATTTGCACTCACGACACAAGCCACTCACCGCTGATGGCGGGATTACGTACCACGGCAATACCCAATTGCTGCTGTCTGCTCTATCTACCATTCATAACTTAGCAGAATTTATAGCTATTCCAGCTAAAAGTTTTCCCATATACCCAAGAGCGTCATCATCGCTTGAAGACGCAGTTTAAAGAATTAATTCGGTTAAGAGACGTGTGAATACCGCAAAGAGAAGTGGCGAAGAAACGCAATTAAGCTGTTCATTGAATACTACACAAAGACCGGCTTTGTTTATATGAGGGAGTCACTCGCTTGGAAAACGCTAACTTTGGGCCGCATCATAATATACCCGACCGCATTTTATAAGACCGCGCTGCGAGACCGCGGAATGTGTTTCTCGGCGGGGTTACTAAATAGTGTTAATGATATTTGTTGGGGTTTAAAGCGCTGTAATTGCTATAGTTGTCGAACAACTGGGTAGTTGATAGAGTTAATTATCTTGTCGGACGGGAAGGCGTCCGGTGGCCGCGGGCGTCGCGCTTCGTCGTCTGCCCTGGACTCGCTTACGGCGTTCACAAAATGCACCGCTGAACTTCAACACTATACCAAACTTATTTCGGTAGCTCATAAAACTGTTGTCCAGCGTTGTTAATGAACTAAGTAACTATCAGTCTAACGTTGTAAGCGATAAACACTTAACTTTGTTTCGTTTATCTACACACTATCTAACTGGGAAGATATTTGTATAGTACCGTATATTAGTTTTATAATTTACCTATTGTTTAATAAAACAGCTGACATCAGGAACAATGCTCAATCGTCGTATGCATTTATTTCCTTTGATACACATTGGAACAATTTTCTCATTGAAGTTCAAAGCCGAACTTTATAATGGCGTGTCAATTTCCTGCTTAACGTTGTTAATAACTGGAAAGAAAATTTACAGAGCAGACTAAAATCTAAAATGAATTCATAAAGCGACTCTATTACAGCCATCAACCCCTTTAATAAAACTACAGAGTTAATAACAAAGAGGCGGTAGTTGATATTACTTTGTGCGGACGTGGTCAAAGGCGCAATGTTAATTGGAAAACACCTGAAAATGACAGCGCCTTTATGGCGGGCTATGTTTGGCGTAAAAATGAAGTGCGCTCACGGTACCCCACGCCTCAAAGACTTGACCGTTCACCCAGTGGCTTTGTAACGCGATTACTCAGACTTGTCGAAAGTTAATTAAATAACGTTTTTCTAAATTACCTGCCGGGGCCGACATCAAAGTGCTCACAAATCTTTGCACAAAGGCTCGCTGCGGGCGAGGGCCTGTGATCAGTGCATTGCAGTGGACAGGTGAAGTCTTCAACCCTCGCTTTGTACTCTGGTGTTTCAAACAATCGAACTCTTGGACGTTTTGATTGATGACCGATATCTAGTGTCTATCTAATTCAATCGGCCTCAAAGCAGCACGCGAGCGGGGGTCGTTTGCGTCGGCCCGATGCCTCGCGAGATACGGATGTTTCTGTCAATATTAACTTTCAAATAGTGAAAAAGGTTTTTTTTCTATATTGCAGGTGAATATGGGGATTGCGCAGCCGGCTTTGGTGCAAACTGGTCAGTGTGCTCTGGGCAAATCATTCAGGGATGTTAGCTCTAGTCGTAGGTAGATCGTTGCAATACGCCAGCTTTTCGTAGAAAGGATGTCAATATTTTTATTTCATTTTCTGTTATGACTGAATATTACATAGCCTTCTAAATATTGTTTAATTCTATGATAGTTTTCCAAAATCCATCAATATAAAAACAACATTCACAAAATTGACACAACTAATGAAATTGTGATGTCATAATGTTACAGATTACTTTACAAGTCAAGTTTTAAATAAAGTGCGTATTTGTGACAAAGTACGACAACTTTCACTGCGGCGGCCACCGCGGGGAGCTAATAAAAACATTGCTGCAATTACTCGCAAGGCGATCCGGCTCGAACAAAGTATGTCAACAAATTACTATTTAATGTATTCATTGAGCGGGTTCGTGTCTAGCTTACTTATTAGTTATTACGGTAATTGGCGGATATTTAGAGGTTGATAATGATATAACTTTGAAAAGATCTTCTTCACCAAACTTCCTGTGTTTGCAATATGGCTTGTGGTTCCTTGTTTGACATGAACCCAAACAGTTTATCAACACACGTTTTGTTTTGTTATAAACGTGTCATACGCCAACTTCATTGTACTAAATAACTGGCCAACAGCGTGTCGAGACACGCTCATATTGTAGGGCTCCGTAGCCAAAGCCATATAACTGTGGTCTCGGTAACTGTGGTCCATATAGCTCAGAAGTTAGTGGCTATAGAAAAGTTCAAACAAACAAAGCCTGTGGACTTCGCCAACTTTCAGAGATGTATCATCCCGAAATAACATATACTTTTTATGGTTAAAGAGAAAACTACTAGGGAAACATTATTTGCTAAGATAATTTTACGAAAAGGTCAATGACTTTTAAACTAGATCGTCTTGAATTTCTTAACAGTTTTATTGCTATAACTCAAAAACTTTATCAGAAAATATTTAAAATTATTTAAAAGGTTTTTAATACATTTATGACCTATCAGCATGGAAAGTTACAAGTTTTTATGTCTAATTGTTTGAAAATGCAGGGGGGGGGGGGGTGACCAACTTTTTTCCTATTTGCGGGCCATTTTTCTAAAAGACATTTCAACAAAACCCGACATTGCGTGTCGGAAAAAAAAAACTCCTTTTCCCATGTACTAGAGACCCCTAAATTATTTTTTACACAGTTTCATGCATGCACTTAATATCAATAAAAGTTAAAAATCAGGACAGACAGACGGACAGAACGAGCCTATAAGGGTTCCATGTAGTACTACAGAACCCTAAAAAGCGGCTGCCACAGGACTAAACGTACCTAAGCTTGAAAAGTCATGCTACCAGTAGCGACATCCGTTATACGAGTACATAGCTAATCTTCAAAATGACAATATTTTATGACCATTCTCTGGTGACTATTTAGTTGTTATATCTTGCAAGCTTTTTAATGGCGTACCTATAGTGATGTCTTTTTCTTAATCCCCTCTCCACACCAGTTCCACTTCTCCTGGCCTTTAGAAATTGCCTCTAATAATTTGTTTAGCTGCTTTGGCAAACTTAATGATACATTTTATGCATTATAATATTTACTTTCTGTTAATAAAGCTTAAAATCTGGAGTACGTATATAGTTGCGATGCAGATCATGGCTAAAACATTCTTAGATATCGATAATATAAAAAGTGCCAAATCGTAAACAACTTAATTGAAAACGTAAATAGTAAGTGATTAGGATTATGGTTCCTATCTATACTTTCATAGAAACATAATTTTTCTGAGCGGTGTATAGTTTGGCCATAATTTAGCGATTGTATGTGCCGTACCTAAAACATGGTTTCCATTGTGGGAAATGTTGGCGTTGAATAAAATTAGTACTCTATTATCAAAATTAAATCTCCATTCTCTTATATATGAGTGCAATACAGCTTATTATAATGAAGCTATAGATATGGATTATCAAAATACATTATGCATAGTCAAATGGGCATTGTTTATCATTATTGCTCGTACATTTTCTAACAGCAAACTTAAACACGGCATAATATGTTGTTAGACGTCATTTGAAATTTTACATAGTCTCTTATACGATGCCTCGTTACCATAAACACAAGCACGCAGGTAAAAAACAGCACAACTTATACAAAGAAACCTTTCATTAACATCAGTCGTACACATGTGGAGACAATTTTCGTCTCGGCTTCTAATTTAAAATTAATACTCCGGGCTGCGTGGAAAATTTGAAAAGTTTGAACGACGTCGCCGGCCCCCGCCCGCCGATTGCATTTTTATACGAGTAACGCGGCCTCATAGCTTCTTAGGGAAGCCGGTTATTAGAGGCTTGCGGAATTTCTCTACGGACCACGACCGTTCGCCGTACTTAATTAGCTAAATGGATCTGACTCTATTTTTGTACGGAGAAAAGGTAAATAGGTGTCAATATTATGTGTGTATTTTTTTGCTTAGAGACTAATGTGAAAAATTTAAATCAGCTCAATCGAAAAAACAGCTTTCTAGCGTTTGATTTGGGATGCATTACAATTTAGGGCAGCAGTGCAGCGCTACACGGTGCTGTGACGGCACTTGTGCACCGGCACATTTCCCACAGGCCGGTGCGCCGGATTCGCTTCCGTACGCGACAAAGGACATTCGCCTACAATAGCTCCATTAAAATAACGCAAGTAAATGAGGATTTGTGGAGACGAGTCCGCCGAATCCGCTGGCGGGCGGTCCGTTCCGCTCGCTCACAATGCGCGGAGGCCTCTCGACTGCGACAGCGCTTCAACACTATACACGAACATGTTTCATTAGCTAAGTGGGAGGCTTTTGGTGGCTGAATCTGTGTAATGCAGCTAGATAGACGCAGCGTCGCTTTTACTTAAACGCCGTAATTAAAACATCCCTCGCCTCAGTAAGGGCACAGTTTTAAACTCGGTTCAACTAGTTCAGAGTGGCCAATTTAGTTTTAGTGTCACTTTGTATTTAAGATACACATAGAGCTCGTGTCATCTCTCTTAGAGACGCTTTAACAGCTATGCTGTTTTGCGGGGAAATGTAAACGAAACAAAAGAAATATAATAGACATGGTGTCTACATGGTGTTGACGTTGCGTGTTCACGGCATAGTTATCGCATATTTAATAACTTTATTCATTGCAAACGAGTTAAATAGATCGGCATTAACGATCTTAATCGAATCGCGGCTGGCATCAATTCATTGCGTGTCGATGGCCCGATCTCGAGTTAATTTAATTGAAACCGAGTTGAGTAATTAATTAGTGGCGAATGAGAGCTCTCAGCCGGATGAAGCGTGCCCCTACCATTGAAGTAAACACCGACTCATACATATTGAGTGACGAGGCTTCACGACGCCTCCACCTCTATGCTAACTAAGCAAGGATTAGAACTTAAACAATAATGACATGATAACAGTATTCAGTCTTCTAAAATCCGAAATTTCAAATTTAGTTAGTATATGAATGTGGTTATAAACCTGTTTAATTTTTCATCCATAATCAACCTTCATATTCCCACTGCTGGACCACAGATCTTCTTCTCAGAGAGAGAGAGAGAGGATGGGCTTCCATGGTGCATGGGGATCCACCATGCATTCACAAACATGTATTGGTGCCTGTTTGTGAATGTTATCCGTCTTTAAACTTTTTGAGATTCTCGGACATACCGGTTTTACCTCACGATATTTCCTTCACGATTTTTGAGTGATGGCATCGATAATTCACATAATTTAAATACTAATTAAGTCATTGGTTCGGGGCCAAGGATCGGACAGGGTGCTGTTAGATTGTAAAGAGCACATCCTACAGTTCGGCCACCATCGCTCCCAAAAACCAAACCAACAGCTGCAGCATTGAAAACGCTTGCAAACCGCAGTTGCAATATCGCAAGCATGAAACTGAGTCTTAAAAGCTATTCTTTTCTCAAATTTCTTCAAAATACGACATGGCAATAAAGGGCTTCCAAAGTGAAAAAGAAACATCTTCAAATTGATTACACGCACACTAAGTAAGTACTTGCGTCTATTTACATCAGTAACAGATACCCTGTGCTTGATTGATTCAGTCGAGAGTGCTTGCCGTCTCCTGCCTTAATACTATTTAATCCCGCTAAAACGTTAGCCGATCCGTCATAATGAATATTTATTCTCGACAGAAGTCGACGCATACTTTTATGACGAATACATATTTTAGTAGCTGGCGTAATTTCACTGATTACTTTCTTTAATTTTTCTGCAGCTATGTAGAGTGTATTAAAGCTTCGGGGAAGGCAAACATTAAACGAATGAAAATTTACACAAAATAATTTGATGGACCTATTTTTTTGAGATTATCTCAACGTTTCGTTTCTTCTTATATAAGAACATTTGAAAAATGTATGAGTTTAGGTATCCTCTGGGTAATTAATTGTCAGAAGATACCTACCTACTTTTATTATTCTAGAACATCTACGCTACCCACACTGTAATTGATCATTTGAATTGCTATAATTACGCAAAAACACCAAGGTTACACCAAAAGCAGATAAATAAGAACCTCTTGCGCAAATAGTTGGATTACCGTCACTGCCACTAATTAAATAAATTACATTCAGAACATTATGCACACTAATTTTGTTATAATTAACTCAACATTGGGGTATTTTTAATTAGTCTTTATTAATCGCACAAGCTTGCGACGTCTTTGGACGTCGGTAATGGAATGTTTTTACATCTCTGACTAATTCTAATATATTTAATTATCTACATTTTTAAACACGTAGATAATTAATAAAAAAACCTTTAATTAAAGTTTAAATAAACAAACTTCTTTTGTCTGCTAATTTGCAATAGGAATGTTGTCCTTTTCACTATTAATGTAAAAGGATTATTCGAGTGCAGTAACAATAAGTGAGATGTCTCTTTTTATATTAAACATGGGCCGTCCATTAGTCATATGAAACATGTGCCAATACAAATGATATGGAGGTTTATGAATGACAGACGGGTACGGGGGTGAGACGGGACGTGGGCACCCCCAGGCGCGGGGAGGAGGGAGCACTAATGGATTACATTCGCGCGAGTGAATTAGGATATTGTCGTGCGATCTGTTCCGGTGCACTCCTTTATGATCCTCCCTTTCATACCATTACGTACACATAGGTGATTGCATGCATTAAATATAGATGTCGTGTCTATACCATGCCTCTTCTGTTGGGATTACAAAAGCAAAAGAAAATTTCATAATGGAAGTTGATACCTACAATCTACAACTACATACATCGTTTTGTGATGTAGTGCTCTCTAGTTTGAGGAAAAAAGTTTTATAATGCCATAAGTGGGAAACAAGCGCCGCCTGTTGCCTCACCGTCATCTATGGATACCTGCAACACCAGGGGCATCACAGATACGTTGCCGACCCTTAAAGACTCTATTAACTAAATAATTGTTTAATGGCAGAAATGCTTTCCAATACACAAAAATAAGAGTAAATCTGACAAAAGTGTACGTATTTGATGCGATAGCGCACGTGAGGCGGAAACTGTGGCGACGGCTGAGTGTTGCCGCTCGCGCTTCCAGTGCCAAACTGTAGCCTTCTCGGTACAAGGGTTTCAACTTATCAATTACACCGTTCGCTACTTACCGCGCGGAAAGGGCAAATTGATTTAATGTAACCAGAGTACCGGAGTGCTTTGACGAATATTATTAACGTCTTTTTCACCCTCCTCGGAGGGGCCTAATGCACGCTTTGTTCTTTCTCGAGGTTTTGTGTAACATCGAATCACACTTATCTCAACGGGTTGATGCTGATATCCCACAGAACGCTGTGTCTTCATTATTTGCTAATAAATTTATGAAGTATCTCTATAGATTACAAATAATATGCTTAAGCAGGTGTTGGATGTATTCAGTTTGTTCTCAAATTGTATCAGTTCACCTGGATAAATTAGTCAGATATGATTCGCGGTTTGTGAATTTTAAATAAGTATTTTAACATTTTATTAATTACATATGCTCGCATAAAATATATCGGGTGTATCTCTACACGATGGACATATTCAAGGATATCATTATACTCATCATTATAAACAACTTTTACTTTGGGACCAGCACTGATATGATACTGCTGAGACTCAGAGAGAGGATGGGCTCTAATCCACTAAACTGGCCCAGTGCATTTTGGTGGGTGTCGTATGGCTTTAAATTTTTGAGGTTCTTGGACATAACGTTTTCCTCACGATGTTTTCTTTCACCGTTTTTAAGGATGGCACCGAATCTGCACATAATTTATTTAGGTACTAAATAAGTCAAGTGGATCGATATCACGTAAAAATCTTGTTCCATAGAAAAATTACATTAACTCTCAACGAAGTGTATGGAAAAGCTATATTTTTTTCGCGATAACAATGTTGTTCCCAATGTAAAATATCTTTATAATGATGATTGCAATGATAACCTTAAATATATCCGTCCTCGGGAGATATACGGGGTACACCCGGTACATAAAAGCTAAAAACACTGACTGAATGACTATTAATTACGAAATATAACAAACTATTTGACCCACGAAGCTGAAATTTGACAGATAAATTCCTTATAGGTGGTTTATATGGGGTGCATGTAGAGGTCTGATTAGATAATATTTTACGAAAGGATAGATTTAAGGGGGGCAAATGGAGGTTACAAGTTTAAATGAAAGCCTACGCGTACGAAATCGCGGGCAACAGCTAGTTTACGATATAATGCTGCCATGATTTTAACTACTTTGTAGGTACCTACAGTTCATACCGAATACGTGGCAACTCTGCAAAATGATGAACCTAATACAGTAAGGGTGTGCTAAATGTGAGGTTATTGTATGCATCCCAAAAATTACAGACAATAAGGAAAACATAAATCTTTCCCATACATAAATTATCAGTGATTTTTATCTGTGGCTGTTTTTTTTTTCGCATGAGAGGCAGTAGGATGAGTTACAAAGAAACTGAAAGACAAGTGACAATGACGGAAAGCCAGAGTACACGGAATGACACTGCTAGTACCTACTATATAAGCCGGTAGGAGGTCATATTATTAATTATTATGAAAAACTTTTACTCTCAAATAGAAATCACGAAAGTTATCAACAGTTGTTTCGTTCGTTCAGTGTGAAACACATTTTTTATGTCACAGATTTTTTTTCCTCGCGATGATGACAATGATGTAGACATAATTATTATATATATGATCATTATTGTACCTTATTCTAAAGAAATCGTCAATAAACAAATTCGAATTTGAATTACTAATATATCCTTTTGATTCAGTAATAACCACTATTCTCTATAACAAATCAAATAGAACTTAATCATCTCACTAGTACAAAATAATCGATTCACAATCAATTTTCACTAAATGAAAAACGCATTGGCGTTCCAACATCCCGAATCGGGACTTTCGACAGCGAGTCGAGTTGAATGCGAGTCGAGCGAGAGCGCAGACTCACTCCGACTCAGCCGAGTGAGTTACGAGCCATGGCCCGTAGTAAACGTCACATTAATTAGCATGCCCGCTAATGAGGAGTTATGACGCTCTAATGAGGGGACTTGTGCGCGACGTATTTATTAACGTATTCCACTTCGGACACATACACCACTGTTCGTACGTTGGATGCTCTTTTAATACAGAATTTGACGTAAAAATAAATAATTCTTGCAGTGAAAAAAAATTTAAAAACCCGCTTTAAAATCGCTTAAGACTTAAGAGAACATAGTACAATAATTTATATTACCTTGTACAACAAAAACTCAAATATTCTCATGGCAAAACAAATATCCAAGCAGTTAGTATAACTCTGAAACGACTTGCAGAAACACTAAAAAACTCGTAAAATTATAAAATAAGTAAAAAACGGTAAGTTTTATATACAGATTCTTATCTACTTAGCTAGTAAAGCTGATTGTCTTGCACATTAAAGTTAAACTACAGTTTGCATAATTTGTCACAAGCACCCGCGTCATTTTGTAATCACGAATGCAGTAATGGAACGAGACTAAAATTATTAAATCTAACTTTTAATATGCCAACTCGTGCATTGGGTTGCATTGCAGCTAACTCCTCGGTAATGTGGTTTACGTCCAGGTTTATTACCATCGGCCATTATTATACGAAGCGGCATATCACGCGCGCCGCTCCATCGGGATCACACCGTAATTAAAGCTTTAGGGCGAAAGTTGAACGTGAAGATTGTAATCGCGAACATAATTTTAAATCAAATTAACACTTCAACTTTAAACCGAGGTCATTAATGCCATTACAGCGAAACAATATGGAGTCGTGACCGCACCGGCCGATATCTAAATAATAAATAAATAGACGGACGCCTATCGCGCACCGCATCTCCGCATTAATGTTCGACGTTCGACTTTTATAATTAACAATAAATTTGGTATATTTTTTGTAGAGCGGCACGAGGGTTCAGCGCTGCAGCAATTTTTCCTACCCTCGATATAGATCTTAATAACATACGCGGGATAATGCGGCGGGTGGTCTATCGCCTATTCGCGCGTCGTAATTAGACTCTCGAACCGCTCGAACAGAATACTTGGAAATAATTAGCCGATTCTTTATTCGGTAACGTACATGCTCCCCTTGGTTTCGTAGAATCGATTCAAAAACACCAAAAATACTGCACGTGGGGTACTCGAGCCCCGGCTCCGTTATCTCGTTATCCTAATGAAGTCTACGCTAATGACGAGTAGGTAAATAATAGGGCGGCTAATGGGGGCTTTATCATTCTCGAGTGCGCTCCAGGTAAGGGCCAATTAGAGAGGCCGCATTCGGTCCATATTGTTCGGCGCAGCTCGCTTCGATTACGATTATTTCCGAACGACTCGGCACTGATAAATTGGACAAACTATTGCGAAATGACGTCCGTGGTTTGCGGTGACGACTTTAATTTCCTGTTAAATTGCCATAGGTATGCTGTGTAGCGCTTATTAGCTACGGGCGTTATTGTGTTACTTGATAATTAATACTAGACCAATATGTGTTTTAATTGTATTGACTGAAATGCGGCGAAGTTATTGAGTCAGGTAACTATTAACTTTAGGAAACTGGCCGCATTCTTTTTTTTTTTTTTTTTTAATTTTATTAATTAAAAAAAAACTTTTTTAAACAAGTTTTTTCGTCTTCTTCTCTGCAAACTCTTTTATTTGATACCCATATCATGGTGGTAGCAAAGAAAATTTTGTGGCCATCTTGGTGCATCTGCCATATTGAATTAATCATCTAGGATCAAAGTGCTTAGGAATACAGACTGCCTCGGTGGCTCAGTTGGTAGTGATCCTACTTTCTGTGCTTGGGGGCGTGGGTTCGATTCCCATCTAGGACAAACATTTGTGTGATGAACATTTGTGTTTGTTCTATGTCTGGGTGTTAATATCTATTTAAGTATGTATTTAAAAATATATATGTATGTATATCAGTCTCTGGCAGCCATATTACAAGCTCTGCTTAGTTTGGGGTCAGATGACCATGTGTGCAATAATGTCCCACATATATATTTAAATACAACGAACCGAAACTAGATAGGGTTACTTCGTTTAGTTTAGGAGTTCTATGGCCACCTTCTGTCTACATAATCAGACCAGCTCGATGGGATTTGTCCCACACAACAGAGAGCTACAGATAAACATAGTTAGTCCATAGTTCACCTTTAGCTTTTCTATTTTCAAGTTAATAGGCATTTATTTATACCTGTTTTAGTAAGTGAATATTACCTTCACCTTAAATTCAACAACAAAAAATAAGAGCCCAACATCCGTTGTGAGTCTTCAAGTAGTCCTCGACACAATGAGGCAATTGCTTGCACTAACAATCTGCCGCGAAACTCATGAGAGCTCTCCTATTTCTTTTCTTTTTGCTGATTTCCAACTCGACTCGCAAAAGAATTATTCTATCAGTAAATGGGTCGCAGATTGTGTAAACTGGTCAGAAATTGTATAAAGCGGCGTGAGAGCGGTAGAGTTCGTGCGGAGGCGGTAGAACCCCGGCCCGCTGCGAAACTTTCCGCAACTGTTTTTTATTGCGCAGAATTTAAATGCATTTTTGATGTTACGAGATGACACGCGGCGGACGTCCGCCCCCGCCCCTGCTTCTCACCACCGCGCCCTATAATTTCCCAACTTGAAACTTCACTACGATATTAAGCCTTGATTGCTCCAAGAAACTTGGAACATTCTGCCGTATTCTTCAAGCTCCCTGAAGATGCGACGCTAGCGCAGACATTGCTTACTAACGACGAATTAATAAAAAAAAAGTGCGGCTGGAATTAACTAGAACTACAATCGTATTCCATTATGGACCAATTAAAGACATGTCAATTAATTTGGCATCTCACATCCCATATGCCGATCGAAAGGGTTACCGTGTAATTTGGACTCTCAATTACGGTTTCATTGGAGTAGTTGAGGCTTAGTTTTGACCACATCTGAAGGGGTAGGTACACGACAATACGTTTAGCTAGGCGTGCGACCTGCGGAGGGAGCGGCGCGGCTGGAGGCCAGGTGCCGCGGATTGACTTCCTCCTAGTTTTTAACGCTTACTAAAAGGATTGCCGTGTTCGCATCGATACTTCAGACCGGGAGAAACTTTGGTGAACATTTTACTTCGCAGCATATTGATTTGCGATTAAGAAATAAAAACTCAATTATTAAAAATTATATTAAACGTCTCACGTATGATGCATTGAATAATAGCTGGGAAACGAGGCGTCCAAGCTCCGTGGACGCATTAATTAGCGGGACAAGAGGGGGCGAGGGGGGAAGAAAGGGGTGCTCATGAAAGTTTACCATTTAATTAGAAGGAGCCGCCGCCCTCCCCTTACCTTTTGTAGTAATGCCACGAGAATGAGAGCAAGTTAACGTTCCCCGTTAATCACGTATTAGGTTACGAATTAATTAATATCCTCTATTTTTTGTAGCACGCCACACGCTAGCAAAAAACGTAGTCAAAGCGCTAGTATTTTCAAACACGTTAATGATCGGTTTTTTTTAAATAAGAATGAAAAACAACCAAACATTGCGTTAAGTAAAATAATAATTTCATACACAGAGTGACAGAGATCAAACCTCAAACAGGCTGACCATCTAATTTACAATCTTTAATAACAAAGGGCTGGGTCGTAGATGGCGTGCATCGCCGCAACCCGTCTGCAATTAAGCTAATGGACACCAACCTGCATTCATACTCGAAATCCTCCAACCTGCAGCTAATTTTCGCCTTAAGCGCTACCCCACACATACGAGCGTTTCAAACGCTGTAGTTTTGTTGTCTTACGTTAAACAGACAGACAATTACTAATAGGTATTAAGGTACATTCATACATGCGTAATGCTGTGATCATTTATTATGTAAGTGTGATTAAAAAAAGACAAAAGCATACATAGGATATAGACCACCACGTTGACTAATTCACAAGACGCCTAAGTATCGAAAAGGGATCTATGACTATAATTGTCAGATCTTAAACAGGCATAATTTTATGTGTATCTCATAAAGGGTTACCATCCGTCCGGATTTTTCCGGACATGTCCGGACTTTTAACTACTTGTCCGGCTTTGTAATTTGTCTGGCTTTTTAGCTTGAGCTTTTTTTTAGTTTTAATTACCACTGCTATGTTCTCACTGTAAAGAATTGAGCTGTGTTTGAATTTTGTGACTAAAATATCCGAACTTTTATTGAATTATCCAATTAATCGGCTCCTGACTTAAACTTATCCGGCTTTAAGTCAGGACAATGTATGATTACGGTATGGTTACGTATGAGAATTTATAAAATTTATCAACCTATACGAGTATAAGCGTAAACAAAAAAAAAACATACGGACGAACATAGTACCTCCTCCTTTATGGAAGTCAGTTAAAAAAATCACCAACCCTACTGCTAAGATCTCCGGGTATATCGCATGGGTGAAGTTTGACAACTCAAATAATTAATTAATTAATAACATAAATAGAACAATACCGTCTTTTTAAATTCTACTATAGGACATACAAACAGGTCTATTTTCTCTGCAACTTGATTTAGTACTTGCAACATTCGAATCAATGGGCTCTTAGCCAGTAAGTTAGTCCTACCGCGGAGGATTTATTATATAAGATATAGCCTTGTATCAGATCTGAAAGTGATACATAGAAGTAGATTTAACTTAGAAAAGGAAAACTCGGCGTTTTACTTTTCTAAGTTTGCGTTGCAGGCGTTTTACTTTGCTGCAGCAGCGGTCGTCCCTCGCTCGCTTGGTGCATCTCGGGCGGCGTGCATCGCGACTCATTACTCTACTAATGGCGGCCGTAATGAACCAATCTAACAGATTGCTCTCGAATCTACAGCCAACACTACACTCCTGATTTGAAAGCATGTCCCGCCCACACCGCCATCTTTTAAATTAAATACTCATCGAAAACTACCACCGCAACTTTTCTTGATGAAATGAAAATGTTTCTCGAATATTGCTGGAAGTAATTAAGAGTTTAACTAATAGTGGAAATGAAAGATAAACAAGCCACCGAATACGACTTCGAATCTTATTAAAGTTTATTATTTGAACTTTAGTTAAATCAGAATAATTATAAAACTCAGGTCGTAGGATCCAACATCCCTCATTAAACTTGCCCCGCTAATTTATTGTCTTAATTATTTAGTCTGCGTTACTTTTAATGATCGGCATTAATTTAGCATCGAATTAAAATCGGTTTGTCGGGTCGACACGCGCGCTCTAATCGCCAAGGCTAACTCGCGACTCCTAACTTGTTCGCAACTCCAATTTGTAGCTCCGTTTGTATCAGTCGGGAAGTTATATTAAAAGGTTCGCAGTAATTTTCTTGACAAACACAATGAATAATGAATGGCATAATATAAAATTCGGATTGAGAAGGGCGCTCCTCATGTGTCCCGCCCGTCATGTTTGTGTCTCTTAATTCTGTGTGTTTTTGCTAATTGAGTCCCGCTTCGACATCACCTGAGCACACGTAACTTCGCGTTCATTCTTTATGTATTTTGTATCTCTAATTAAAACATACGACTCGCTTCTTCCCTTCTCTTACGTGACGCGTGCGAATTCAATCAACTCAGGACTCGACATAAGGCGCAAGATTTATGATCGACACAAATCGATTTTCGCTACCAAACAATATCGTATTGGAAGCCGTACGTAGACGATACGTACGAGTATATCAATATTGCAGGCGCTATTAATACGTCCGTCTCATGAGCGGGGGTAGTCCCCACATGGCCCGTGCCGCACCCCCTGCACCCCTCAGTCGCCGCTCTTAATTGAATGAGGAGTGGAAATTGTTTCCCAAAATGAAACAATTAATTGTGCAACGGCTATTCCGCCTTACATGGATAATACGTTCGTTTATGGCCTCCTAACGCGGCTGCACGCCGTCCTTTATTGGACCGGCTCTAGGAATTTGTGTTCATTGGAGCTCGTATCCAAAATTTAATCGAGAATTTATAAGGACGTGTCTTTGTTTTCCTGTGGCTGAGAGTTTTTGCAGCTGCCCGAATTGCATTGTGCAATGTTTAAAAAGATCTCGGGATTTTAACAAACCCTCGAATAACTCCTAAAACCTAGGTTGGTATACGTAATACTCCGTCTCGTTGTATGCTTACTGTGAGAAAGAGCACTAGTTTTAGCGCTTTTTAGTTTGAACGAGATGCTTAAAATTTTCATGGTCAGGTCATAGCACGTGTAATGCGGTTATACCGCGCGGAAATTCAACAGAACGCGCTACCATGTGGCGCATTCAACTCGAAGACGCCTCGTAAACATCCTTTACGCCTCTCCACGAGAGCTTCTCAAAACTTTTCATATTCCCCGGCCGTAAAACAAGCCAAAAAATACGAGCGTCGAAAAACATTGTAAATAGTAGCAGGTTATCGGCGCGGCGGCCATACATGTCTGAGAATTAGTTTTAAAACACAGTTGAAACTGTGTTTGCTGCACCTGAAATTACCCGCTTTTCTCCGAAAGTGCTTTTCTCTGGTAATTGAATCGTAGCTCAGCATAATAAAAGTAAGAAGAACTAATTTTAAATTGTCGTGGAGTTTTGATTAAGATATTATTATAAGCTAGCTGCGCTCCATGGTTTCATCTACGTGGACATTCCCTCAGGAACGCAATTTTTTTCGAAATAAACAGTATCCTATGCCACTCTCCGGCCCTCTACACTACACACACAAAATCACACCGATCCGTTGGTCTGTTGCTGAGTGAAAGAGGATGAAACAAATCAAGAAAGAAACATCTTCGCATTTATTTATTATTTATTTATAATATTACTAGCTGATTCGAGAGACATTGTCCTGTCCAAATTGTAGTAGTTTGAATGGTGGTTAAAGTATACAAAAATCTTATAGATAAATGCACTTTAAGTTTTCCCCGAACTTTCCATATTTCTGGGCAACTTTTTCAATATTTCTTTGCCTAAAAATCTTGATCGGAATATTATGAACAAAAAAAAATCCAAATTGGTCCAGCTGTTCTGAAATGATGCACTTACAACGAACAGCATTTAATTTGTTTATATAGAAGATAGAAGAAGATTATGATAGAAGATATTAAGTAGATGTACCTAGACAGTAGACATGCTCTGCTCGGTGGTACATGATAAATTTAACTTAATAAATAACACAATTTTTTTATGGCGTACAGGCTAGGCGTTTAACTACAGCTCATCTGATGTTAAGTGACATTGTGGTCAAAAATTATAAACACACGTAGCCTGGAGTGGGAACTGGCTCTCAAGTGATGCTGCCAGATTTTCAACTTGAGGGTGGTAGCTAACCAGCCGGGCTTTAGATACTGTCTCACCACCATACTATAGTTTCCTCACGATGTTTTCCTTAATTGTTGAGATTTGAGCCCACGCCCTTCGGATTGGAATTCAAACGCGCACAACCACTGAGCTATCAGTGCTACAAAATTACTTAAGGATACTAGCGTACCACTAATTACCGAAATCTCTCTGTAACACAATATCGTGTACGAAGAGAAGTGACAGCACACATGCATCTGAGATTGTGCAGATGTAGTGGTGTATATGTGTGCGCCGACGAGGGGCAACACATTCAATTTGCTATTTATCCGGGAATGGATCTAAGTCATTACTTAGCTGAGCGAGAGAGATGGGAATGGGATGCACTGGAAATTACACTGACGTACTGATGTACCACTAGCTTCGAATGCTTCGCGTTTAACAACAAACTAATATAAATTTCGAAATTAAACTAGCCGCATTGCCTTTCAGGAAAAATAAATAGAGTTTAATTTGTACAAGAATTGTAAATGCATCAATTTTATTAGTAACAGAATAATTCTACTCACAGCAAGGTCGGTCTTTCGCAATTTTCAATGAGTAGAAATAACAAGAGCAAAAATATGTATATGTGTTCTTTTTACTCATAAACATTACATAAGGGCCGATTTTTCAATCTGCAGTTAAACGGCCAGATAGTTAACAAATCAATCAATTTATCTGTTCAATAATTTTACAGGTTTTACTCCGCAGAAAACCTCTAACTGGCTAATGAAAAATTCGAAATCATGCTATCAATTGCATAAATCCTATCTGATTATTATAACTGAGGATTGAAAAGTCGGCCCTTAATCAACTTACTATCTTCAAAGATGTGCAAGCGTGATCGCTGTGACAGGTGCCTTAAACCTAGGCACACCAATAAAAATACTAAGTAATTTATTTTTAGTTAAAAAGCAATTTATATATATAAATTTGGCGGATTGTAAGTACTGCGACGTAATGTTCAAATCTTTTTGTAATGCTCGCCACTGAGCTCGGTCGGCAGTTCTCTGCATCCAGTTTTTACCCGCCATTACACGCAGGTCGTCAGTCCACCTGGCCGCAGGGTGTCCTAAACTACATTTATTATAATTGTAATGTATCAACGTAAAAATAACAGTTAATTAGCTGCAATATGAGATTGTTTCGATGTGTAATAGAGATATAAGGCGTGCGACAGCGCGGGCGCTCGCGGGCGGCCCGCCCTCAATCACAGGAAGTGCGCCATCTCATTGCGGAAGTGGTTTGGGCGGGCGGCTACTCTCGAATGAACGAAGATCCTGCATATTGTGTTTTAAGAATCATGACTAGTATATGGTTAGGCAAGTTTATTGAAAAATATTAGTATCAAAAACATTATAATATTTTTATTTTTAACTAACTTCCAAAAAGGAGGAGGTTATTAGGTCGATTGTATACAATAATTGTATTTTTTTTTATTACCTTATTAAAACATCGACTGTTTTTCATCAACATTGTTTTAGTTTTTTTTTTGTTACCTCAGAACTTTTGACTGGGTGAACCGATTTTGATGATATTTTTTTTATTTGAAAGCTGGTGCTTCCCATTTGGTCCAGTTCTGACGAAGTCAGTTTTTTATATTGATAATTATTGTCATAGCCTTCGTCGGTGAAGGATGGAGCCGAGCATTTTCAATATTACCAAACTTGTGGTTTGTTTTAATACAGTTTTCAGGCTATAACACCCATTCGATCAGTATCTTGAAGCGCTAAGCGTAGTTTACACTTATCGTCTAGGACGACGCAGGGTTGATACCCGTCGTAGCGGGGTAGATTAGACCGGGGCACGACCGAGTGCGGGTTTCTAAGTCGCGGCTAATTGGCTGAGCCACCCTGCACCGTGTACCGCCGGCCAGCCCAATTAGCACCGTTGTGATTCATTTTAATCGTGCGCCCTTATCAGTGTATTCCCTTAAGTACAATCCGGGAAGCGTGCGACAGTTTGTACATTTTTGTTACTAAACCAGTTTTACATTTTATGTCTTTATTCTAAAGTAGTGAAAAACTCAGCTTATAACGTCTAAGCTGTGGTCAGTTTGTAAATAAAAAAAAAAAAACTTTTATTTGCTCGCTTAACTAAAAAAGTTTTTTACGAAAGTCTCGTAGCAAACTTTTATAACCTGACTTCCTAGTCCGAGTTTGATGAACAAAACTAACCGGATTGAAGAACTCATTATGATTCCTAGTGTTATCTCACACAATCACTTGTTAGCACAACAACGAATTCTACTGGAAATGTAATCAACACGTTATCCTAAACCAATAGAATATATCCTCGAGTAAATAACGCCGAAGGAAAGGGGCGACCGCACGTCAGCGCGGATGGATAGTTCGGCTCCACCGGCTCCCGGCTGCCCATAAGGATGTGTTTACATTTACTTACACTAAAATTAACACTGAAATTGAATAAGCATAACTATTACCATGGACCCGATGGCGCAATGAGCTAGGGAGTTTAAAAAAGATTGGTCGGACTGCTTGCCCAAAGGTCAGAGACCAGTGGAAGGAATTGGAGAAGACTTTTGCTCAGCAGTGCATGGGACTATACCATAGGTTAACATATAATTATCAATATAAAAAAACGACTTAATCAGAACTGGACCAAATTGAAAAGCGACCAAATGAGAAGCACCAGCTTTCAAATAAAAAAATAATCATCAAAATCGGTTCACCCAGTAAAAAATTCTGAGGTGACAAAGAAAAAAAAAACTAAAACAAAAAACAGTCGATGTTTTAATAAAAAATACAATTATTGTAATGAGGGTAGTTAAAAAGCTCATTTTAATTCAATTCGTATTATACGCCTGAAAGAAAAAGCGCAAATGAAAAGCGACCGCGTGAATACAATAAACTCTGCGAGTCTGATAACAGAAGGTTTTCGTAAGGCAAGGACTTAAAAACAAGGTCGTGTCAACATTTAGCAACAAGTTTTTCTTGAAAAAATTATATTTGGGTCCTTAGTTTATCCAAATCAAGCGCGGAGCGCGTCCCCGTCCCGACGATAAGAATTAATCAGGCCCAACCCATTCCGAGACGAATTCAATTATTTTAATGTTACAAAGTAGAATGGCGGGGTTATTTAACACAGAAACATTTAGGTTAATGGATATTGGTAGAAAAATGGAGATTTGTTTCGGCATCTCCAGGAAAAGCGGTTTCTCGGTCTGAAAATAATCTAAACAAGATTATTCGTCTAAACTAGTGCCGCATTATTTTGTTTTATTAATCATATTCTTTGTAGAGTTTCTTATATTTACGCGAGTTTATGTTTACACTCGGAGTTCGTGGTTGAGTTTCGTGATTTTATTTCGTGAAGTATAAAATGTGATTGACAACTTTGGTGTTAAGATTTCTTCGTATGTTTTTACGTAAAGATGATTACGATTAGTAGTTTACGTCTAGTTAAATAATATAATGAATCCTACAAGAATAAAAAAAATTAATCAAAAATTTCCATCTAATCCAGTGCCGTAATTATTAGGTTTTATTAATCACTATATATGTTACATATAAAATCATAAAATCACATGTCTAAAGGTATAAAACCAGTAGATAGAATTAGAAAACTTTAAAATTCATTTTGAAAGTAACGATATGGCTCTTTAAAATAGCATCTAATTTAATTAAAATTTTGTAACTTTGGGGGAAATTTAGATGTGACCTAAATGTACTTTGTTTCGTTCCTCTACTGAGATTGCTAAGTAATTTTAAGGGTACATTTTGGAATGTTGATGAAAACTCGGTTGTTGTCGGCGAGGCGCGGTAACGACTCGCTCAAGACTTCGCGACGCCTTTAATGACATCCAAGTCAGCGGGCGGGTTCGCGTGCGCAATTCTTGTTATTTCTTTATTACAAAGGAGTGCCTCATTAATTTGGCAGCCCCTCAGGGTTGAGTCGCGAACCCTTGACCTCGTTCGCGAGAGCCCGTGACACAACCGAATTGAAAAGCTTACGCACCTAGCGATACATAATTAACGAACCTCATTACTGAGTAACAGATATCGTCTTGAGTTCGCCTCTGGTGCCTCCGCTCTCCCTGCTCTCGGCCACCTCTAAAGCAAAACATCCCGCGGAACGCCTCGCGTCGCGCTGATATTTCGCACGGATTGAAAACTCCCGCCCCCAGCATCGGCACTAAACACAAACTTTGGTCATTTAGATCGTGAACATAACTCCTTGACTCATCGTTCTACTAGACGTTTTTTTGTCCCTAATAGCATCCGTGAGAGTTTTAAAATGGCCCGAATAGAGAAAACTTGTTCTCGGAAATCGTTCGCAGGCCATGCAGAGCACGAATCGGACTAAGTTCGATATTGGACGTCGTGTTTTATTGAACAAAGTCGAACGAATGGTGCTGCGGAGGAAAATAATTGTTTTACGGATAATCGAGTAGAATCGCGAGACGTGTCCTGAAGGCGGCGAGATGCCGATGCTCTAAACGACGAGACGCGCGTACTAGAGAGGCTAATGAACGCTAGCAGCAGCGGCCGCGACAGGCCCGTGTCCGCGGGCTCGTACATTTTTAATGGCGCACGCTAGCACACTCACTATTAATATTTACCGAACACGTCAAGAGGGTGCACTTTACCTTTTAGTTAACTAGCGTCCGGCCGTTCATTAAATTTTCACGCGCGTCAGTTTCGGGCGAATTTTCCGCGAGTCTGGCCGGCCGGAGCAGCCGATAACGAGCGCGGACCACGCTCGTTATGCCCTTCTCTCCGCCGCTCTAGTCGACAACCCAACCAAATTTTATTAATAATAAACTGTAACTGAAACGGCGGCTTTGAAGTACGAGAGCGGCTCGAATGCTCGTTATCGAGAATTATGCGGAATCCTTTGACGTTCACTTCTTAAAGTTTACGCGAACAAGTAAAACATCATCGTAACTATTTCCTGACAAACGATTTCGAGTACAAAATGCGCGGGTCAGTTCTCTTTCCTTGGTAGAGCAAAAGTATTTTCTTCGAAGTATTTCCACTCTAAAAACTCGCAGCGTCCGCTTTCTACGCATGCACGAGTACCTACTATTACCAAATCAGTTCTATCAAATATGTATTAGCTTGTTGAATCAACAGAACTGTATTCCTAGATCTAATTTAGCCGCGATTCAATCAGCTAGATTCAATTAACAGGTCGTCTCATAAACAATCAGTATATAGTATTAAGACGTCCATCGGCGCGGCAACAGGTCAGTTGTAGGCGCGACTCGCGGGAAACGAGGACGATGATTTATTAACAAACTGATAATATTATATAAACTTGCAGATAATCAAAACACGATATACCAAATACTTTGCTATAATACCTAAGTACTAGTAAACTTTGTAGTTATGAACTTGTTTTGGTTTGCGTAATATAAAGTAATCTCGAAATTTTAACAAAAGTAAAGCTTATAGCTCAACGAAAGATATGATAGCGACGTAAGATATTAGAATGATAGCGCGGTAAAGGCGGGCGGTAATAAATTAGGGCGGGCGGGAAGGTCGGGCGGGGGCGCTGGGCGGCAGTCGCGTGCGCCGCGGCCGTTTGTCGCGTCGCGTGCGCCCGCGCTCATTGCTTATTCATACGACCCCGGCACGCACGGCTCGCAGCTCCACGCGTGCCTGTACGCCAACCATACCTGTCTACTGCTACTAAGATACGCTAATCATTCCGTTTAGAAAAGCAATCTTTTTAGAAAGATCTCTTAGCTTGGCTTGGTGTCATAGGTGTTGTTGATTTAAAAAATACTTATAACAAAATTGTAAATGCGAAAGTGCATACTTTCTTGTTTTGATAGAAAGCGGAACAAACAATGATACAAATATTTGTAAGTTTTTTTCCTGTTTCATGCAGCAATAAAGAATTGCTGGAACAATTTTTTGCAGTTATTTGGAAAGACAAAGAGTTTCCACTCTTAGAATGCCTGCTTTTTATCTCAAAAAATTTGTTATATAATAAATGCCTTTATAATGCCCGAATTCAATGTTTAGGTGGCAATACCGAAGTTCCGTATCGATCAGACGCGAACACTTTCAACCAATCTGCTTCAGAGAATTCCATCAGACACGCATCGATTAAGCACCAGCCGGTCAACGATGTCCACTGCCCAGGTTCAATATCGTGCAACTATCGGCCAACTGTTTGCCGACCGCTCCACGCGACACCGTCTACAACTATTAAATTATTTAGGCCGAGACTGCATTGTCTCGCGAAATTAGGACGGGCCGTCCGATTGTCGCCGGTCGAGGCGGACGATCCGATCCCGCCAATATAAACAGTCGTTAGTGTTGTAGGTTGTTACATTCGAATAGGAATGTGCCGAATGTGCACGACTGCGAGTATCGGTCGCAGGAATCGTTTCGTATTGAGTTAGTGCCCGAACGCGTCCCGTGTTTGCTCTGCTAGTTAATGGAATGCCGATGGGCTATTGTGAGCGCACAACCGTTTTCTATTCAAAGCTCGATATTAAATTGAACGCATATACGATTTTGTACCTACAGATAACTTTCTTAAAGGATAGACAGTTTGATAACAGCACTCTCTTACTTAAGTATTGCAGATGTGTTTGTGTCGATTGGTTCGAGTCGAGTATGATTAATCACAGTTACCTATTCTTAACATTTACTAGGACACTTTTTAAATGAAATATTAATCAGTTTCATTGTATATAATGCAAATATCGAAAAGCAAAACTTGTAAGGCACCCAAAGTTGTTAGTAACTTAGAAGTGAGGTATCGTGTAAAAGGTGCAATTTGTCGGGTCAGGGCCGCGGGCCGGGTCGGGCGCGCGACCCCCGACCGGCCGGTCGCCGGACCGCACTGCACCGCAATCATTGCCGATATGCGATACTGTCGACAAATTGCACTATTACACTATAAGTTACGAACACATAAAGTGGAATTAGAAGTGTAACTTTCGGACCTCGCGAGTTTTACACCAATTTTTACTAGACTTTTGTCTTAAAATTATTCTAGATACTTCTTTGGGGTACTCTATACGGTTTGGTTTATTAAGCAAGATAAGAAAGTAGGGAAGACGGAGCGTAGGTAGGTCTCCCACTAGATGGACCGACGACATCGTGAGAGTCGCGGGAATCCAGTGTATGCAGATGGCAGGTTGTCGTTCAGTGTGGAGGTTAAAGGGGGAGGCCTATGTTCAGCAGTGAACGTCTTACGGCTTACTCTTAACGCGGACTCGTATTAGCGCTAAAACGGTGCAGTTCGGAAAAATACGCGAACGTGAACCTTAACGAGCCGTGATACGGTTCGCGGTTGCGCAACTTTTCTCATCATCTAAACAGAATCGCTTAAAACAGGTAGCCGTAAGGTCCCTGACTGCCTCTAAAGGAGAGTAATGTTTTATATATAATATGTAAGTAAAATAAATAGATACACGAATGTTGTGCAGAATTGTTTGATACCACTTCCTCAGTACTGAAAACTTTCAAGCTGCAAAAGACAATTTTCTTCGTAAACGCCGTAGTATAGCCGTGTTTCCCCCGCGGGGAGTAGGACATTCTAGGGGTAGTTTCAAACGTCCGTATTAGTTTCAAACTTAATTGTTTTACTACACCCCCTTTCCCGCCCACGAAACAATAAGTGGAAACGACGCTCTGCGGCAATATGTCCCCACCACAAATAATATGCATGTTTAATTAACGCCATTCCTAATTCATAATCCGACATTGATTAATTAGACAGCTCCGTCCGCCGTAATTAGGTACGCAATTATCGCGGCCCGTTTGAATTCATTAATACTGGAAAGTAGTTAGTACACGTGATTTATTAGTTACGTTGTTCTCGCTGATAGCAATTAATATATCGTACCACTCGCTCCCTATACCACTGTATCAATTACTTACTCGCTAACAATATCCGGTGCGATTTTTTTTTTAACCCAGGGCGGCTGTTTGCTGCCCAGCCCAATAACTAACTAGATAGAAGATCCTGGGCTCCTGTCGATCTATTATTAGGCAATAAGCGTGCTTCCGTACGCGTTATGGGAACTCTATACGGCTATTTAATTAACCTAGCCGTGGTGTGGCCGTCCGTGCCACCTGCCTCGATGGCGAAACGATTGCCGAGCGCCTAATTATATTTTAATCGCGCATCACCCCGCGGCCATGGTTCGGGGGTCAGCGTAACACCACTAATTCATTTGTACGGCCGCCGGCGAGCCTCGTCCGCCGCTCCCCTGTTTATTCTCATAGGAGTGTTTAGGTCTTCTAAAGCAATACCGTCGCTTAAACATATTAACCGAAGCGTTTACGTAAAGGGTTTAATTATGCACTTTACATTCTGGGCTACAATGGCGTCAAGTTAATTAAGTTCTGCTCGTTTAAAGACTTTACGTAGATTGTAGCTTTCGAATAAATTAAATTTATGCATGAAATTTCGTCTTTTTAATTCGAGTTTACGTCGAGCGCCCGTGCAGGACGTCTATGAGCCGGCACAATAAGTCGCGACGGCGGTTGATCAAGTGCAATAAATATTAAAGTTAGAATATCATTGTTGGAACACGCCGGCTTCGAGCAGCTGTTGTAGCGAACTATGCCAATTGTGTGAAGGCTTTTGTTCGCAACGTTAACTGCGGGCTAATATCACAATGCTACGTAATTCGTAGCTGACGTATAAATCAATTCCAGTTCGATTGTATTGTTTCTTCAGACATTTCTATTACCTTTGCATAAACACATCGAGGGAGCACTTATACCCTTCGTGGTAGAAGCGAACCGACCGAAGGAAAGCCTCGTAAATATTATAATCAATTTTACAGTGATTTGTGAAAAATTGATGCAAGCGACGTGTACCGGACCGGTCTGGTCCGACCCGTGATATATAGCCACTAAAAGCTTTACTTACAATCAATTGACGATGTATGACCGAACGGGATACAAACAACAACTAAGCTTTGTGTAGACGAGATACAACGAAAATAATTATATGGTTTGCGATTTGTGACACAGTTCAATTGATCATTGAAGCTTAACATATTATATTATAGTAATTGTTTTCTAGAAATATTTTGAAAGCACGTTTCTACTTTAACACAACCGTTGAACTAACTCACTATGTAAGCCTTAACTATATTACCTATACTATATAAAACACACATCACACATCATCAGCCAATTAACGTCCACTGTTGGACAAGGCCTCCCTCATAGAGAGGGGTGTTGCCATAATCCCCACGCTTGGCAGGCGGCTTGGGGAAAACAACACATATAAAACAACACATGTTTAATGCTCATGTTTAAAATATAATGATGAGAAGCACGTAAAAGATCACAAAATATAAAGAGATTCCCTGAGTAATATTTCTAAGAACACCAGAAGCGAACATTATAAAGTAGTCGGTCGGCGGACGTGTGATACGATTTAGGATTGAACTGCTCTTGCGCCCACTCTACATTAGCGTGAAAGCCTCCTTGAAACGGAGTCGGGGGCGGGCGGGGCGCGGGAAGTGGCGCATTGGCCATTAGCGTGATTAGAGTACCAACCCTCGCACCATCCGCGAATTCTTTAGACCTCTCATCTCATAATACTACATATTTCATTATTTATGGAAGCTCTGTTTTTACTCCGGTCTATACTCCCTCAAATTACACGCACAACGTAATTGTGGAGCTTATAAAGATTACGTGAAGCTAATGGTAGGTGGTATTGTTGTTGGCAGATGATGGCATGCTCGTACCTGAGCGCTGCGGGCATGAAGCCGGAGGCGGCGGGAGCAGCGTGCTGGAGCCCACCGGCTGCGCCAGTGTGCGGACCGCTCGCCGCGGGCTGCGGGCCGGCGGCCGTGCCCGCCCTGCTGGCGCCACCGCCGTACCTGCGACCGGAGCAGCCGAGGCTGCCTGTCGCCGGCGCCGGGTCGTCAGCGCCCCCGGAACCGGCGCTCGACCTCTCCACCTCTCCTCTCAGGCCCTTGCCCCCGCCCAGGAACGGGTGACGCCGAGTGACAGTGCTGTGCCACAGACTCCTACTCCGCGAAATAACTCGTCGTACGTTTCCCGGAGTCGATAAACTATTAAATTATAATTTAGTACCTACCTATTACATATTTAATTTCGGTTGTGAAAATGGCAATTTATGTAAAACTTAACTCGCTGTATGTAAATTTCCAATTACTGGTACTTAAGTATTGTGAAAGATATGTGTTAAACACAAGTGTGTTGTTTCTATAAATGAACTTAAAGTGATAATTAATTATTAAATTAACAGCAATTGCATATCTATACATGATATTGAAGATGTATTAATATTTCTGCTCGAATCATAAGCCGTTTTTTTTTATTATTATTAGTCATTATATGAACTTAATAATTCCCTACCTAACGTATCCATCTAACAAAAATTATTAAAGTTGAATTACCCATTGTAATTAGTGATAAATATACCCACGTATGTATTATACGCAAATTAAACAATATGCAAATCACTGTGTACTATGTACACACTTGGCTTAAAAAGAACATTTTATTTTACCTCATTATTTTTCATGCGAAACTATATTGTAAGATCAGTTGCCTATATTTGTGATTACTACATATTTATTCTAATAAAGCCTTAGTAGTGACAATTCTTGCCAATATTATGTATTGAGTTATTATTAATTCATCATGCAGTTACATAATTATATTTTTTTTCTAAACTTTGTACCTAGCTGCTAAAACTTGCGCACGCGTTTCTGTGATTTGCAATATTGCTCTGTAAATATTTTCTCGAATATAGGTACCTAGGCTATTCGTTATTTCTTTACACTGAGCTGTTAATTGATCGCTCGTTATCATTATTCGTTTTTATGTGTAAATATTAGATTTAAATCTTAGTTCATAAGTAGACACATCTTGTACCTAAAACGTTAGGCGCAAAACTTCATATAGCAATAATTTCGATGCCAACATCTTTGAACTTTAAATTTGAGCTATTAACGGTATCTGTATATATTGATATAATGTCTTACCGTCTATTTAACTTGTTCGAATCAATTTATAAAATGATTACAGTAATTAACGTAGTAAGTGATCTTAAACGCTAACATTCCTTTTTGTGTATCTTAAAGCGTAATAAATAAACCTAGGTTATACATATGACGTTATTAAACTTTTGGATTGGTTTACGAAACAACTTAGATTGGTAGCAATCTCATCTGGTTGACAGCGACGATGTAAACAAGGGTAGCAATAATAAGCTTGATTGCTTTTTTAAACTAAGGGCCTTACTTAAAAACGTTACTCAAGTTGGTCTATGCTTTAAAATGCTCTCTCAACTTCTCGCTGACGGCAATCGTCACACGCGAAAACGAGACGGAGCATATTTAAGCGTATGTCAACTTGAGTAACGTTTTTAGGTAAGGCCCTAAATGTCAATCTTAGTTAACGAGATTGTCGAAATGTTAACGGTCGTGGATTAGTTTATACTTCTTTAGAATACCTGAAGCGATAGAACTTTTTTAATCTAAATATTCCCTCATTAATGGGACTAATTACGAGTGCATATAATTCTAATGTTAGCGTTTACTGAGTCTTGCCATCTTATTGTTTAATTTATGGAAAACTGCGGAGGCTTGAGGTTTCAGAATTTTATTTCCTAGCACTTTTAGAAAATTAGCAAAACTGCAAATGTTTTTACATAATGGTTCAAAATAACCTTTTACATTATTGAAATGGACAAAAGTGTTTGCAAGTATTATTTCAACCTATTTATAATCTAACCTTCTTGCTCTTAACTAACAAATCTGATCTCAAGTCTGAGCAGTTTTCAAGACAGTTGCGGTGTTACCAGTACACAAAGAAAGAACATACATACTAGCCTAAGAGAGCCGGTGAAAAAGGAGAAAAATAAAATTTTGTAAATTAACTCACTGTTTCAATTATTTTTTATACCCAGTAGTTTTTTTTTTATATAGAAAATAGGCTTGCGTTTGGCCGCCAGCTCGCCTGATGTTAAGCAATGATGTGGTCTACGAACGATGGAGCACGCTTGCCTAGAAGAAACCGATTCACTCGTGATTTGAAGACACTCAGATAGTAGATTAGGTTCTTCATCTCACGAGTGTGTGATTAAATTATTATGTAGACGAGAGTAGCAATAGTACATCCACCACCAACAGATAAAACTGGCCATGAGCATGTCGAGGCACGCATATGATAGGGTTCCGTTTTCCGTAGCCAAAGTCATATAATTGGTCACAATAGAAATTGGTAATTACAGAATATTCGAAATAACAAAGCTCTGTGGACTTAACCAAATTTCAGAGGTGCACCCACAGACCTAAATTTTTTTTGCTATAAATCTATGGGTGCACCATACCAACATAACATATCAATCTCTTCGAAATGAGGTACCATCGCCCAAACCTGATCACTAATATCAGTCAGGGGTTGCTTTGTACACACAGGAACCCAATGGACGTCGCGTATGCACTGAGGGAAAAATACTCCGGTATGTATTCCTCCGCTCCCCGTATTAGGTCTCTTGAGCAGAGACGGTACAATGGGGCGCAGATACCCAACACCCTTTTCATAGTGCACACGCAAGAAGAAAAGGAGACCCTTATCAGCCAGGGTTATGGGGAAGGTACGGGGTCGCGCACTCTTACCATACATAAAGCTCAGGGACTAACGTACGAGTCGGTAATCGCCATAAAGACCAAGCCAAAAATGAAGCTGCATGAGAGCGTGCCGCACGCGGTCGTTGCAGTATCGCGGCACACCGGGACCTTCGTTTACTACGCTGACGACGTCGAAGACGATGCCATCAGTCGATTCGTGCGGCGAGCATCGGCTGCGTCACCGAAGACCATTAAAGACTACAACTTGCAGATGGCCATTAGAGATCGGAACGCGGCGGTGATGGAGGCCCTGGGCCGGGAGGAGGCGATTGTAATGTAAAAATAGGTTTTGAAACGTAAAAAAAAAGCGTTTAGAAATAAGGATTGTGTGTATGCCTCGAGCATTCATGCTCACCATCGAAGGCACCTTCTTGCGGCGGCGTCGTGTGTCGGGTCGCTCTCTTCCCTCAAATATGGTTGAGGAAGGCGATGGCTGGCACATGAGTCATACTCGTGATCGGGTGCTGCTTGCGGGTCGCTGGTCTGCTCGCGGTATACACATAAACTAGTAATAACGTGACTAAATTGTTTTAACCTTAGATTAAGATGTAACTAACTTCCTCTCCCTGTACTGTGTAAAGTAAATTCGTTAAAGTTAACAAAAGTCACGGACCCCGGTGTCCGTGGAGTGATATTTTAATTATATATTAAAAAAAAACATTATTATAATTTTTATTATTTAGTCAAAAAGAACACTACTTAAGGTGGAACGTTTCACGTATGGCGGGAAATTCTAATTTCAAAAAGTTTTATGGTTCTTGTAGCTAGGCCGGGTAATTATTGTAAACGATCATTATGTTTGCGAATATTGATTATTATTCTTTACAAACTCACGTAAAGCTGTTTATCTTTAATGCATATTGTCAATAAACACATTTTTGCTGTTTCCAACAGTTTATTGACAAATGTAAGTAATATGGTGAATTAGTGATTAATAGCTGTACATGATAATGTAAAAAACAACCAACAATTTTCGCAAACACTGTCATTTCACAATAATTACCTATAGCTACAAGGACAAAAAAACTGTTTGAAATTTGAATTTCCCGCCAAACATGAAACGTATCAGCTTAAAAAACATTATTTGTCAAGTCAATTTTACGAAAAAGTCAAATATGACAGCCCCGTTAGCTTAGTTGGTAGTGAACCTGCCTTCTGCGCTTGGAGACGTGGGTTCGATTACCACCTAGGACAAACATTTGTGTGATGAACATTTGTGTTTGTTTTATGTCTGGGTGTTAATATATATTTGAGTACGTATTTAAAAATAAATATGTATGTATAGCAGTCTCTGGCAGCCATATTACAAGCTTTGCTTAGTTTGGGGTCAGATGACCATGTGTGCAATAATGTCCCATATATTTATTTAGTTTGCTGATTTATGAAAAAAGAGTTTTGTCTGTAGTTTGTAGAATTGTGAGATAGGACATCTTACAGACCTTGTAGGAACTAGTGTTTAATTTATTTAAAATTAAAACGCAAAAACATCCTCCTTAGATTGATCCTAAAAAGGTTGGCGTGGTGAGTTTCTTCTAATTCTATATTTTTCAGCTCTGCAAGGTACGCATATTAGCCGAGACAAATAAATACCGGCCAAGTGCGAGTTGGACTCGCCCAATGTTTGGGATCTTTAGCGCACGCCCGACTCGCACTTGACCGGAGTATTTTATTTGTTGTATTACTTGACAGTAGGAACGAACAACGAACAAACCTCAAAAATTAGCAAAACAAAATTAATTTAATTATAATTTATTGGTGACCCTGAGTTGCCTTATTGTTTCGACCAAAAAACGCACAGGAATATGCATTGTGTTCGGAATAAAAAGCAAGAAAACAGTTGGTCGACGTTGTTTTACATTGCAAATGGAACGATTATGTAAACAAGCCTCCCAAGACGGCTTTTTTGACGGCATCCTGAACTCAACTTATTAATATTCAAAAATATTTTGATTTTCTCACTTAGATGTAGCTTGCAAAAAAACTGTTTTGATGTAGGTATATAGGTACTTAGGTTTTTATTTCGTCACTTATCCCAGTACCTTTTGTAACACATCTTCATCGCATAGTGATATGACGTCATCAAAATAGGAGCACTTCCAATCGACGGCTCTGAATAAAGCCCAATACATGACAATGACATACATATAAGCTGCGAAATGAGCACACAAATCTGTGCAATATACATGAACCTAGCAACATATTTGTAGATACTCTTGGTCCCCATAGTTGGGAAAAAAGAAGCGATGGAGACGATTCTGGCTTCGCACTTCTTGTGCATTTCCCAGTTGTGTGGAGTTGGTATGCGACTGTATTTACGAAATAATTTCATTTGGTGTATTATTTCATAATGAAGCTATATTATATTAATGGTAGCCCGGAAGAGATCGCTTTTAGCAAGTTTTTGCCGAGCCGCTCCTTGTAGCACAAAAATTTGCAGAAGAAATAACAAAAAAAAAAAATGTCAAGTAAGTATCTGTCAAGTCCAAGTGATGTCCTAGTAATGTGGCGGACACTTTACTACAGGTTTCTATGGAGTTGTATGGAGACATGTTTCACGTTGCTATATTACTAGCCCAAACTAAAGCACGTTCAACATTTAATAAATAATAATACACCATTATTAAATAATAAACGCACTGACGTAACTGATTTATTTATTACTTTTTTTTCTTTATACCTACATGTTTTTTTTTTTTTGGGAAACCCACAAATTTTTCATACATATTTTTTAGTTTTTGTTCCTACCTACATATACCTCCCTATTATACCTTCTCTTTATGCTTTCTAAATTCGATGCTGGCAACAAATTACTTTTCTCACACACAATTCTTTTTACACGTATTACTATGGTTTTCCAGTGAAAAAATCTCAATCGTTCGAGTTTTCATGGTAGGATCGATCTGAAATACGCAGACGAAAGCTCCTCACGCCTGTTAGGCATGAGTTTCGGCCGACAATTGGATTATCTTGTTGTATCGGTAAGTAACAAGAGGATATAAAAAATATTGTGAAATAAATAAGGAATAAACGAATTATACGAATACTTGTACTAATCTTTTTTACTGCGTGCGCTCAAAATATGTAGTAACTAACACAATCTATCTATTATAATGGAAGTAAAATAATATTTTTATGGCGAGGGCACTATTTTGAATGTACGATATAGTCCTCTATGGATTCAAAATAGTGCAAAGGGTTCTAGAGTTGAATCCTGAGCGCAGCTCAGGGATTCAATATAGGTAGGTAACTGACACATATCATATACTGATGCAACACGAGACTTCAGGTCTATTCTAAGCTCAGAAAATTGTCTGTAAGATTCATCAGTTTTGGTCCTCTTCCATAACGCATGCAATTTTACCTTTCTTTGTATGTCCCAGATGATGTCCCCTGTGAACCAAACAGGATAACGTCTACTCACTCGCTTTTCTTTGCTTATTTAGCTTACAAAGATCGAAAATGTCGTATATACTAGTATACAGTTTTTGGCAAGCATCGTTCACATCCTTGGTCTGCAAGACCGCATCCCAGGAAATTGCATCCATCATACTATATAAAAGCTGATAATAGCACTTTTGGAAATTCCAGTCTTTAGCTGAATCAATATTATTAGGCAGGTTAACACATTCATAGTAAAAAAAAAAAACGAAGATTCATAATTCCAACAATTATTATAGTTTGGTCAAAGGGAAACCTTCTTTTTTAAGAAAATTTCATGAATAGGTCCATGACCTTTAAGCGAGAACGTTTTGAATTTATTACTTCGTTTTATCGCTATAACTAAAAAGTATGAAGTAATTTTTTTATTTTTTTTTATTTTGCCTCTATTACATTCTCCACCACTTTACTAGGGCTAGTTTTTTGACGGGGACTTTGATATTTTTTGTCGATTTTGGGTTCCGTACCCAAAGGGTCTGTTTGACTGTCAGTCCGTCCGTCTGTCACCAGGCTGTTATCTCATGAATCGTGATAGTTAGACAGTTAAAATTTTCACATATGATCTAGTTATTTCTGTTACCGCTATAACTATAATGCCGCTATAAAATAATAAAAAACAGAATAAAATAAATATTTAGGGCAGCTCCCATACAACAAACGTGATTTTTTTGCTCGTATTTGCTCGATCTTGATAACGGCAACAGGTAGACGCTTTAAATATTCACAGAATATTGAGTTATATTATTCACTATAAATAATTAAATAAAATTAATATTTAAGGGGGGGCTCCCATACAACAAACGGGATTTTTTTCCGTTTTTATAGATAATGGTACGAAACCATTCGTGCGCGAGTCAGACTCGCACTTGGCCGATTATTTTTCTGTTTGACACAGGCAAATGCACAAGGCGTGGGACGTCAAAATTATGTTCAGAGAAAAGAAGAAAAAGAAGTCTCAGAGAACATGCCTACTTTAGGCGCACTTATTGAAGAACCAATCATAGTTTTTCGTACAGGGGATGAAAAAAATGTAGAACGCACCGAGTGCACTGAAAAGCGCATATATTCTGTAACAACAGGTTTTAGAGCGTTCACAAAAATATACAAAGCAATTTGAATAGAATCTCATTAATAAACGTCCGATACCGAAACCCACGGGTTTTGGCACAAATTGTCCGGCGGCTATTCCAATTACGCGCGCACTTCCTTCCTACTGATGGACGGACTATTAACTGTGCTGCTGACTTTGACGACGAATGGTGAAAAAAGGCGAAAATGGCAGCCCGTCAGTGACGCGTCAACGCACCGACGAATGAGCGATAGTGTAACTCGCCGGCTACTAATCAATAGGACCCGGGGCTCGATTTTAGAATCGCTCATATGATATTTCGCACAAAAATATTATGCGAAATCGTTCGAAATTACTGACTTTCGAACGCAATCCCAAACAGGCAAGTCGCATTTTTTTATAACCATGTCACTCGCTAACTCAAAGAGTGGTTTGAACCATTCGAATTTGCTTTCTATCAACAGAAAATCTTTCATTTAGCATGATATATTTCGTGCGAAATCATATGAGCGATTCAAAAGTAGAACGTCTGCATGGCTGTGTCTGACCACAGAATAATCAACTTTCTTCTGAGTGTCTGACCGTCCTTAGGAATCATAGCTGTAGGAACTATAAGGTAACACACAGACACATGTTAACCTATATAACACCCCTCTGTTTGCGTCGGAGATTAAAGGGGTATAATTTTCGAGTTTTCAGTACTCCACGGTGGTGAGGAAATTAGGTGGTTTAGACCAGAAAATTTGATAGCAAAAATTGTAGGTAAATAATAGAAAAGTCGTTCGGAAAATCACAAGACAGGGCTTTTTTTATTCATTAGGCTTGCATTTGACCACCAACTCGCCCGATGTTAAGCGATGATGCGGTCTACGCACGCTTGCCTAGAAGAAACCGATTCACACGTGATTTGAATACACCCAGATTGTAACTTTCGGCGAACACCCATTCAGGCAGCGCATTCCATAAACTAGCAGTTCGCACAACAAAAGTGGAAACAAAGCGCTTTGTACGGGTTTTCGGAATATCAGTCCTTGTAATGTATTTAATTTTGATTTAACGAAGCATAAGAACGAACGTAGAGTTAAGTACGAAGTTACTACATACCTACTTAACTCTATGACGAAATTGCCATATTTCACGGAATCCTAGGTTAAAATAAGGACCTGGTATGCTCGTTATTAAAAAAGGACAAACAGAGAAAACTGTGTACTTTACTGTGCTCGTGTTAGCATTTTCTCGTTTACAAAAATATGAATATTATATTCATGGTATTTTCAGTGGAATTCTAAACGAAATGTCCACGTACGTCCCGAAGCAATTGTTAAGTAGGTATGTCAGAACTAAGGGTCACTCTTGTCCAGTGTGCCTGTATAAAGTAGGTACACTGAGACATAAAAGAGTAGAAAATAATGAGGTCGCCACTATCGAAAATAAATGCTACACTAAAACAGCTTATGAGGTCATTTACATAATCAAAGGAGGTATATTGAATTGAATACTTTTTAGTAGAACATCCAAAGATAATAATATATCGTCATTGAGAAAACCCGATGAATTCTAAATTTTAAAACAAAACATCACTGCATTACAAATCTTTTTGTTGGTTCTCTGATATTAGACCAGCGAATAATTGGCTGTATTTGACAAATAAAAATGTTCGCTGCGTTTCTACTTGGCATAAGTAGTACCTACCACCGTTCCGTGCAGCTCTGTATATTTCACATAGCTTGTTCGAATTTTTCTGTAACTATAAATTTTTGAACCATGGCTACAATTATATGGCTTTGGTTACGGAACCCTACCATATGCCTGTCCCGAAACGCTCTTGGCCAGCTTTTTACAACTTAGGATTGCAGCTGATAGCCAATATACTACAGTAGAATATTAAAATAAAAGGTTTATATCAGATTTTTTTAAATATTATTGCAACTGTCAGAAGCATTCTCTCAGCGGCCTGAGTTTAGACAAAATGAAAAAGCTTTTTATCTCGAATGTACCTAGCTACATTATTTTCGTTTAGCGATGCTTATTACCTCTTTAGTGATGTTTGCATACTTGTAATGATGTGGCCACCGTCCAACGACGAGCCATGTCCCGGCTCTGAACAAATACCGAAACTTATAATGAACATATTACCTACAGGAAACAATGGTTAAGTTTCGTTGCGTATAACATATGAAACGACTTATTTTTTCTAGGATTACAAAATCCCATTCTATATGTAACTGATATTTGTACAAGGTTACTTTTAATAAACCAGCAAACTTTCTCATATACATGACTAATTACATACTTTGAATAATTAACCAGTCACCTTTTTTTAAAAGTTCATTGGCCTGCAAAAAAATGTAAGTATATAGAACATCTGTTTTTTTCTATCTTTTTTCTTCTAAAAGGCAAAAAGATTTGCTAGCTCTTCCTATTACATAACATCTGCTTTTTACGTATTTTAAAATCAATCAATCAATCGTTTATTTAATAATCTTAACCTATTACATACATGCATGTAGTTACACTCGTATAATACTAAACTAAAACACTAGTTAGGTATGTAGGTAAACAGAAAATAATTTTTAACAACAAAAAATACATTCACTATAGATATGTTTGTTGTAGGTACCTGGCTAATTTTTAAACTATAAGTTGGTAAAGACTCACATTGTAGGCACCCACTTCAGTTAGTGAATTCACAATGCACTAATTTAGAGTTTAAGGCAAAATGAGTTAACAAAGCGTTCACTAACAATTTAAAATAATTATGCGGGTAGGTACATCATAGAATGGTTTGAAAATTTTAATTTATAAAAGTGAGGTTCAAACATCTTTGTGCTTATTAACTAGTATTAACATATTTATTTTGTAATAGGCTGGTATTTGATTAGGATTCATGCTACCCTCCGAACTAGATTAAACTGTGACTCGGACGGCAGTTTGTCTCCCGCTCGCATGCATAGCAATGCGTAATGAGTATAACAGAGACAGGTATAATCTTTGCAAGCAGTATGTAGTATACGCAAAACATACAGATAATTGTTTATGTACATTATTATTAATTACTTTCTCAAAATCGTAGTACCTATCAAAATTTGGTTGTTAAGGCTGAATAATTAAAAGTTACCTTGTATGTGAAAGTTTGTAAAGACGTGTGTGTGTTAGTAGTATGTTTGTTCTCACTCAACTATGTAAAGTCTGAACGGATTTGAATGAAATTTTGCATGGGGTAGCACATGGCTTAGCTGATGACATATATGCTTTTTATTCCGAAAAAGATACCGATTCCTGAAGGTGAACTAGTGAAACCGCAGGCCGCTGCTATTGTACCTAATCTATATGAAATAATCTATATATTAGAAGGAATTATGTAAATATAAGAAGGTAGGTACAGATACCTCACGAGTACATAAGTAATCACGTCACGTCATCAGCCAATTAACGTCCACTGTTGGACAAGGCCTCCCTCATAGAGAGGGCTGTTGCCATAATCCCCACGCTTGGCAGGCGGCTTGTGGATCGCAGTACGTTCACCGTGTACTATTAAGACGCTGCTGCCCATCCTTCGGTGGTTCTGGTCGCAGTTTTAGGACATACCCGGGTCCATAAATATACATAAATAATGAAGCTATCCAATTTCAGCCGTAGGTAAAAGTACACATTATGTAAATAACTAAATAGGTAGGTAGAAGGATATTACTTGTCTTATATTTATAAGAAACTAGCTGCGCCCCGCGGTTTCACCCGCGTGGTGATGAAAATCTGTTATGATGATGATGATGAAAATTAGCCTATGTATTAATCCAGGACATAAAAATTGCCTATGTCCGTCCTCATGATACATACTATTACCTCGCAAAATTTTATCGAAATCGGTTAAGCCGTTTAGCCGTGATTATGTAGCAAACAGAGTTACTTTCGCATTTATAATATTAGTATGGATATGGATAATTTCCTTTTTTAACCGACTTCCGAAAAGGAGGAGGTTCTCAATTCAACTGTTATTTTTTTATTTTCATTTTTGTTACCTCAGAACTTTCAACTGGGTGAACCGATTTTGATCATTCTTTTTTGAAAGCTGGTGCTTCCCGTGTGGGAATGAAATGGGACCCATTTCAATTTGGTCCAGTTCTAACATTTTTATGAAGTCGGTTTTTTGTATTGATAATTTTCATTAGTAAAGACATGTACAATGTAAACGTCTCCAATTAGGTTAAATTTTAACCTATTACCCGTATCATCAGCTTTCAAAAGTAAATTAAAAAACAGAGCTCGTTGCGTGTCGTAAAGTTGAGTAAGTAGGCGCCTAGTTAGGCACGTAAGTTCGTTAGCAACTTTGTTCGCGTACAATCAGGCATCGCTCGTTACTGTACCGTACATAGGCTCGGATCACACCGCAAATGAAAACATATTTTTTTTTTAATTTATACGAAAGCCATTTAAAGTTTAAAATAAAACTTAAAAATCTAGTTTTTCAAGACCATATCATATTCTTCTCAGCAAACCCTTTCATTTGATGCCCATATCATGATGGTAGATTTAACCAACCCGCCATCTTGGGGCGTCCGCCATATTGAATTTAGTGTGACGTAATTTTATTCTCCGTATTTTTTTCAGCAAACTCTTTAATTTAATAGTCACAGCATGGAGGTGCATAAAAAGTAACTGGTCCGCCATCTTTGGGAGTCCGCCATATTGGATTAAGAAAGACGTCATTTAGCTAACCGTGAATTAATTGTCATCCAAATTAAACGTGTATGATAAATTTCGAAAGAATATGTTAAGGATAACTGTTTGAAAATTCAGTTGCAAGATTTGAGCCATACTCACAAGGCAAGTTAAAATAAAACTTGTAGACACAAATATTCGAATAGGTTGGTCCACAAAACCTATTAAGCAAAGCTGGATATACAGGTACCTATATGAATACCTTCAGGGAACAACTTAGCGCAGTAAAAAAAATTGTAATTCAACTTAGTCTGAAAGTGTAACAAACTTTAGAAAAAATACCGTTTATTTAGTTAACAATGATGCTGGTGCAGAGCACTGACTTTTTAGCGCTCATAGGTAAAGCAGCACGCTAATGAATTAAGTAACTAAACCGCTACTTCTACAACTACGAGAGGTGTTTTCGTAGATTTTTCGATAATCAACCCTTTAAGGGGTGAAATGGGTTTGAAAGTTTGCTACGTTTGACGTGGGCCAAGGCACGGGAAACGGATGATTTTAAATATTTGCTGTATTCAAATTAGTGAGTGCAGTCAATGTAAACAATATATATTTTCTAGGGGCTGTTAAGAAAAAGTAATTTGTTTCATAATCGAACTGTTTAAAATGATGGCAAGGAAAAGCATAAGGTATCATGTAAGTGAGCCCACAGGGTGCAGGTAGTAACTAAAAAAGAATTTTAACATTTTTACAGATTGTAAAATCAAACCTGCGAGCCCGTGTGAACTTCGCCCGTAGAGCTACGCCTATATCAAGTTAATTCCCGCAATCAGCCGGATAATAAATTAACGCCATTACTAAATTATTCCCAGCTTCTAGATTAATCTAGAAGTGGGGCCGCAGTCCGACGCGGCCGCTCTTACATTATTACAGCATTCATTAGAGTTCGCTAATTACTCCTTGCTTTAATGAATAAGCTCTAATGAACCACTTTCTGTTAATTAAAGGCGGCGTGGGGAGGGGGTGCGAGCGGGGTGAGCAGAGGAGGAACTTTTCTCCGGGCTCTGATTGCAAATGTGAATTTGTGTAAGTCTGAGTGGAAAGAGTGTTCCACTGAAAAGGGGTAATGAGGCGGTCGACTGGAGCCGAATTAGTTGCAATGCAACTCGCGCTATATAAATTACGTTTTAGATTCTAAATTGCGTTAAACGCTACTACGATTAGATCGTTTTGATTGCACTTGTTCTACAGGGTTACGCATATAGATTGTATTAAACCGAAAGGAAAACATTGTATTTATCATTATAAACAACTTTTACTATGGGCAAACCCTGAAATCGCGAAAAAAAGCTGCTATTCCATAGAAAACGTCACGTTAAATGGGTATAATGGGCAATGACCCGTAGGCTACATAGGCGTTTGACAACTATTTGCTTAATTTTAAAGGTCTTTAATTTTTGCACGACTAGCCTGGCATAGGAAGCTTTTATGTATACGCATAATAAATTATTATTTGTACGTCTGATTATTATTGAGAATAGGTATCTATAGAATATGGGATAACGTGTCCACATGAAAGAGAAAACCATACATGTCACTGTGTGGTACTAACGATGTGTTAATTTTTCTAATCTTAAGATAAAAAATTGACTACGCATAATTTAATTTATTTAAATATTCGTTTTATAATTTAATTTAATTAATAATTAATTTACAAACATGTAACATGTAATCAACTGACCTGTAGCTTTGCTACGAATAAATATTTTATTTCATTTCATTTCACCTCGGCTTTTACAGCAGATTATACAGTAATTTACCATCACTAAACACACTTCTAGGGAATATCAACAAAGTCACAAATGATAGAAATCTTAGGGTTTCACAGTTCTTTTCAGGAAAATCTCTTGATTGTCTGCCACCAGTTGCAGGACTGGCCATCAAATAACCGGACATTTACTGCAGGATGGAAATAATATAGCTTTGTCCTTTTCATTCACGATTAATACTTCTATATCTATCCTTCTCTTGAAAGATTGAAAGGACCGCGTCCCGATGTCTTTGTCTTGGTGATAAACAGAGTTTGAGTACAAATGTAAAAAAAAACCAGTTAAAGTACCTCCTTAATCACTTTTAATAGTTCCAAGTAAAGGTAGGTACACACACCGCGACACAAATCTGTGTTTTTCAGCAGCAGACCTGCAGTACCTAGTAGTGTTGAAGTACCCTGCAAGAGCCCTACTAATAGTATAGGATTCTTTTGCAGAGGCCGCCTGCAGGGCAAGTCATCATCATTTCAGCCATAGGACGTCTACTGCTGGAAATTCGCTTCCCCATCGATTTCCAAAAGGGCCGGTTGCAAGCGGCCTGTATCCAGCGTTTTCCTGCAGTCTCTTTTAGATCGTCTGTCCATCTTGTGGGTAGACGTGCTACACTCCGCTAACCGGACTCTCTTTGTGCGACATTGATCTTGCTAATGAGAGACCACGTTTCAGTACCGTATGCCATCACTGGCAACACACACTGGTTGAAGACTTTCATCTTAAGGCACTGAGGTATTTTGCACGAGAAGACGTTGCGCAGTTTAGTTGCGAGGTAGCCCTTAACTGTTATGGCAAGATTGGCAAGCACGCGGCTTACCGTCAGGCGAGTAACTTGCTCGTCTCGTCTTGCGGATAAGGCTATCACAACTGCACTTAACACTTAATTGCTTAATTAGTAAATAGGTACCTATCTACTCCTAAATGGACTTAATAGCCCACATGCAACAGCAGATTGATATTCAATTATTCACACGTTTCAACTAATAAAACAGGATTCTTACGAAACAATAACAGAGTTGGAATCAGTTGGACAAACCAAACGCCGCAATTAACAAATTATAGTTGGTTTTAGGACACGTTATGAAAATGTGTGTAAAGTGAATAACGAACCGTGACCCGCAAGGATTGTAAGGAACCGCAATCACGGAGGGATATAAATACTCAGCCGGGGAGGCAGCCTGCATACACTGGGCTAGGCTACTGTTGAACGAAGAAGTACTGAGCATCATGTTTTCCTACGTAGCGGTAAGGGTTCCAAGATTACATACCTAGTTATTTCAGCTGATAATTCGAACGTATTTCATGGAAATACGCCCGAAGCGGAAGTGTGTGAGATATCTTGATCTTATACAGATCCTTCCCAGAAACTGGAAACGATGACAATACCAAGAGTTGTTAATAGTTAGATAACAACTCTAATGGAATTTCAGGAAGTTATGTTAAGCCTAATATTCTAGCAAAATTCTCCAGCGACCCCATTGTTTGTCGACAGATCGCTTGTCTGCTAGGAGTGACGATGGCTGCGCCATCCGGCCTAGGAGGCGTTGGGATTGCAGCGATCGACAGCGTTGTAAGTATAACATTAACCCGTGGTATAATAATATACTGCGCCAGGTATGCTATACCGAGACAGAGATCACGTAGGTGACACAAGCCTACGTCATCAACCAGTGTTACCAGTAGCATGAAATCATAACTTCCCAATCTCCGTGTATTACTGTGAAAATTCGATAAAACTATGTGGTTTTGATACAAAAAATGTATTTAATAATATATTGCTTCGCTTGAGCGGACATACAAAATGACAATTGATATGATTTTTCTCTTTTATTAAAAATAATATTAACAAATTTATTTCCCAATTTCTGTTTATTGCAATAAGGTGGCAACTGGACAGTGACGTAGGCTTGTGTCACTTCCAGAATAGTAGACCTTGTTTTATTGGATCATGCATAAACCTAGATAAAAGGTGCAGTAGATAGGCAGGACTAACTTGTCTAGAGTTGAATATGAGAGCCCACCACCAGATTTTTGACCCCGACGCAAAAAGCCCCTCTTTTTAACCGACTTCCAAAAAGGAGGAGGTACTCAATTAAACTGTTTTTTTATTAAATGTTTGTTACCTCAGAACTTTCGACTGGGTGAACCGATTTTGATAATTCTTTTTTTATTTCCATTTCAATTTGGTCCAGTTCTGTCATTTTTATGAAGTCGGTTTTTTTTATAATGTTAATTATTTGCGTCTGTGATGTGATGTGAATGTGATGAACAATCTCTACCTATTTAGTAGCAGAAGTTATTGTATTTGTTTATTTTACACTGTCACGTCCGTCAGAGGCCAAATAAGTGGTAAATATAAAGAAGGGGGTTGTATGTATGTATGTATAGGTGAAGAGGGAGGGAGCATAGTAGGCACCAAGTGGTTGATTGGCTTAGTTATTTTCTGTTAATAAGAGTAGCCGTGTTGTCTTTTTAACACCCGTCGCAAAGAGGGGTTTTATAGGCTAAAGGTTTTTTTTTTCTTCTAGATATACTTTTTTTAACTGACAATCACCCTTAGGCATAGATTTAGGATGTCAAAAAAATTTAGGTCTGTGCCCATAGGTATACAAAATATTTAGTGTTACCAACTCCATAGAAAAATTGGTCAATCTGTAATAAACACAGATCTAATATCTGTGGTAATAAATAATGCAGAGAATTTGTGACGTAACCATTGTCACCAAGTATGTGCGTAACACAGAAAAGAGAAGTAAACGGAACGGAAATGAGAAAAAACTCTGTCGCCAGGTATTGTGACAGATACTTGATTGAACATTCCTAATTATGTCAACGCGTTGAACTCCGTCACAGTTGCTAACACAGTTGCTATGGGTTTGGTTGGTGGTGCTACAACAAATCCTTACTAATATTATAAATGCGAAAGTAACTGTCTGTTTGCTACATGATCACGGCTAAACGGCTTAACTGATCTCGATTAAAGTTTGCGAGGTAATAGTATGTATCATGAGGACGGACATAGGCTATTTTTTTTCATCATCATCATCATCATCACCGATTTTCATCACCATGCGGGTGAAACCGCGGGGCGCAGCTAGTTTCTTATGAAAATGCCTTGACAGTCGTTCTATTTTAAACAAAAAAAAATATTTTCTGTGATGCATAATATAGTGTTCAAAATAAATGTACTTACCTCTCGCAGTCCATCCCCCGGTACGGCTTCAACTACGCGGTGAACGACCCGCATACCGGCGATCACAAGGCGCAGTCAGAGTCCCGCGACGGAGGGCTAGTTAAGGGCTCCTACTCGCTGGCGGAGCCCGACGGCACGCTGCGTGTCGTCGACTACACGGCGGACCCTATTAATGGGTTCAACGCAGTAGTCAAACGCGTCGGCCCCGCGGCACATCCTCAGGTCATCCCGGTCAAACAAATCGCAGGCCTCGGTCTTGGACACGGAGGTATCGGTGTCGGACACGGAGGCGGCGGTCATGGATATGGAGGCATCGGTTCCGGACACGGAGGTCTTAGTCTCGGATATGGAGGCATCGATCTTGGACACGGAGGTCTTGGCCTTGGATATGGAAGCATCGGTTCCGGACACGTAGGTCTCGGTCTCGGATATGGAGGCATCAGTTCCGGTCACGGAGGTCTTGGTCTCGGATATGGAGGCAGCGGTCTCGGACACGGAGGTCTTAGTCTCGGATATGGAGGCGTCGGTTCCGGACACGGAGGTCTTAGTCTCGGATATGGAGGCATTGGTCTCGGACACGGAGGCGGCGGTCATGGATATGGAGGCATCGGTCTCGGACACGGAAGTCTTGGTCTCGGATATGGGGGCCATGGAAGCGGAGACCTGGGTCTAGGCTACGGCGGTCTAGGTTGGAAACACTAAACTGTGATAATTACCGGACGTTGGTTTTCGTACCCGAAATTGCTAGTTTCGGCCGCTACGACGTGCTCCAAACAAGTATTTTTATAGAATAAATCAATCAACACTTTCAGTATAGTTTGCATTTTTGAAACCTTTTTTGTTTAAACAACATCTGTATACAATTACCAACCTAATGCCAGTTTAAGTTTTCCACGCGTACATAAATTTAAGTCAATTTTCTCTTTAGATCATCGATATACAATATATAGTCACAATCTCTAAATGAAAACAGCCAAAAAACGTCCGAGCGTCGTTGTACATACCTAGACATCAATTACATAGTTCACAATGCCACATTTACTTCAATTTAGACGTTGTAGCTTGCATAGTGTACCACGTCGCTTGTCCGATAGGGCATCGTAGCACTGGCATCGCGCGGCGTTGTAGTCGGATCACGGTTGCCATACAACTAATCAAAAAGTCTACGCAATGCATAGGGTGTGCTGAGTTTTAGTTCGGTTTTTTTTTGGCCCGATTGTGACTTCTATAAGTATTGTATCTCGATGCTTTAGATACATTCATCAAGTAACTTTTAAGGAACTGCTAATAGTCTACTGACATTACTATATCATTACCCTATGTTCATCATAGGTACTAGTAGGTACTTAAATAACCACCAGATGTTTCTACAATAAATAAAATTGTTAATTAAAAAAAAACTTAAAACAAGCTTTTTGTATTTTTGTCAGGAAACTCTTTAATTTTATATCCATATCAAGAAGGTATACCTCCATCGTCAGGTCCCTGGTCATCATCTAGGACCAAAGTGCTTGGGAAGACAAATCCAACTAACCCAAACGAGACGGGGTACGTCGTTTCGTTTAAGAGTTCCTATGGCCACCTTCTGTCTCCATCATCAACCAGCTCGATGGTACATTCAACATTGCATTGTCATCGAACTTACATGAGTATGCCAAATTTAAGCTCAATCGGTTGAGAATAACAGCTGGTTTTTTCTGCAAGCTAAGTGAACGTTTATTTTTCTTGTTGATTACTATAGAGAAATGTCCAAATGTCGAGTAATCCCCCTTGACTGTAGTCCCTTACCCTTATAACTCGATGTTTTGACATTTATCTGTAGAAATGGGCCAGAAAAAATCACATTCACTTAGTTTATCACTTCACTTGCGCGTTCACTTAGCTTGCATAATAGACCGGCTGGTCTAATATTCAGTTGCAAGATTGGTTCTACACAGGGCAAGTTGAACAAAAGCTTATAAAAAAAGTCTTGTTAATTTTACTACACAATTATATTTATAAACCATTAACACATTTTACATGCTTTTAATGCACATCATTTGAGCGGTTACACGTTCGCAACCATTACCATACAAACACTGTATTAAATTTATATATTTACAATAATAAATACAAATATGACCCGAGGATAGCGACTTAAATAAATATTTCTGCAACGAATGTAATCCGGCGGAGGATAGAAACATTATAATTATACTAATAAATTAATTGTAATAAAATATTTTTAAAACAAGCTTTTGCAGTCATAGTCATCATAATTGAATGCGTATACAAAATTTCATGTCTGTACTGCTAACCGTTGAAAAGTTCCATAGTCAGGACCCAACCCTGAGTGTAGCAACCATATCATGGTAAAACATAAAACCAGCTATCATAATAAAATGCGTACACTAAATTTCGTGTCTGTGCTGCTGATCCTGGATGTCTGAGTCAAGCTTACCAAAAAAAAATATGCATTGTCATCGGAACTGAACCAACATGTAAAATTTCAACTGCGTAGCATAAGAGGAAGTGTTTCTAATTAAGCTTGCGAGATTTGACCTTAACAAACAAACATGGACATTGCAAATTAAATAAAATCTTGTAAAAATAAAATAATTCTCCAAATAAAACTTAAGCTTTCATAAATCGGAATTCAATATTATAAATAAATAATAACTCGACATCCCTTAACATGTACACAAATACACTGTCGAATTACTATAATACTTTTAACTAAAAACACTAATATTGGTAAAAATGCATTGAACTGAGGCTTATCAAATTACATGCGAGTATAAAGAGTTGGATAGTGGAAATAAACCGTATTCTCAACTAGTCAGAAAGAAATAGCCACTCTTACCGTCTAGCAGAACATTTACTTGAAAAAAAATAATTAACCACACTTTCATTTGGTGAATAAAAACGTATTCTTATGTCTAAACGGATTGTCCGGGATATTATTGCCAATGAATATTTGTGACTTCAGAAAGAATTAATTCAAATAATACCTAGTATCAGTAAATCGGAATGCCTTTGCATTTACCAAAACTCGCGTAGTAGAGTATCGGTAAAGAGATGACAAGAATTAGTAGTAGTAGTACAAGTACAGTATAATCTCACTAATCCGGCACTTCAATAGACCGATACGTCCAATAATCCGGCACCCTCCGCCCGCGCCTCCCTGCTACGCCTATGCGCTCCGTCGGCGTCGCCGCGTCGTCTAGCAGTCTAACCTCAAAAGTTATTACGTGCACGTGCTAATTTTACCTGTTTTTTTTTGTGAGAATAGGTGTAGATTTATTTATTATTTTTCTCTATAATCCAGTTATCCGAACATTCCAATAATCCGGCACCCTCTGGTTTTTAATAGTGCCGGATTAGTGAGATTATACTGTAGTAGTTAATGGAAAACTTTGGTCTTACTCGCGCGTAGGCATTTTATTAAGCGAGGGCAAAGATGGAAGATAGAGATAGATCGATTTAGCAACGTGATTGTTTTTTATGCATTAAGGTGCTAGATTTTTTTTGCCATAAGACTCATTTGTTACGTGAGGTGTTGGCAGACACCTTATGGTGCCAGCTTAGTAACCATTTATAAGGCTATTTTTTTTTTGAGAACGTCATATGTCATTATGATAAAATTTCCATAACAAAAGTACAAAGTATGCAAGCACTACTTTAACAATCATATTATGGCCTTTTCATTCCTTCTTTTTGTTGATTGCAGAAAAAATATGTTTTACTCGGACTTAGCCCTTCCTAATTTAACTTCCACTTTAATCGTCTCACGTAATAAAGTTACAGCCTCTAGGCGTTCGCCCCGCTGTCCGCTGTGTTATGTGGACAGAGATCGACCTTCGCCGAATAGGAACAAGCAGATGCGGTCCACCAGGTATGCGAACAGCATGTCAGCTATCAACACCTGCACTAGGATTACTCGGTACTGAAACAATGCAAATATAACGTTGACAGCCTCGTTAGCTCAATTGGTAGTGTACATGCCTTCTGTGCTTGGGGGCGTGGGTTCGATTCCCACCTAGGACAAACATTTGTGTGCTGAACATTTGTGTCTGTTCTATGTCTGGGTGTTAATATCTATTTAAGTATGTATTTAAAAATAAATATGTACGTATATCAGTCTCTGGCAGCCATATTACAAGCTTTGCTTAGTTTGGGGTCAGATGACCATGTGTGCAATAATGTCCCAGATATTTATTTATTTATAACCTGTTTCCCTTGAAATTAAACATATTAAATAGATTTCATCACGTGTATTTTACACTATTCGAATTAATGACGTTTAAAATCCGTTTTCAGGGGGGATGTCTACTACTATTACGTACATAGGGAATGTTTTGCTTAAAAATCTAGCTACCTCTACCTGTGACCATGGACACTGCAATGTTTGAAACGTCAGAAATAAAAATAATGTACAATACACGCTATAAAATCCGTTTTAAAAGTAATTTCAATGTGTTATAATCTCTAAATCGTAAGAAATCATTAAATAAAAATCTTGTTAAAAAATCTATAATATAAAAATGAATCGCAAAATGTGTTGGTAAGCGCATAACTCAACAACGCCTGGACCAATTTGGCCAAATCTTTTTTTAAAATGTTCGTTGAAGTTCAAGGATGGTTTTTACGGCGAGAAAACGGCTGGACCGATTTTGATGAAATTTTGTGTTCCTGGAACGGGTCATAGTAGCGAGGCCGAAGGCCGAGCTTACACCCGTGCGAAGCCGGGGCGCGTCGCTAGTATATATATAAATTTAATTTGAAAAACCGATTCGGAAAAGATCTCATAACTTTTAAACCGTTGAAGATTTTATTAAGCTCTGGACCACCGCAACACAATATGGGGTTACGCACATAGACTGTACTAAGCCGAAAGGAGGTCATTGTACTCATCATTATGGACAACTTTTGGTATGGGATTAACCATAAAATCGCCGAAAAAATCAGCTGTTCCATACATTTTGCAGTGTTAATGAGCGTGTTCTATTGAACTGCTGTTTTTTGTTTGCTATTTTAAGGTTCGCCCCATAGTAAAAGTTGTTCATAATTATGAGTACAATGACCTCCTTTCGGCTTAGTAGTCTATATGCGTAGGCCTGTATAGGGCTCACATTTTAATGTCAGGACCATCTGTGTTAAGACAGGACCAGGGCCCCGATTCTATTAAACCAATTGTTTTTCAATTGTTAATGAATTGCCTCAGTTTTTTTACTTTTGACACTTTATCTATACAAAAAGTGTTAAAAGGGTAATTTTTGACGCATTCATTAACAATTTAAAAACAATTGGTTTTTCACTTTTGACACTTTATCTATACCAAAAGTATCAAAAGGGCAATTTTTGAGGCAAGTCATTAACATTTTAAAAACAATTGGTTCAATTGTAATGAACAATGGTTACTCACGTCAGGTGGGAAGTAGACTATCTCGAACATGTTGGAGAGATCGGGGAATATCCCTGTGGCCAGAGCGAGCACCGCACCACCTGATACCACGATGCTGTACAATAGAGGCTTGTTGTCCCGTAGACCTTCCATGAATGGCTCACCCTGGAACAGAACCATAGCAAAACTTATCTTTAATTGTTAACCTTGGTGTCAGGGCACTACATGAACCGACACTACCTTATTCAATTAAATTTTTTCTTCGTAGCTGCTGTGGTATTGCCTCAATTTTACTTCTTTATCTTCTGTAGTCAGATAGACATTTATTCCGGAGATTGTCCGGTTTATGAGCGATGGAATCTCAATTTGCGCAGATGATCGGTAATCTCAGATGAACTATAACTATCATACTATTATCTGTTGAAATTAGACATCAACACTGCAGCAATCATACAAATCACGAAATGTAATCAGCAGAATTACATACATTCGCAATGTAAACAATTAGACAAGTATAAATAGCTGAGGTGCGAAGGATATTATTATATTAACGCCATATTGGACGCGACTGATTGGTCTATTTAAGATCACAACCACAGTACTGGTGTATCAAAGTGAGTGTTATACAGAGACATTTCAACACAAACAATAATTGTACTAAGGCATGTCTCTCTTGTATTTCTGATCTAAGGTGTTGACTAAACGTTTGCCATATATCTAGTATCTATGCCTCTACATGGTAGAAAACCTCTCCACATACGCTTTCATAACCATGTTTTTTTATATATTTTTCGGTATATTTATTTATAGGAAAACCAACAGCTTTTTTACACTAACAATGAAAAAACTATAGAAAGCCAATTACAGGTTCTCACGAATAGATATAAATTAGATAAGAAGTTAAACATGTGCAAACACTAAGAGACGTGTGGTAGTATAGAATATGGAAAAAGTATACATAAAGAAATAACAAGGTAAGCAATAGGTAATCTACACTAATATTATAAAGAGGAAAGATTTGTACCTATTTTTGTATGTTTGTATGTTTGTAATGAATAGGCTCCGAAACTACTGAACCGATTTGAAAAATTCTTTCACTGTTGGGAAGCTACACTATCCCCGGGTGACATAGGCTATATTATATTTTGTAGCGAGGCCGAAGGCCGAGCTTACACTCGTGCGAAGCCGGGGCGGACGGCTAGTTAAAAATAAAATACAGAAAATAGTATGAGATCGACATTCTACGGCTGCTGACCATCTGCTAAGAACTCAGTGCTCAGACGCCGCCTCGCAGAGGAAGCGCCAGTACAATATAAGTCAAGGTCAGTGCGTTTGCTCAGTGCTCGCCATAAGTAAGAGTTCTGTCTATAGTTAGTTGACCCTACAGGAATACTATATAAACAACAAACCCTGTAGTTGATAGCGAAGGTGGATATCTGCAGCGCCATGGATATGATGTAAACCGTGCTGTTGAGCAGGTCCGGCGCGAACTCGTGCTCTTCGTCCTCTGCTAGATCCATGTCGAGTTTAGGCTTCGGGTCTCTGGAATAAAAAAAAACTTGCTAGACAGAGAGCGCACTATACTTACGAATGACGTCATAGGTAAGTACGCCGTACAAACGTCATACTGACACTCACCTTGCGGGAAAGGGACAGAGCATCCCTTCCCAATCCGAACAAAAACTTTAAACACTTATATTTCTGAACTGTATTAAGTGTATTATATTTAATTGTATTTTTCACTAAGGCAGTTATTTTTAACAGACCAAACATCTTTTCGTTAGCCTATTGTAATATAACCTCTTTCATTTGCCTTTTTTTAGTGGAAAAATGTAATGACACCTTGAAATATTGTACACACATATAGGATAATCAGAGGAGACAAAAATTGGCCACCAGTTACTCTACGCCTTACAGTGCAATTTCCTTAATAGCATGTTTTTCAACAAAGACACATTAAATACCTTTCAATATCGACACTTTAAGACTATTAACTCGCCTATTAACAATGTTGTAGCTTTTCGGAACCACCGCGGAAGGTAGCTCATTCCACATTTTGCAGGTGTGAGGCAAGAAAGATCGTGTGAATCGCACAATATCCGGTTTCCATTGATCTACGATATGTAGATGCACCTTCAAACGGTGGCGGCTAGTGCGATGATAAAACCGCGACGCCGGCATTAGATCAAATAGTTCCAGGTGGTTGAAACCGCAGGACTTTACTAGTATAAAATCCTGTGGTACTTCATATTTTGTAAGGAATTTTTGTTACCTTCCCGGCGATCGCTCCGTGGCCTCATGTACCAGATATATCAAGCAGAGGAAATGCACCGCGAACTGAGTCAGCACCGTCATTATCGTGTACACGTTGAAGATGTTCGGTAGAGGGCGCTGTTTCGACAACTGCTTCAAGGGCTGAAACAATCATACTAATATTATAAATGCGAAAGTTTTTGTTTTTGGTTTATTTGTCATTATTTTACGCTGCAACAGAGTAACGAATTGACCTGATTTTTGCATGTGTTTATTTCAAAAGCTACATAGGCTAGGTACTGTTTATCCCGGGGTTTTTTTGTTTCTTAAGCGCGGCTAATAGAATCAGACCAAAAGTGATAGCTTATTTTAAGGATGCCGTAGTAGTAAAAAGAACCCATATAAGTTTGTCTTGTCCATCAATCTGTCCGCCGTACTAATTAATCCTTTATTACCTCCTAACTTCTATAGTTAGATGCATTAATCTTTTCACAAATAGTTTTGGGATCTCAATTTAAGGAGCATAAAAAGAATATAATTTTGTATTTTAGGAGTACCAGAGCTAACATAGCAGTTTTAGGACATGTGAAATGCGGTAAATAAAAAAACAGTTGAATTGAGGACCTCCTCCTTTTTGGAAGTCGGTTAAAAATGAAGGTAAAGTGTCGTTGATTTCTTTGCGACATATGACCCGCCAAAGTGGCAAAAAGTTGATCACCCTCCCCCTCAGTGCATTCTTACACTATTAGACATAGAAACTTGTAACTAGGTTTCTTAAAAACCTTTACACAATATTATTTCAAGCATTTTGTATCCTAACTTTTTTGAGTTAGTGATAATACTGGTATAAATTCTAGCTCAAAGGTCATAGACCTACTCGTAAATGATCTTAGCAAAAAATGTTTCCCAAGTAGTTCTCTTTGGATATATAACATATACATAGTACATCTCTGATGAATAACCAATTTCTGAACTATGAATGTGGCCACGGGGCTTTGGCTACAGAACTCTACCATATGCGTGTCTCGATACGCTCTTAGCCATTATCAGAAACTGCTTAAAAAGTGTTGGCTTATTTTAAATCATAGTTTTTTTTCAGACCGTTATTGCACACTTCTGAGTCAGACTGAGGTATTGAGGCATCTCATTGTTATATACTCATCTCATCTCGGCTCTGTGCCACTCTTGTCCAAGATTGACCTGGGATTTTGGATTAATCGCTAACTCATCGAGCTGCTGGGCGATGTGAAGTTTGTCTTGACGGTAGTTTTAAAATCCATTGGGAAATCAAATCAACGTATCTGAAGCATCGGCTTGAAAGACGGATAGTCGATTAGAGATATTTGTTCCATCCAAGTGTAAATTTTCAATGGTGCCTTTCAGACCACGGTGTAATTTACCCATGTTTTTTGAAGCGAAAACTTCTTTAGGCGCGTTGAGCACTTTTTGGGTAAATAAAGATCACGGAAATCGCGTCACCGCCACACTGTACCGTGTTTTTTAAAACAGCGCCATCTCTTGTAGAACAGGTGAATTATTACTTAAGTTTTCACATCTGACGTGCAGTCCTATGACTGATGTGATGTTTTTTATACTGAGGCGATTCGGAGTATGGTATGAATCGGCAAAGTTTTTTTTTCGATACATTGACTCGGACTTATTAAGATCCTGGTTCTAAGATTGCCTGGAAGAGATCGCTCTTAGCAATAAGGCCGCCTATTGTTGCACTTATTTTTGAGTTGTTTTATCCTGTGTATCAAATTAAAGTACCCCAGCAGGCCTAGCACGGGCCGTGGACAGATTGTCTTTTCACCGTTTTTATCCCGCTAGAAAGAGCCAAACGTATCCATATTCTACCTCTGTCGCGTCTACGCGTGGATAAAAACGGTGGAAAGACAATTTTTCCACGGCCCATGCTAGGCTTGCAGGGTGTCAAACACAGTACAGTACTATGTAGATATGGTCAAAAAAAGAAGTAGAGGTAATTTACCTTTGACCTAGATATAAACAAGAAGCACGAGGCCAGGAGCAGACTCTGCAACGTTGCCTGTGTGTCGCTGAACTTAATACCGTCAAGGTACAGAACTGACTGTCCGTACGCCAGGATAAGAGCGTTCAGGGCCAGGATCTTGAACATCTGGAGTGTGGTCACCAGCGTGCAGCGGCCTTGCTTGATAATGTGGCAAACTGGAAACAAATATGTAGCAGATAAAAGAGAGGTCATTTAAACTACTACTAACTAATAACGAATTCAGATTTAAGAAAAGAAAGAATTTTTTTAAAAGTTCAGGTGATTAGTTTACTATCAAGGCAGTTTAAGATGGCTTCAACTTTAATTACAATTTCTAAATTCGGTTAGGGGGCAGTGGTGCAAATTCGATATTCATCCTAGGGACGACACATTGACATACTAGGTACAACACATTCACCTTTTAAAATGTTTTAATGGGCAACTGAGCTCACGTCAGTTTAGGTAGGGAAAATTTGTATAATACAGTAATTACTAAGGGAAAATTGGTCTGGCGGAAAATATATACAAAAATAAAAAATCTATGAAAAATCATAGAACAAAATAATAATAAATAAATGATGAATCTTTTTTTTTAAAGCTGGTGCTTCCCGTCTTTCTATTTCAATTTGGTCCAGTTGGTTGGTTGTACTAGCCAAAAATTTATACAAGCATAAAAGGAATTGCATAGCTTCAGAGCCTTAGTTCGCAAACATATAGACCCCAGGGGGTCTATAAAAATACATTAGGTAAGGCAATTTGATACCTAAACCAATGTATTTTCAACCAATTTCTAGAACTCACTGCAAAGTATGCTGGACAGTCGACTCGTGAACGGAGCAGCCACGCTCGCGTCTCCTAACCGGACCAGTTGTGGCTGATCTTCCGCTTCCTCCAGCTCTTTCATGGCCCGCCTCAGCCTGGCTGCTGCCTCAGCCCGGGCTTCAGCGCGTGGATCACGTGGCCCGACCACCCGGCGCGGCAGCTCGGGCTCTACTGGCCGCTCAGCGGGACGCTCACGTAGGCGCTCGGGCGCGTTTGCTAAGATCGCTACACCGACCTAAAAGATAATTTACTTTGAGATAGTAGAAAAGCAGTGATTGTGAAGGTTTTGTAATTTTATACGTATTAATCCCCAGTACGCAAAAGTAGACTAATAATTTTAATCTCAGGATGAATAAAATATGAAAGGCAATATGGAGTTAAACTTACATCAGCATGTTTTAATGCTCCAACGTCATTTGTACCGTCACCGCACATAAGCGTCGTGTATCCGAGAGCGTTCAGAGTCACAATGACAAACTCCTTTTGCTTTGGCGCGAATCTGGCGAACACCTTTATATGCGGCATCAATTCCATTAAAAACTTACGATGGTTCTCATTGAGGTAAGTCAAACCCTCCCCCGTTATACACAAATCGAATTTAGCCGTTAACTGTTTCGACGTCTTGAATGGTACCACGGGCAGTTTTACTTCCTCGTCTATTGACGTCCAGCCCCATTCGCCAGAAGCCTCAGTCAGAATTAGCACTTCAGGGTTTTGAGTAAAGTTTAATTCTTTCGCAACGTGGCATGCCGTCAGTGGGTTATCACCGGTAATCATAACGACGGAATGAGACGCGTGAACGATCTCCGCAATAGCCTTCTTCGAATCATTCTTCAGCGGACACGATATGATGACAAACCCAACGAAAGTCAAATCAGATTCAATGTCTTCCCTGGAAAGATCTCTGATTTCTTGTGATGACAACTTTCCTAAATTTCTATATCCTAAAGCCAACACTCGAGCGCCTCTTCGAGACAATGTCAGGTACACATGATCATAGTGGGTAGGAACTTCTTTCAGCATAGTCTTAATGGTTTCCGGCGCACCTTTCACACTGCTAATGTAATGGGACTCCATGAACCCCCGTTCGTTGACCTGGTACCCTGCTATCACGGACATCCTCTTAAGAGCACTTGAGAAATGGTTTCTATGTACAATCTTTAACCCAGGGGACTTCCCTTTCTTTGGTACGACAGCGTCTCCTTTGGTAAGGTTCCATTCGGCGGCTTTTAAAGTCGCTTTTTCTAAAGGATCACCGACGACTCCGTCATCAAGCTGAACTAGAGAGTGACACGACGCTAACACTTGAACAGTCTCCATTGGAGCTTGTGAAATAGCAATCACCGTTGCATCTTTGTGCTCTCCTATCCCCGCCACACCCTCGACAACTAGATTGTCACTCGTCAATGTACCAGTCTTGTCAAAGCAACATATTTCTACTTTTCCTGCAAACGGTATCCTAAATGGTTCTGTACAAAACACTGCCAGTTTCGACAAAGATAGCAGTGAAGTATTTACGGCTAGAGATAGCTCTATAGGTAACTCTGGAGGCACAACGCTAGTCAATATCAAAGTACATTCTAAGAAGAGCTTGTATCTATTTCTTTCAGGGTCTTCGCAGCCCTTAATCCAAACATAAGCTGCTGCTGCAATTGCGAATATCAATAAGAACAAAATAAAACCAAATGTTTCCAAATTATTTGCTGTTACTCTTTTGACGCCAAACAAAATTGTCCTTAACAGTTTTCCTTGTGATGTGTTGAAACCATTACGAATAACATAACCGATGCATCCATTATCGGGAGCCTTGAGGCCTGAAGAACTGCTTTTGCTTGGTGATGAATGTTGTACAATCTTCGTGCCTCCAAAGAGCATGTGTAGTTTTCCATCACCTTCGGGATCCAAATTATGTGTCATTTTTTTTTCATTTTCTAACGGTTCCTTCATTTGTGGAACACTCTCTCCTGTTAACATAGATTCATCAATAATACAGGAGCCTCTTAAAAGTAAAATATCGCACGGAACTAAGTTTTCATTGAGAGACCGAGTTAATGAAACGATATCGCCAGGTAATAGTTGATCGCTCATGATCTGTCTCCATCTTCGATTTCGATAAGCATTTATATTGTATGGTTTATTCCCCATTTTCCTGATCTCGGCCATATTCCTGAGCTGTTGCTGAACTAATGTACATTCAAACATGACGAGCATAACTAGTGTGAATATTGAGTAGTACCAGTACTTATCCATGCACCAGAGTGCAACGCAAAACACTTGGAACACGAAAAATGGTGCTGTCGCTCTTTCTTTGAAAAGTTCCATGAATTCTGGCACCACCTGGAAAGAATAATTTGGAAATCAATGTTGGTAAATATGATTATTTTTCAAGTTTCAAGTTCATTGCCAAGTATTATAGAATTTTCAAGTAAGAAGTAATAGAGCAAGAGCCCGTGACAGCCAGGCCTTCGTTAAATAATAAAACCTAAAAGTTTATCTGTGTATGTCCACTATACAGGTAAGAACGATCCCAGGCTATGAAACTTGGGTCGCGGTGGCTTTGGCAGGGAACAGGTAGTAAAGGTGTGTAAAATTGTATCCCAAATTCGTTAATGTATAAAGCTTAGTTTTCATATATTTTATTAGTGATAATCATAGAAATCGCCTCATCCACAGCCAGCCACTTAGTATGGTTGCAACCCCCTGCCAGACACCCTTAAAGTAGGGTTAATTTTAACTATACTTACGTTATAGTATAAAAGCTGAATTTTATATGTTACTTGAAGAACTAAAAAATGATGTTTCCTCAGTAGCCAGTTTCGATAGTTACCCCATCTTGCCGGTCACGTAAAGATCTATTGTAGGTGCGAGCATGAGGGATATATGCGTAAGCTACTAAGATATTATTAGATATTAAGATATCAGATCTAAGTCCTAAGTATTTAAGAGATACATAGTTCTAAGCCCTGATGCAAGAAAACCTAGTAGAGAGCTATGAGTGTGAAGCATTATTTACGTGTAAGTTTAACTTACCATGACCATTTCATTTTTGCCATATTCCCTCTCAGCAATATCAATAGCTTCATCATCAGCATATCCTTTTGATTCCAAATATTCTTCATAAGTCTTATTTACTGGAAATTCAACTGTATGGAATGTTTTTTTGTCCCAATCATAAATATACTTGCTCTTTTGGAATATGAACCACACATCAGGTTTAGTGCTACCTTTTTTAGTAGACTGAAAAAGGAAATTACAGACATGTAGTTTTAAAGCAAAATTTACATTGCCATCATGTAGATTATGGTGCTTAACCCGTCGAATGTGTTACGCACCGCATGTCGGCGTAAGCGAAAAGTGCTCGACGCGTGTTAGGCACCGGCGGCGGTACATAAGGAAATCGCCGCTATTCGTCAATTTATTCCCGCTCGAATGAACGTTCCAAAGCATAATATCATACAGCAATTCAAGACGAAGAATATTATTATAATATTTGAACATACAATGTCAAATTGCTAGGAAAAAAAAATCATTTTACAGTCGGAAATTTGGTTGGGCTCTCGCATTTCTGGCAACAGAGGCTACTCAGCCCTTTAAGCGGTACGGGTTAAGTATATAGTTATTTCTACAGGTTATGTGCTCATTTATATTTTGATGCTCAGCTAATTATATTATGTTCAACTCTACAGGTTACATGCACATCACAGAAAAACAACACAACTCTCTAGTCTATGGTTTACCTTTGTATGGTGTAACCTGACCACTTCTGAAGATCCATTATTAGATGTTGGTACAACCTTAACTATTTCAGCTTGTATAGGATCTTTTACCTAAAACAGAATATGCATGTGAATAAATTAGCAAGACTTTCATGTGTTTAACATATATTTGCTAAATACACAGTTTAAAATATCATTCAAAGAAAACTCTTACCGATGAGCAGGAAAGGAAACAATTAATGTGAACACTCCAGTAGCAACACAGGCAAATGAGAATTTGTACTACAGCCACGACGGCGACCGTAACAAACCCGGCTTCGAAGTTTTCTTCGAAACCATACACAAATATCCACGAGTAGAACACTATAGGGTAAATTATAATAAAAGGCAGCACCGTCCCTTGCAAAACAGTAGGCACCGCTTTAAAAAGCTGGGTATATTGAACTAAATCGTCTAGTGACGACTGCATCTTTTGAGAGACCATAATCGTCAATTGTACAACCTGAATGCCCTTCAACTATTCTTTTTTTGATACTTTGTTATCTTTGCAATTGTTTTGTGCACATAATTTAAGTTTTTTCAGTAAAACTTGGCAAAAGAAAATTTATCTAAATTAAATTTATTTAGTGAACAGAGTTCACAGTCACACGACTTGACAGTTGACAGAAGTGGACAAGTCAAGTGATGAAGTGAAGTGACATGACATGCATGACAGACCAGCGGACGGATACGAGATGACGTAAAATGATCGCCGGAAGTTACGTGCTCTACTTGTATAATATTATAGACGTATCGAACTTGGCTGACGAACCGCCGTCTGATTTAGGGGAAAGAAAGACTGGAAACATTATTTCCCCTCTCTTTTTCTCTAGTTGGTTGACGTCCAGATATGCTGACCCGTCTGTTACGGCGTTTGTTACGGGTATAAGAGCCGTAACAGACACGTCAACATGCCTGACGAACCACCATCCAACCAACGGGCGAGAAAGAGAAAATTTTCTCGCTCTCTCCCGTTGGTCAGACGCACAGCGGCGATTTGTCAGCCAGGTTCTATACCTACGTCTATTTAGGCCCTTCGTACACAATGCTACGCAAATCTTCGATACTCGACGATTTTAGTCTCCAAGCGACTACCGCCATACAAATCCATTGAGGTTCGTACACGAGTCGCCTCGCCGACAATGTCGGCGATGCGACTCATATGGCGATAGTCGCTTGGAGACTAAAAACATCGGGTATCGAAGAATTGCTCGAAAATGTGCCGTTGTCAAAGTCAACGTCAAATATTGGTAATAGTCAAAGTCAAGATCTAAATTGGCGCGAAAATTGTAGAATTATTTTCCAATTTGTGACTGAGTGAAATGTGAATTCTTAATCGTATTGTGGATTTTTAGATAATTATAGTATTTCTCAGCCCTTGTGTGTACTACAAAAAGCATGGATTTAAAAATAAAACGTAAATCTACTAAAGCTCCAATATCAGGATGTCTCGCAGAAACATATCCTCATGATCTTCAGATGTACAAAATACCACCAACTGAAAACTTAACACTGCAGAAATTCGAAACTTTAGCTTTAGAAAGAGTTACGTTATTAAGAACTTTGGCTACAGCAACTACTCTCAAAGGACTGCGAGCATATTCAGAAGAGTGGACAGAATATGTGATAAGTGAGCTAAGAACTCAAGGATTGAAGTACTACTCTAAACTCTGTGAGAAGACAGCATGTGGCATCACTGAGGTAGACATCGAAGCGAGACGTAAAGATCACATAGCTCACTTCATTCTCAGGTTAGCTTACTGCCGGACTGAAGAACTACGACGATGGTTCATAGCCAGGGAACTAGAACTGTTCAAAATGCGATTCATCATAATGAGAGGTGAATCAGTTGATACATTCTTCAAGCTCAACAGCTTATGTTACACTAACATTACTGATGATGAAAAAAACAAAATCATTGATCACCTGAGAGAGTCCACAGCTCATCAAAACATCGACAACATGAAATTCTACAAAGTAAAATTTTATGAAGTTCTCGACTTGGTAAAAATGAGGAAAGTTTACCTCAGTGGCGGCTATGCATACATTCCACATAAGGACTTTGTTTCTGTGTTATCGGCTCAATACAGAACACATCTAAAACAGAGTTTGGCCATTGCTAGCCACCATTTAGGAGAAATCGAGCAAGATGAAAGATTAGTGAGCTTGCTTAAAGGCCTACATCAATCATATTCAGGTAACGACTATTCTAATGCAAAGGCCATTGTACCGATTGAAAGCCTTGACTCTTTATCAGCCAAATCATTCCCGTTATGCATGAGACAACTTCATGAACAACTAAGAGTTTCTCACCACTTGAAGCATGGAGGAAGACTGCAATATGGTCTATTTCTGAAAGGCATTGGAGTAACACTTGAGGACTCACTGCGATTTTGGCGAGAGGAGTTTACAAAGATCATGGAAACGGATAAATTTGAGAAGAGCTATGCTTACAATGTAAGGTATAACTATGGCAAAGAGGGCAGCAAGAAGAACTACTCTCCTTTCAGTTGTTTGAGGATTATTAATGAGAATGTAGGGCCTGGTGACTGTCATGGATGTCCGTACAAACACTGTGATGTCAACAACCTTAAAAATAAGCTGCAAGGATACGGATTTGAATCTCAAGGTAATTATCAAACAAATTTTCAACTGACCCAAATAATCTACTAAATAGCAGCCAATATTTTATGCCCAAAATGAATTTACTTTCACAAAAATAATTTCTTATATTAATCTTATTAATATTGGTAAGATATAGTGATCTTACCAATTTTTACCGGCACTTGTAAGCTGCCTAATGTTTACGTCTGTTCTGTACCTTTTATATTCCTCTGCAGCCCCATATCTGGGCAAGGGAGGGCTCCAACTAAGGGTGCAGCAGAGTTCAGCAGTGTATAGTAGCAATGAGTAGACTTGTGTAGCGAAGAAGCTGCTTATTAAGGTGAAACGTTTCACTTTGGCGGGAAAATCAAATTTCAAACAGTTTTTTTGTCCTTGTAGCTAGGCAGGGTAATTATTGTGAAATGGCATAGTGTTCGCGAAAAATGTTGGTCGTTCTTTACATTATCATGTACAGCAATTAAACAGTTACTCACCATATTACTTACATTTGGCAATAAACCGTTTGAAACGGCATAAATTTGTTTATTGACAAATGTATGTAATAATGTGCATTGGAGATAAATCACTTTATGCGAGTTTGTAAAGAATAATAATCAATTTTCGCTAAAAACATTATCGTTTACAATAATTACTTGGCCTAGCTACAAGTACAAAAAAACTGTTTGAAATTTGAATTTCCCGCTAAAATGAAACGTTTCACCTTAAGTTTATTTTATTTAATGAAATGTGAACTGATTTTTTTTATGACGAGTCCAAGCGTGCTATATGTTCCAATGCAAATAAATAAATATGACTATGAAGACGAGTGGACTTTTGTAGTGTAGACGAGCTGAACATAATCCTGATACATTTTTAGCTAGTGAAACATGAAACGCACCCTTGACAAATCTGAATGTAATTTTCTGAAACTTTTAATTTTAATGATTTTTTTCTATGAATCTAAATCTTTAAAAAAAAACTAGCTCAGCTCACTATAATTGACCAATCTTAATAATTCTGGGGGAGTGGGTATTCAGTGGTGAAAGGCATCAATTTCAAGTTTTTGCCTTGGATTTGTTTTTTTTATCATATACTTAGGTGTCTTAAGTTATACTGAAAGTTTCTGGATTCTCATTAATAAGACGACATATTATGTTAATGATATATTTATTGTTTTTCAAAGTGTATTCCCTCACTATTTACACACTTTTGCATTCTTTGGAACCACTGTAAAAAAAGCAGTTGGCCCAGTCTTCTGTAGGGACGTCTTCAATGCCTCAAATGCATTCACTGCATGTACTTGTATTTTTTGCCAAAAATCAAGACACCTTCTCAAGTTAAATCCATTGATGTGTGTCAGATTCAACAAATTTGCCGCGAATGTGGCGCTCGCGCACTGCATACATGCTGTTATTGCAACTGTTTCGTGCGCCTAGTAAAAGGCTTGCGTGTGACCACCACCACGACTGATGTTAAATGATGATGCGATCTACGATGGACATGCTTGCCTAGAAGAATCAGATTAAAAAATTGAAAGTCCAGAGATGTTTATCACACTTTCCACTTTGTAACTATGTATTTAAATTATTTTCCAGCTGTCCATGACATAGTAGACATGGCCAAGAAAGGCCACTTCCAGATAGCCTGCAGCCGATACTTTGATGCAGCCCATAACATTGACCTTGGTTTGGGAATCAACCACCCGAACCAGTTCTTTGAGGAAAGCCAAAAGATTGTTAAAGGAGATGTCAAATTGGAGCCCAACACTGTATCAAAACAATCAGCTGTAAAGAAAGAACATAATATTGAGGAGATGGATATTATGGACTTTGAAGAAACATTAGAATAAAATGTTAGTTTAATAAAGTAAATTTAATTAGTTTAATAAATAAAATAAACAAAATACTGTTCATGTCTTTTACTCATTTAAATACTGTATAATTATGTCGCAGGAAAATTGCAGAATTTGCCACATCATCATTTTAAAAAATTGTCTGGTACATAACAAATTACAATACATGATGTGTCAAATTCTACAAATTGGCAGCAACATTATATAAATGTATCACCTATTTTCTTTTTACATACATAGCTTTCTTAGTCATACGACCACAATATAAACCGAATATAAAAATTAATCCTATCACTGAGATGCCTACTACTAAAAAGTACTTCTTAGAGGGAGATGACGAAAGTTCATTGTACACATCGCCCAAATTCTCCATTACGCTCATCTGGAAAAGAAAATTAAGAAAAAATGTCAAGCAAAGTATAGTATTTTCAAAATTTGAAGAGTTCTGCATTCTTTGTAATGTATTGGGCTATACACACAGCATACAGGTCAGGTGGTGACGGTCTCTAAAGAAACTTGTGAGAACTCTAAATTCTCAAAGCTTACTGTGGGGCCAGCACTATAGGTATTTTTGTTTCACGATTAGACCCTGTAGGGCTACAATATCAAACATGTTTAAGACAAAAGACAAGTAAAGTTAAAAATATTGTTTAGAAAGGTGTCTTTGCTACTCAATATTTTATTTTGGACTTTAATTCAAAAAAGGTGCAGTAAGCAGCAAACATCGTGCAAAATGCGGAAGAGTCAATCTTTATGTCTCTGGTGTATCAAAAGGACGAGATTTCGATTCATTTTAACCGTGTGCATACCTATACTATGGGTAAAATCATAAATTCTTAGCAAAGGTGCCAACATAGCAAAAAAAGCCGGGTCATAATAGATTAAACGATTTTCTAAAATCAATGGTAAAAACTAAGTTTATTTTAGCAATATTATACGATGGGGTCAATTCTGTTGTACCATTCTCTAAACTAATTTGACAGGACTAAAACTATCGGCGTTTTTCATTTCAATAATCCAGAAAAGGATGGAAACAATTTTGAGCTGTCAAATTTAGTTTAGAGAATGGTACATCAGAATCAACGTCAATGCATTTTCCAGGAACCATTTTGGTGACCCTTTGAACGGGTTAACCCAGGGTTTTTTAATTTTAGTAAGGTATACTTTATACTACTAGTAGTAGGTTGGTTGCTGTAGGTGTACCTACGGCCTACGGCTGCTTGTGAAGAGTTCATTTGGGGAAATAGGTACCTAACCTAGGTAAGTATTATAGTTCACACAAATCTTTTTAAGAGTGGGTATAAAGCTAGGAAAATTTCTGATTTCACCCGCGTGTCTCGCTTGACCCGCATTAGTGTGGAACGCAGCCACGGCAGCTCGGCAGTCGCGCGCAACCTCAATGTACGCCGCGGCGCCCTTGATTTCGTGCTGTCAAGGTCATACGTATACAAAGTTCTGCATCGATGCTGCATTGCGTTTTGGCTAATAGCTGTGTTCGATGGGGACGCGCAAAAAATTGTTTATTTCGGTTTTCAGGATTGTATTTCAGTTGTTTATTTTTAACTTCATTTCTAATTTTTTTACAACATAAATATTAAATTAAATTATATTTTAAAATTCTAGTTATAATTAAATAAAAAAATATATATCAATGTGATGGTAAATTTAATTTTAAAATATTAAATTTTAATTCATATTTGTAAAAGTATTACACGCCGCCACCGCCGTTATTATCGGCGCACACGTCTATACCCGATCATAAATTGGCCTTTAATTTTTATTTAATAGGCAGGCAGCCTTCAATTATCTTGATGAAAGGGTTACCCATTGAATGGGTTAAGTATGTGATTACATAAACAAAAGGTATCATCATATGGAAGGGGGGTTACATCATTCCTCTGCCAGATATATACCCCCCTTCCATATGATTAACTCTAATGCAGGGTTGTACGGTCTCGGATTTTCGGATACTTTTACAAATTTAACTTTAAAAAACCTAAACGAATGAGGTGGAATTTTTCATTTCGAACTGGGGTCTAGATTGATGGGATCATTAACTTTTCATTGGATACATTTCCTATATTTTATGTCATACTCTTGTTTTATTATTTTCATTATGCCTCTACATTTATAACAACGAACACTCACTTTGACATTAACCAACATAACAGTTCTTTGTGCTTTGCTAAAAAATTATGATGTTAAAACCATGCGTTATTTTGACACAAAGAACCTTATTAGACGCGTCCTAGTTAACACTGAAACTTATTTTGTATGAAATGTCTGCAGTATACAAAATGTCTTTACTTACTGAAGCAACATATTTATACATTTCCAGTCTGCTGGAGAGAGCTTTCTCGCAATTAGCCTCTAATTTTCTATTACTGTCATTTAGGATTATTTTCAAACACTTCAAACCTGCAATACAAAAAGCACATGTGAGCTACATAATATTTTAATAATAGCCAATACACAGCATGCAATGGGCCATCAGTCTGGTTTTAGATTTATTGAAAATAACAGGCCTAGTGAAAAATATAATTAAATCCATACTAATATTATAAATGCGAAAGTATCACGGCTAAACCGATCTCGATAAAATTTGGGAGGTAATAGTATGTATCATGAGGACGGACATAGGCTATTTTTTCATCATCATCATCATCACCGATTTTCATCACCACGCGGGTGAAACCGCGGGGCGCAGCTAGTATAATATATATTGAAGAATGTTTGAAGTGAAAACCTCTTTAGGCGCGTTGAGCACCTTTTGGGTGAACAAAAATCATGGATCTCGCGTCATCGTCACGCTGTCACAGAATACACAGTACCGTGTATTTTAAAACTGCGCCATCTCTTGTAGAATAGGTGAATTACTACTTAAGTTTTCACTCCTGACGTGCAGTCCTATGACAGATGTGTTTTTTTTTAGCTAAAGCTTCCGATAAAGATTTTGATTGAATTAGAAAGGATCTAGGTGCTCTGTTCCTTTTCTGAAAAGCGCCTTAGCCACGCTTCTACTCATTGCTATTGGAACAAATCTAAGAATGTATATGCAAGTTGCAGACAATTTTTGTAAAAAGCGGAATGTAAGCTGTAAAAGTTTTTTTATTTTTTATTGTAGAATAGGCTTGCACTTGGCCGCCAACTCGCCTGATGTTAAGCGATGATGCGGCCTACGGTGGATCACGCTTGCCTAGAAGAAACCGATTCAATTTTGACTTGTAGACACCCAGATTGTAACTACCAGGGAACACCCATTCAGGCAGTGCATTCCACAAACTAGCAGTTCGCACAATAAAAGTGGAATCAAAGCGCTTCGTACGGGTTTTCGGAATGTCAACCATAAAGCGGTGTCGATTTTTCGTGCCCGCTCTGGCAGTCCGATAGAAAAAAGGGCAGGAGGGAATTAACTCATGCAGATCAGATGCACACTCTCCAAAATGTATCTGATAAAAAACCGATAGACTAGCAACTTTGCGCCGATGCTCAAGACTAAGAAGCTTAGTCTGAACTAGGGCTAGTGTTTCTAATGTAAGATTTATAGCTATATTTATATTGTACTTATATTTATAGTACAATTCACAAATAACTTGTGTAACCCTTTCTGTTGAAGTTGCGGAGTTATGCCTAATTCTTTGTACATGCAGAGTGCATTTTGAGTCAATTTTTCACTTTTTACAAACTTAATATAGCTGTCAGGGCCCTACTAAGATTTCTTCGATTTTAGTAGCCACTAAATGAAACCATATTTAAATCTTACGTCTTCCAGCTCCATGTTCCAGATCCTTGCAGTACTTGAGTAAGTCGAAAGCACAGGCCCGCTCTAACAGCGGGTCAGCTTCGATGTCCACCTCGGCCTCCTCTATGATTTGAGCGACCTCCCGCGCGCACTCGGCCGAAACAATCTTGTGATTCAGCAGTGCATTCTTGAGACATTCTTCAACCTGAAGTTAATAAAGTAGGTACCTTGACAAAATTTTACTGGGTAAACAAATATAAATTATACCTTTTCTTTGAAACCCCTGATTATCTTCAAATGACCAAACAAATTTTCTTGAATCATAGCTAAGAACACTCTTGATCAAGTTACCTTTAAAAAACGGTTTCCACGTTTGGGAGCTATGATGCCATGAAGGGGGTCTAAAAGTGGTACAAATTCAGGGTTCGACAACTAAAAAAACTCACAAAATTTTGCCGCCCTTGGCCTGAGCCTACTCGGCCTATAGGGAACTGCCTATGGGCTATGGAACCTTTATATTTTGTATATGAAACACTAATGTCCCAGGGTGACCAGTGCAATCATGTACTTGGGTAGCACTTAAACAGATACGCAGGCCTTGACATGATTTTTACTGTATACACTACTACAAACCTATCTAGTTCTTCTTGTTATGATTAATTATAGACAAACATTTACTTCAGGTTTATGAGAATTCGATTTGATAAGATAACCATTCAATCGTAACATGCAAGTGTACAGCAGCTACATGAAGCAGACAGAACTACAACTGTGTAAACAGAATATAGTCTTCAAATTATCTGCATGAATTATCTTCATTAAAGCGAATAGTGTCCGAGCCCGTGGAAACAATTATTTTGCCATAACATAGACACAACAATTATTATGTAACATCACTCATCATTGACAGCTTATTAAGCCCTCTGCAGGACATAAGCCTCCAAGTCTCCTCCCTCTTTCGCTAATGTTCCCTGTTTCGACGCTAGTCTTGTCCATATATCTCTCCATTTGCTTATGTCGTTATGTCATCCCGCCACTGCTGGACTTATATTAATCTAGAAGTATTAGATATACGTAAAAAAAAACATCCACCCTGTCATTCTACTTCTAAGATTTCCGCGGAAGTGTGTTTGACAGGTAAAACTGTCTCAGCTCAGTAATTATGTACATTGAGTTATAACACTTGGTCGGGTGTGATAAGTTTTCTAATCAGGCGTAACGTAACGGTCTATTGAAGTTAAAAAGACTTGGAACATTTAGACCGTAAAGAATTGGCAAACCTTTTGAATGATTTGAGAACACTTACTAGGCATTCTAGTTAGAGTGCAACTAACTTATCCAAAGTTAAACCACCATCCACCATCGTCGTTAGAGCCACCATCGTATTTTTTGTTCAAATTGAAAGCCATACATAGATAATTTTTAGTTCCATCATTTTGCCTACTCTATGGATAAGTTTGTTCGATATGTGAACCAAGTTAGGTAAAACAGATGTACAACACAATAGCTGTACAGTTTATCGTTCATACCCAAACTGGAATACTAATGAGTCATATGTAATTGGCAGTTTCTTTTCTATCATTTAAATATGTACCTACTTTTTTATAAGGCACTACCATACAAGTAAAAGAAATAACTGAGGTGTAATTTATTATTCTATGGCTTTACTGATAAATGCTAGGGTTGTTATTTGAAAGTAGTCAGTTGATAAGTATTTTACAGTCTTTGTCATTATCGGAATTTATTTTAAATTGTAAATAAATTATTTCACGGTTCACGCTTTTTGACTTATTATATGGACACAAAATATATAATCATCGTCAAGGTTGCATCACCGAGTGTTGGATAATGATTTCCTTTATGCCAAATCATATTTATTTATCTCTTCTCTATGTCTACTCTTCATACTCGTAGTTTAAAATAAAGTCACTTTCCGCGTCTGTCTGTCGTCTGAAGTAGAATAAAATCAATTTCCTATATTTGTATATATTGTTAGTTAGTAAGTTAGGTAGATGGCGACGTCGATTTTGATGTTTGACAGTTCTAAAATTGTTGCCGTCCTCTTCTGACGTATTTAAATGAAAGAAGACGCCGACAATTTTAGTCCTGTCAAATTAGTTTAGTTTAGAGAATGGTACAACAGAATTGACGCCACTTGGCTCTAAATTCATTATTTAATATTACCTCTCCTTCACTATTGATGAGATCGGTCGGCACCGCGCATATTGTCTGTATTTCTGCCTTGCACAGTCTTCCGAGCAACGGATCCAAGCGATAGTTCAATGCCTGTTCTTTGAGAACGCTAGCTAGCTCGTTCTCGCACGATGTTGTCAGTTTAGACTCTCTAAACTTGTCTTTGAGGCAGTACAGCACTTTGCCTTGAAGTTCAACATCTTGAGGCTCATTCGCTATAAACAATGGAATGATTAATTATGTGTATGTGACATTGTATGGTATTGTGGTGTTACATACTAAATTTGTACAATTGAGCGTTTAGAAAAAAAAAAAGTATAAGTAATATAAACTAGTAATAATGTATTAGTTAAGACCAGATAATAAAGTATTTTTTTTAATTCTATGTGACATTGGAATTGTTAACTTATTACCTAGTGATACAGACTTTTTTGCGATGCAATTATTTTGTTGGTCAGTATCAGAAAAAAATATGGGATTATCTGGGTGTAGTAAATTTAGAACTAATTGATAAGCAACAGATAATGTCTGCAAGAGATTTATAAAGTATTTAAGGTAAGGCCAGTGATAGTCTTTTAGTTGAAGATAAAATATAGGTAGGTACTTACAAAATAAGTCTGTAAGGTATCATGTAAATACTTGATTTTGTAATATTCTCTTGATTTTACTATCTAAGCTGAGGTTATCATAGTCAGTATAAAATTATAATGTGTAGAAACAAAAAACAAATCCGGGTGTTACAACGAAAACACAACTTCATACCTACAGAGTCAAATAACATTCAAGTAAAAAATAAATAAATAAATAAATAAATATCTGGGACATTATTGCACACAAATAGTGTTTCAGAAATGTTTTTGTTCTTACCAATGACATCAGAGCAAAATTGCTTAATATCTACTTTACACGCGTTTTGAAGGTTGTTGTTAAATCTGTAATCAGTATTTTGTTCTATCATACGGTTAACAATAACCAATTTACAGTCTTCATTAAATTGTGGTTCTTTGCGATGAGCCTAGAAACAGGAAATTAACATTAGGAGTCTCTTTAGTAGTAGAAGAACCAGCTGTATTGTACCTAAACCAAATAAATTAAACAATGTGTAATCATTTTACTAAACTCGGGCCAAGCAGTATTTCCTCTGATATTTGAGATAACATTGTAAAAAGCCGAATGAAAAACCATGAATTCTGATCACTTTTGCCAGGGTTTTCAATATAAAAGTAGCATTCCGATCGCGACCGCGTCGCATGACGTGTGGATCGCTTGCATTGTTTAGCACTCAATATATAAATTTATACTGAGCAGTGGGTCGGGCTCAAGCGCAGCCGTCGGTCGCGATTGCCAAGATCAGAATGCTACCTTTAGACTGTAGCTTGTACCCGATTTACGTCAGTGAAATATAAAAAGCTTTTTGCAATGTTATTGCAGCCATCAGAGCAATGGAATCATTGTAATATTATGAATGCGAAAGTATGTGTTTGTTCGTCTTTCACGCAACAACTGAGAGACAAATCCATGTGACTTTATCTATGAAGGGATGAAGAAAGAGGTCATTGTATATCTGAAGCTATTAGAAAATAAATTGAGAGAATGTGTGTTAAGTTACCTTCAAACAATCCAGTATTTTAGAAGGCTCAGTGTTGTGGCAGTACAAATCTATCATATCATTGCAACTCATTACCAGATGGTAATCAATGGCGTTATCTGTAAACTCTTGTTTTCTTACAACAAATAGTGCTTTTTGACAAGGCACAGAGAGTTTTCCTTTTGAGGTTTGGAGACATTCCAAAGCTGCAGATTCTCCATGCGGGACCTTCGGACAGAGAGTCAGCAGATCAGATTTGCAAGCCTCTTTTAGCTCTGGGTCTAAGTCGATATTTTCCTTTTGTTGGAATAATTGACTTCTCAACTGCTGCCGGCAATCTTTAAATATTGTGTGCTTCCGTCTATTGATTGTGTCATTACGGACAATCTCACTCAGACATGTCACAACCTGGCTTTTGGTTTGAGCTTTAGGACAGAATCTTACAACATAAGATTTACAAGCATTTTTAAATTTCCTAGTAAATCTATAGTTTTTTAACGAGATCAATTGTTCATGTTCAATAGCTGCCCTGCATTTGACATTTACTTTGATTTCTGGATCATTCTTGTGTGCGATCAAACATTCCATGACGTCATCTTCATCCTTCTTGCTCTTCAGTTCAGATAAACATAGCCTCTCAATAGGAACTCTGCAGTTAATGTTCACTACAGGATTTAACTCAATGTGACCACTCTGTGTTTCAGTAAAATTGGTAACAACTTCTTTACATTTCGGAGAAAGCTCTTTTATTTTGTCTTGTAGGCATGTCATTTCTTCACCTTTGCCAGAATTTTCAATACATAAAATGGCCAAGTCATCCATACAAATATCTTCTATCTCAGGCATCAAGTCTACACTTATAGCTCTTTGTCTCATCACTCGTCTGACTTGCATTTCACATGCTGGTTTCAATTTACCTTTCAGTTCGGAATCATAAGCATAATTGTATAAACAAGGAAGTATCAAAAGATCTTTCTCAGATTGAATATCGTTTTCTGGCCAACTGAGTTTCGCTTTACAGAATGTCACAGAATCATACTTACAAGCCTTATACAGCTGAGGATCTAGTTTAAAATCTCTGGATATAAAATACTGAATTTGAAGCAGTGCTGCCTCACAGTCTGGAGTCATGAGATCTGTGCCAAGTTTCTCCATAAGGCAAGACATTACTCTACCATTACCTCCGACCACTTCCTGGCAGGCTTTGTCCACAACTGGTTTGCAAGCTTTACGCAATATTGGATCCACTCTCCAGTCTTCCCCAGGGTCCGCTTCTTGTACCAAAGCTTCTAAAGACTTTTGACATGGTATACTTATTCTTTTATCTTTTCTTTTCCTTGGTCTTGCATGGTCCATTAAACAGTGAATAGTTTTACCACCTGCTTCAATACCATTGCATAATGAAGTGATATCATTAGCACAGTTCTGCATGAGCTCTGGTGAGAGTCTGTAGTCATCCATGAGCATTCTCCTATGATCTGTCATTTCTGCCGTACATTCAGGAGTCAGTTTTGTGCTATCATTTCTTAGTACATTCTCTAAACAGAGTAATATTTGTGCGAGTCTCACATCTTTGTCATCGACAACACCTTTCCTGCAGTGATACTTTCTGATATCTTCTTTGCAGGATCTCACCATGCCTTTGCTCATTCTATAATTCATCATTATGTTCCTTTGGTCGTAAAACAATTGGTCTTGACATTTTTTCCTCATACCTGCAAGGAGAGATATTTTAGAATCCAAGGTTTTAATTTCAGTGTAAAAATTATCTACTAGAAACAATATTAATAAGGGTAGGGAGCACTTTGATACAACTAGTCACATACCATTTTCATATTTGTGTCTCAGAAGACATTTGTACATGAGCCAGGACCCCGGCACCTCATCCGGACAAAAGTTCCTTTGATCTATATTACATGCCGCAAATATGAGTTTGTCCAACTGCAGAGTGCTATATTTCATATCATCAAGCACATTGATTTCCAATAAACATTCCGGGCGAAGTTCCTGTTCTTTACTTTTCAGACACTTCAATGTTTGACTCTGTGATAGGCTCCTTGGATCTGAAGGGATCCTACCACATGTGTGTGCCTGAATATCATCATAGCAATTTTTCAAGAAACTGCCAGTGATTTGCCAGTCATTAAAAATAAGAGATTCAATCTTGTTTATCATCCTCCAACAATTCTTGTTAGTAACTCCAGGCTTCCTCTTCAATATACAGTCCATTGCACGGTCGCTAGCCTTCATGCAGTTGAGTATAACAGCTTCGTCTTGGCATGGTTTTGAAGGCATAGAGAGTTTAAAGTCCAAATAAGCATTGTCAAGTAAGTCATTTCTATGCGTCCATATCTTGTGCTGGCAGTTAGAAACGACCAGTGTCTTATTGTACGATGCATTTAATGAGCAAGACAGAATAGCGAGATCGTCATCTAAATGCGAACATAGCTTGTGATACAATGAACAGTCGCTTACATCCAACTTAAACCTATCCGTAGCTGGTATTACATTATTACCAGTAGCCTGCGTATCCTGTACAATAATAAATAAGCAGGCGATGAAGCCGCATTTTCTTTTTGTTATTTTATTTGTTAACATTTCGATACCGGTGTGTATCCACTGGCCAATCAACAAGTAAAGTCACACATAGCACTTTTCAAACTTTGTCAGGATTATACAATTAACACTATTTTATTACTAAAATAAAACTTGTCCCGGAATCATTATTAGCAATTGATCTTAATTTTTATTTTTACAATTTGTATATTTTTTTTACATTTACAGCACAGCAGCACAGTCACAAAAACGTCAAAAACACAAAGAATGGTTGGTCAATTCAATTGACATTTTGTTTGTGTTTGACATATTTAATTTTTTTCAACTGAGTTCTCTATCTTATTGACAGTATTAATTAATATTTGACAGTTTAATACTTGGCACTGGCAAATCCACAAGAAGTGCGACGCCAAAATCCTCACAGAGGAAAGTTTACAATAAAAATGGTTCTTAATGTCACAATCAACATGACATTGACATTTGTTTGTATGCGGACTGCGGGCGGTCATTGTCATTCTTGTTGATTAATGAAAATTGAAAGAGAAGTAGGTAGTTCGCTGTTCGAGATTCGGGCTGCAAAATTATATTTTTCTCGTGTCGTGATATCATTTTTGTGTTTGTTTTATCAACGTATAGTAATGGAAGAGTTTGTAGAAGTAAATCAGATATCAGATTTTATTTCATATCTACGTAGTGTGAGTATTTTGATCATTTCTATTTATATGTCGTCGTCATATCAAGTAAATCCGAATCGAACACCGTAAACCATTATTTATTAACAAATTTCGCTTCGAATGTGAACATCAACTCAATCAATCGATAACAGGTTCAAGGATTTATTTAATTTGATCGTCGTTCAAGTAATTTTGTTCAAAAATATACCATTGACAAAATACCTACTCTAAAAATGTACTTAGTGCAGTTGATGACCGTGACGCGTCCGTAATCAGAATGCCACCAAACAACTCGATTCGATGAACCCGATACCTCATTAATTGATCAGAGATTAATTTAATTACTGTAAATCATATATATTATGTAGGTAGCGGTTGGTGGCACCTAGTTGCCATAGTAGGTAATCAAAACAAGATTTGCAGTTCCCAAATTTCATATTTGTCTATTCAGCCTTGTCTGTTTTCTTCAATATTCTCTTCTCTACATACTATAAAATAAATTCGCCTTACGTGTCTGTCTGTATATCTGCTAACTCCTCCTAAACCACACAACAGATTTTGATGCGGTTTTCACCATCACTTAGATAATTTTTCGGGGCAAGTTTATATGTATAATAAAATTACACCCGCGCGAAACAGGGGTGGGTTGCTAGTTAAGTATAATTATGTGATTTCAAATACCAACATAAAAAGTTTTTGCATACGAAATTTTAATTAACATACAATGGTAAACAGGTGTATGTAGGTATTTACTATTGACAAAACATGGCCATGAAACATCTTTAGTTACATTGATCTTGCATGGCAACTATCTTACATATAGTAACAGTAATGTACCTGTTATTTAAGTATTAGTGTGTATCACTATTTAGTATGTATTACAATTCACGGGTCTAGCCCGGACATTTGGTGGGCATTGGTGGAGCCGAAGCTAACACCAAGAGGCCCTTTTGAATTTAAAAAATACAATTATGGAATGTGTATAAAATTGAATATGAAACTATACATTTTGTCACTACTTATTACATATTTCTAGTGCACAGTAGGAACTAGGTAAGTATAAGTTGATGATATGGTGACTGTCATGGGTCGAACCTGGACTAGATTAGCATAGGACCAAGGCAGATGGCATAACAAGAGATAGGATTACCCAGAAATTGTAAAAGGAAAGCTGTAGTCATCTACAGCTTATCCTACTGCTGCTTAGACTAAAATAAATTGTTCAATCTAAACATGTTCTAACGCTGCGACTATACTATTGGGATTTTTTGAATATTCACACTGTCACATGCAACAAGTTATGATAGATCTAGGTTCCGAAAATAAAAATAGTTCTATGGGGGAGGCCAATGTTCAGCAGTAGACGTCTTCTGGCTGATAATGATGATGAAATGTGGACAAGATGTTCGCCGATGACTAAATACAATGTTTTTCTTGTAAGATTTCAACACACATTTGCGTGATAATGTGGTATAGTATTTAAAGCATGGGAGTCCCAAAGTTACTTCATAAAAGTTTGACTGGGAAAGGTGAAATGGTAACTTTTTAAATTGTCATTTCAGATTGAATGGCGTGACCCGTGGCTCATGGCTCTAATATCCTTCCACATCATTGTAACATTCACATGCTTTTCAACGAGAAACTATGGAAACTTCCAAGTCATACTTTTCATTATATTGTGTAAGTAAATATTTATAAGTGTTAGCATAGCATAATCAATAGTAAAAACTCCGACAAGCCACGGGACCAGGTTTTGAACCCGCGACCACACGCTTTCTAGTCTAACGGTCTCCCAAATAGGCTACCACAGCTATAAGAATTAGATTTGATTGAATAATAAAAAAAAGTAATGTAATACTTATTATTCTCATATTGAAAGTCAAGGTTGTAATAATTTCTTGGTCCACGAACCAAGAAATTATTAATAATATTTAAACTGCGTACTTGAAATCAAGGTTATTTACCAAGGTGTTTATTTTTATTTGTGTGTTTTAATGTTTTGAGCGTTTTGAGATTCTCCCGTCATTTTATGTGAATACAATGTAGCTCTCTATTAATGCATTCTAACCTTATACACTGAACAATGGTTCTAAACCAAAAGGAGTTTTGTACTAATTATTATGAATTACTTTACTATGGGACCAACCCTGATATCACTGTTTCATAGAAAACTGTCATCCTCGATGAGAAGCAAGGAACAGTTTTTTTTTTATAGTCATGGACTTTTAGCACCGGTTTTCTGACTAACTCTTAGGTTTACAGGGTTGTTATAAGCTAAGATTCATTATAAGGCTCAATATAAAATACCAATGATCAGTGTAAAACTTTTAATTAACTTGTTCTTTTAGTATGTGTAGGACAAATCTCGCAACTGAATTTTAGACCAGTTATCCTCTACTGATGGCATATTTATTTTAATTTGGTGACAATGCAATGGTACCATCGAGCTGGTTTGATGATCGAACCTGTTGGTAGCCATAGGAACACCTAAACGAAACGACGTAATCAGTTCGAGTTTGGATTTGTCTTCTAAAACAATTTAGTCCTAGAGTATTAACCAGGGTCCTGTAATTAATAATTTAATAGTAAATAAATTTCATTTTCATTTCATCTGAGTGTCTTCAAATCACTGAAGAGAGACTTTTTTCGGTGCTTCAAATCATGAGTGAATCAGTTTGTTTTAGGCAAGTGTGCTTCATCGTAGACCACACCATCACTCAACATTAGGCGAGTTGGCGGTCAAACGCAAGTCTATTATAAAATAAAGATACACTCAAAGGATGGGGTGCAGTTGTGAGTGCTCTCTTTGAAAGTAATTTCAACATTCGTGTTTCGTTGTCTGAAAAGTGCATTGAGCCCTGATTCACTTACTACAAACACGCTCATTGTCATCAAAAAGTTGGCTTTTCTCCTAGGAAATAGAGGCCAAATTTCCAAACTTACGCCGCGTTTCGTGCGTTTTTTAGCTAGAGAATGAAGGCCCTGCTCGAGGATGTTTTTAAGTCGCGAGAGAATTTGTTTCTATTAGGCAATTGTGCTCCATTGTAGACTGCATCATGGCTAAATCGAGATGGCATAAAATAAATGCCCTTCTTTTAATATAATACTACTAAAGAGACGCTTAGTGCCACGGCATCATAAGGACACTAAGATTCAAATTCCTTTGAACGAGAGCGTCCGCGTCTTTATGAATGTGTCTGGCGCATAATTTGTCTGGGAAGATCTAAGTGCTCCTCGACCACTTTGCCGCTTAGCATCAGGAAGTGAGTGGTGAAATGCCGACCTATACCCGATTAAAAAACGAATCCCTTAAGAGTTTCCTTCATATGTATTTTCGTTTTTTATTTATTAATGCTACTTGTCTTTTACAGTGTTATTGGTATACTTCTCGGAGAATATAAACGAAGTGGCGGCTAGAAACTGGGCGCTATTCTCAAGACAGCAGTACTTCGACAGCAAAGGGCTATTCATATCTGTCGTATTCTCCATACCAATACTTCTGAATTGTATGATAATGGTGGTGAGTTGATTAGATACCTATTAGTTATCATTGAATTCATATGGATAATTAGGGCAATTAGCTCTCCTTCAGGGCATTTTCAACCTTAAAACCAAACGCATACAAAACAAAATATAAAAGGTTGCTCTCGTGTCGCACGTCCATTGCGGTCGCGCGACGCTTCTCTCTACTAGAAAGAAAGAAGAAAGAAAAAAGTTTATTTGTGACCAAAAAGAAACGTTTAAAAATATTATTATAAGACGAAGGTAAAAGGTACTTGTATCGTATTAAAAAAACACGCACAAAGTAAATATTTAAATTTAAGGAGAGTGCTCTCACCCTTCTTATGTGTCTTTCGCCTTACTGCAGGCAGAGCATTATGTAGCGCAGTGCTGTGGGCTCTGATGCTTTTCTCTAACTGGAGACCCCGGAGCCCTCTTGTCAAGCATTAAGGATAGTCATGGGGGCTTTTTCTAGGTATAATCCTACATAACCACATAAAACCTTTCCCCATCAAAAAAAATGTTGGCACACCTATTTACGGTTACCCATGTTTATCATTATCATTGTAATTTTAAAACCTATAAATAAAATTAACACAATAAATCAAAAAAGTTTATGTTTACTTGACACATTGGAAATAACATTTCTAGTGACATTATGCAACACAATATCCTGCACAGATATCTGTTTTTATTTAGGCCTGGCACATGATAAGAAATTATCAGTGTTCTCCACAAATAGAGCAATTGATGCCAAAAATATGTTGACAAATTTTGTGTTGTGTTTTAAATTCTGTTTGAAGTTCAGAAAAAAATATTTAGTAAATAATATAATAATAATAAATAATAAGGGCTTAAAAAAACCCATAACACGCAGGGGCGGCTTTATGGCGAGCCGTCGATGAGTGGCGACACCGCGTACCCCGATTCCATGGGGCTAAATGAGACCCCTGACCCCTGGCTTGCCTTAACCGGCCGTCCGGGGGTGGAAACCGCAAGAGCTAAGAACCTAAGCTCCAGGGTGGAAGTGTTAAAGGGCATAACGCCGCGAGTAGCTCTTAGTGAAAGTGCAGCACACCTCTCACACACCCACACACCCTAAGCCACCCACGCCAATGTTGCCCCTCCGGTGCCAAGATACGGCAGCCTTTATGGGGGCCCATTCAGTGGGTGGCAAGTCATCACCTGCCTAAATATATTTTGAGATGAGACAGGATAAGGCAGGTGCCGTTTCTTATTCTATAGAGCTGTTATTCCATCCACAAGTTGTTCACCTCAATAGCCCAGACTTTTTTAATCCAATACTGTATATAATAGTTTCATATTCCTTTATATACATATGTCATAGTTGCATGTATTTTATATTCAACAGGGCCTCTTGGTGTTGGCTTCGGCTCCACCAATGCCCACCAAATGTCCGAGCTAGACCCGAGAATTTTATGAAATAAATAATAATAATAGTAGTACCACACCGTTGCCTGTTATTCAACTGTGGAGCAAGAGTGTGCAATGTTACCAGTGAAATTACTTGGCATAACGAAATTTAACATATCTCAGGATAACAAGAGCAGTTCATTGCCACACAGGATTTTGCAATATTGAAGTACAAAATTTGTTACTTAACTGTATGCTTACCATCAGGCTAGCGACTTGCTTGTCTCTACACTCAGATGCATAAAAAATACTTTTTTGTACTTTCATCAAAAACCAATTCAGCCTATCATGTTCGCACTGACACAAGCCTTCTTTCAGAGAGCGATGGGCTGTTACCCACCATGCTGGCCCATGCATGTTGGTGAATGTCGTATGTCTTTTTTATTCTAATTTAAAGTGGGGGTGATAAGACCTGCACTGACATCCCGCTTGGGATGTATTGTGCATTTTTCCCTGCCAGCCTACACAAACCAGCCGAGCTCCTTAAAATAACCGAGCACGGGCGGGCGGGCGTTTTTCGCAACTAGGCCATTCAATGGCCCATTTTGCGTCACCCGATTGCAACTAGTTCAGCCACTCGGTACATTCTTATTTCTTCGGTCTTATTGTACTTTATATTGTTTAAATTCTAGGGATCATGGCTGTACCAATCAACGCTAATCATGGCCAACCTAAAGAAGGCACAACTAAGGCAGCGTCTCAAAGAAATGAACTTGAACAAGGAGCAACAGCATCACATCAAGGCAGAGTAGAGGAACAGTCAATTATCATAGGTATGAAAGAGTTCGTTATTTTTTGCAGTTTTAAAAAGGTCGTCGTCAATGAGACGGTTTTTTGAACTGAGATGTGTTGAGTCGTTTTTTTACGATGTGTATGGAGACTTTGGTTGCTTGTAACAAAGCACTGGAACGAATGTAATCCCAAAGTGAAATTTTAGCTAGATTTCTCATAGATTAATCATCCGATCAATACAGTTTCTGTGGGAGGTAAATTAAACATTGGCAGATTTAATTGAACGGTAAACTTATATATAGATATAATACAAAACTAGTAATTTGCTTTTATCATGATATTGTCAAAGGTTACCTGCCTAGTTAAATACAATACGTTATTGCGAGTGTCAGAAATTAATATGCCATATGAAGTTGTCCGCAAAGAATAATACCTAAAAAGGTCTAAGTTTTTTATTTTATTTGTGTCGATTGTAAATGCGGAATGAAAACTGTAATTTATGATCACTTTTGCTAGGTTTTGAACATATGATTGTAGCTGGTAGCCGATATACTACAGTGACATTAAAATTACATGTTTTCATTCGGAGTTTTACAATTATGTAGCAGTTGTCAGACCTAGCAAAAATTTGGACCATCCTCACAGATTTACAATTGCCCAAAAAAGTTACATTTAAATTCTTAGAATCACTACAGTAAGTGATTTTGCTACAGCAAAACCTTATTTCAAAGAAATTGTTCCTAGGAAGTAAATTTTTCAAGTGTCCTTAATTCTGATACCTTGCAGATTAATAATATAGTAGCAAATAAACCATTTAAAACGATAAAATTTCTTCCATCAAAATCAGGACCATGAAAAACGTACATGATATATTTTTTCCTTTCCATATTGTTGCTTTCGTGGTCTAAGCCTAAATTGGATGTAAATAATGTTTTAAATCTTGCCACTGTTTATGCTATGTACTCGTATAATACTTAACAGTCTTTACAAGGTCTACTGGTAACTGGTACTTGTACGATGACTTGACAGTGCTCATCATTGACAGCAATTACTTATAATTGCTAATTGACCAGCTAAATTGATTGTATACTTATGTAATAATGTTTTGTGTAATTATACCTATTGTATTCCTTTTTTTTTAAAGCCTGATTGCTAACATTTCTGTATTCCAATTTATAACTGTTGCATTTCCCTATTGTTGTATTATGTAGGTACTTAATTTGTTTATATTGTAATAATTTTAACATTGTTTTGGCAAAGTAGAATAATAGGGTATTTGACTGTATTAAAAATATGATTAATGATGCTGATTATGCTGATGTAATCCTATAAGTTTTATTATTATTATTTCGTCACAGGAAAGTAAATAGAGGCAACAATAAATTTTATGGCGAGTTGAACGTTTGCTTATTTGTGACGTCACTGAAGTCACGTGGCCCCAAAAATGTCAAAGGGAGCGTTTACGCGGTAGTATAATAATTTTAATTTTGAGCCGCATCTTAAAACACAAATACTGAAAATCATGAGGATTAAATCACAAGATTGCTTTATTATAATATAATAGACAATTTGAAATGGTTTCGTAAAAACAGTGAAATACCATATTAAAGAGATTTCACAAACGTTTATTATTCTACCAGTATGTAGATATGTAGAGATTAGTATATCATATTTTAAACCATCATAAAATAAAAGCCCCTTTACTTCTGTAAGACAACTTAATTTATGTGCTTTCTATGTCTACTGTGTGAATATTACTATAAATAAATGTTTGCTTTTCTTTTCACCAAACTAAAAATATAAAGTGCCATTTATTAATTGACTTACATTCACAAAAACTACGAAAAATTGATTTTTGTAGTGATGATATATTATGTGATAATACTAATATCATTTCGAAAATTTGTTTGTTTGTACTTCTTTGCAAGGACAACATAATCAACATGCACTGGACCTGCTTGGTGGATTTAGACCTTTGATCAGACAAACAAGGGAGATATGCCTTAGTACCATTCTTTTATGGCAAACAATCAGACGGGCCGCCTGATGGTAAGCAGTCACCGTCGCCTATAGATACCTGCAACACCAGAGGCATCACAGATACGTTGCCGACCCTTAGACTATTGACAGCCCGTATGTTCAAATATATTTTTGAAGTGAAGACTTCTTTAGGCGCTTTGAGCACTTCTTGTCACATAATACACACAGAGTACTGTGTATTTTAAAACAGCGCCATCTCTTGTAGAATAGGTGAATTACTACTTAAGTTTTCACTTCTGACGTGCAGTCCTATGACTGATGTGTTTTTTATTTATTTATTTTACTGTATAGTGAAATAAATACCACTAAACCGCTTAACGAAAAACTGCAAGTACTGCACACACGTCAAGAAACTTGCAACGACACCTATGAACTATCAAAATAGTCTACAAAAAAAAAGGAAAAATAAAAGTGAAAATGACACATGTGCGATTCACATAATCTTTCTTGCCTTAACCTGCAAAATTTGGAATTAGCTACCTTCCGCGATGTTTCCGAGAAGCTACAACAGCTAAACAAGGGGTACTTCAAAAGGCGAGTTAATAGAGTCTTAACGAGTCTGTAACGAAGTTTGTGATGCCTCTGGTGTTACAAGTATCCATAGGCGACGGTGACTGCTTACCATCAGGCAGCCCGTCTGCTTGTGTGCCAAATATGGTATTATAAAAAAGATGGCAAGGTTGTCAGCCGGAAAACATCATCAGAGTGGTACATCAGGCATGATGCCTTTAGTCGAATAAAGGCATCTAGTCTGATATAGACCTAATGCATTCGCACCCGCCGCGCTCCCTTGTTTGACTGATTTGTGATTAAGGCATCTCCTCTTTTTCTAAGAGAAGGCCTGTGGCCCAGCATGATGGCTGATAATAATACTTCTTTGAGACGAAGCAATGTATTGACTTAATTGTTTGCACAGAAAGAGATATCTATCTACTAGCGTAGTTGGAGGGCGGAGAGTCGTAGAATACTTGTTATTCAGTTTTTTTTACTGTTACTATGGGATTGCCCTAGAAAGTGAAACGGTTAATTAATATAGAAGACGGTAGTGCAATGAGGCCATTAGAAATTGCCTTGTATGGTCTTCACAAACTATGGTATCATAACACCAAACCCAAGGCAAAACAATAATGAGCAGTATATTGTTTCACCATGGACTATGCAATACATCTTTAACTTTGTAACGCGAAACAAGAACCAATTTCGGTATTTCACTGTACTCTTGGGATGACATACCCAATATTCAATAGGCTAGGTAACTGTTTTTTATTGTCCTATTAAAATATAGCACATACATATAGCTGACTAATGAAAACAAAATGAAAATCTGATAAAAAATAAGCAAGTTATAAGCATTTTAATATCATGCTAGACAGAGCGCGAAACAGCAAATTATGACGTCACTTCTCTGTACGCCATATAAGTTATATTCTGACAAGTATGGCGCACAGGGGTGTGACGTAATATTTTTGTCGTGGGAAAGAAACAGAGTTCTCTGAACCAAAAACTAGACGCTTATAATATATCTGGTGTCGGTCGACTGAGTCGACTCGTCTCAATGTTTTTGTTCATTTGAATGAAATCTTAAGGTGATACGTTTCATATTTGGCGGGAAATTCAAATTTCAACCAGTTTTTTATCTCTGTAGCTAGGCCGGGTAATTATTGTGAAATATCACAATGTTTTCGAAAATTGTTGGTTGTTTTTTACTTTATCATGTACAGCTATTAATCACTACGTCACCATATTACTTACATTTGTCAATAAACTGTTTGAAACAATAAAAATTAGTTTATTGACAAATGTATGTAACAATGTGCATTAAAGCTTTACGTGAGTTTGTAAAGAATAATAATCAATTTTCGCAAACATCATGATCGTTTACAATAATTACCCGGCCTAGCTACAAGAACCAAAAAACTGTTTGTAATTTGAATTTCGCGCCATACGTGAAACGTTCCACCCTAATATTATGTCGAGTAAAAAAAAATGTGGCATGCAGGGATCTTGTCATATATGTACTGTGTGTTATTCTATGACAAACACGAAACGTGATTGGTTTTTGTTTTGTTAATTAAACCTTTTTTTTATTAGCTGTTTAAAATCTAGTAAAGGCCAAGGCGAGACGAGATTTTGTTATATAAACTTTGCAGTATGGTTTAAAATGAGTGCGCAAATATTTGAAATGGAATAACGCGCCTTAAATTGTACTTTTCTAGCCATAACGTCAGCGTAACGAAAATGTACTATTTTTAAATCTCAGTGCAATTACGTACGGCATATTTTTCATTGCTTATTCTACTTGCATAAAATATATAGATACAATATCTATAGATGTAATTACATAATATAAAACATATTTGTGATATTCGACATCATTATACTTATTAATTTGTTAATCATTACGTGTAATATAATTATAATAATTTTTATTTGTTCATAATAAAATAATGTAAGAATTTTATGATCATTCAAGATAATATTCATTTACATACTAGAAGATAAATAATTTAAACGAAATAGACGCAGTGTTCATAAAAATGTGCAATTTAAATCTCAATACTTAATGATAATAAAATTTTGCCTATTAATAAATGGCCGTTGTAATTATGACGTCCATCTAGAAAATAGTTATATAAAATGTCATTTGGTATGAGTGTGAACGTAGTCTCATTAATTAAATTATGTATAATACATGCGCAAGAGTGTATTGTTTCACAATCAGTTGTGTATTAAAGTATAATAATTATTGATATTGACGTGAAGGAACACACTCTTGAGCGACGATAAAAAAAGCATTGTAACAATCACTTTATGTGTAAAGCTTGATTCACATGAAACCGAGCAACATACGGTCTCTCTCGTACCCTATTATTGAACTATACTGCAAGCATCTACCTATCTACAGAAACATTCCTAATGTCAAGTAAAATATTGACAATTACCAAGTCTTGAAAGCAATTTAAGTTATAAAACAACTTGACTTTCAAGTTGACGTAAACTTTTAAAGAGGTAATGCTGAATCAAAAGTATTTATTTGTATGGGATATAATTTGCTTGACGTTTTACAAAGTTATGTCGTCAACTTTTTATGACCTGTCAAAAAGCTATTAACTTAAAGAACAGACTACAGATGTCAAAAACACGAGATATCCTAGTGAAAAACGTCATTTTGAGCAATCAACGTGCCGCACATCACGTGACTTTGTTTTCAATGCCAATAATAGATAATAAAAAAAAAAACACTTGGTAAAAGCTATAGTAGCGCCATCTGTAAAAAGTTTCTACCGGCCAACCCCATTGAGTTGTAAGGCTTACAACAATCGTATTCAAACCAGCCAAAAATTTGGCGCGGCCTAAAAAGTGATTGTTGCAAAATGTCTTGTATTGCCGACGAGAAACGAATTGAAGACTGAGTCTTATAGTGTGAATCGAGTCTTTGTGATAAGTTGAATGTTTGGTCAGTAGGCGAGTTTAGTTCGTATGGTAAAATGTGTGATAGTCACACATTGTAGAAAAAACATGCTAGAGTTCCTTTATACACGTGCTGCATGATCGATCCACGAAACTTTTACCTACTGATGTATAATATGTCCGATCAAAGATCATAACTTTTAAACTGCTCAATAGATTTTCATCCACCACTTTAAAATCGAGCTACTATGCCACAGACAGACACACGGATACACGGGTTAGATATTTATAACATCCTTCTTTTTGCTTCGGTGGTCACAAGTGAAGATATCCTAAAGGTGGTAGGTTTGTAAAAAGTACAGTAAAGCACAAAATGTGAGCCCAGTAGAATTTCGAGTAGCATGTTGTATAGGACAGTATAAACTCTTCATGCTCTTATTGTCAGTATTGCTAAAAGAAAATCGTTACAACCCCCGCCCTTCTATCATCTGTTACCTGTCAAAATCGCGAGCTCTGCAACACTGCTCAATTTGTGACTAATGAAATAATGGCAACTGTCATAGTGGTGCTAGAATAGATAACCTTTTATCACAGATATACACAACCAGATCGGCAATATATTTCAGTGAAAGAGACAAATTGATATGGCTCAGCACAAGTACAAAAAGGACATAACTAGACTTTTTTGTCCTTATCGGCGTGGCCTGTTTTTTGGACCTGAAATGTCAAAATCTGACGGTTCAGTGCCAAACAAAACGGGTCTGAATATTGTGATTTTATGTGATAAATGCGTGTTTCTTCTAAGAAATAATTGTAAAACAAAAGTAAACATAATGTTCTGGGTACTATGCCAATAATTTTCAAACCCCTTTGGGTCATGGTATTGATCGATTTCATACAAAAATCCTATAGAAAAGGTTTCAGTTTTGCCAAATGGGTCCGACTTACTCAAGTGATGCGCTTATCAACGACTAGCATAAATGTTTTATTTACATAGATAGTATTTACAAATGCAAAAAAGAGTTTATAATATAAAAAAGTCATTATAGCTTGTAATTTAAAGGGTCGGCAACGTATTTGTGATGCCTCTGGTGTTACAGGTATCCATAGGCGACGGTGACTGCTTACCATCAGGCGGCCCGTCTGATTGTTTGCCACCTATGGCATTTAAAAAAACTGCTAGCGCCATCTATAAAAACTTTCCACTGGCCCACCTGTTCTGCCCAGTAGAATTAGGTTGGAAAGTTGACAATTGCCAAAACGTCAGTCATTACCTCCAGCTATCGTAGCCATATACTGTGGGGTTAGTACGAGAACTTGCAAAAAAGTTATCGTTATGTAAACAATAGCAAATGTATGAAAAATTCAGTTTCCTTTCACGTCCGATAGAGGCGCTGTTCAATTTGTCATAAATTTTGCTATCGTTTACGTAACGATAACTTTTTCGCAAGTGCTCGTACTAAGGCCACTGAAATGATTTCTCTACATTCTATACATACCACCACAGTAAAGAAAACCGCCTGCCTTCTATCATAAAACCAAACAATGTATTAGGTATCCTTTGAACTATACATCACGTAGGTAAATGACAAAATCTGTAGTCCTAAAAAATCGAGTCATACCATTTAAAACCATTAAGAGCTTATGCACCTATTGTCCTCTATCTCTCTTGCACATATTAATAGTTTAGAAGTTTTTTTTTTTTTTAATTTGGTTCAAAGGGTATCGCTTTACCGTCACAGCGATGATGGTGTCTACGATGGAGCACACTAAGCTTGTCTAGAAGAAACCGATTCACTCGCCACTTGATAACACTCATATTGAATGTACATACTATGTGAAATCTAAGTAAAACGAATAAATAAAACATTACAAATTTTCATTTTGATTCAAACAAGTTTTCAAACAAAAACTGAATAGAAAAATATTTGTACTAGAATTGGTTTTGTATATAAACTTATTTATTTTTATTAAATAATAGGCTTGTGCTTGACCGCCAACTCGCCTGATGTTAAGCGATGATGCGGTCCACGATAAAGCACGTATTTTGTTTAAAAAATAAAATTTTACTCAATATTTTACTTTTTCTTTAATCGTTTTGCTTAAATTTCAAGTAAGTGCATCATTGTATATGTATATTCAAAAATATTAATGCGCGAGTGAGATAGAGGATGCACGAAGCAAAGACTTAAATTTTATTATAACTTACTATCTTGTCGCCGTATATTAATCCCATAGCGAATAAAGAGCTTTTTAAGGATTTTTTATGGATGCTGGCATAGTCCCAATTCGCCATTTTGTTTTTCGTCAAAATCACGTCGCACAATGAAACATATATTTGTATTGAGAACATATAGACGAAAAAACTAATTAAACGCTTCGCAAAGGTTTTGTAACACAAAGTATTTCAAAATATTAAGAGTCACTGCAATATTTATGCTAAACTATCTTAATAACGTAATGTTACGGACTTCTTTTTTTCTGAAATTTTATTGTTCGTCTGTATGTTCCCAATCCAATTAAATATATAAGTTTCATTGTGACGTGATTTAGAAGAAAAAAAAATCAGTCGTAGGACTGCACGTCAGTACCCTTAGTACAAGAATTGATAGTTTTCGAAAACTTTTTTCGTTTTCGTTTTGATGCATACATTGCTGGGCTGAAAGCTATTCGAAACTATTTTTCGTATTTGAGTGAAGCAACCTATACTGCGGATTACTACCGATTTTAGTTCATCCGCGTTTCCGCTAGAGGCGCTTTACTAAAATGTATGGGACAATACGGAAACGAAAAAAGTTTTCGAAAACTGTCAAATCTTGTACTAAGGGTACTGAAGTGAAAACTTAAGTAGTAGTTCACCTATTCTACGAATGATGACGCTGTTGGTACTGTATTATGTGACAGCGTGTCGATGACGCGAGTTCTATGATTTTTGTTCACCCAAAAAGTGCCTAAAGAAGTTTTCATTTCAAAAAAACATAATGGCGAATTGGGTCTATGCAAAAAAACACCTGTGCGTACGGCAGGATACATGGTTTAGAATAACTAACTTCTATATTGAATATGCTTGACATCGCTTACTAACATAGTTGTAACTAATGTAAGATAAAGTTATTTTGTTTTATGGATGCTTAAATAAAGGAATTGATCATATTTTTTAACTTTTATTATTTTTATTCATTATATTAAAAAGAACTTAATAATAATATACCTACTCAATAATTATGTACAGAATACTTTATATCTAAATTCAAATATCTTTCGAAATCTAAGTAGGTATGTTTTGTGTTTGCATAACTTTAATACGGGATCTTGGATCATCATTATATTAATGTTATGTTGTTAAAACACTAAAATTACTTGACGTAATGTGTAGAAATAATTACTGGATATTTTCTTTCTATTTAGGGTCGATTTTTCAATCCGCATTTAAACGGTACGATATTTAAGAAATCAATAAATTTATCTGTCCAATAAATTTACAAGGTTCTCTCCGCAGATAACCTCTATCGAAAAATTCAAAATCATGCTATTAATGATATAAATAGTATCTGATTTTTCATTTCAACTGAGGATTGAAAAATCGGCCCTAAAGCAATTAAACCTAGGTTTAATTGCTTTAGGGCCGATTAAACCTATGTTTAATTGCTTGACAATTGCTTGAAACAAAGAGAGCTTAGAGTTAGACAACAATTTTCTTGCTCACACATGTCATCCGAAACAAAATGTTCACAAGTATAGATCTATTTATTATAAAATAACTCACAGATCTTTATCAGGGTTTTTAAAATTAAATAATAGGGTTGCCTTTGACCGCGCTATGATACGCTCTACGATGGAGCGCGCTTGCCTTGAAGAAACCGATGCTCGTGATTTGAAGACACCCAGATTGTAACTATCGGGAACACCCCAATCAGGCAGCGCATTCCACATACTAGCAGTGAGCACAACAAATAAAAACAATAATTTTTTAGTAATTAAATAAAAAATATATTTAGTTACTAAAAACTACGAAAATAATGTCCTGATTAGCAGAAAAGTACAATAAAATATTAATAAATATTATATTTTTATTTATATAATTATAATTTTTTCATTGATCACGTGACTTGACTGCAAACACTATTTAGATCAAATGTCCTTATGACGTCACAGGCAAGTAATAGGAGACAACAATTTGTAGAGTAAGAACTTGTTTGCTTGCTTGTGACGTCACTAAAGTCACGTGGCCCCATAAATGTCAAAGGGAGTGTTTACGCGGTAGTATAATAATTAGAATTTTTATTACCCATTTATAATACAAATACTGTAAATTATGAGGATTAAATCTCAAGATAACTGTATTATATTATAGACAATTTGAGATGGTTTCGTAAAATCAGTCAAATACCCTAATTATGCGGTACGTTAGTTTGAGCAGTAATGTTACAAACAGGCCTCACGGTGTCTATCTTCTAAAGGTCTGTGAACGCAGCCTATTTAGACACATTTTTACTGAAAAGAAAATAGTAAATGGGCCTTTACTAAAGTACAACCAACTTCAAATATTGCCAAACGAGAGGGTATAATTTTCCTCTTAGAATTTGGTTTCAAAAAACGATGATGGCCTAGCCTAAGTTCTAGTAGTAGGTGGCCAACAAGCCTAGTCCTTTATTTGTGACCTTGTCACGTTTGGAATTATTTGTGATCGAATCCATTGGCCACTATTTTCTCTTTCACTTCTTTCATCATGAGCTTCACGAGGTCGTCCAGGTTAACCTCTGGCTTCCAGTCCCAGTCGCGACGCGCTTCGCTGTCATCGAACACTTGAGGCCAGGAGTCAGCTGAAATATAATAAAATAAACTATAATTATACTGCACCCCGCGGTTTCACCCGCGTTATATGCCTACCTTCTTGGTAGCGACAGCAACCTTCTTTGACTTAGATGAGAATGTCTTGTTTTCTATGATGTAATATGACAATGTAGACTACAATTCTTGTTCTTGTTTTTGGCAGGGAAATCAATGGAAAATATTAAAACACCAAAAAAAATCTCTTAATCTGATCGCTACCAAACTTAACCCACCATGATCACTCGCTGACTAATCTGAAGATTGTCTGACATGCATACATACAATCCTCGCGACCCATCCCGGCTTCGCACAGTGTAAGCTCGGCCTTCGGCCTCGCTACTATGACCCTAGGATCACAAAATTTCGTCCAAATAGATCCAGCCGTTTTTAAATGTAAGAATGAAGAAAATATAAAAAAAAGTTATAAGGAAATAGGGAATAATTTTTATATATAGATAGGTATTAGGTAGGTATATGGCTACCTTTCTTACCGACGATAAAAAGGAGGAGGTGCTCTAGTCTACGCGTATGCCGGGTTAGGCGGAAAGACCGTACTGAGCCTAAAGGAGTTTATAATGATGAGTATTATGAACTCCTGAAACACTATGGTGGCCCCCAACTCAACTAAAAATAAATTACACTGATATGTTTCCACGTCTAATAGTTTATTATTTAATTTTATCAGGCGTAATTTTCTGCAAACGTATAATTAACAGCTATTAAAATAACCTAAGATGGGAAGTGTAAACTTTATCTGTCTATACACATAAAACTACTGAGTATATTCCTAAGTCTAGGTCACATAATGGCTAGAATATAAAATATGAATGGCCTTGTTGGTATAGTTTATACTGGTGACGTTGCTGACTTGTTTATCGATATGGTGTATATCGACTGGAAATGAAAATCCATTTGTCATGCTTGAACGATAAGCTGAACAAACTAGCGAGAGTTTAAGTGACAAAATACCTATAACTTACGTAACAATTTTCCTTATTCCACTTAGTAGTTGAATCATTGTATCTACATAACCGGAAATCGAAATATTATGATGAGTCCAATCTGCTTACCGACATAAAACCTACCTATCTAACCTACTTTCAAAACACCTTCCAATTTATTTTTGAATAGTGCTATTCCCCGCGACTTCGTACGCGTAGATTTTCATATAAACTTTTCACCCTTTTTTGCTCCCTTAATCCGGCCCTGGCACAAAATAACATAGCCTATACCTCAATCTGGTCATAGCTAAGCATATTCGTGAAAACCGCATTTAAATCGGTCCAGTGGTTTCGGAGATGTGCGTGGACAACTGGACAAACACAAAAATTCTAAAAACTCTTAACTTGTTCAGCTGCTTATTTTATGACGCCCTGTGTGTTTTTTTGTTGATATCTCGCAATTACAGTTTTTTTTCTACGTTTTTATTATTCCTATAGATTTTTAATGATGTAGTTTGGCTTGCGTTTGACCGCCAAATCGCCTTATGTTAAACGAGGATGCGGTCTCTGATAGAGCACGCTTGCATAGAAGAAACCAATTCAATCGTGATTTCAAGACACCTAGCTTGTTAACTATCGGGGAACACCCATTCAGGCAGCGCATTCCATAGACTAGCAGTTCGCACAATAAAAGAGGAATCAAAGCGCTTCGCACGGGTTTTCAGAATATAAAACATAAAGCGGTGTCGAGTTTTCGTGCCTTCTCTGGCAGTCCGATAGAAAAATGGGAAGGAGGGATCGCAGTCGGATCATGCAGATCCGAGTCAATCAACATTCAAATCTTACCTATGTCCTGTCTGCTATCAGGCTGGTACGTGATCTTGAAATCTGGTACATATTTCGACATGGCATCAGCTAGTTCCTCCGGAGTGAAGCTCATTGCCGTTACGTTGTAGACTCTTCTGTTCAGCCTCTCATTCGGCACCTCGAGGTACTCTGAGAGAGCTCGGAGGGCGTCTCTCACATGCATCATCGGGAGACGCGTGTCGGGCTTCAGGTAGCATTGGTACTGACCCTTTCTGAGGACATCGTGGAAGATTGCTATCGCGTAGTCTGAAATTTTCAAGAAGAAAAGTTGAGCACAATTATTATTCGATCAATCAGGAACATAGGTAAATGCATCTAACTAAAGTATTGTCTCAACAGATTCAACTTTAGGTCATAACAAAATAAAAAAGCTTCAACTAGAGAAACCGGATTATAAAATATTTTACTCATTTGAAAAGTCGAATGATGTTTTAAATTATTAGCTAAGCAAGAAGCCAGTTTGAAAAAATCTCACCTGTTGTGCCTCCACCTGGTGGGTCACTGGAAATTACTCCCGGAAACCTCAAGCAACGGAAATCCAATCCAAACTTGTAGTAGTAATACTCTCCTAACAGTTCCGCGTGCACTTTGGACACACCATAAATAGTTCTCGGCCTTTGCACTGTTATATTAGGAGTAGGGTTTCTTGGGGAATCAGGGCCGAAGGCACCAATTGTGCTAGGAACAAACACTCTTAACTGATACTGCTTGGCCAGTTCTATCACGTTGTGCATTCCTTCTATATTAACTCTTACTGCTAGAGGAACGTTTTGTTCTCCAATGGCACTTAGAAGGGCTGAAAAATGAATTAGCCAGTCGACCCGGTGGTCTACGACGATCTTCTGCAGACCCTTGAAGTCGAGTATGTCAACGAACATGTACGGTCCATCGCTGACGATCTCTTGGGAAGGTTTGATTATGTCGGAGAGGATCACACTCTCGCGACCGTATTTAGCACGAAGATACTTTGCGCACTCCACACCTAGTTGACCTAGACCTCCTGCACATAAAGAAAAAATTGTATTATTTACAGGGTAAAAAAATTACAACCATGCCAATTGCTGATGGCTACAAAAACGATATACCATTTGCTTGTATTATCTTTAAAGATAATAATCTTTAGGTGTCTGGAAGCAGAGCGGAGTGGCTTAATTCCTTTGGGGAGACGTTTCCCGCGATGGACTAATGTAGAATGATGATGATGTCAGACAAAAACTTGGTACATTTGATTGCCCCGGTGGCCCAGTTGGTAGTGAAACTGCCTTCTGCGTTTGGGGGCGTGGGTGCGATTCCCACCTAGGGCAAATATTCATTTGATGAACATTTGTGCTTGTTTATATCTGGGTGTGAATGAATATCTATTTTTGTATGTATGTATTTAAAAAATATGTATGTATATCAATCTCAGGCAACCATTATACAAGCTTTGCTTAGTTTGGGATAGGGAAGGTCTTCCCGCCGAGCTTCAACATGAAGCGTTTCAAAAAGGGTGTCTACAACTACCTCTGCGTGGTGGTAAAGCACCGTCAATACCTCTAGTGTTGCAGGTGTCCATAGGCGGAGGTTTTACCATCAGGCAGACCGCTAGCTTGTTAGCCACTATTTTTTTATTCAAAAAAAAAACGAGTGCAAAAATGTCCCGAATATTTATTTTATTTTTACATTCTTACCTACAAAATTGTGGCCACACCACACCACCGTCCATGTTTTAATTTTTTCCTGTCTAGCTGGGACTCCCTCCCAGACAGGAAAACAGTGATCAATCAAATTGGAAGATACTCACCTACGAGTACCTACCTACCAACTTACTTACTCACTTAGCAATAAAGACCGCCAATATTGAAGTGCAGATGACTGAAAAATCACCCATGATGACTACTGCAGGCAGCGAATATTCGCTGCCTGCAGTAGTCATCATGGGTGATTTTTAACCAACTTCCAAAAAAGGAGGAGGTTCTCAATTCGACAGGGTTTTTTTGTTTGTTACTTCAGAGCCTTATACTGGGTGAACCGATTTTAATGGTTCTTTTTTTATTTGAAAGCTGGTGCTTCCCGTGTGGTCTCATTTCAATTTGGTCCAGGTCTGACTTTTTATGAAGTTGGTTTTTTATATTGATAATTATAGCTAAAGGTATCAAGATTGATTTAGGCCATATGCGTCCGCACCTGTCACCACTGTCACGCCACCTTACCATATCTCCATTGTTTGTCTGTTTTACTTTACCTATCATAATATGCATATATATTTAATATGTTATTGCAGCAAAGCCTATTGCTATCTGTAGTACCTACCTAATCGGAAGGAAGGTAGGTACTTATTGACTTTTGTGTTTGCGACCTTAATCTATTTCGAGTCTGGTCTGGCTTATTACGATTATTGAGAGGGTTAGAATAACTGTGATAAGTGTGATGATGATGATAAATATTGCTATGACGTTTTATTTAGTATTTCAGTGACCATAGCAATAATGCCTGAAAGGTTAATGATTTTGCACTGCGCTGCACTTGCCACTGGTTTGGTTATAAGGGGACTGTGGGTACTTTTTAACCAACTTAAAAAAAAGAGGGGATTCTAAACACGGTTGTATTTTTTTTGTTAGATACCTCTGAATTCCGTCATTTATGAATCGATTTGGAAAATTATTTTTTCGTATTAAAGGATATAGATAGGTACTTTCAGATTGGTCTAGACTAGAACTCACTATTAGAAATATAAAAATGATTACTTAGTTATTCTTTTTAACATCGCAAACGTTTTAAATATAAGTAGGTATTTTTACAAGCTTTTATTTAGTGTCACCTATCCGGGTGTCTGTCCGTCTCTAATCAAATCTTGCAATTAAAATTTGACTTACTTTCCGGTGTTCGATTAAGCTGAAATGTGGCATACTTGTCAAGTTCCGATGACAATACAATATTTTGGTGACAAGGAGCTGATTTGATGATGGTGACGGTAGACAAAAGCACTCCTCGATCGATAACAGTAGACTGGCAGTGTTTGGACTCATTTTGATCAGCACTAACTTCATAAAAGCTTGGTTCGAAAAAGATATTTTTCAATAAACTTGTTTTGTTTAAACAAACACAGCAGTGTATAAATGCAGACTAAATTGTGTGTCAAACAAAGGACAGAGGTGTGATCGAAGGTGATACCCATTACCTACTCAAACATATCTTGCATATAAAAACGCACGAAGTAACTGCCTAAATCATGATCAAAACGGCGTGTTCCGGCAGGCAGTCCACAATTATTGTTCAAACTGGCCACCATGTCAGCTCACGTAACATCGAGCGTCGTTGATGTTACCATCTCCAACTCAGGCTAGAAGCGTTTGATAACAGATCATTTGCGATTGTTGGAGATGGCACTGAAGACATAATAGCACAGTGATAAAAAATCCTATACTAAAATATTTGCATTTTGCAGATGTAGAGATGATTTCACTTTCATTTTACATTGGAAGACGCAGTCGCTGCGAATCGGGTATCGTATCAAATTACCTACTATTATACAGGGTTACGCATACATACTGTACTAAACCGAAAGGAGGTCATTGTACTCATCATTATGTTTTTTTACTATGGGACCAACCCACAAACCGCGAAAAAAATCAGCTGTTCCATACATTTTGTCGAGGGACTCTGATCGTTTTATATGGAACAGCTGATATTTTTTTACAGATTTCCAGGATATTTTTTTACAGATTTTTTACAGGTTTGGGCCATAGTAAAAGTTGTTCATAATGATGAGTAGGAACAATCACCTCTTTTCGGCATAGTACAGTATGTACGCGTAACCCTGTAGACCATTTCACGTGCATGCCTTTACTTAGTTAGTGACCAAGCATTAGATCCAGCTAATTTATTTTCACTTGGTATAGTCACACGTCATTAATTACACAATACAGATTTGTTTCATGAGTTTTTAATATACACCATATTAACTTACTTAATTCTGAAATTTACATAATAATATACGAGTGCCTACCATCTGGCAATCAAACAACGTCTTAAGGGCATAATCATAAAATGGTAATTCATAAAAAAAGTTGATGAACAGCGAGAGAACTAAGGTGACTTGTATGAAACCAGTAAATTTTCAAACTTACCGGTGATCAAAATTTTAGGAGGCTTTTTCAAAACCTTGTCTACCGTATACGTTCTAATATTACACGTAACGTGAGTCCGATATAAATTTCTAACTAAGAACATGTTGACACGCTAATCCACAGTGTAAGGCGAGCGGTAACTGGCTGGTTCGAAGGGGCCTGGCGATGAAACTGGTTATATTGCTGATGTATGTATATTGTTAGACGTAAACAATTCTCAATTCGAATAACCATACTTTTGATAAATAAAGATACAGGCCAGGCTCGTCTGCGCGTTTGGAAAAATGGTTGTCGCGTTCCCTTCAACTCAGGAAGTAAGCACGTAGAAACCTACTTCTTCCTCTAAGATTACGGATGCGAGCACACATTTTGATAGCAATCACAGTACAGAGCGACCAACTTAGGTATTTAGAAAGTGATAGAACTACTACCGATTTTTTCAGAACAAAACTTGACACTATATTAAACAGAGGCGCCTCGTATTTTCCCTATGTCGCAGCTTTAGACATTAAAACCTAATTAAAACAGAACTTTCTTGGACAGCGTAGATACCTAGACAATATATTATTATTATTAATAGGCTTGCGTTTAACCGCCACCTCGCCTGATGATAAGCCATTATGCAATCTACGATGGAGCACTAGAAGAAACCGATTCATCTGCAATTTGAAGACATCCAGATTGTAAAACCATTTAAAACACCATTTAACTGTTTAATTTTTGGATCACTTTATTATATATATTTTTTTTAGACTTCCAAAAAGGAGAAGGCTATCAATTCGACTGTATATATATATATATATATTTTTTTAATGTTTGTTCCCTGAGAACTTTCGACTGGGTGAACCGATTTCGACGATTCTTTTTTTATTTGAAAGCTGGTGCTTCCCGTGTGGCCCCATTTTAATTAGGTTCAGTTTTGTCATTTTTATGAAGTTGGTTTTTTACATTGTTAGTTATTTATTTATTTATTTATAGGAAAACCAACAGCTTTTTTACACTAATATATTTTTTTATTATTATTTGTTCAACCTAACGAGGTCCATCATAAACTGTGGAAGGAAAGCTGCCTACAACCAGAAGAGTTTATAGCACTCGCAGAAGAACTTCCTCCAGGCTAGGACTTAGCGTGACCCTGCCCGTACACTACCTGGCGACACCCTTGTGAAAATTGTTACACCAACTCCGGATCTAAGTGGGCAACTCCAAGTGCAACATGGATGTGCGGGGATTTTCTGACGTAGGTTCTGAAGAGTACAGATGTGGCACAGCACAAACAATAGAACACCTGTTATTCTGGCCTCAGTGTCTTTTTTTAGGGTTCCGTACCCAAAGGGTGAAACGGGACCCTATTACTAAGGCTCCGCTGTCCGTCTGTCTGTTTGTCACCAGGCTGAATCTCATGAACCGTGAAAGTTACACCGTGACAGTTGAAATTATCACAGATGATGTATTTCTGTTGCCGCTATAACAACAAATACTTAAAAAACAGAATAAAATAAATATTTAAGGGGGCTCCCATACAACAAACGTGATTTTTTGGCCGTATTTATAAATAATGGTACGTAACCCTTCGTGCGCGAGTCCGACTCGCACTTGGCCGGTTATTTTTACTTTAGTTATATAATGCCATGTACTTTGTTCAAATAAAGTTTTTATTATTATTTTCCTGTGATTCTTAAGCGAAACTATTATTTTGCCAGAATCCCATGATTTTTGTAAATATGGTCTCAGTAGCGAATCTGTGAATTGAGTCTTACCAGTCGTACGTCTATTCCGCGAGTTCTGGTGGGTGTGTCTTCAATACATTGATACTAGCTCCTATTCTACAGCCGCTGATGATCGAAGCATCTGACATTTCAACCAAACCTAGAATAGCTAGGTAATCAACAGGCAGGTATCTGCGGACCTCACCTATTATTTACGTCTGATGCCAGCATGATAGGTCCTAAACAGGGTTATACAGGACAGTAGTAGTAAGCCAAAAGGAGGTTACTGTACTTATCATTATGAACAACCTTTACTAGGATACCAACCATAACGTCGCGTAAAAATATATGTTCCGTAGATTTTGTCGAATGGATGACATTTTTCAATTAAATCTATCTTCTATGTTATCTTCTTTTTCGCGATTCCAGGGTTGGTCCCATAGGTAAATATATACATAAGGATGAGTAGGTACAATTACCTCCTTTCGGCTTAGGTAGGTACCACCTTTCCAAGTCACTCCGTCTCCGTGTCTCCTTGCACCAGAATTATTTTTATTTATGTGTCTCATGACGTTAGACTGCATACAAGGAAAATAATGCAATCTAAATGATGTCCGTAAAACCCCACTACCTAACATGCAATAAGTCAAGATAACAGTTTTTTTTTTTTTTTTTTTTTTTTTTTTTTTTTAATTAATGGCTATCGCCCACATTTAGGGCACTTTGGCCAACGTCACGTTAACAAAAAACGAACGCGATTTAAAATAAAACAATATATGACCAGCAATCCTAAAACAAAATAAATAAGTAATACAATACATATAAATGCTTACAAACACAAAAATACACTATAAAGCACTTTATACACTAACATTATTGTCAGACAGAAAATTACTTATAATACGGAAAATGGAAATATCATTTGATGAGAGAAGAACAGACATAGAAGTTGGAAAAGGAACTACAAGACTAAGAGAAAGAAAAAAAGCTGAGTGATCAAGCAGCGGACAGGAGAAGAAAATATGATTGAGGTGGCCGTCATCAAGGCCACACTCACACAAAGAAGAGTCCCTGATACGTAACTTTTTAAAATATGTGGGAACACAACAGTGTCCCAACCTCATTCGAATTATGCAACTTGTAATTTTTTTACTAAAGTGCATTCTGGCAAACCACGGCCTCCGAGGGATTACGGGCTGGAGAGCCGCATAAGCGGAACCCCTAGACCTGGCAGAGCCACGCCAGCAGAATGACCATGACTTAAGTAAAAGAGACTTAGGCAGGGATGCAAGATCATGGGGAAAGATACAGAAGGGAATTTTGTCTCCGCAGACAACGGCATCCTTTGCCACTCTGTCAGCCCGTTCATTTCCAGAGATACCAGCATGACCAGGAATCCAAACAAAAACAACTTCTAGACCTTTGGAATTGCAGATAGATAAGGATTCCTTAAGGAGAAAAAGAATAGAGTTGTGGGAATTGGGGGGAAAAAGGGTTTGAAAGAAGAGACTGAAGGGGACTCCGACAGTCAGTAAAGACGAGAGAACGGCGGAGATTGAAAATAAGAATATATCGAATAGATTCAAGGAGCGCCCAACACTCACCCGAAAAAACTGAGGTTTCAGGGGGAAACTTAACCTTTTGTACAATGTTAAATTGTTCATGGAAGATACCACAACCAACACAGCCTATAGGGGAGAGTTTTGAAGCATCAGTAAAGATATAGTGCCACCCATGCCAATCCCTCCGCAGAAGATCACGGAAATATTCATCAGCATGGGGGTCACCAGCACAAATGTCAAAGTCTAAAATTACATTTGGACGAGAGACAATGACATCATAACTAAACGAGAAAAGAGGAAGCAAATGAGAACGGAGAACAGGATCTTTTAAAGACTTATAGGTAACAAAACTCTTCACTAGAAGAGGAAGCTGCTTATGGAGCCAAAACCGAGAAGAAAACGAGAAACTATGGAGAAGCTGAAGTTTAGGGACAAGAGGATGATTTGAAAACTGCACACAGCGAAAAAAAAACCTATTAGATAGAAACTGACGGCGAAGATGAAGGGGAGCATCAACACATTCAACCTGAAGTGCATTGATAGGAGAGGATAGCATAGCACCAGAAACAAAGCGAAGGGCTTTCGATTGAATCAAATCCAGTTTCTTGATACCACCCTTGTTAGCTGGCTCCAGCAAGAAGGAGCCATAATCTAAAATGCTACGAATAATGGCGTTATACAAAAGTTTCAGTGTAAAAGGATGAGAACCCCACCAAACACCTGATAAACACCTTAGAATGTTAATATTTTTCCGACACCGATCAGCAATATAATCACAATGCAACTTTCCACTAAGCTTATTGTCCAAAATAAGACCAAGAAATTTCACTGACTCCTTAACTGGAATCCTGGACCCTTTAACTAAGATATCTATTTCAGGGGGATTGCGCTTTCGAGAAAAGAGAACAATGTTACTTTTTGATGGTGAAAGATCTAGACCATTTAAACACGAGTTTAAGCACTGAAGGGATTGAGAAATACAGTGACTGGCAATGTCAATTTTATGGTGAGAAGTATATAAAAGGATATCATCCGCATATTGAAGAATACGGCAGAGACCAATAGATACCTCTAAATCAAAAGTATACACATTATATAGAGGAGGACTAAGAACAGACCCCTGAGGAAGACCACGCCAAATGATTCTGTGAGGAGAAATTGAAGAATCACTGCAACGAAGATAAATATACCTTTCAGTTAGAAGATTCATGACAAAATTACATAACTTAGGAGGAACCTTCAACAAAGAAAGTTTATTTCCGAGAATAGAAAGCTGGACGGAGTCATAAGCGGCAGAAATATCTAGAAAAGCACCAATAACTGATTCATTTCGAGTAAAGGCAAGTCTAATATCAGTTGTAAAAACACTTAGGCTATCCATAGTGCTCTTGCCTTTTCTAAAACCATACTGAGATTTGGCAAAAAGGCCCTTACTTTCAAGAAACCATTCAAGGCGGTTCTTGATCAGGCGCTCAGCAAGTTTCGCCAGGACAGAAGAAAGAGCAATAGGACGATACGAATTATGATCCTCCGGGTCCTTATCGGGTTTAAGAATTGGGATAATATACTGAGATTTCCAACTAGCGGGAACAAAACCAGACTCAAAAATAGAGTTAACCAAAGATAAGAAAAAGAGAAGTAAACTGTCACTCGCCTTCGTGAAAAATGAATAAGGTATGCCATCCATACCAGGAGCAGAATCTTTGACGGACTTTAATATATTTTTCAATTCAATTAATGAGAATGGCTGATCTAGGGGATCGTTTGACGAAGTAACAGCTAAGGAGGGTAATTCCGAAGGGAGTGGACAATACTGAGGAGCTAACTTATCCATAAATGCCTCAGCCCAAGACTGAGAAGGGCTACAGCAACGAAGAGGAGGACACCAGGAGCGTCTATATCGGCGAATTTTCGACCAAATAACTGAAGCAGGAGTACTAGGACTTAAGCTAGAGCAATAAGCCCTCCAACTATCCAGCTTCTTCAAGCGGAAAAGGCGCTTAGAACTAGCAATGGACCTATTCACTTCAGAGAAGTTCTCTAGAGTCATAGAGCGGCGGAAATTAGCTTCAGCCACCTTACGGGCTTTAATAGCGTTACTGCAGTCCTTATCCCACCACGGAGGAGGAGGCAATTTTCCAGACGAAGGCTTTTTAACAGGGAACGATTGGCTAGCACACTCATAGAGCATACGGACCAGATTATCAGAGGAGGAAGAGATATTAAAAGAATTAACAGGAGGTAAATTAGCAGAAACAGAAACAGAGAGGTCGTGAAATTTTTCCCAGTTAGGACAATCATTATAATTTAAAATATATTTAAGAAGAGGAGGATTAACAGAAACACGACTAGAATTACGTTGAGGAAATTCAAGAAGAATAGGAAAATGATCACTGCCATGAGAAGAAGGAAGGACATGCCACGACAGAAGAGAAGCAAGCTCAGGAGAACATAATGAAAGATCAACAGCACTGCGAAATTCATGAGGACGAGTCCTTGTAGTAGGGGAGCCATCATTAAGAATGCAGAGATTAAGAGTATCAAGAGAGTCCAACAAAAACTCACCACATTCATCGGACTTACCACAACCCCATACAGAATGATGACAATTCAGATCACCAAGGACCAAAAGCGGCTTTGGTAGGGAACTCAAAACCGAAACTAATTTACGAAGAATTAACTTAGAAGGGTCAGGAATATAAAGTGAGACGACAGAATAATTCTTGACACGCACAGCAATTGCTTGAAAACCACTATGAACAGGAATAATAATAGGAGAGAAAGGAATATTATTTTTTATCAGGAGGGCAACACCTCCAAAACCATCTTGTCTGTCACTTCTGATGACATCAAAGCCAGAAACTCTAAAATGAGAACCAGACTTTAACCATGTCTCAGAAATAGACAAGGCAGTAATATTATATTTATTAACTAAATATATAAGATCAGATAATTTATTATATAGTGATCTACTATTCCATTGAAGGAACTTGAGATCCATTAGATAGAAGGGAAATGAGTGAATTTAAATTAAATGCAGCGTTGGACGGTAAAGGATGGGAAGGGGAGTGATGAGCACGGGGAGGGTTGAGAAGAGAGGACAAAAGATTTAAAAGTTTGAGAAGTTCAGAGATAAGCGATTGAACAGATGGAGACTCGGGGGTTTTATTAGGGTTAAGGGCACATCCATTAGGAGCGGCTTCCGCAAAGTCACCCCTAACAATGTTTGAGTGAGCCAAATGGTCATAGCCAGAAGAGGGAGAAGTTGAACCAACAGGCCTGTTTTTTTTACCCCTGTAGTGCACTCTGGCAGGCTCCACAGTAACGTGATTAGTTGAACCCGAAAGCTGAGAGGGAAAAGGAGGAGAAGGTGCCAAAGAAGAAGAAGTCACTTCTGCATAAGTAATTCTTGATGAGGGGTGAAGTTTCGATGCCTCTGCGTATGATAAAACATTTTGCGACATTGTTTTTTTAATAGAAATCTGGCGAGACATTTCGGGGCAGATTTTATTGGTTGCGAAGTGACTACCACGGCACCAAACACATTTGGCGCCCTCCGCATCTACATTGCACGAGTCTCCAGTGTGGGCTAAAGAGCATTTGAAGCATACTGGCTTCGACCTGCATTGGATCTTGGTATGTCCGTACCTACAACAAGAAAAACACTGGATAGTAGGTAAAACATACTGCTCCACTTGAAAAGAGTTATAGCACAAAAAAACTCTTGGGGGTAGGAGTTGGCCATCAAAAGTTAAAACAACCGTTTGAGAAGGTTTCCATGACACTGACCCATCAATCACCAATTTGAAGTTCAATCTACGAACTTTGATTATCGGGCCGCACTCTTGGGGCACCCGTACTTCCTTTATTATTTCTTCGTCGGATAAATCGACGGGGATGCCCCGTACCAGACCCAGACGAGTTACATTATATGAGGGAATAAATGCTTTATACCCCTTATTGGCGAGGGAGCTCGAGTCTATGAAGGCATTAGCGGCCTTAAATGAGTGGAAACACAGCGAGATTCTATTTCGGCCCACGCTTTTAATTGATCCATCAACAATGCCTACAAATTCTCTCGAGCGCTCAAAAAGGAATCGCCCGAAAGTAACAGGGTGCAAAGAAGTGCTAACAGGAGATACAACCTCGATTTTTTGTACGTGAATAACATACGGCCCACGATCGGATGAAACATAGCACTGACGTGCAACCGAAGTTGGAGCGATTTTTTGGCCCGGGGGCAAAAATGAGGAGGAACTTGTTGAAGCAATTGTCTTCTGACCTAAGGGCAGAGACGCAGATACGGGGGTTGGAAGAGTGGCAAGGGGAAGCTCACTGCTCATAGTCGAAAAATAATTTGGGGGTGTGTTTTGTCCTGAAGTAAGAATTACGTCATCAGCAATTTTAAATTCTTCACCAGAAGAGTCAATGGGAGAACATGCTCTTACATCCCGTTTCAAAGCTCTACGCTTAGAGCGTTTATGGGTTTTTTGGAGATCCTCTGACGTGGATATTGCTGTAAAAGCACCAGGAGAGGGAGGAATATCATAATCGGACGCCATTATTCCACCGCCAGGATCAGGAGGCTCTTCGTCGGTCATACTAATGTCTTAGAAAAGGGGCTACTGACAAAAATCAAGATATATAACTACAATGATGCTAATTATACTAGAAATGAAACTAAAAATTAAATGATAGCTATTTACTAGGAAAACTGGTCAATTAACTATGATAAATGGATTTAAATAGAAAAATATAACCGGAGAAATTTTTTCCAATGGTGACACGGCGATGACGTTCGACCAAAAACGATAACAGCTTTGTATTTTACGCAAAAAATGTTATAGGTATCTATCATAGATTTAGGATGTAAATTTTTTTTTAGGTCTGTGGTATCTACTTACTCATGGTTAGTATAGATACATTTTGAATTGTCGGTAATGCCCATAATTCTCATCAAGACCATGTACCTACGGATTATAAAATAATTATCAATTTAAAAAACCGACTTCATACAATTTTCAGAACTCGACCAAATTGAAATGGGACCACAAGGAAAGCAGCAGGTTTCAAATAAAAAAAAAGAATCATCAAAATCGGTTCACCCAGTCGAAAGTTCTGAGATAACAATAATAATCAGACTCATATATTTATATATATATATAATAATCACACTAATATCATATATGTGAAAGTTTGGATGGATTTATGGATGGAAGTTTGTTACTTAATCACGCAGAAACGGCTGGATGGATTTGGATGAAATTTGGAATATACATTGCTTATGTTCTGGATTAACACATAAGCTACTTTTCATCATCATCACCGATTTTCATCACCACGCGGGTGAAACCGCGGGGCGCAGCTAGTAATAATATATAATTCAGTCGAACTGAGAACCTCCTCCTTTTTGGAAGTCAGTTAAAAAACAATTGGGGTTTTGCAAAAAAACAACATAAAAACTTATTATTTTTTAAAAGGTTTTTTAAAGGTTCCACCAACTTTTTCATACAAACTTATTGCTCCCACCTTTTTATTAGGTACCTACTATTTAAATTAAAAAAATAAATAATAATAATAATTTGAGCTGCTTGTCTCTCATATAACCACAGAATACATAACTATAACACGATACACGTGTCGTACGATAGGTATGTTAAATATACCTACTTCGTTTAGAAAAATATTTGCAAACAAAGAATAACAACCTAAGCGACAAGCTGGGTATAACAACAATCTAAGCATTTTTTGCTCTTCGCCGTATTCAAGGTAAGCAAGATTTGAACAAGTTTTAATTCGTAAATTATTTAGGAAAAATATGTAAAAGCCATTGGAGTTGTAAAACATGCTCTAAGCATAAATAAATAACGGAATTAGAACTAAATAATATTGTGCCATACATATACATACCTACCTCTTCACATCATTCAGTACCTACCTATCTATTTCATCCTAACTACGTACTCACATGGCGATTCAGTCTTGGCGTTGATAAAATAAACCTACATAGGCAGACATAGCCTATGATAGGCTAAGGTATTTTTACCTGTCTCACTGTACATAGGTATCTAGGTGAGCCAGCATGGCTGACACCTCTACCGATGAGGTCTCTTACGTGAAAAACCAAACTACAGAAACAATTTTGTTGAAATTTTTATGGAACCAATATGAAAGTAGGTATATCCTTTCAAATTGGTTTTCAGATTTCAGAAGAATTTTTCATATCGGTTTATATTTGAAATTCTTATTATTATTCTGTGCTAATAGATATCATGCAGGCATCTCAAACGCGCGACACCTTTCTTTTCCCATTGATATTCATTCATTAAACATTTAAGTGCGTAGCTCTTGTCTGTGGAGTAATTTCCAGGCTTGACGGTCTTCTGCCAGTGTTTTCACCTCCCTGTACGACATGACATTTGCCTTCTCTTTTATTTGGTCTACGAATAATCTTCTTGGTCTTCCCGGTCCTCTCTTTCCTTCTACCTTTCCCTCTATGATGGTTTTCATTAATTTTTTATGTACAATCGTTCCCATTGATAATCTAAGCCTTTTCCCATTGTCTTGGTAAACTCCCAGAATAACATTGAATGCAATTCCTAAATCAAGAGTTTCTAATGACAGGTTTGTTTATAGAATTGAGCAATTAAAACGACAACTCAATTTTATTGTCCAAGCTTGCACCCTTCCTCGTTACCACACTGCTGATTTAATCGAGATAACGCGCCTTAGCATTCTTTATTTTGCAATTTGTGTGCAAAGAGCAGACGTAAATGTAGAAGCGAGTTTTAAACTATGGCTCACATAAATAGACATCTAGTTAATTAGAAAGCACGAAATGGTGCTATCTTCCGTTTTTTATTTTACTATATGTATACATATAGATCCTTTGTTTTCATTTTGTCAGATTTTTATTTCGTCGGATTTTCATTTTGTCAGATTGTTGTTTATACATAAATATATGAAGCGATGTGTGTATGTATCTCTTTGGAATCCGAAACGGCTGAACCGATTTTAATGAAAATTTCCGTCAATCTTCAGATTAGCCCAGTGAAAGAATCCTGTAAAGTTTGGTATTTACCCTAAAAAAAAAACATGAACAAGAATTAAAAGGCTAACACTGACATAAATTACATCATACTAAAAAATATATTCATTTAAGGTGAAACGTTTCACTTTGGCGGGAAATACAAATTTCAAACAGTTTTTTTGTTCTTGTAGCTAGGCCGGGTAATTATTATAAACGATAATCATGTTCGCGAAAATTGATTATTATTCTTTACAAACTCGCGTAAAGTTATTTATCTCCAATGCACATTATTACATACCTTTGCCAATAAACAAATTTATGTTGTTTCAAACGGTTTATTGCCAAATGTAATTAATATGGTGAGTAACTGATTAATAGCTGTAATCGTAGGTACATGATATTGCAAAGAACGACCAACAATTTTCGCGAACACTATGCCACACAAACAAACATTATTTCACAATAATTACCCGGCCTAGCTACAAGGACAAAAAAACTGTTTGAAATTTGATTTTCCCGCCAAACGTGAAACGTTTCACCTTATGCCAAACGGGATTGCTGTCACTACCAAGAAGGTTGCTTCAAGGAAATATATAACGCGGGTGAAACCTCGGAGAGTAGCCAGTATGTAATAAATTGCTCTTACTTTTAGTATACTTAGTACATGCATAAATTGATATATTTTTTTATACAAGAGCTGACAATCTTCAAATGGCTGAATAGATTTTCTTGAAAAACAATCAAGTTATCTTTTAAATATAATAAAAACTAAATCAAAATCGGTTCAACCGTTTGGGAGCTACGATGTCACAGAAACACAGACAAAAATAATACTCACCGAGACTTTACCAACACATTTCTGTTGTGTGGTAGAGTCCTCATCATTAGCCAGAAGACGTCCACTGCTGAACATAGGCCTCCCCCTTTAACCTTCACACTGAACGACATCCTGCCATCTATATCCACTGGATGCCCGCGACTCGACAATGTCGTTGGTCCATCAAGTGGGAGGTACCCACGCTGCGTCTTCCGGTTCGCGGTCTCCACTCAAGAACATTTCTTCCCCATCGATTATCAGTTCTTGGAGCGATGTGGCCTGCCCATTGCCACTTCAACTTGCAGATTTTAATAGCTATGTCGGTGACTCTGGTGTGTGGTAGAGTATTGCTACGATATTTTCGTTCTAGGTTTTCGCGCTTGGTGAAAATGTGATGTTTAATTCACGAACGAGATACGAGTATTTGTAGGCACAAATTCAACACCTAACTATGAATCTCTCTTCTGGACTCTGTAGTTACGAACCGGCACGAGCCACAACCACAATGGTGAAAGATAAGTTACTTGGTGCGCATCGAGGTGTGAACCGAAAGTCTTGTGTTTACATGCGAAATACTCCGGATCCCAGTCCGTGTTTGGCTACAACGAGCCACGCTTGTCCTACGATACAGTGTGACGTAACTCACCTAGTATCTAAAGGGTTCCAACCCTTCTGTTTAATTTTGCGATCTTTGAAATTGGTAGAAGGATTACAAGGTTTGTTTTGAGCTTACTATACTTTCAGTTCATGGTTGAAATACTAATTCTAGTGACTGTTTATACGTCGAACCAAGCACAGTGATAGAGCAGTCAGCAGTTTCACAGGTTTACTAGAAAATTAGACGAAATAGTAAAGAGGTAAGAACTTTCATATTTATAAAGTGTTACATTTTGTTATGCAAATGTAAACCAACATCAACAATTTTCTCCAAATATGTAATGAGCAAGAACTCAATAAGATGCAGCTGAGGGGATGGATAGCATTAGTAGTAGTAGAAGCGATTATCCTTGACGAAGATGGGTTCTAGTGTGGAGACGCGTGTATCGGCAAACGTCTAGTCTGGTGGCTAGTGGCAACTGAATGGGTGATTGTGTCATTATGGCGTTCTTTGGAAGAGGCTTACGAGTAGAGGCATTACAAATGAAATTATGATGACTTAAGTATCTAAAAGGGTTGTGTAAATAACTATTAAAAACAGTAATATTTATATTGGGGGTAAATTATGCTAAATATTTGCAATCCACATACAATTGCATATTTTGTTATCTAATTTTAAGCAATGAATTTCAACACAACTCTTAGTGGGTAAAACTACCATACAATATTTTTATTTACTTTTTCTTTACATAATTAGCTCATCTAGAAGCCTATGCTTCTAGATCGAAAGGCTGTCATAGTACCTACTCATCATTATGAACTAGATACTTTTACTGTTATTGTGGGACCAATGTTAAAATGGAGAAAATAATATCACCTGTCCCATTAATTTCGTAAAGTAAAAATTGATACAATGATTTTATTGGTCTGTGAAACTAGGTAATTATAGGTACGAGTATATGGTAATAATAGGTATAGGTGTTAAAAACAGTTGTGTGCGCTCTGGCTTCTAACTAGAAATGATATACTTACAGACATCATGACGACTATGACTACAAAAAAGAAATTAATTGCTCACTATATAATATTACTATATATTAGGCAGCCTCATACACTTCCGCGTACACTTTAACATAAATCTAAATAATAAATTCTTAATGCATACTGATGTCAACCAAAGAAACAAATTGGGTCCCATATAACTTAAAAATGCTCATAATGATAAGTAGGTTGACCTCCTTTCGGCTTAGCACCGCCGTTCCGTGTAACCCTGTATAAACGTACCATCATCTCCTATAAACGAAACCTACAATTTGCAAAGTTACGGGATGACAACCGGTGACAGTTACACTCAAGTGCCGTAATTGTACCGCAATCTCGTGCCGCTGACTGCATGCATTGATTCAAGGTACTTCACCTACATCTAGTTCGTCTTTGTGCGCAACACAATGAGTGCAATATTATGTTCTGTACTCCATTTCAGATAGGAAACAATTGAATAAGGTTTCTTCAACTGAAAAGGTCAGCCAACATATTTGGTGCCTGGTGTTAGTGACGGTGACGGTGACCATCAGGTGGGTTACCATAATCTCAAAAACTAATAATACCTACCTATAAGAAATGCCTACACCATCTGTGAAAATTTCAACCGTCTTACTTATCACGGCTTATGAGATACAGCCTGGTGACAGACGGACAGACAGACAGACAGACGGTACGGAGCCCTAAAACATTCTTATAATAACCTTACACTGAATTTTGTCTCGCTCTCTCGCTTAATGAAAGAGCAAGACAAAAGTCAAATATAAGGTTATTTTAAGAATGTTTTAGGGTAGATAGCTAAGCTAATCAACCGATTGGTATAACTACTAATAAAAGCGTGATAAAAATGAGAAGTGTTTAAATACTAGCAAATACGTATTTATTTAATGAATAAGCTTGTGTTCGACCGCCACCTTCCTTGAGATGCGGATTTCAATGGAGCACGCTTGCCTAGAAGAAACCGATTCACTCGCGATTTGAACACACCCAGATTGTAACTATCGGGGAACACCTATTCAGGCAGCGCACACACCACACTAGCAGTTCGCACAATAAAAGAATCAAAGCGCTTCGTATGAGTTTTCGAAATATTATATATATGAAAAACGGCGTCGTCGCTTCGTGCCCGGGCCATCCGATAAAAAATGGGCAGGAAGGCAGATCCGACGCACACTAATTACAAAGTGGGGGTGATAAGACCTGCACTGACATCCCGCTTGGGGTGTATTGTGAATTTTGGGCTGTACCTATTTGTTTTGTGCATCCGAAATTTATCCAACATAGCATTTTCTTTTTGCATTCAGTTTCATTTATTTAGATAGGCAAAAGCCCTATATAAATGAAACAAACCTAAGATTACCTAACCTAAAAGATTTGTAATTTTTATCAATTTCAATATCTTATCAAATCGAGTCACTGATCTACCTATTTATTACCCTTCACATTCTACCTTCAAACTGATACATATATCTTTTGAGAAGGAAGTTATTTGAAGGACAAACTATGGAATTTTAATTTACCTCCTAAAAATTCATGTAAGACCTTGATGTTCCAATTATATCATTCTTTACCGATTACGCAAGTGATCTCGCATTGTTACAATTTCGTCTTCATTCATCACATACTGTTGTAAAGCTCACTCTACCGTATCCCAATTCTGACCTACATCGATAGTCTCAAAACCTCCAAATGGTATTGTGTAAGAATGACGCAAATGGTAGGTACATGCGGTCATTAATAGTACAATATGGTAGTGAAAGTGCATCCTGACCACCGAACCGTTGCTCATTGTTCCCCGTTTTCATTGTTTTCATTAGAGCCGGTCCTTGACGCTACCTGATTATGCCAGGTTTCGAAAATGACGCTAACCTCTCGCTCGCCATTATCGCTTTAATCAGCGATTAAGTTTAAACGATAGAATAAGTGACGGAAGGAATTAAACGGATTATACTGTTCTCAGTGATTGTTTTCATAACCTGTTTCTGGTTTAGGTACCTAGTTAGTTACCTACACTAAACATCTGTTTAGTTTGAAGTGAAAACTTCTTTAGGCACTTCGTTGAGCAGTTTTTGGGTGATTAAAAATCATGGAACTCGCTTCATCGTCACCAAACGCTGTACCGTGTATTTTAAAACAGCGCTATCTCATTTAGAATAGATGAATTACTACTTAAGTTTTCACTTCTGACATGCAGTCCTATGCCTGATTCTTTTTTTTTTGAGACAGCGAAACACAACAACACACTATGGAGAATATTAAATTTTATTAGAGGATTCGCGTGCGTTAATTTCGTGAATATAAAAGTTTTTTTTATTCAACTGTTTGTTTCAGGATACATATTGGTAAGCAGTACGAGAAAAACCGGACAAAGATTATGCTACAATGATCCTCACACATAAATCTAAGGAATGGATCCCAAAGCACAAGAGGTTATCCCGTGGCTCATTGTCATCGTATTAGCAGTCGCGTCAGGACAATCGACAGTATGCCCCAGTCCAGAACTAATACTCCCATGCATTTGCACAAACCGGCACGAAGACATTCAAATATGGTTGGTTTGTTTTATTGGTCTTGAAATTGAAACTAGACAGAATTGTTAACACATAAAAAATAACTTGACTTTCAAATAATAACTTTATGTTCCAGGTGTACTCACAGCGATCTGATTCAAGTATCAAAAGGAATCCAAAAAGTAGGAGACTTCATAAGAAAACCCATAGACGAGCTGATAATCGAGAACAATTACCTTCCATCCCTGCCTGGAAAGATATTTCAAAATGTGAAGAGTTTAAGGCTAATGCTTCGTCACAATGGACTGGAAAGAGTATCAGCTGCGTGGCTGGAAACACAGGAGAAGAACTTAGTCGAAATATTTATCGTAGAAAATGACCTGAGAAACGTTCCCGGAGAAAGCTTACTGAAGCTACAAAATTTACAAGCTGTAACAATACAATCACAAAACCTTAAGAGGATACCAGTGTTTATAAATATGGAAAAATTACGATACATCAACATACAGTCAGGAAGTTTGAATGCCATAAACGAGAGAACGTTCGAAAATTTACCAAACTTGGAAAGACTTTTCGTTCAAGGAAGCGCAAACTTGCGTATACTTAAAGAGAATGCCTTATATAATCTCCCGAAACTAAGGAAATTGGAAATAACACATTGCGGAATAAATCATATACATATGCGAGCTCTCTCTGTAATTCCTTCGCTTAAAGAACTTTCGTTTAGTAATAACATGATCGCAGACGCCACAATGGTCGGGAGAGCAACAAGAGACCTACCGATGCTATCAATTTTGAACCTTAATGATAATAAAATAGATAAGCTAAATGAGGCAGCTTTTGTTGATCAACCTATGCTCGAAAAGATATTGCTATCTAACAACAACATACACGTTATACACCATGGAGCTTTTCACAGAGTTCCAAAGTTAAGAGTTGTGGATTTGAATTATAATAAAATAAACCAAATTCATCCAGAATCCTTTTTACAACAATCAGGAAGCGGAGTTGAAGAACTGAATCTTATTGGCAACAAAATAATGCATATTTCTGAGTTTAGAGCACTACTTGATGCACTGCCTCGACTGAAGTTCTTAGACTTAAGTGATAATTTACTGCAGGAAATTCCAAGAGGAGCACTCCGGGGCCATCCAAGCTTAGAACGACTACATCTAAATAAGAATAGCATTAAGTTCATTCAGGCGGATGCTTTTGTAGCAATGCCTGCTCTTAGAGAGCTTCATTTGAGTAACAACTCTCTGACTGATATGAACGAAGGTCCATTTTGGAATTTGCCTGCTCTCAAAGGGCTGGATTTATCATACAACTACTTTCAAAGGTTACAGCCCAAATTACTGTACAACTTGCCAGCATTGAGGAGAATCAATCTTAGCAACAATCAACTGAAAATGATAGACCCCATAACTTTTATGGAATCGCCATTACTGGAATATGTCAATATTTCAGGGAACGCTTTGGTCTCCATCCACCCAGCGACATTTAGAAACTTACCGGATCTATACGAAGTAGACGCTAATACCAATAGGCTGATAGAGTTTGTTCCTGGTCTACCAAGAGGATTAGAGAAATTGTATTTACAACGAAATCAAATTACGAGCTTACCTGTGCCGCCATCACCTGATTTGGATTTACCTTCTTTGAGAACTTTAGATATTTCAAGCAACGGAATTCAAAAAATTCCCCATGGATGTATGAAAACCTTGCACAACTTGCGGAGATTTTTCATGACCCGTAACGGATTAAGACAAATCGACACAACTACATTCAGTGATTTAATACGATTGGAAACATTGGATTTGAGCGATAATCAAATCTTGTCTATTCACCCAAAGAGCTTTAGCAAACTTGTTCATCTGAAACAAGTCAATTTACATGGAAACACGATCGAAAACTTCGATTTCATGGCTATTCAAGAAAATGCTGCACTATTAGCGCTAGATTTCAGCAAAAACAAAATAAAAGCCATAAGCCCAAGTATAGTAAACAGAGCTCTTGATGTTGAAACTTTAAACATATCATCGAACAATTTAAATGAGTTGCCCATTTCTTTGAATATGCTATCTAAATTAAAGGTTTTGGATGCTAGTTTCAATCACATCAAGAATTTTGATGGAAACTCGATAAACAGCATACAATCTTTAACAGCTATCAAAATGCCACACAACAGAATAACTCAACTTCGTACTGGAAGCTTTAAAGATTTAAGAAACTTAGACATGATTGATTTAGATAACAATCAAATCGAAGTAATTCACCCGAGAGCCATAGCAAACTTACCGAATCTAGTAACCGTCTACCTCGGCAGGAATCACGTAATAGATCTCCCTGACTATACTTTTTCAAATCTGGCTAAATTGAGAATAATAGAAATGCACGGAAATCGCTTACAGTACATTTCTCCACACGCTTTTGAGAACATTCCACTCCTACAGTACCTGAATCTTAGCAACAACCAGCTAACCAATATCGAAAACTCAGGTCTGAGACAATTGACTTCTCTAGAGGTGCTGGACTTGAGTTTCAACAAACTAACTAAAATAACAAGGGCTTCCTTTCAATATATGGAATGGCTGGTCGAATTGAATCTAGATAACAATATGATTTGTCATGTAAGTGGGCAGCCATTTGACTTTATGCCGAGATTAAAAGTTCTAACACTGAAACAAAACAAGTTGACATCAATATCTGAAGCTACTTTTGCTAAATTAAGGAACAACATCGCTATTTTAGACATCGACGGTAAGTAATTAGCTTAGCTTATAGTTCAGCTGTATTCCGCATGTGTAACATTTTTGTTTTCTTTTCAGGAAATCCATTAACTTGTAATTGTGCAATAATTTGGCTTAAATCGTGGCTTTCGGAATCATCATCTGTAGGACCAAAATGTGCAGATGGAACTTACGTAAAGGGAATTACGTTTTCAAGAAATGATTGCCCAAACGATCCAGTTGCAGAAGATTTTAGATCGTGTATCACACACGAAAACGAAGCTTTACTGCCTAATCTTGCGACATCGCAGGTCTTTTCATCTCTAGACAAGGTTAAAGATTACGCGACTCAAATTAAAAACAACTACCACACCAACAAAATCAACAACAAACCATTTCCAGAGGAATCAGACTATTTCTATGATGACTATGTTGATTATCCTTACAATGAAACTTTGATAGAAGGTCTCAAAAATGAAATGGGACTTGTTTATAACAGATCACACGAAAATATTGGAGGTATACCGGTTATTTACGCAGGAATGAAAAACACAACTAACATGAAGAAGCCAGTAACAACATCTAATCCTACTAGCAGCTTTACATTTTTCGGCATGCCTATACCTCCGATAGACGTTGGTAAGCTGTTGAACACGGGACGTAAGATAGATTGGCCAGTAAATGAAAATTCTGATGGAAGTAGCAGTGGTACCAGTGGCAATAAAATATACCAAATGACGGAGCCACCAAAATTCGAAACAGGAGGATTTTCTCCAATGATGCCTACAACGTCAGGAGGCTTCATGCCCATACCAGACCCTACATTGAGCGTAACACAAGCAACAGTAAGCACTGAAGCGGAAATAAAATATAGTCGTAAAGGAAGTACAGAGCAGAGTACTGTAGAAGCTACAATAAAACCACCTATTCACAAAGTCGAAAGTAACACTACGCACAAAAAAATGAAAAGTGAAATTCATGAGCTTCAAGCATTTGTGAATGATGACAACAGTACTCATGTTGCTTATAACAGAACAAAGAACATCGAAGAACAAAAGACCGATCCAAACAATATGAGTAAATATAATTTAATGGAATCCAATTTGACCATAACACAAGTGACTGAAAAAGAAGGTCTGTTAATAACAACGGATACAACAAATGATATGTCTATGCAAACTTGGATGGAATCAAGTACGATGTCTTATTCCTCATCAATTGCAGTGCCTATCAAGCCTACAATGAAATATATTGAGAGTCAACCAACATCACTATCTGCAATTCTAATTCCAAATAATCCAGAAATAGCACTTCGAAACTTCAGCAAGAGACCGGCAACTGTTACAAAAGTGATTATGCCTCCTTTAGAACAAACACATACCAGGGATACATTTTCACCAGTGTCGAACAGGGAAGCAAAGACCAGATTTTCTGATAGTGTGAGTTTAGGGAGCACTAGGACAAGAGAAGTTGATGATAAAGATTGGTATTATAAGAACTACAATAATTCAAACTTGGAGCCTTATGTGGCCCCTGGGGTTCACACTTCCTCAAGTTGTAGTATACTACATAACAATTATATTGTGATTACTATTAATGTTTTATGCATGTTACTGAATTATTAAATAGTTTAAGATGAAATTGTAGCATTTAGATATGCAATAAACCTATTTAAACATAACTTTTTAGGTATCTATATTTTTTGTAACCTACCTTTACTAACTTAGGTCATATTATTCATATATTTTTAGCTCTGACTGCTGCAATAATACATATATTATGTTGCACTGTAGTGTAGTACATTGGCTACCAGTTACAATGACGTAAATACAAAATTAAAGCAGGTGATCAAAACTTACGATTATTATTTAGTTTTTTTTCAGTTTAGTTATGATTTGGACTACTTATTATAACTAATCTAGCCTGATTGATAAAAAAATTTACAAATGTAATATATATGCTGAAAAAACTATTTTATTGATATAAATCTTAAAATAGGCATTTAACAAAAATATCAATTTTGTACTTAAGTTTTGTTATTAGGTTGGCAAGTACTTACTGATCTTCTAATTTACAAAAATGTGCTTTGAGTTTTTCTAGAGCTCTGGATCTGTGAGAAATTTCATTTTTTCTTTCCTTTGGTAGCTCACCATATGTTAGATTCTCTCCATCTGGTTGGAAGCAACAGTCCCAGCCGAAGGACCTCGAACCTCTTGGAGGGACTATTTTACCATTAGTGCGACCTTGGAACAATAGTACATCTAGATCTTCATGTTTACCATCACAATAAGCAAATGTACACACAGCTACCGCAGACTTGTCTTCCCAGCCTGCGAGAAGCGTATTCAAGCCTTCTGGCTCCAGTTTCTCCAGGAACCACTTAATATAGGGCCCCGGGAGACCCTTTAAAGCATTGAAACAAAGAGATGTGTCTTCAACTATCACTGGCCTCTGTAGCCTTCTCGCAGCTTCTTGGCACTTTTTGATTGAAACTTCATCGACCTCCCCTTGAAGCTCTGGCAGATCTAGCTTGTGGCTAATAATTTCTAATGGGAAACTGTTACCGAGAATAGCACGTAACTCTTCTAATTTTTTGGCATTGCCAGTGACGAAGGTTAGAGTTCGCTGAGCCATTATTCCTTGTTATATGACACTTTCAAGTTAGGTAATATTATCTTCAACAAGTATTTTGAAGATTATTTTTGATTAAAACTGTTACTTGGTTTTTAAACCGTGCAAAACACTTGAATTCTTAGGTTTATGGCTTCTGAGACTCTGTCACAATTTTGACAGTATTTTTCGTGGCAGCTTCGTAAATAGTATTATAAAATGCGAAATAATAGCATTCAGTTCAAGAATCTTCAGCTGATTATTCTAAAACAAAAGAGACAAACAGATAAGACAAACACGTAAGTAACTAACTTTAACTTTTTTGGGAAATTTTTGTATCTAGAACAAGTTAAATCTAATGAATTTTAGGAAGAAGACAGGTCATGAGCAAAAATTATGTTATATAATTATCAAGAGACCCTATTTGGGAAGTAGCCATGGTACAGGAATCGGCTTTTTCATTGCCCAGTATCCTACAGTGTAGCCTGCTACTATTTGAATGTCATTGAGTTGGGATACAAATCATCTTTGATTGAATTTGAATTTGATTGAAGATGATTCATGTCCCAGCGCAATGACATTAAAATAATTATGTAGTCTGATTTGAAGGATGAGGGTGAAACAGGTCGAAGAGTGAATTGGGTCGAAAAGTGAAAGGGGGCTGGATAAAATGGATTGGAGACAGCTTTTTGAATCTGAGAAGAAGATAGTGTTATTTAGATTTTGGGACATAAAAAATCAAATAGCTTCCAGGAGAGTAAAAGCCTCCCCTGTGAAGATAGAAAAGAGGGAAGGAGATTTCAAACTCAAGCGAAATCTAGAGCAAACTGCTGCACCTACAACACTATTGTGTGACAACTTCCGTAAGGCATCTGTAAATATAAGGTGGCTAAGGTGAAATAAACTAGGATTATGACATACAAATGATTATCCTATATCCAACCAACAGGGCAATGCCTAAAGTAACATAATCATACTGCCATATGATCCGGCAGAGGCTCTAGAACAGGTGGATACGTACCCATGGTAGTTGGCGGAGGACATTTTTTTTTTCTTTTTCAACAGTAATTTCAGATTTTAAAATCTCCTCTGCTCTGAACCTGGAAACGCACCCCATAGGTTTTTTTAATATACAAGCCACCATAATGCCATCAGCATACTCAGTATGCTGCCAACTAGTTGTTGGCAGCATTTGCATGGTCTCTAGACCCTCATCGGTATATGGGCAGTCCACTGTTTTTGTATTATAGGCTAAGTCATTTGGGTATTTTTTTTAGTAGGTTATAGGTTTGCCTTTGACTGCCGTCTCGCCTGAGGTATTATAAATACCTCAGGCGAGTTAGCTTGTATTTCCGTTATAGTTATCGAAATAAAGCACATGCCCAATTAAAAAAAAATATGTATAATATGTATGCAACTTTCCAAGGACAAAAAACTGTTTGAAATTAGAATTTCCCGCCAGTAGTCAATGCCAGTTCTCAGTAGATAAGTTAATGCATAAAAATAAATGATTGATTATAATTGTCGACAAAAAAAGCATTCAAAGATTCATATTTGACTAGCTGCGCCCCGCGGTTTCACCTTAGTGGTGATGAAAAATTGTGATGATGAAAAGTAGCCTATGTGTTTATCCAGGACATAAGCTATCCCAATTCTGTAAGTATATAATTATGTAAGTACGTTAAATAAACTAAAGGACACGGACGTAACAAAACCTATTTAGGGTTAAGGATTATGACAAACAAATTACTATCTTACCAACACCAACACGGGGGACAAGGGTTAAGTAGTAGCACTTAGTTTACGTTAATCATACTCCCATAAACTAATAGATAGATAAGAGAATAGTGGCGAACGCAGAATTCCCGGGTAATAGTAGTAAGTATTTTTATATCGTCAATTCAATTCAATTTTTCTTCTTGGCTTCTGTGGTATTGCCCCAACTTGCCAATGTCTTGTGTAGATTCAGGTAGACATTTATTCTAGAGATTGTCCGGTTTATGGGCAGTGGGTTCTCAATATGCGTATATGATCGGTAGTCTTTCTCTTGATGATCTTGATGATCTTGACGTCTTTACCCTGATACGGGACAAACACATGACATCACAACACAGATATACATAAAATTAGTTACTTATTTAATAATAAATACAAATATTTATATACATGCACAACACCTATTATAGTTTTATATTATTAATTTTAATAAATTTACTAAGGACAAAAACAAAGGGGGAATATACAAGAGGGAGTAAATTGGAGAAATTAGTGGGTCGGGGAAGGTCATCGGGAACAACTTCATATAGGGAGCCTCTATTATTAGGACATTCGAAGAAAATGTGGTCAGTGGTATCATCATCTAACCCACACTCACAGAGGGAGTGGTCTCGGATTCTGATTTTCGCGAGGAACACTGGAGTACAAGCGAAACCCAACCGCAAGCGACAGATGGTAGACGTTACACGTTTATCAATTTTTTGAATTTGAAGAACCAAGGTTTAGGAGGAATTGTGGGTTGTATTTGGCCATAAAATTTGCCTGTGATGTACTTAGACCTCTGCCAGGCCATATTCCAAGTAGTTAGCAGTTGTGGTTGGCAAACAGAGGAAAGATCATGGGAGTAGACATGATAGTGGTCTTTGTTACCAGAAATGGTGGCTTGTTTGGCGTAAAGATCAGCATTTTCATTCCCAGGGATACCTGCATGTCCAGGTATCCATGCTAGAACAATCTGTAAACCTAGGTTATGACAATTTAATAGTTCTTCTTTGATTTTGAGGATGATGGGAAATTTCTTTTTGGTTTTAAACTGATTGGCCAAAATAGCTTGGAGGCAACTCTTAGAATCAGACAATATAATGCATTTGTTTATAGAGTGAGAGCAGACATAAAGAATAGCTTCGAGAATGGCTATTGCCTCACCGGTAAAAACTGAGGCCAGTGGAGGGCACTTGTTACTCAGAACAATATTGTATTTAGGGATCCAAACCGCCGCTCCTACATCACTGTCTTGATTTAATTTAGAGGCATCGGTAAACACTGTTAACCAGTCTTTCCACTTAGTATCTATAATCTCAAAGAAAGTTTTGCTTGGTTCTACTGAGTTTTTATCTATACCCAAGTTAAGGATGACAGAAGGCTGATAGGTTAATGCACTGTAGTTAGTGGAGAATAGGGGGTTAATTGGGAATTGTACAATAGGAAAAGGGAGATGTGAAAATTTAACATAGCTGCGAAGAACACAAGGTAGATTAATTTGACCTCTGATGTCATCGGGGGAAGTAAGTCTATATAGTTCCTGTATCTTTGGCCAAAGGGGGTGGTCTGAATTTTGAACTAGCTTAGTATAGAATCTGTCGGCTAGAAATTGTCTTCGAAGGTGTAAAGGCGGATCTCCGCATTCAACCTGTATAGCATTAGTTGGTGAGGTTTTCATAGCCCCCAGGATGATGCGAAGGCATTTAGCTTGAATTTTGGATAATTTGTTTAATGCGGATTTATTACCAGGCTCAAGTAGGAATGCTGCGTAGTCAAAGTGACTACGAATTATAGAGTTATATAATAATTTTTGAGAAAATGGATGCGAGCCCCACCACACGCCAGAAAGAGAGCGGAGAATATTCATATTCTTTTCGCATTTAGAGGAAATATATTCAGAGTGAGGGACACCAGTTAGTTTTGTATCTAACCATAGTCCTAAGAACTTAACTGAGTTTTTTTGTGGTATAGGTTCATTATTACACCTTAAGTTTATTTCGGGGATACTTCTTTTTTTTGTAAAAACAATAGCATTACTTTTGGAAGCTGAAATAGACAACCCATGATCATTCAACCAGTCTTCAAGATATAGTAGGGCAGAGTTCAGTGAGGTTTCAGCTTCCTGAAAAGATTCACTGGTAACATAAAGGGCAAGGTCATCAGCATATTGTAGAACTTGACAGAAGGGGTTAACAGCAAGTTCCAGATCTGTTGTATATAAGCCATATAGAGGGGGACTAAGGACTGAACCTTGGGGCAGACCCCTCCATACAACCCTAGATGTTGGCATTGGGTCTTGTTGATTTTTGATGATTATTGTTCTTTCCATCAAAAAGCAGCTTATGAATCGAACCATCTTCGCCGAGATACTCAGCTGCAACAATTTGTTTCTGAGGGTCGGGAGAAGGACATTATCATATGCTGATGCAACGTCTAGAAACACTGCTACAACAAACTTTTTATTTTTCATGGCAATGCGAATATCCGTAGTTAATATGCTGAGGTTATCTGAGGTGCTCATTCCTTTTCTAAAGCCGAACTGTGAACCTGCAGGTAATCTATTATTTTCAACAAACCACTCAAGTCTATTTTTAATAAGGATTTCAGAAATTTTCGCTGCTACGCAAGAGAGGGCAATTGGACGACGAGATTTATGATCGGAAGGGTCTTTACCGGGTTTAAGGATGGGGACTATTATTTGTGTTTTCCAGGAGTCAGGGATAACACCCTGTTCAAAGAATATATTTATTAAGCTCAAAAAATATCGTTTGACGTTTTCATTGGATCTCGTAATAAAAGAGTAGGGGATTCCATCTACACCAGTAGGCCTAACATGCCGACCGTGAGATAGCGCGCGCGCGCACCGCCAAAATTTGTCGTTGTAGGCAGTTTAGTCCATAACGCTAACATGGCACACGCGCGAGACTATTATCTCGTCGTCTTCTCGTATAGCCAAACCACTGTAGTTTAGTTCATTCAATTTGGCTTGATTGCTTCATTTTTATTCAATTTGATAGTGTGGCGCGGCCATTAAATGACATTTTAGTGAATTTGACGTTGACGTTGACAAGTTCAGTCAAATTTCAACAGTTTCGCTAATAAAAATATTTATTTAATCACAGAATAATAATCGGCGAAAGTGTATCTTTGAATTATTCAGCAAAGTATTTAATTGAATTGAATTATAAAATGCAGAGCCCAAGGCAAAAAAATGTGAGTAAATGTTTACATTAAATATCCGAGATCGGTCAAGTACCAAAATCCTTTTTTGTATTATTAACACTACAACATAAAATGAAATTTTAGGAAGTAATCACCTAAGCAGCCCGGAGAAACAAATTAAATGAAAAAAGAATTACCGAATTGGGCAGGAGCAATGTACTCAAGGAGGAATTACTCACTCACCGAAGCGCGCAGGAGTAACGCCGTCATGGAGGAATACCTTAACCTTTTGTAAGTACACATCACATCATCAGCCAATTTAAGTCTACTGTTGGACAAGGCCTCCCTCATAGAGAGAGGTGTTGCCATAATCCCCACGCTTGGCAGGCGGCTTGGGGATCGCAGTACGTTCACCGTGTACTATTAGGATGCTGCTGTTTTGTAAGTACAACACAGCATTATTATTTATGTTCATTGTTCAACAGTTCTGTTAAGAACTGTTGCTGAGTGTTTAAGAAGAGTAAACACATGAGTACACATTAAAGTGGTCACTCTCTGGTAGCATTCGCTTGTAATGTATAAATTCAGATTTGTGCTTTACATCAGTGAGTGGGGCAAACCAAGCATTACAGTGCGCAACTTGTAATGCGATAATAGTGAGTGTGGAGAACTGAGCATTACCGTATGCACATGTGAGATACAATTTTTAACATAAATATACACATATAACATGACTGTCTCAAGGCGCAGGCTCAGTGAATGTTAAAACAAGAGATTTGATGATACTTTCGAATCCTCACACACAGAGCTACAATTTCTAACGTTCACAGTGCAAGAGGTTAAAACATCAAATGCTCCTCAGTGAGTAGAGCTAGCGCAGTATTGTAATGTGAATACTTTAAGTTCAATCTTACATCGTTAAATAAGCGAATGCTCCCAGTGAGTGACTGCCGTTTTCACACAAACCTTTACATTTCCACATTAATATTATTTAAGATAACATGCTAAATTTGATATTTCCTTTTTTACTTCAGGCGCAGACCATAACGGGACCTGAGACGGAATAACCTTTTTGATGATGCTGTGTTGTGATTGCCCAAATGGCGGTAGTTTTAGTAGTTTATTTTGCCTGTTAAACGATTAATAAAAACATTTTTTTTTTATATTTAAGTCAAGACTGATTGAAGAAAAAGGAAGAAAAATTATGTAGGACATTTAACAATGTATTAAGACTGATTAAGTAGTATTAAGTTTTAATTGCCTTAATGGCAGTATTGATTGATTGTGATTGCCAAGTTGGTACAAAACTTAACAATTGTTGATTTTGATATTTTATTTTAATTTTATTTAGACTTAAGGAAAAAAAAACTTTTCTTTGTCCCTAGATTTAAATTCAGGGACAGAATGAGAGGACAGACAGGAGTAACTGAATTTATTAGGTATACAATCTTCCAAGTTTCTAATTTGCAAACTAACATAGGTATTTAAATTATCAAATAAAAACATTAGAAATCAAGTCATGTTTTTTTATTTCTGCATGGACCCTGAGAAAGTACTCCATGCCAATGATAATTTACCGCCACATTCGTAAATCCCTAGGATGCTGGAGAAAAAGAGCAAGAAATTTCACCACCATCACATTTATTTATTAAATTTTAAATAAAATAACATATTTACATACTTGTACTAGATAATTATAACTACATTAGTAAAACAGCACAGAACCTAAGATACTATAAATTATAATATTATACATTTTGTGTACACAACTTGATGTTCCTAGCATAACATATATTATTTTACTGTAAGAAATATAAATTTTGGAGAAGTTCTGCTCTTCTGGCTTGGGCTTGACGAAGAAGACCCACAGGTGTCTGGTTGATCGCATCGCCTACTTCTCCATCCTGCTGCTCTTCCCTGACTTCCTCCATCAACACCCTGTAATATTTAAATAATTATGAATACTGAACAGTATAAGTATTCTAAAATGGTGTCAACGATAGTTCCAAATTTTCCACATCATGTGTTTAATAAATACATAATCGTATTTGTCTAAATTAATACTTTGATCGACCGACGACATTGTGAGAGTCGCGGGCATCCAGTGGATGCAGATGGCAGGATGTCGTTCAGTGTGGAGGTTAAAGGGGGAGGCCTATGTTCAGCAGTGGACGTCTTCTGGCTAATGATGAATACTTTGATTTATAGAATGCTTACTTAAAATGTTTCATTAGATTATATATAATGCAGCAGGCGTAGATGATCTGCATAGCCTTCTCCGGTGTATAGTGGAGGAATCTGTCCATACTTAGGCATCTCAGGCTTCCCTTTAAGTAGCCATTGGTGCGCTCAATGCCATTCCTGACTTGGCAATGCCAGTCGGTGTAGCGCTGTTCAATGATCAAGTCACTTAGAAATGTTTTCAGTAAACTTGTAACATCAATAATAATAAATATCTAAGACTATTTTGCACACACGGTCATCTGACCCCAAACTAAGCAAAGCTTGTACAATGGCTGCCATATTCTGATATAAATTCTTTTTTTTTTACACATACTTAAATAGATATTAACATTCAGACAGAGAACAAACACAAATGTTCATTACATGTATGTTTGGCCTAGGTGGGAATCGAACCCACACCCCCAAATGCAGATGGTAGATTCACTACCAACAGCCACCGGAACAGTCAAGTAATTAATACATATTGAACGATCTTCACATACCTAGAAGATTCCCTAGTTCCCTAATCTCCTCTCGGTAAGTCTATTCATCTCTTCACGAATCATAGAATGACGCCATATGAAGGCATCATGCACCCTTCCAGGATATCTGGCGTTGATGCTTAAAATCCGGCATTCGAAATCTGCCACCTATGAAAAAAGTATATGAAATTTAGTACCTACGTAACAAAGTACATATGCTAACAATAAGTTTTTCCATACAGTCTTTATATTACAATAGTTGTACAATAACAGTATAAAATAGTTATAAAATAATACAATAGAATAGTTATTGTATGAATCTTTGACATTGTAAGCATATAGAAAGAAGAAATTAAGATATCAGTTTTACTCTATTAGGTTGTACTACAGAAAGGTTGTACTAAGCCAAAAGGGATCCCTAATACCCATCATTGTGAACAATGTCTACTATGAGACCAACACTGAAAGCGAAATAAATATCAGCTATTCCATAGAAAACGATCATTCACACTCGACAAAACATGGAACAGCTGTTTTTTTCAGTAATGGTCTCATAGTAAAAGTTATTAATAATGATGAGTATAACGGACCCCTTTTCGCTTAGTACACACATTCCACGTAACCCTATATAGTACTATTTACCAGCTGAACGTTGATGGTATGTGCATTCTTCCTTTTGTTTTCGTATTGAGCCCCTTGGGGCCCAGACGGCGGGAATATTTTGATATGTGTGCAGTCCACAAGCCCCAATATATCTGACACATTGGACTTAGCTCCAAGGCTGAAGCCACACTTCTTCGGGCAGCCACTGTCCCAGGGAAGTGTACCCATTCATTGAAGAGCCTGCAAATTTTATTAAACTCCTTGTACTAACTAGTTAATAATAATAAACTATAAACTCTTAGAACAAAATACTAACTAGATAACTACCTACTATAAATGGAATCGGTAAACTGGCCGAGGAAGCTGCCTACTGTTGTTTGACCCTGGCACAACGTATGGTCTTGCCCGAGTTGCCGCTGGTACCCACCATTATCCAGAAATTGAATTGAGCACAGGACCTAGAACAAGATATTTTATAACTAGGCATTAAATTGACGTAACAGATTATGGTCAAAGTCAGAGAGAAAGAGAACCTAACCTTATACTATTGTATGCTGATATTATATATTGTATGATGCATCCATGTGGTATTTGAATTACCAAGATAGAATTGAATTATGTAGGAAAAATACTCACCTTCAGATGCGCTGGTAAGCCCGCATTTTGAGGCTCCAAGTCGAGTCTTAGCTTTTCTACTATAGAAAGTCATCGGCTTTATGACTCTCCAAAGTCGCTGAAACTCTTTTTCGGATATATCGAAGGGATCACACACGTCCCTTTTCTTTCAATTTTACGCCGTTCGCGATCTTCATAGATCGTTAAGTAATAATTGTAATATGGCACTGCCATTTCGCGAAAATTGTAGTTACGTTACAGAAATCCACTTTAGTCGCACTCACTATTTACTTATGATAGGTTTGGCGTTTTTCTCGTCCTCAAAAAGTTCGACGAGAAGATTGGAGAAGATACTAGCGCTCAAATGTCAAAATTAGCCAAAAAATGGTTGCGCATGTTAGCGTTAGTCGACAAAAGTGCCACAGATAATGAAACCGTATTCATTTGTCGTAATTTGACACAACGAATGTAAAAGATTGCATCGCCATGTTAGCGCTCGTGGACAAGGCGCGTTGTTGCTACTTTCGACGAGATAACGCGACGGCAAAATTTTGTCGTGGTGCGCATGTTAGGCCTACAGGAGATGAATCTTTCAAACCGTCTAGAGCCAACTGCAATTCGTCAAACGAGAAGGGGGAGTCAAAATGGGTCGAACTAAGGGAATACGTCGGGATGGAGGGATTGGGGTTCAGGTGAACATATGGAGGAGCCAACCTGTCAGCGAATGCGTCCATCCAGGAACTAGGATCATTAGAAGAAGGGTTGCTAGAATTGTAAGATCCCCTGAATCTGCGGATCTGTTTCCAAACCATGCATGATGGGGTTGTTGGAGACAGACTTTCACAGAACTTTAGCCAGCCCTGTTTCTTTTTAGTTGAAAGAGTTTTTCTAGATTTTGCCGCCACTCTTTTGTATGTAAGGTAGTTTTCAGGAGTCATACTGTGATTATAATTAATTTCTGCCGAGTTACGTTCTCGGACCACTTTGGTGCATTCAGAATCCCACCAGGGAGGGGAGAATAGGTTGTTTCTGGATTTCTTGAGAGGGATGGATTCATCAGCAGAGGATAAAATAGCGTCTGTTAATTTTGAATAGCATACTAAAGGGTTTTCTTCAGTAGGATTAGGGATGGATGCTAACTTAAGATCCAGAGATGAAGAGTATAAGTCCCATTTAGCACCAGACAGTCTATGCTTTAAAAGAGGGGAGGGGGGAGAAGGTTGGGATACTCTGAAATTTAAACTTACTAATATGGGGAAATGATCACTCCCTCTGCTGAGAGGGAGGACCTGCCAGGATAGAGAGGGAAGGAGAGATGGGGAACATATAGTTAAGTCCACAACAGAATTTGGGTTTTGAGAGGGTAGAACTCTTCGAGTGGGTGAGCCGTCATTCCCTATGCATAAATTTGCCTCCTCAAACGCTTCAAAAAGTAATCTACCGAAAGAGTCACATTGGTAGGAACCCCATGAGGTATGGTGGGCATTGAAATCTCCCATTAGGATGACTGGAGGGGGGACCGATGATATAATTAGAAGGATATCTGGGATAAGATATGGGGCAGGGTGGGGAATATACAAAGATATAAATGAAATATTAAAAACTCGTACAGCTACAGCATTAATTTCTGGGCTGTGAAAAGGTAGAGAGATTTGGGAGAATATCTGATTATGTTTTATAAACAAAGCACATCCGGCCATTCCATCCTGGCGATCGTCACGGAGACATGAGAATCCCGGAACACGATAATGTATCCCAGGGGCAAACCATGTCTCCGACACGGCCACCAGGACGGGGCTATATTTTCGGATGAGATAGCTTAATTCAGGACCCTTCCGACGGAGGCTCCTGCAGTTCCACTGAATTAATGGGACTAGATCCATTATGGCCTATTAATGATGAAAGTTGTGAAATAATATGGGCAACGTTGGTCGGTAAGGAAACAGAATTTTGGGAGATCATGCTTACAATGATAGTAAGGAGTTGGACGAGAAGTTGGTCTTGGGAGTCACAGGAAGGAGCGGGGGACTGGGGTTGGACCCTTTGGAGTGAGTATCCATTGGGAAGAGAAGAGGGACTCTGAGCAACAATACTATGGTGTGCGGTTCGATCGTACGGTTTTCCTAGGGGAGGAGGTCTAGGATGGGGGTTTTGATAAATAGTTTTTTTATAAGACTGACTAGGCTGTGAGATGGCCGTAGAAGGAAGGTGGGGCTGAGGGGTTCGTTCATGGGTACTAATTGCTTCACGAGCAATTTGATTAAACATCCTGCTTACTTTAGGCATTTGACCACAGGCTTCATGGTAAGATATACCGTCACGGGACATTTTCATTTTTATGGATTTTTGACGATTTTGCTCAGGACATTTACTGTTTGTAGAGTAGTGATGGGCGGAGCAGTATAGACAAGTGGCCTCTGCTTCTTGCACATCACAACTATCTCCACTGTGAGGTTGTGTGCAGCGGAAGCATCGAGGTTGAGATCGGCATTGGGATTTAATGTGTCCAAACCTAAGACAGTTCAAGCATTGTATTGTCGGAAATTGGTAAGCCTCAACAACTAATGATGAATAATATGAGAATATTCTGTTTGGGAGCTGTTGGCCTCTAAAGGTGAGGACAACGGTTTGCGTCGGCACCCACGTAATGTTCCCATCAGATTTATTTTTCCTGTTCAACCTTCTGGCCTTAAGGACATAAAGGTTGCCAGGGATTTGTAAGGATTCTACGAAATCATCCATCGACCAGTCCACAGGGACCCCACGCACTAATCCCATCCTAGTAACGTTATATGTTGGTATAACTGCTTCGTATTTATGTGTTATCAGTATAGGATTACTCAAGAATTTGTTGGCAGCGGTAATTGACTTGAAATGGATAGCTATTTTGTTCCTCCCTACTTTCTTGACTCCATCTTGACAGACGTTGTCTATCTTATTCTCATGCAAAAACTGGCCAAATTTGATGGGTCGAATGATTGTGCCAGCGGTTGGATCTGGCTCCACCCTAGAAACATGAACAATGTAAGGGCCAGCATCGGCTTCCTCGTACTGTCTGATTCCAAGAATTGACATGGCTGGATGTAAATATACAGATTGTACAGAAGCCGATGCTGCCTCTTGACTTGTTACTGTTTTTTTAGCAGGCGTTGAACTATCGGAATCCGTCCGATGCCGCTTCTTAGAAATGACAGTTGAGCTGCTAGTAGTCTCAACAGTTACCTCCATTATATCAGGCGAATCCGGCGGGTCCGGGGGCTCCGGCGCCAGGGAAATGTCCTCCATTTTCTCTACTTATTAGTCGGAACAATTATATATAACACTCACCCAATTAATATATATAATAGTAACACAAAATACAAAAAGCAACAGGCACGTGTAAAGGTAATGGCCTTCGCCCATGCAAATCTTAGTTTTAGTCCTTTTATATCGTCATTCCCGGTACAGAACACAATTTTGTTAAACCTCGCGCGCGCACTATATTTTCGATTCGAATTTCGTATGTCTATGTCAGTCAGACAGATTGTCATATGTCAATTTTTTTGTTATATTTTTGCCCATTGCTGATTAGGCTGAAGCTAATAATACGTATAGGTAGGCCATACCACCTCGTCTTATGTATATTTTTATACGATCATTGCCATTTGCCATTTTTTTAACCATGAATCGAGCTAAGAAATATCTTTATTCTATCGTACTTTGCTATCGTAGCGTAGAGCCCGTAGAGGCATCTCTATCCAGCGTTGTTCTTGATACGGCAATTGCCGTAATATACGGCATTTAGGTAACTTAAGCATTAAAATTACGGTATACGGCAGCTATTTAAGTACCGTATTAAAATATACGGCAATTGACTGAAGTACCATAAAAAACTTAAAAAAATTGCGTTTAAAGGAATGCATCAATTTGTTAACCATAGATAAAGTAGAAAGCCACGAAACGAAACGTTTATTGTACAGTATTCAACTAAATTCAAGTTTCAACCCTATTTTTAAGTCATTAGTGTCTAGTTTTGTTCGGGGTCGATTCGATTCATTGAATGCTTTGTTTTGTTTTGGTGTATGTGTAGGTACAATTTACGAATAATAATATGAAAACGCGACTTCGCAACAAATTAGTAACTTCAACTGTTAACGGAACTCTTCTAGCTAAACAAGCAGTCCGTAATCAGGGTAACTGTACTAAATTTCAAGTGCCAAACAACATGATTAGTAAAATGAAAGACAAGAAACAGTAGGTACGAGCTAAATGTATCTGAATCAGAAGTTCTCGAAACGATTCAAAATTTATATTGTGAGGAATAAATTGCATCGTTTTCTAATTACACATACGTATACGTACTTACGTATTTGATTTTTATAATAATACCTAAATTTACCTTAATAAAAAATAAATACAATACGGCATTTTTTTTAGCTTTTCCCAAAAATCCGGCAATTTCAGCATTAGAATACGGCAACCCTAAAATTGACAGGAACAACGCTGTCTCTATCTTACCATAGACATAACATATTTATCTTTTTTTTTTCGATGACATGACTGTCAAAAATTTCAAGTTTTGTTTGCCGATTCGATTGGTTTGAGATTTTATGAACTTTGTAATTTTTGGGAGAGATTTCATCAAATCACCATATATTTGGTGTAACTAAGTGTTAATTCGATTGTTTTGCCAAGGAACTTGCGTGCAGATATCAAATTCACAATGCCTGCTCAAGAAGTTGTGACCACAAAAGTGGTAGTTCATCCATTGGTACTCTTGAGCGTTGTGGACCATTTCAATCGAATGGGCAAGATTGGTAACCAGAAACGCGTCGTCGGCGTCCTACTAGGATGCTGGAGAGCGAAAGGTGTCCTAGATGTATCAAATAGTTTTGCAGGTTAGTTGTGATGACTCTGCATTACTTTTGTTTCAAACCTAACACTATTTTATTTTAGTAGCCTTTCCAATCAGCAGTTACAGTACAGTTTCCCTGACTGTCTAGGTTTTTAAAAAGCTTCATTGTACATTGTAATATTTTATACCTGATAACATATATCATATTCAGTAATTTTGTTGTGTTTCAATTAATATATGGCTCTAGTTTTGCCATTAGTTACTGATAAATGTACAAAATCCCATCCATGGGATTATAATACAAATACATACAGTGTAAACTAGACATGTGTCATTCATTCATAAAAAACCATATCAATACGTACCTGTTGCGAAATTGAACCTGTTCTCTTGACCCGTTCACAAAGTTTTCGTGGTTTGTGAATCTGGCAGGTTAGTCAGTTTAATCGATTGTGAGAACCGTAGGAAAGACGTGTTATAATTAGCTTTGGTATAATCTGGTGCATTGTGAGCACAATAAGGTCAAATGTGTAATGGCATATTTTTTTATTATTATATTCGATTAATTTATGTTTTTGGTATGAAAATCTGTTTGATTCAAATTGAAACTTTGGCATAACGGCTGATATGCATGTCGCCTTGAGAAAAATCTATCATATTGCTAGTTATGTGTCGGATACAACGTATATGCAATTAAAAAAAACAAGTTAATTTCACATTTCACTTTGAACTTTCATTAAACAACAAACAAGAAAAATCTTTTTGCACTTGTGTAAGCAGCGGCTAGCGGCTCTCTGTAAGCGGAAGTGTGAGTGTTCACACTTCCACTTACAGAGAGCCGCAAAAATTCCAGCGAAATTTAAGGGCACACAGAGATTTGACATCTTATATTTCGGGGTGACGAGCGCAGTGCATTGCCATCCAGGGTTTTGAACTGTTGAAGTTGCAAATTCTGAGTGGCGTTGAGCTGTTATGGGCAAGCATGAAGAGCCATCAGGCAAGCGACTTTGCTCATCTCGTCACCCAGTATCATAAAAAAAAAACATACAAGCCGGAGCTTGCGACATGTTCTATTTGATTCGATCCTTCGTGAAGAATGACACATCTAGTGTAATCTCTGTATAGTAAAATTCAAGGGACCTGTTATTTTATTACGTTATAAAGTTTTCATTAAATGGAGAGTAAAAATAAAATAAAAAACATTTTACAAATAAGTACATAAAACTTTTTACAAGCTTCCATCTAACTTGCCATTTTTGCTAGTTTGTCACATCATAATTTTGCATGCTGAATTAGAACCAGTTCCTCCTTATAGATTTTGCTGAAATTTTGCATGTACACATTTATTTTTCTGGTGACAATATACAATATGCAATACCCAATATTGTGATATTTTCAAAATAACCAGAAAAAAAAAAAAAAACAAATAAAAATTAAAATCATCATTTACATACAAACTTGTGTTTTTTTGTTTTCTTTTACAAGAAATATGATGTACTACAATCATACTTAAATAAAGTATGTGCAGTTTCAATACCATCAACAGTGAAGGAAAATATTGTGACAAAATTTAATTTAACTATTAAATTAGAAATTAGTGCAAGGCTGGGGAACGAACTGGGTGCCCTTAGATTGTGAAGTACACATGCTACCCCTTGGTCACCATCGCTCTGTTTAGACCCTAATAATCAAAGTTTATTGGGGTTAAAATAATATCTTATTGGTTTTACTATTGAGACTGGTTGTTACACTAATAGAGTAATATAACCAATCAATAACCTTACTAATTTTAATGTTTTAGGGAGTTTTTCATGAAATATAAGTTTGCTATATTTACACTGTATCTTCAGATATCTAAGTGCTCTTAAAATTTTCAGTGCCATTTGATGAGGACGACAAAGACAAGTCTGTATGGTTCCTTGATCATGACTACCTAGAGAACATGTATGGCATGTTCAAGAAAGTCAATGCCCGAGAAAAGGTTGTGGGGTGGTACCATACCGGACCAAAACTCCACCAGAATGATGTAGCCATTAATGAGTTGATCAGGCGCTACTGCCCAAACTCTGTCCTAGTCATCATCGATGCTAAGCCGAAGGACTTGGGTCTGCCTACAGAAGCGTACAGAGCTGTTGAAGAGGTCCATGATGATGGTACTCCAACAACAAGGACCTTTGAGCATGTTCCAAGCGAAATAGGTGCAGAAGAGGCAGAAGAAGTTGGGGTAGAACATTTATTAAGAGACATCAAAGATACAACTGTTGGAAGTCTCTCCCAACGCATCACTAACCAGTTACTTGGACTGAAAGGCCTCCATTCTCAACTGAGTGAAATCAGAGATTATCTCATCCAAGTCGGTCAAGGCTCTTTACCCATGAATCACCAAATCATCTACCAGTTGCAAGACATCTTCAACTTGCTACCTGATATCGCTAATGACAATTTCATTGACAACCTGTACATTAAAACCAATGATCAATCTTTGGTTGTATACCTTGCAGCTCTTGTAAGATCCATCATTGCTCTACACAACCTTATTAATAATAAAATTACGAATAGAGATGCAGAAGATGGAAAGAAAGAAGAAAAAGCTGCAAAGGACAAAAAAGATGATGAGAAGAAAACAGAAGATAAAATAAAAGCCGAAAAGAAGGAGAAAGACGAAAAAAAGAAATGAACTAGATTAATGTAGAGTTAAGTTGTTTCTAATGCTGAAATATTTTTAAATAAATTGTATTTACTAATTATAACATTTAGTTTTAATTTGATCACAACATAATATTTTAGTCTAGATAAGTGTTTATTTGTGCTCATACAACGGGCCATCAAAATTACACAAAACCTGAAAGTAATTTGTTCAGAGTTGAGAGTACCATCAGTATAACAATTAATGTTACAATTCTATAATTATATAATGTTAATGTTGTTTGTCTCAGATCATTCATACAAGGAGGTATGGTAAACAGGCGTAGCGGGTGTGAAAGCATCCAGTCTAAATGAGACTGGATACCTTTAGTCGAACTCACCTTACAGACGACCTTGGCACCTTTTTAGGGTTCCTTACCCAAAGGATGTAAACTGGACCCAAATTTCACAGATCATCCCGACATAACATACACTTTTTATAGTGTAATAAATAAGAAAATCACTAGGTAATCATTAAATGTTATGATCATTTTGCGAAAAGGTCAATCTTTGCTTTAAATCTTACCTTTAATTTTAAATACCTATTCAACGATACCCAAGAAGGGTACGACAAGAAGGGAAGCAGCGAAAAAAATGACATCTCCATTTCACATAAGTATATTAGGGTCACCCCTAAAATGCAAAATATTTTTTCTTCTCTAGTTTTAAAATTGAGATCTTTAGGTACTAAAACCAGTCATTGTGCAAAGTTTCATGTGCTTATATTAAAAATAATACAGGGTTTTAAAAATTAGGATGGATGGACAGACAGAGAGATGAACAGAACAAACTTTTAAGGGTTGCTTGTAAGACTACGGACGGAACCCTAATAGGTAAATTATTTGATACAACCCAACCTAATTAAAAATACCAACAATCAACATTTTTATATGATATGCTCATAACTGGCATTATCTTTAAATAGTCATGATAAGTATGCCTTCCTATCAGATAACGATATGACAATCTGGAATATTGATAAAGCTTCGACAGTCTTGATGTAGCCACTACGCGATACTTATGAATGTAGTAGGAAAATAAAATAGTTTATAGTGAGAGAAATCTCATCGCAGCAAAAATGGCAGACCGAGTGCGGCTCTCAGTAAGTTTTCTACCATTTTATTTCAAAGTTACAAATTATCAGTGAAATGTAAACAATAACATCAATTTATTGCGTACCGCTGCAAAAACCTCTTGATTTCTCGGCCGCTTTCAGAATTTTTTATAAGTAATGTATCGTATTTCCGTCGCCTGCTGTACTACTTTGTTTCTTAGGACCAAGTATGGCTGAAGCCGCTGGGGTCTTCAGAATTCGATATCCCCATAGCTGTGAAGCTGCTCAATACATCTGGTGACAAGATTGAGGTTCAAGATGACGATGGAAAGAAAATTATCTCGACAATTCAAAATGTGCTGAAGCCACTTCACGACACTTCTAGAGTTGGGGTGGAAGATATGATAACACTTGGAGAGCTCCAGGAGTACACGATTTTGCGTAATTTGCATATCAGATACAATCAACAGTTGATTTACGTAAGTGTTTATATTTAATTTTTAACCGACTTCCAAAAAGGAGCAGGTTATCAATTCGACTGTTTTATTTTTTTTATATGTGTTACTTCAGATCTTTTGACTGGGTGAACCGATTTTGATATTTTCTTTATTTATTTGAAAGCTGGTGCTTCCCAGACTGAACCAAAAGTTCTGATGAAGTCGGTTTTTTATATGGATAATTATATTATACTAAACCAAGTTCGTAAAATCATCATCATCAGCCAGAAGACGACCACGGCTGAACATAGGCCTCCCGCTTTACCCTCCCCACTGAACGACAGCCTGCGATCTGCATCCACTGAACTGCACTGTTAATTAGCACCGTTAGCTTGGGAGCTACTATGCGACAATATACACGTTAAACCTATAACAATCCTCTTTTTGCGTCGGTGGTTAAAAATAAAGATTAATCACATCTTATTATTCATAAATAGTTTTCATCTATTTTATTTAAATGTTTCAGACTTACACTGGAACCATGTTGATAGCGATCAATCCATACGAAATCCTGCCTATATACACCATGGATCAGATACAGTTCTACCAGGAGCGGAGCATGGGAGAGATTCCACCGCACATATTCGCCATTGGAGACAGCTCGTATCGAGCTCTAATGGACACCTCATCAAACCAATGCATTGTCATCAGGTATTTAGATTTTTGTCTAGTTATTTGTAAATATAAACTACTTGAATGTAACATTACCATTATTTTAATATGTACAAGAAAATCTCCATGCTATTATGTATATATAGGTACTTAAGACTGGTTTTCCATTTAATTAGTTGATTAGAAGGATTATATTATTCAAGGGACAGCCTCATATGTAGGTACCTACCGGGTGTAAGCAAAACGCTCCCGAAAACGAACACTGGCGATTGGTAAAACGATACTACAAAAATAGCTGTTTTATTTATGACTAGCCCCGCCCGCCCCGGCTTTGCACGGGTGTAAGCTCAGCCTTCGGCCTGGCTACAAAATATAATATAGCCTATGTCACCCGTGGACAGTGTAACTTCCCAACAGTGGAAGAATTTTTAAAATCGGTTCAGTAGTTTTTGCATTATTTCGTTACAAACCAATCCAAATATACAAACCTTTCCTTTTTATAATATTAGTATAGATAGAAATAGACAATTCAAAAAATTTAATTCGTATTTTCTTCAAAAGTGAAACAAACGTTTTTATAAAGTTTTTCTTTCTTTCAGTGGGGAAAGTGGCGCTGGCAAAACAGAGAGCACGAAACTTCTTCTACAGTACCTTGCAGCTGCCAGTGGGAAACATTCGTGGATTGAACAACAAATCCAAGAAACTAATCCTATCCTGGAAGCTTTCGGAAACGCTAAAACTGTAAGGAATGACAACTCTTCCAGGTTCGGCAAATATGTGAACATTTATTTTAGCCAAAAGGGAATTATCGAAGGAGGGAACATAGACCAGTATTTGTTAGAAAAATCTCGGATAGTCTTCCAAAACAAGGGTGAAAGGAACTATCACATATTCTATGCTCTTGTAACAGGGCTGTCAGCAGACGAAAAAAGGAAACTCGAGTTAGGACGTCCTGAAGATTACCATTACCTCAATTCTGGAAATATGTTGACATGTGATGGTCGCAATGATAGTCATGAGTTTGCCGATATCAGATCTGCTTTTAAAGTTCTAAACTTTCCTGACAACGAAGTGTGGGGACTTTTCAGTCTACTTGCTGCGATATTGCACATGGGTAATTTGAAATTCAAACCGTACAATTTTAACAATATCGAATCTTCTGAGCTGGCGGATGCTCTTAACGCGAATAGAATAGCGACTCTTCTAGGAGTGAACAAGACTGTGCTCTCTGAGGCACTGACACGGAAAACTTTTGTCGCTCATGGAGACAAAGTTGTTTCGCCCCTGACCGTTGCAGCTGCCGTAGAAGGCCGAGATGCACTAGTCAAAGCAATGTATGGCCACATGTTCGAATACATAGTTGAAATGATAAACAAAACACTGTACAAAGACCAGCAGTTATCGAGCGGATCAGTTGGTATACTAGACATTTTCGGCTTCGAAAATTTTGAATCAAACAGTTTTGAACAACTGTGCATCAATTACGCCAATGAGAATTTACAACAGTTTTTCGTCAGACACATTTTCAAGATAGAACAAGAGCAATATGAAAAAGAAGGTATAACATGGGACAATATTAATTATGTTGATAATCAGGAAAACCTCGATATGATCGGGTTGAAACCAATGAATTTGCTGTCGCTCATTGATGAAGAGTCAAGATTCCCGAAAGGCACGGATTTGACATTGTTGTCTAAGTTAAACAGTAATCATAGTACAAAAAGCTGCTATATTGCAGCGAAATCGACACATGAACATCGTTTTGCTGTCAGACATTTTGCTGGTGATGTGTTCTACGAAGTCCGAGGTAATGCGTGTTTCAAATTCATATTGATACGATACCTTTACAATAAAGTGAAGTTTTATTACTGCCTAGTGCCTACCTCCCTATCATACATAATGAGTACAAGATCCCTATTTCGAGCAGCTGTGTCGATAGTTCGAATATCCCTGTTGATAGCCGACTTCAGACTTAAGAATCTATGTTGCAGGTTTCTTGGACAAAAACAGAGACATGCTAACAGCAGACGTCAAGGAGATGTTATTAGACTCGAGCAACCAATTTCTGAAGAGCTTGTTTGCTAAAGATTATGCAGGCTCTCAAAGCGGCAGTCGAAAAGCGGTGTCATTGAGTCACCAGTTCAAAACCTCACTTGATGCTCTCATGAAAACCCTCTATGCATGTCATCCATTCTTCGTGCGATGTATCAAACCGAATGAATTCAAGAAGCCAAGGGTAATGTTCACCTAATTAAATTGATAATTTACTGCGTTTATAGCAGTGTTTCTTTCATTTGCTTTTTTGTTTCAGCTTTTCGATCGAGCTCTCTGCGTACGCCAGCTCCGGTATGCTGGTCTAATGGAAACGGCCAAAATAAGACAAGCCGGCTTCCCCATCCGCCACTCATATGCCGAATTCGTTCACCGATACCGCCTCGTCGTGCCCAACATACCTCCCGCTGAGAAAACCGACTGCAAGGAAGCCACCAAGAAAATCTGCTCAGCAGTTCTACAAGACCAAGAGTTCAGACTCGGTCACACAAAAGTATTCCTCAAAGACGTCCACGACGGGATTCTAGAAGAACTGAGACACAAAGTTATGATTACAGCGGTAATCAGGGTGCAAGCAAATGCGAGGAGGTTCATATATCGAAGGAGATTTTTGAGAATGCGAGTGGCGGCCGTTGTCATACAGAAACATTTCCGCGCCCGAGGTTACAGAAAACGTTATCTCATTATGAGGAGAGGCTACTTACGAATCCAGGCCGTCGTCAAATCCAGAGAACTGAGAAGAACATTCGTCAATCTGCGAGTATTCTTTAGGAAACTGCAAGCGAATTGTAGAGGATATCTCATCCGAAAATTGGTTAAAGAAAAGGGTCACATTATTAAGGCGAAAATGGCGCAGTTTGGTGGCGAAAAAGCTGCTTTGCAGAGATCTGGAAATGCTAAAGGCTCAGAAGACGACCACGAGAAGAAGTATAATGAGCTGATGAGATCGATTTGGTTTGTGAAAGACGTCCCCATAGAAAATAGCATTCAGAATGCTCATGCCATCGACGATAGATACGTGGACGATGTGTTTGGGTTCTTGAAAGACAGTGCTACCCCCGCAGGTACGGTACGCGGCACTGGTTTTGGTGTGGTAAGTGTCTTCACTTTTCTTTTTTCTTACAAATATACATTTTTCTTTCTTTTTTGACTCAGTCATCATATCCAATCTGTGCTATTTGTCTTCTATGCTACCTATTTCGTCTTTTCATGAACTATTATTTATTTATCAAGCTAAATATTTATTAGAAAGTACAATAAAATTAGGTAAGAAGAGTACCTTCTGTATTTTACATAGAGTAACAGCTTTACTTAAAAACGTTACTTATACATAAAAATGTTGTCTCGTTTTCTTGTGTGACTATTTCTGTTTGCGAAAAGTCGACAGCAATTTTTAAGCATTGTAAGTTTTTAAGGTAAGTAAGTATATACAGGGTTACGCATTGGTACATCCTGTACTAAGCCGAAAGGATGTCAAAAGAGGTAATTTGTAGTCATCATTATGAAAAAACTTTACTATGGGACCACCCCTGAAATCGCGAACTCTTGTTTTTCTGATCTGAATGAAATGCAAATAAAACCACACTTTATTATTTTTGTGTAAGGTTTTATTTGAAATTGATTTATTGTCTAAAACTTTTTGAGAAGATTCCAGAAATATGTAACAATAATATTAAATATGTAGTAGTTTATTAGAAATAGCCAATGACATCTCACCAAGGGGGAGAGGGGATCGAAAAATCACCAAAAACACCTCACGTAATTAATGGACGCCCCCTTAGAATAACGACATGGCGCGATAGAAAACTAGAAAACTAGTAAATAGGGTATATTATTATATTCGTGTTATTAAATTTTTCAATTATGTCGCTTGTTTCCCGTAGGCTCAGGCTCTACCAAAAGTAGAGATAACTTTCTTACTTATTTGTTACAATATTGAGATTGCCTCATTAAAAATGTACACAGGTACGATATAACTCATTGCGGACGCCCCAAAATTAAATTTGCAGACAGCGACAGTGAAACCTGAAATATCCTCTGTAATCCCAATGCCGCAACAGAGCGACGAAGAACCATTTGACGAGTTCAACTTTAGAAAGTTTGCGGCGACATACTTCCTCGGAAACATGAGCCACCAATACTCCAGAAAGCCTTTGAAACATTCCCTCTTAGATCTACCCTCGCCGATTGATAAAATAGCCGCTCAAGCAGTTTGGATCACGATACTGCGCTTTATGGGAGACTTGGCTGAACCGAAATATGCCGACGATAAGATTGATAATGTGCCAGTTATGACGAAGCTAACCGATACTGTGGGTAGAGCTTTCCAGAAGAGTAAAGAATTTGAGGTGAGAACTCCATGCACTCAATTTGAGGGATCATCAAAGAGAATGTAACACTACTTAACATTATAAAATCTTGTACTCGTACGCATTTATTCGTACAATCAGTATATGTCAGATATATAATAACCAATAAAAATAAGAGTAGGTATTTAGTAGTAAGTAAAATCTAATAATAAAATTCATTTAGGTTGTTACGTGTAAATCATCGATAGATATTGTAGAACGCTTGATTGAAAAGACAGTGTAGCTAATAGCTATAACCTTGCTAACCTTGCTTTAATTCAAATCAAATCATTTATTCGGGCTTAATTTATGGTAGGTTATAGTATTGATCCCAGAGGCTCCCGAACTAGTCAGAGACTGTGTCACGGGAGCCATAATAATTATAGACAAGTTCGACGCCTCAACTAAATTCTCAGGAAGCCTATTGTGGATCATTGTGCCCACAACATGAGTGAACTTACCACAAAGTTCACTCATGTCCACACTTGGCCAGTGACCTTTTTACGGCCTGTGCTTGTGGCGAGTAGTGCGCTGATGGGATTGACTTTAATCACTTGTGTAAGACTTTTTAAATTCCTAACAAGTCCATCGTATTCCACCACTTCAATGTCTATTTTACAGGAAATGCTAGCAAAAGACACGAACAACGATGCAAACAGAAACAAGATGATATCGAAGACGTTGAAACGTCAAACGAAACTGAATGAAGAGTTTATAAAAAGCTTAATGAATGACGAAATCACTAATGAAATGTACAGCACATGGCTGAACTCTCGGCGAAGCACCAATTTGGAGAAACTACACTTCATCATAGGCCATGGAATCATAAGGAAAGAACTTAGGTAAGTTATTTGCAGCTTTCCCGTTGCGCTGCGTCCTTGATTGTATTATAAAGTAGAAAAGTGTAATTGGTTTATATTTTGTTTCAGAGATGAAATACTTTGCCAGCTCTGCAAGCAGATCACTAACAACCCATCTAAGGTGTCTCACGCTCGTGGTTGGATTCTTCTGTCACTCTGCATTGGCTGTTTCCCGCCTTCTGAACGATTCGTGAAATACCTCCGCTCGTTCATCCGTTCCGGGCCTCCTGGTTACGCGCCCTATTGCGAAGGAAGACTTGTCAGAACCTTCAAGAATGGACCACGAACTCAACCACCAAGCTGGCTCGAACTTCAAGCAACAAAAACTAAAAAACCGATCCTGTTAACTGTGACCCTGATGGATGAAACTTTCAAGACCGTTCAGTCAGATTCGGCGACGACCGCTGACGAGGTTTGCCAACAAATAGCTGAGAGTGTCGCCTTGACTGATACTTTTGGCTTCTCTCTATACATAACTTTGTACGACAAAGTCCTTTCGCTGGGAAGTGAAGGAGAACACATAATGGATGCGATATCGCAATGCGAACAGTTCGCTAAAGAACAAGGCACTACGGAAAAGAATGCTCCGTGGAGACTGTTTTACAGGAAAGAGGTCTTCACTCCTTGGCACAATCCTATGGACGATCCGGTCGCAACCAATCTTATCTACTACCAAGTGGCTAAAGGGGTAAAATTCGGCGAATACAGGTGCAATTCTGAAAAGGACTTAGCGATGATTGCTGCTCAACAACATTACATCGAATATGGACCTGGCATAGATCCGAATGTTTTGAGAAAAGTTATTGTTAATTACATTCCGAATCAGTTCATTCAATCCAACGATGCTGCCCTTACTAAATGGGAACACCTCGTAACTAAAGCATTCGAATCATCACAGAGTATTCAGTCCAAGATTGACCCGTTGAGATGTAAAGAAGATATCGTTATTTTCGCAAAGTTGAAATGGCCCATGCTATTCTCGAGATTCTTCGAAGCTATCAAATTAAAAGGCGAATCAATCAACAAAGATCTCGTAATAATCGCTGTGAATTGGACTGGTATCTACATAGTCGATCAACTGGAACATATTTTGCTAGAAATATCATACGCTGAAGTCACATATGTAGCTTATAATGAAGATGAAGACTATGATAATGTAGGAAGAATCACAATAAAGACAATTCAGCAAGAAGAATTTGTGTTCCAAAGTGTCGATGCAAGTGAAATGAGTTCGCTAATTATATTTATCATAGATGGACTTAAGCGGCGATCGATTTACGTTATTGCACAAACAGAGTCTCAGGGCTACAATGATGCGTCATCGTTCTTAGAATATAAAAAAGGTGACCTGATAACTTTACTACACGATTGTACAGGAGAAACCTTAATGCACTCCACTTGGGGCCATGGAGCGTGCAACGGCCAAGAAGGCCTATTCCCGACTGAGCAAGTCTACATCTTACCTACATTAACAATACCGTCTAGCACAACATTGGAAGTGTTTAAGAAAGGCACCATTGCTACTGATAAGAAGCCATCGAAATACAATACACTTCAGAGGAAGCGAATGCATACGCTCGAGAGGTATGCTAAAGAACACTTTAGAGAAAATGATGACATCAACACATCGATTTCAAGGCAGTCTACTTTAACCACGGCAAAGAGATCGATCACGGGTGACTTATGGGCACACACTCGAGAACCGCTGCGCAAACCGCTACTTAAGAAGATATTAGGCAATGAAGCTTTAGCTAAATGTGCAGTATCTGCATTCTATGGCATTCTGAAGTACATGGGAGATATGCCAGCCCCTAAAGCTAGGTCAGCTACTGAGTATTCTGATGAGATATTCAGAGCTGCGCTTACAGAACCAAGCTTACGCGACGAAGTATATTGCCAAATAATGAAGCAGCTGACGAATAACAGGATACAGCTGAGCGAGGAACGAGGCTGGGAGTTGATGTGGCTTGTGACCGGCGTGTTTGCATGCGGCCAAACACTGGTCAAAGAGGTTGTAGAGTTCTTAAAAACAAGGCCGCATCCTATAGCAAAGGAGTGTCTAAAACGCATCTTCAGAACCCAGAAACATGGAGCTAGGATGTATACACCGTATGTGGTTGAAGTAGAAGCTATTCAACATAGAAGCATGCAGATATATCACAAAGTGTACTTCCCTGATGACACTGATGAGGCATTTGAAGTAGACTCCTCTACTAAAGCCAAAGACCTATGTGAGCAAATAACGGGTAGATTGAATCTTAAGAACAGCGATGGTTTCAGCTTGTTCGTGAAAATTACCGATAAAGTTTTCTCAGTTCCTGAAAATTATTACTTCTTTGACTTTGTTCACGAGTTAGTCGAATGGATGAAACAAACAAGGCCTATTCGAGGAGGTAAGATCTCTAGTTAGTCCATTTGTAAATTCTCATATTTATTATATCCTTATGCATTTTATCATATTTTATTTTGTACAGCCGGGTCACAAATGCAGATGAACTACCAAATATTCTTCATGAAAAAGCTCTGGATCAACACTGTTCCTGGGAGAGACAAAAACGCAGACCAAATATTCTACTACCCTCAAGAGTTACCAAAATACTTGAGAGGCTATCATAAAACTACGAAACAAGATCTAGTAGAACTTGCCACTTTAGTATACAGAGCAAGGTTTGGCAACGATCAGACGTTGCTACCTCAAATACCGCAAATGCTCAACGACCTCTTACCTCCCGACATGGCGAAGATACAGTCTAGCTCTCAATGGAAGTCACAAATATCAGCGGCGTATCTTCACCAAGGGGTCATGACGGAGACAGAGGCTAAAGAAAGGTTTTTGAAGAAGATATATCAGATGCCTACGTTTGGGACAGCATTCTTTGAAGTGAAGCAGACCTCAGATCCGTCATACCCTGAAATGGTCGTTATTGGAATAAACAGGAATGGTGTCAGCATCATTCATCCACAAAGTCGGGTAAGTACTTCCAGGAGCATTCTTAAGCACTCGAGCTTATTTCGGCCACTCTCTCTCGTTACAATGTAACGTTAACGTCAAAATTAAGGAAGATACTAGATAGTAGTAGACTAAGATAGTACATTTAAGCATTTTAATGTCTTGCTAAACAGAATACATATACTTACACAAGAAGTCATATGGATGTACGACATACAAACTCCATTCTGATACTCACTTTGCGGGAAAGGGACAGAGCATCCCATCCTAATCTGACCATAAACTATTAATTAATTTTTTAAACCAATCAATCACCTGTCCGATAACGTGCTGTCGCAACAATTTGGAATTTTACAAGTCTATACTAATATTATAAAGAGGAAAGATTTGATTGTATGTTTGTTTGTTTGCATTGAATAGGCTCCGAAACTACTGAATCGATTTGAAAAATTCTTTCACTATTGGGAAGCTACACTATCCCTAGGTGACATAGGCTATATTATATTTTGTAGCGAGGCCGAAGGCCGAGCTTACACCCGTGCGAAGCCGGGGCGGACGGCTAGTAGGTAATATGTAAACTGGATGAGAATAGAATAATTTGTTACCATCGAACTCATCTGATGATGGAGCCAGAAGCTGCATAGTGGTTCTTCAATAGGTGCTCGTAAACGATTTTTGACTTGTTCGGTTTGGTTAAGACTCCCATAAAATTGATTTTAAAACTATATTTATTATTCTAGGACGTCTTGGTGACGCATCCGTTCTCTCAGCTTTCGAACTGGTCATCGGGTAATACCTTCTTCCATATGACGATGGGCAACTTCTTGCGAGGGACCAAGATACTCTGCGAGACATCATTAGGATATAAGATGGACGACCTCATTTCTTCATACATCGCGGTTTTGAGACAATCCCTCAACCAAAAGTCTAGGCGGTAGATTTTATAGCACTAACCTAGCTCAGTGTGAAACTACGTATGAGATATTATTATAAATTATGTTAGTACATACGATAAATAAAGCTGTAAATACTTTAAGATAAAGTTGATAATAAATTATTCTATATTATTAGTAGGTAACTACCTACTTTTTATTATTATTAAAGTAAGTATCTAGTTACCTACATTACATGTACATACAAAATTATAGGTATTTAAGCTTTTCATGATAGTGGAAAAATATTCAGTAGCACTAACACTCGAAAGTAGATAAACAAATAAAGAGTAGATAGGTACCTAATGGAGTTTTTATCGACTAAATTACAAAGGTTTTTGTTAACAAACTTTGATGATGATGATGATGATTCTGAACCCGGCGCTCCTCTCGTCTCGACCGACAAACATCGTGAGTGTAAGCCATTTTGTAATAGACATAGTTTATTCGTGTTATTTCCAATACTCCATAGAAGCTACCAAGAACATAGTACCTAACCTCCAACAATTTACTAGGGTATTACTTTGACTTGACCATGATGACTTGTTTGATGATATCCCTTGCCGTGGAAGATATTGAATAGAACTTTAAAATATTTTTATACTTGACAATGACAAATGCACATGACGTGCGACGCCTAAATCCTCTTATAGCCGTAACAGACGTACGGACTACGGACCACGAACCATTTACATAAAGAAGTTTTGGCGCCAAGCCAACCAAGTAGGTATTTATATTCTCTTTGGCGCCAACAAGAAAAAAACGTGTCTCATCCACAGACATATAATACAAGGTCTCATTGTATTATTTTCAAGTGTTAATACGTAATAAGGTGGAGTATTATTTATTAAGTACCTATTCGTGGATGTGCTTGAGTGTGGTAAATTGATATAACGCGGTGAGACATGGATTTTCCAGTTGTTTCCAAAGCTCCATAGAAGCCTCTTGTAAAATCTCCATCACTTTACTTAAGCATGACTTGGTCTTGACCGTGACTTAGTTTGCTTGTGGCTTGTTTATGTCGCTATAAAGTACTTCGTAAATATTATTATTATTACGACTAAAGGACTCTGTATCCATGGTCAAAAAATAGCGGTTTAAAAACGTTGTTATGTTACTGTCCAACTGTCATGTCCAAGTCATGTCAGTGAATTAGTTTTTTATTAAATTCTTAAACTTAGAAATAAATACTGAAACTGAATAAAAAAGTCTTACAAGCACAAGCGAATCAAGTTACTAGAATGTATATAAAGCCACCAAATGATTTCGCTTTGGAAGAAGGCTTGGATTTAAGGTAAAGTTTTTATCATTTACTCATTATTCTCTTATAAAATAGTTTTCCCTCATAAAATATTCATTCCCTCTAATGTTTCCTCTGCAGGCCTAGCACGGGCCGTAGACAAATTGTCTTTCCTCTGTTTTTATCGAGTGAAAGGAGGCACTGTCCTCTACTCATATGATAGGTGTCTATAACTCTTTATTTCACAGAAAGTTACCAACTGGTTCGGTCTTACACATCAATGAACATTTAAATGATCCTGAAGATGACCTAGAACCAAGTACAGAACGCCAAAATGTAGATTTTATTGGACATAAAGTTGGTAGTTTTGCTACATTGGCTGAAACCATGACCGATATTCATCAAGGCTTTGTGAAAAAGAAAATTTTAGAAGAAGGAGGTGGGCTACCTCTTGAAGAACCATGCACAGTATTCATAGCATTCTCTGCTTACTTTGATAATGCTGATGAGCCCTATGATGTCCATAGTATGAAAAAACCATTGGTAAGATTCTCCATCTAGCTTGTTCATGTCTTTTTAGAGTGCCGTACCCAAAGGGTGTAAGCGGGACCCTATTATTAAGCCTACGCTGTCTGTCTGTTCGTCCTACCTTATAACAGCTGTATCCTTCAAACCATAATAGATAGTTGAAATGTTTACAGAATATGTAATGTTACGGTGGAATAAAAACCAAAGCAGATTCAAAGTAAAAACTAAACAGAGGTCCCCAATTTACAAACATATTTAAAAAAATGTATTTTTGTATTTGCTCTAATATAAAAATAATAATTCGTATAAGCGTCAAACATGGCATGATTATAGTATACACTCTAAAGTAAAACAAAGAAAAATAAAAAATGGTCAAGTGTGAGTTGGTGGCAAATTTTTGTTCACCAAGTTAAGCAACATCATTACTTTGGGATGGGTGACCACACCTGGATGTGATGTAGTATTTGTTGTCAATGTGATCAAGACGCTTTTTTGTATTTTGTGGTGGTATGGAACCCTCAGTGAGCGAGTCAGACTCGCACTTAGCTGATCTGTATGTATTTAAAAATATATTATGTATGTAGTCTCTGGCAGTTATATTACAAGCTTTGCTTAGTTTGGGGTCAGATGACCATGTGTGCAATAATGTCCCAGATATTTATATTCATTATTAAATGTAAGTCTGTATATCCATTCACGTAAACACAATACTCTCCTTTTTGCTTTGTGTGGTCAGGTAAGAAGAGCATTGTTTACGGTTTCTTTTGTCTATTAAAAGATTTATTATATTTAGAAGAACTTTATGTAAATCTACAAGTATTTCCTGAGCAATATATAAAAGGAATCAAACATATCGGATTCACGTTTCTAGGGTTATACACATTTGAGTTTTTTTTTTTTTTAATAATGAATTCTTTGTCTTTGTTTAAATTAGTATTTTATGTTTTCTCATGATACAATTTTAGGAGGTGAATCTTTCAATGACTGACCATGAAGACCATGGCCTAATACCTGGACTTGACATAGCCATCAAATCAATGTTAGTTGGAGAACTATCAATATTTCTCTTTTCACATGAAGTTGCATATGGAGAGTATGGAATCCCACCAAAAATACCGGCTAAAGCACAGTGTGCTTTCTATGTCAAACTTGTAAAGAAAACATTAATTTCTCAAAATAAGTAAGTTTTAGGCAACCTATATCCTATTCTTCTTAATTGAATACAATGCGATGTATTTTTATTTTAACATTTGGTAATTTTGCTTCTCTGTCTACAGGAAAATAAATTTCTCAGAGCCAAATATGTATGGTAGAGTAGAAAAGCAAGTCAAACATTACTATGCGGCTGGAAGTTTGCTGTTTAAATCAAATAATTTCACACAAGCAGCAAATGTCTTCAGCAAAGCAATCTGGATGCTCCATAAATGCCGTCTCGCAGATGAAACAGAAGAAAAGAAACAAGAAAAGTGGCTCCAAAAGTTTTATTACAATTCAGCTATTTGTTACAATAAAGCCAAGTTACCTCTGAAGGCTTGTATAGCTTGTAATGAACTCAATCGACTTCAAAATCTTTGGAACAACAGTAAAGCCTTGTTCCAAAATGCCAAAGCTCTCAGAATGATTGGACAATATGATGCCGCAGAAAAGAGACTCAAAAGAGCAATGGCATTATGTTCAGATTCTCATTATGATGACATGTCTGCTGAAATGGACCTGCTGATAAAAACGAAGGAATCTTGCAATCAGAAAAGGCTCATGGGAATTAAATTAACTGAAAAACACACAGCTAGTGATGACTATAGAAAAGAAGTTGATACACTGATTAAGAATTTCAAAGAAAATGTTAATTTGTGTCAGTTGACTTTGCCCTCAGGCTTGGGTTCTTTTGAACTTAAGTATTTGAAAGAGGTGTGCATTCGAGAAAATTTATTTATGCGTTCAGTTGATGTTCCATTACAGAAGGAAGCAGAAAATGAAGAAGATAGCACAAGCAATCCCGAAACTACTTTTGCGATTGACAAGGAGGACATTCAGTCATCTTGTGATTGAAAAATTGAAGAACACATGTGATGTCAATACAAATCATAAAAACATAATGAAAAAGTTGTGATAATCAATAACTCAGAAAAAAACAATAGAAGCATTATACCTAGTTCCCCCTCTAGCACTAACACCTCCCTTGGTCCTCCATTTGATTACATTTTGAGCATATTGTTAGCAGTTAGTTGCGTGTCGCTCATATTGAAGTGTGCAGATGTAGCATGTTGCAGTTGCTCATGGTGTCCAGAGGTGTTGCAGTTCTGCACCAGGCTTGAGATTTTATTAATTTAATGACCAGATCCCAAGCGGGTGGTACTTACTAACCATCATCTCTATTAAAATTAAGGTGTTAAAGAATAAAGACATCGCCGTTACAAAGGCAAATAAATAAAATAAAACAATTGTTCAACAAATTATATTTTAATGTTTAATTACAATTTCTCATAAAGCTAATTCATGACTACATTCTATCGGCGGAACCATACCATAGTCTCTTCAAATGCAACATACTTAAACATTATTTTGTGTAAAATACAAATGCAGTAAAGAACCAACAACCCCAATAAAACTGTTTAACAGAATTCACTGTTCAGTCAGCGTGTGAAGGGAAAGCTAGCCCTGAGTAGGGAGATTTAAGAGTACATTTTGGCCAGCAGGTAAGTAGGTGACATTGCGGGACTTAGCTAGTTGATAGGCAATGTCTTCAGCAGCTTCAATACGCCTGAGTTCAACGAGACCTTCACCAGCACTTCCAAAGGACTTGGCCAGTAAAACAGCGGCTTGGGCGTCACCCTCGGCGGCTATAACGGCAGCCTTCTTCTGCTGTTCTGCCTTTTCCACGAGGAATCTAGCCTTCTCTGCGTCTTGTTGAGCAACTTGTTTCAATTCAACGGCTTGTGTGAATTCTTTGCCAAAGGTCAAGTGGGTGATGGAAATGTCATCGAGAATAAGTCCGAATTGTGCTGCTCTCTCAGTCAAACTTTCATTGACCCTCTGGGATACAATCTGCAGATTTAAAATTCGCAAATTAGGTATAAAGTTTGTAGAAGTGACTAAATTAAGACTCTGAAGTTGATATTCGACTCATTCGTGTAGAGTTGAATATTTACTTATTATTATAACATGTAGTGCATAGATCAACCATTAGAGATAGAATCTTTTGAAATCATACAACGATGTAGTTGTTCATCCTGAACTATGATTTTGCAACCACTGTTTTCGTACTCCCTGACCGATTTTGCAATTTGAATAAAAAAAATTGCTACTTGCCTACAAAATTTCGTGAAGAATGATCAACGGTACGTAAATTATAATCTAACAAATATATGTACATACAAATATTGATTTGTTCACATAGACTCATAAATTCGTCGCGCGCGCTCGCACAGACCGGACGTGTTTATATTTATCGCAGTAAATACATAATTCTAGTACGTTAAAAAATATATTAAAATGGTAATTTACTGTCGAGCCTGTTGTAAAGAAGTGACTGGTGAACTAAACATGAAGTGCTCCGAAGCTAACTGTGACAAAGTTTATGACATACTGTGTCTGGGAATGAAACAGAAGGAGTTTGATTTATTTTCATCAGAATATAAACGCCAATGGGTTTGCCCGGAATGTGCTAGCTCGAAGCCAAAACGTCTGGGTAACGATACACCTGTTCGTACACCGGAGCAGAGGAAGATCACGACATGTTCCAGCCCTATTTATGTGAATACTCAACGTGGTAGTCGATGCAAGCAATCGGAATATTCGGTGCAAGATATTGAGGGTAGTTGGTTGGTTGAATTGAAAGAATTTCGTTTGGAAGTTATAAACAGATTGAATATTCAAGAACAGAGTATTCTAGATATAAAACAAATGTGTAGTACCACTAAAAAGGAAGTACATCAACTAAGCATTAGTGTACAAGGATTGCAAGATTTCGGTGGTAGTTCTACTCTAATAGAAAATCAGCTAAAAAATTTGTGCGATCGTTATCAGGGGATTGAGTTAATGCTTAGTAATACACAAAAATCACATATGTGCATGAAAACGGCTGATCAAATGAAGGAGGTACAAAAACAGAGTATAATGTGTAAAAACAAACATAACTCTGAGAACGACGTGGCCTTGACTGCTACCCCCAACATAGAAATAAATCTGACTGCTACCCCCAACTTAGAAATAAATCGAGATTGTGAGGCCACGAAATCAGCGATGCCGACAGGTGACCTATTAGCTCGGCAGAACGATCAGCAGAGCACAGGTGACTCTGCAGAGTTAAGTAAAGTATCTGTCAATAAGAAGGATGAGTGGGTCACGGTTCGTAGAAAAACTGTCGAAACTTCCAAAATAAGCAAGAACAAGCAGAATCACAAGGAAGCTCCTAGTAATATTACAGGAGGGTTGACCCAACTTGATCAATCTATGATATGCCGGCAGGATAAGAACAAGGAGGATCAACAAACGAGAAAGGTAAAACCGCAACCTAAAGATGTAATGAGAGGTCAAAATTCAAAGTTTACAGAAATTAAGGCCTTAGAGCAAAAAAACATCTTCATGTATGGCGGCTTACTTTGGACACTACAGTGGAAATGCTAACATCTCACGTAAAGGAAATATGTGGTTCTGACATTATGGTTAAGATAGAAAAAATTAAGCATAGGATTGAACGAGAATATTCGTCATTTATTATAACAGTTTCTGAAAAGCTATATGAAAAGCTGTGTCAGCCTGAAGCATGGCCTATAAATGTAGCTTTCGGCGAGTGGATCTGGTTTCGGAGACAGACAAATAAACATATTGACAAGGTATAGTAGTATCCATTTGTTCTACCAGAATGTGAGGGGTCTCCGAACCAAGTTAAATTTATTTTACAATAATGTGGATTCCTCGGGCGCTGATTTGTTTGCAATTACGGAGACAGGCTGCAATGAATCTATACAAGATGCAGAAATTATTCCACCGGGATATCAAATAATACGATGCGACCGAACAGACGGGAGAAAACAAGGCGGCGCGTTCTTAGTGGCCGCAAACCGGTACGAGCTGCGGCGAGTGAATTTACCGAGCGATGTCGACATAGATACTCGTACATTCGAAATAGTTGGAGCTGCGGTATATTTAAATAATAGATTCTTGTTTTTGTGTTGTGTCCTTTATATACCACCGAGTAGTAGAGAAGCAGAGTACATGATTTTATTTCGAATTATAGAAAATTGGTGTGCAAAATACGAAGTAATGATAGTGGTAGGGGATTTTAATTTAAATTCAAGTAACGACAATGTTATTAATTATTATGAATATTTTTTAACTTTTTGCGAGTTTGTACAACTAAATAAGGTTCCAAATTGTAATGACCGGCAGCTCGATTTAGTATTATGCTCATTGCGTATAGCGATGGAAGTGGAAGTGTCTGCAGCGGACGAGGCGATGGTGCCGGTGGACGCATATCACCCGCCGCTCGCCGTCGCGGTGCGCCTCGCCCGTGGCCGCGCCCGCTCCGGTGCCGGCGCCGCTCCACCGCCCGCCTCGACACACCACTTACCGCCCGCGTCAACACAACACTTACCGCCCACTTTAATCCACAAATATAACTTTAATAAGGCGGATTTTAGTTCGTTATATGCGGGAATCGCAGGTGTGGATTGGAGTCCATTGTATGATATGCGAGAGCCAGAGAAAGCTGTCGAATATTTTTATAGTAAACTCAACGGTATTATCTGCGATTGTGTACCGAAAAAGCGGCTAGGTAAACAACCTGAAAGGTATAGTTATCCAGAGTGGTACACCCTGGAAATAATTCGAGCTATACGCTTAAAAGCAAAACTTCATAAGAGGTACAAAGCTAGCAATACTGCGGTGAACTATGCGACTTTCGCGGAATGTAGGTCTAATGTAAAATACATGATTAATACTGCGCAGGAACAATATAAAGAAAAGGTGCAAAGAAATTTAATTAAGGATCCTAAGTCATTTTGGGATTATGTAAGATCAAAGAAAGGTACGGTAAATCGCAAAAAAAATACCAGTGATGGAAAAGTTTTATCCGACCCGGAATGCGTACAAGAGTTTGCAAATTTTTTCCATTCGGTGTACGGGAGGGAGAGTGCAAAATTGGATGTGGAGGCAGCGGAAGCAGCGGGGGGCGCGAGCGCCGCGCGCGTTCATCTCCCATGCCTCACGGCGACCGAGGTGCGCGCGGCGCTCGCACGACTCAAGCCGAAGCGTTCAGCGGGACCTGATGGTATTCCTTCTTTTGTTGTCAAAGATTGTCGCATAGTCCTAACAGAACCACTTCTACACATTTACAACTTATGCTTAGAGACGTCATATTTCCCAACATTCTGGAAAACAACACGGGTAATTCCGATACCAAAAAGTGACTCCGGTTCAGAAGTGAGCGGTTTCAGGCCGGTGGCGATCCTCTCGACACCAGCGAAAGTGTTCGAGTCAGCTATGCAGTGTAGTATCCAGCGCCAGGTGTCGGCGCTACTGTCAGACGCCCAGCACGGGTTCAGGCCTGCACGCAGCACCACCAGCAACCTGCTCGATGCGATGGCGTACGTCATCCCTCATGTGGATGCGGGGGTCCAGGTCGATGTCGCCTACTTTGACTTTAAAAAGGCGTTCGACTTGGTCGATAATGATATTCTGTTGTCTAAGTTGGCGGCGGCCGGATTTACCAACAAATTGTTACATTTTTTTGCGAGTTACATGAGGGACCGAAAGCAGTACGTGGAATACGCTGGGTGCAAATCGGAAACTTATTTTACACGAACAGGAGTGAGCCAAGGTTCAAATCTCGGCCCGTTGGAATTTATCATTATGATAAACGACCTGCCAGATGTAGTACGGGAAGCCAAATGTTTACTGTTCGCAGACGACCTTAAGTTAATGCTAGCGGTTAAAGAGAAAGGAGACTGCAAGCGGCTGCAAGAAGACGTAGATAGGTTGGTCGAATGGAGTCGTAAGAACAAACTGCAGTTTAATGTCACTAAATGCTCTGTAATATCGTTCAGTAGGTCAAGAGCTCCGCTACACTTTAACTATGAGGTCAATGGCAAGTTTTTGGATCGTGTAGTTAGCGTCAGGGATCTCGGAGTTAACATAGACACTGAACTGACATTCAGAGACCACATTAAACTAGTCTGTAAAAAGGCTTACAGGAATTTAGGTTTTGTGTTGCGTCAAACTGAAAGCTTCTCGGAAGTAAGAGCGATATCGACCCTGTACGACTCTCTCGTCCGAAGCCAGCTCGAATTTAATGCTACCGTCTGGGCTCCACATGAAACTAAATACAGTCTCATGTTGGAACGCATTCAAAATAAATTTACTAGATATATGTACTTTAGGTTATATGGAGTTTATCCGTTCTATCCACTGATGTATCCAACCTTGTTCGTTTTGGGCATGGTTGGATACAACAAATTGGAAACTAGAAGGGATTTGGCACTCGCATATTATATGATGAGAGTATTCCGGGGTAGCATCTCAAATCCTGGCATACTGCTGATGATGGGGCTGTGTGTGCCGGACGGGTATGTGACGCGGCGCCGGCGTCCGCATCTGTTCGCGGTTCCCTGCGCAAAGACTAATTTACTGGCTAAGTCGCCTTTGATACGCATGTTGCATGGGTTAAATCGAGTTGCCGAGAAAATTGATTTATTTGTCTGCTCGGTGGCAGAATTTAAAATGACTATTTTATATGAAGTGTGTTTTTGTGTGTAAAATTAGTTTAATTTAATGATTTTATATTTTATGTCTGTTTGTCTATCGTTATAATTCTAATATTATTTTGTACAAAATTAATTTAATGTTATTTCATAAGGTGACTTACACTATTGCATTAGGCTATCCTGTAATAATAGTTGTAATTTTGATAAATAAATAAATAAATAAATAAATAAAATTTTGTTCGTTTTAGATTGCCCAGAATGATGATCTCGCGATCCCCTCTTCACAAATCCTCAACCAATTTTGCTCATGTTCGAAAATTTAAAGATGATTAGAATAAACTACTAGGTTACAAAATTTAGAGATCAGTTCAACAGTACACTACTTATCGTTTAACAAATATACATATAAACGCCGATTTGTTTCCGTTGATTCAGAGACTTTTGGTCAGTCATTAATAAGTAGATGTTCGTTTAGAAAGGTTACCTCGCAACTCCCAATCCTTGAACGAATTTTGATCATAAATTGAGAATAAAAAATTGTATTTGCAGTATGGCAACAGTATAGTTATTGTTGAACAAATATACATACAAACGCCGTTTGTTCCATTATTTGGAGACTCGCTACATGGTCAATAAATACTTGATGTGACAAAATATACAGTGTTTTGTTACATCATTACAACAATACCTCTCTCTGTGTGATGAGTTCTCCAGCATCGAATTGAGCGACCACAGATTTCAGGACTTCAGATGTGATAGAAGGCAGCACTCTCTCATCATAGTCTACACCGAGAATGGTGTAGATTTTGGGGAGCTGGTCAGGAATTGGCCTGAACAGGATACGGAGTGTGATGTTCACATTCTGGAGATCTGAAATATAAATAATAATAATTATGGCTTAGTCTTATAGGTGTAAACCACTATGCTTCATTTAAACTGGAAACAGTTTTATGTGCAATGCCACACTAAAGATGGTTGTCTTGAAGAGATTTCTCCTATACCCCATATTGTGCCTATGTTAATGTCTTGTAGTGTCCTCTCTCTGATGTCAATGAAGGGTATTGTATTGTAGAAAGGGATTTGGGCATCATGTTTGATTTATAATTAACTAGCTGCGCCCCGCGGTTTCACCCGCGTGGTGATGAAAATCGGTGATGATGATGAAAAGTAGCCTATGTGTTATTCCAGGATATAAGCTACCTCCATACCAAATTTCATCCAAATCCATTCAGCCGTTTCAGCGTGCAGGAGCAACAAACATACACACACAAACTTTCGCCTTTATAATATCAGTGTGATGTACGAGCATAACAGTGTCAGCGGCACACCCACACTCCAGTATTTTAAGAAGCTGGGTTACAGCTCAATACATTTGGACTAGGAGTGCAGGACAGGACAAGTAAGAAAATGGGCCCATTACCGGGTGGTAATGGGTGTATGGGTATACATTGTGGGCTTTCCTTGGATACGTACCAAATGTTTTGATTCTATGTTTCTAATCCATACGGTCAAGGATTGGAACAATCTGCCAGCTTCCTTGTTTCCAGAGAGATATAATCTGGGTCTTTTTAAGGCAAGAATGAATAGGTATCTTCTAAGTCTGTGCTTTATCTTTGATCACATCTTTGCTTACCAACAGGAGAGTTGGGGTTCAAAAACGGACTTAATCACGATAAAAAAAGGCCTATATTGAATAAGAGTAACAAGTAAAGGCATTTATTTTTAAGGTGCTGTTTAAATAATATTCCTTACCTTTACTTCCCGTAATAGTGGGGACATTTCTGGGTCGAGATCTTATGTCGAAGATGATGGGCCGCTGCACCCACGGAATGAAAAAGTGTGTGCCTTCCCCAACAACCAAGTTCTTCACACCAACAAATCTGTCGAAGATGACTGCTCGATTACCACCATCAACTGGAATAAAAAATATTTTGTATTTAGTACACCTCTGACCATGAATCTGCAAACCATTGTATTGAAGGGTAAGACTGATGATGTTGATAACAGTTTTGTGATCACATACTCTCTGTATGTTTGTTGCAGAATGCATGCACACTCTTCATTCCTCAATTGTATTAATTGTATTTTTATTTGTGGTCCAGGCATGACAATGGAGTCGAGCTAGTCCCACCATATCTTTTATTTTATTGATTAATAGGCAGCATTCACCACCTTGACTGATGTTAAGTGATGATGCAGTCTCTGATTGAGCATGCTTGCCTAGAAGAAACCGCGATTCAAAGCAGGCACTGGATTCCAGAAGTATAATTACGGAGGAATCAAAGCGCTTCGTATGGGTTTACAGAATATCAATTAAGAAACGTCGCCTTTTGGAGCTCGCCCTGGTTGTCCGGTAAAAAATGGGCAGGAGAGAATTAAAATCTGATAAAGTAGCAACTTTGTGCCAATTTAACTTTTTGGGTTTGCTGCGGGGTAGATGTGTTGTTCTGGATCATTATAGTTCCTAAACCAATTTCTTCTAGTGGAATGATATCAGTGCAATCCATGATGGTGGTCCGCAATTCCGCATCTCTTATCGGTGCGAATGATCTAACGAACAACGGCAACAGCACACCGCACCGAGGGAGGCCCGCCATAGCACAGAGTATGATTGAAGGCAATGTTTCACGAACCTAACTGAGCTTTCTCTTATTATGAATAACTTCACAAGTCTATTAGTACACTTGTCATGCCCTGCGGTTTCACCAAGTGGGCATTATCTGAGGACTGGAGAGGAACCATACATTTTCTGGGATAAAAAGATCTTGCTACTCTTAAGGCCCTACAACTATCTCTAAGCAAAAAATCACGTCAGTCCGTTGATCTGTAGCTGCATAAAAGAGGAAAACATACTTTCGCATTTATAATATTTGTATGATATCGGCACATACTGAAATTGGCAACTGACTATTTCGGTTCTATAAAAGTGAAATATAATAACCTAGCTACGCATTCCGATTGAACCAAGAAACTACCTAAATTATGGATCTAAACGCATGAACATGAACCAAAAGGCAACATCTGCGGTGCACAGCGGTGGAACTAGGTAGTTATGCGAATATGTTGCCTGAACATCGTTACGATTGAGAAAAGAATCTGAATCTGAGAATTGTGGTTTTGGCCTATTGATCTTCAGACATGATGCAGATGTGTTTGGCAGTTCGGCTTAGCTCCAGTTTAGACGGACAGTCTTTTTTCTTGTATTAAAGAGAATGAAATCAAAACTAACCATTGTAAAGAGCAGAATTTACCACTCCACCCAAAACTGCTACTCCTAGGCCCAATTGGCCAATGCGGTTGAAGAGCTGCGCAGCCATTTCTGAAACACAATAGAGTTATTTGAGACAGAAAGCATGCAAATGTTTCTACACATAACAGATTGTTTGTGAATTACTCTAATATTAATAATTTACCTTCACACTCATAGCTCCCTACTAGGAATGCTTGTACATTTTTGTTGATGTAATAGAACACACATACAAAGCCATGGGCAACAAATACCTAGATCACATCATCAGCCAGTAAACGTCCACTGCTGCACAAAGACCTCACTCGTAGAGAGGGATGACGCCATGATCCCCACGCTTGGCAGGCGGCTTCGGGATCTCAGTACGTTCACTGTGTACTAATAGGATGCTGCTGCCCATCCTCTGGTGGTTCTGGTCTCAGTTTTAGGACATAACCGGGTTCAGCTATTCATTATTCAAATATCAGCCTTGCAAGGTATTGGACCTGGGATCCCATGTTGTAGGTAAACACGCTACTGTTGAACCATACATGTTGTCATATAGTGAAAGTAACTCTGTTACTTTATCACAATTAAACAACTCGACCGAATCTCATGAAATTTGGCATGGACGAGTGAGAACGTACATAGGATATGTTTTATCCTGGTAAAATCCACGCAAAGTACCCATTTTGTATCAAAATTGATGGTTTTGCTGTAAGCTCACTAAAATGTCATGACAAAATTGTCCTAATAAGTATCTCTGCTAAAAACTTAAGGAGGAAGTTTAATTTGTTTCTTGTACAACACTTTGCCGGGTAATATGATTGCAAGACCTGTGAAAATATTGAGTCAGAAAAATAATCATTCAATGACTCGGAAAACATACATCCAATTTGCATTGATAAATGTTACTTGGATGTAAACGCATATTGAGATAGAGGTTCATTTGGATAAAAGCTGCAGGAAACAGTCCAAATCGTAGAATTACCTAATGCACGATATTGTTATCTAACCTCAAAACACATATTTCACATAGAAATTCATAATATAAAAGATCTCTAACGCGTTGTTGTGACGATTAAATGTATTTATTACCTTATATAAATAGTAAAAACTCCGTATTATTGGTAAAAATAAGCGAATTATCAAAGAAATAAGACCGAGAATAATTCAAGAATCTCGTCGCTTGCGAACCAAACCATAGACAAAAAAAAAGACGCATGTTTTTTGTTCTTTTCCCCACCCATTACTGGGCATGCTAGTGCCAATAAGGCCATACTGTCTTACGTATTTTTATGCCCCGTATTCAGCTAAATATATTACCCACACTCAAGCACATTCAAGAAAAATTTATCTCTAATATATAAAAATATGTGTATGTATGAACTCGGAAACAACTGGACTGATTTTGACGGGACTTTCAATTTTCACTGGCAGATAGCTGATGTTATAAGAAGTAACTTATGCTACTTTTATTGAGGATATCCACGCTGAGGTTCTATTCTACACAGCATGTACTTACTGCGAGATGCACGTATTTCGAGTCATAATAACTTATTTATCGAGCACTAGTGGTGAAGAATAATTTATAACTTTGCATTTCCCGTCAAGCATCACATTTCTCGTCAAGCATCACCATTACAACAAATTCCACAAAAACAAGGACCTGGCCAAGATTCTATATCTACCTGGATAATCAGCCGCCCCTGTTATGTGTATGCACCTTCTAACCTAAAAGCCGTAGCATGGCTGTAACAGCCGGGTCAGCATGGCTGACGACAACCACCTCGACCAACGAGAGAAAATGAGAGGGAAATAATGACGTCGATTCTGATGTACCATTCTCTAAACTAAACTAAAATTGACAGCTCTAAAATTGTTGCCATCTTTTTCTGTCGTATGGAAATGAAAAGAAACGCCGATAATTTTAGTCCTGTCAAATTAGTTTAGTTTAGGGAATGGTACAACAGAATTGACCCTATTGTTCTCATTCTTTCTCTACGATAATATAATAAGATTATGATGATATTTCCTGCCATCAAATTATAGCACGTATACGGCAAGTGCCAGCACTTACAGAAACAACAGGCGTAACAATACGACGCAAATGTGTCGACACGACACTAAAGACATTTGTATCTAGGTATGTAGTTAGTAGGTACTACAGCTTTGATCAATAAGTAAGTAAGTATATACAATATTATTATGCTTACTAGCTTTTGCTCGCAGCTTCACCCAGGTTGTGATCAAAGCAGCCTGTCATTCATGTATAAATACTTTGTAACAGTGAAAATTATTTTTAGAATCGGTTCTGTTAGTCAAAAGATTACTTACCTAAACACACAATGTCACAAACTTAGAACTAGTATAGAAGTAGATTATCCATTCATATTCATCTAAATACTTGCCAAAAGGTAATATAGTCACTGTTAAAGGTCTTTAATGAAATACTTAATGCAGTTATATAGTAGGTATCTAGCCCTCTTTGGCCATTGCAAATAAAATTAATAATTGCGACGGCATTATATATAAGTAGATATTTAAGTAGATATATTAAGAATTATTTTTTGAGCCGGTCAGCACTGAATAAGCACCCTCAAATTTTATAATGATGCGCCATTCAATTATTCCCGTAGAGATATCTACTTACGAAACAAATCAAACAGTCTATTAGCTAAATCGACAAATCGGTTTGTTAATTCGGTTAACGGGGACCAGATGGTAATTGAACGAAAAATAAACAAAGGGGGATAATCGGCCACTGCGCCGGAGGTCTGCAGTGGGTGGCTCAATTATGCAATAATTGGCAATGAACGATTTATTAGAACACCTAAGTTGTAACTTTGATATTCTTTTTCTGACAATCAAATCAAATACCTACTTATTATTAAATTTGATTCTAGGGATAGCGCACGGGAGAAAAATGTTTCATTAGTGGTATGGTGCATCTAACAATCCGAATGGAAGAGTTTGGGCAATTCGTGAACCCATCACGAATTAAGGTTCCGTAGTAACTACGAGGAACCCCTACAAATTCCTAATTATTAAGACTTCAAACTTCTTTATTTATAGATACCCTACCTAACTTACTTTAACAATTTTTTAATTTGGTACTTTTTTCCATAACCGCACAAATACCGTACAAATTCACGCAACATAACTGTCAAGGCTGTATTATTTCCGTTTTATAATTATGTTTTATACAAAGAACCAGTGTCACCAACATAGCTTTTTTGACAAACATAATCTACTTTGGAACTTTACCGCGAACTCAGCCTCGTTCGAAGATTGTTTTTTTCTAAAGATATCCCGTAAATTCTTTTCAGTATCTACTTTTTGTTAACTTAAATTTTATTTATGTTTTAGAATTGATTAGGCTTTGCAGTCCTAAAAGTCTGATTTGCTTCAGCCAACTTATTTCCATTCGTAGTTTTATCTACGTGTTTTCGGAGTTAGCTTAGTTTATTTTATTCGTAGTTAGTTCGCACTCGAGCCCCAAGATATAGGTCCTGTGCTTAGTTTGGGGTTCACTGCTTCATCTAGTTCGACACCCACTGGTTTTGGTTAATATTAATAAGTACTTTAACCTTCCCACTTCAAATTGGATGTACCTACTAGTTTTTATTGTTAAATAAAGTTATGTGTATTTGTAGCTATTAAAATTTGCAAGTTGAAGTGGCAATGGGCAGCCATATTGCTCGAAGAACCGATAACCGATGGGGATGAAAGGTTCTTGAGTGGAGACCACGAACCGGAAGACGCAGCGTAGGTAGGCCTCCCACTAGATGGACCGACGACATTGTGAGAGTAACAAGCATCCGGTGGATGAAGATGGCAGGCAGGCAGATGGTTCAGGGGGAGGCCTATGTTCAGCAGTGGACGTCTTCTGACTCATGAAGATGATACAAAGTTGAAAAGCATATTATATATTTTATTTTTACATGTACCTATATCTTTGATTCGTTAACATTTATATAACCTTTGATTACCTAAGATAATAACAAAATTATGAAGTCATTGACCTGACTTGCATTGACCTTAAATCACAGGAGACGTTTGTTTACTGCATCCAAGATAAAAAATCTCTGTAATAATAATATATGTCCCAGTAGTGATGTTTATTTATTCGACAGACATTGAGTGCTCCGATACTCATTATTTTCGGAATTTTACGCAATTTATTTTCACTGGGAGTGCTGTGTTGATCTATTCATCTTACGTTTCTATATTCTAAATATATAGTGATATAAAATGCCTAAGGTACCGGAAGTCAATAGATGTTGCTTTTGCTGTCCTCTACGGCCTGGGATCATAGTGTTTGGAGTTATCAATATTGTGAGTACTTATACCAATTGGTTACCATAATCTCATTCATATTATTTTATTAACCCCTTACATTGACTTATGTCTAGCTCTCTCATTAGCCGAGAGAGCGAGACAAAATTAATTGTAAGGTTAGGGGCCATCCATAAATTACGTCACACTAATTTTAGGACTTTTTAACCCCTCCCCCGTCCTTGTCACAAGTTGTCACATTTTCAGAACCTGCCCTCCCCCTGATGTGACGGCACACGTGCATGTAGATAGATAGATAGAAAACTCTTTATTGTTCACACCAAAAATTTTAAACGTACATAAAAAACAACTTAAAAAAACGAGTGAAACAATTGGCGGCCTTATCGCTATAAGCGATCTCTTCCAGGTTGTATTTAAAAATAATCAAAAGAAAACAGTTATTTTTATTTGTTAGAATTTTAGAGTCTCACTTGCATTACAATGCCGCTCTAGAAGTTTACTGTTGTTGCGTGAGAGATAATTTCATAGCGAGAGTGCTAAATTATTAATAAATATACTTAGATCAAGTTTGTAATTTTTTTACGTTTTTATTCACTGAATTTCGCGTTATGGATTTTGAATTTTAACATGGTTACAAGTCACATAGCTCTTTACCCCCTTGTCACACTATGTCACATTCCGGTGATACCATTAACGTGTGACGTAATTTATGGATGACCTCTTATTATAATGTTTTCAGATTAGGTTTGTGTATCTTATAAACTAATTTATACTTTGGGACCTGTGGCCCTAGTACGAGAACTTGCGAAAAAGTATTCGTTCCGTAAACGATAGCAAAATGTATGAAAAATTGAACAGCGCCTCTATCGGACGTAAAGGGAAACTGAATTTTTTATACATTTGCTATCGTTTACGGAACGAATACTTTTTCGCAAGTTCTCGTACTAGCCCCACAGTCCTGGATATTGAAAAAAAAAAACATTTGTTCCATACATTTTATCATCAATCGCCATAAGACGTCCACTGCAGAACATAGGCCTCCCCTTAGAACGCAACACGACAGCCTACCATCTGCATCCACTGGATGCACTGGATGCCCGCGACTCTCACGATGTCGTGTCGTCGGTCAATAAAAGTGTATGGACGAAATGGAACACTCAAAGAAATGGTGTTTTTCACGATTTCAGGGCTGGTTGGCCCCAGAAAGAAGGTTGTTTATAACGTTGAGTATAACTCAGACAAGGCCGTAGCCAGGAATTAATTTATAAGTCGAGCTCTGGACGAGGCCGTAGCAAATAATTTTTAGTAGTAAATCAGTAGGGGTAGCATCAGTAGAACATTCCTCTCAGGTTTGAAAACATTCTTATTTTTATCTTACTTTGTCTTGTACTCTTGTTAGCCGAGATTATAATTATGTTCACAGATATTTTCCCTGCTCGCCGTAGCAGTTCTAGTGGTGACCACAGAGTTGAAGAGGTCTCACTTCATGAACGACTCAGCGCTCGAGGTGGTCACTTCTACTGTACTCTTCAGCATATTTGGGATGAGTGTTATTTTGAATATTTTACTACTGGTCGCGGGATGTCAGGTAAAATATAGATATTTTTGCTAGCTTATAATTTTTTGAAAATAAACAGCAAAGTCAGTATATTTGCTACCAATAATATTGGCAGTCCTTTCAAGACTGGTTTTATTGCAATGGCTTTGTAATCCTGGGTTCGACTCCCAGCAGGGTAAATATTTAAATGTTGATTTTCAATATATGTTCGGGGTCTTGATGGTAGGCCCTTTCTCATTACACACGCAGGTGGATGCGTTCTACTCATTGAGTTATATTTAATTATTGCAATCCATTTGTTCAATCATAAAACATTTGGTTTTGCACACTGCTTATTTGACATAACTATTAAATATAAGTATGAAGTATATTTTTGCGTGGTTTGTGCGTGCGTTTGTAATGTGAACGTTGAGTTAGTTGTGTCTGTTTGTCTGTATTTGTTGTTGTTTGTTATGACATTCTCGGCACAGGGAAAATTAGTAGGAAGCAGCTTGAGTCCAATACATTTACTAGGTGTGATATATACCTAATTTCCTAATAAATGAGCATCACTAAACACAAATAAATGGAATACCTTTGTACTATTATGGAAGCAATAAATAATCTGAATCTGAAATCTATTTAAAGTACCTAACAAACATGTCAACTTGGTTGACAAACCACCGTCTGACCAATGGGAGAGAAAGATAATTCAGCATGGCTAACATGCACACCGCGACATAATGCTGTCGTCGCCCTGTCGTGCGAGAACGCGTTTTTTTTTCTAATGTGGCTTATTGCTGTTGGCCTTGCAGCCTCTACAGCTTGACCGGACTAGTTGGTGAACGCAGAAGGCGTTGGGCCAACATGGTTTAGATTTTGGAAGAGCGAGAACGCGACAAGGTGCCTACGGTTTTATATACGCCTGTTTCTTTGTCGACAAAAAGAGTCGTCAAAACCCTGTCGCGGTGCGCATGTTAGCCCGCCAGATTCCGTTTGTCAGACGGCGGTTCGTCAGCCAAGTTGACATTACGGTCTGTTACGGCTTTAACATATATGGCAATATTGTACAAAATAAAATGTGAACCAATTAGCTCCAAATAGTTTTCACAGTGTTTCAGAGCATTTGGTCTCTCCCTTAGTAATTTCACTACATCGACATGGGAACTTTTTATCCGAAAAATCTCATCTGCATCAAATGTATTCCCATTTTCCATTTCTTACTCGATTTTCAGAAAGACATATCAATGTTGCGGTTATACAACTACTACGCAGTGGCGACTACTCTGGCGGCTCTCGTGCCTACCATCATACTACTGTCGAGGCTGATGCTCTACGATGTTGCTGTGGCACTCTTCGCTATTGGTGAGGTGAACTAAAGTAGTATAATAAAGCGTAATCTTTAGAATTTTGCCCCCTAGTTTTCGGTTGTCAAGAAAATAAAACGAACTAACCTTTCATTTTGCAAAAAAAAAAAAAAAAAAAAATTAACCTTACCAAACACAACTTTTTGCAATAAAAAATATAACCATACCTAATTTTTTTACAATAAAAAAACTAACCTTACCTAACCAAACCTAACCTTTTTTTTCACAATAATAAACCTAACCAAAACCTAACCTAACTTAACCCAACTTTTTTTTACAATAAAACAAACTAACTTACTAAGCTTACTTTTTTTACTAACCTATTTAACATTTTTTTAATTAACAATAAAAAAACGAACCTCACCTTTTACAGAAAGTATAAAGTTAGTATTTTTTTAAACTGATTTGGAAATAGTTTTTTTTTATAATTACGTCCAGATTAGTCCCACAGAAATTTAATCAAAATCGTATCAGAAGTTGGATTTTATCAAATAACTGGAAAAAATATGTCATCCAAGTAAACGAAATAACGTATTAACTAATTTTGAAATCAGTTTTTTTTTTATTGATACATAATTATTTCAATCATTTTCTTTTCAAATTCTAACACAAATGTTTATATTATGAACTGCGATTTTCCACCACAGTAATGCAATGTTACGTGATCGTGCTGGTAAGGAGCGAGGTGGTGAAACTGGAAATGCAGCTGGTGAGAGCTGATGAGGAGCGGCCGCGCGCGTCGGACGAGGCCATTGTCGTGGCTGATGAAGTCACCTTGCTATAAAGCTATTTAATTCAAATATATCTGAACCTAGACCTTGAACAAGGTGGAAGCCTGGAAGCAGTGAGATGTATCTTATAGTGTACTTTTTCTACGCTAAGGACTGTATTGTGTATTTTACAATAAAAGTGTTATACATATTTTTTTATATCTTAAGCCAGGTCCGCTGCGCCACGTTTACGTGTTAGCTATCTCACTAACTGTTAGCTAACACCAAAGTCACACCCACTTGTCATGTTAGTGTGTTAGCTAACACGAAAACAAGCCGCAGCGGACCCGGCTTAACTTACACCGATTATTGTTTTTATTAACCTTTGACCCATTTGCTTCACTCTTGACTTGACTTTGATCACATTCGCGACTCTAAAATTTGAATCTTCTGTAAAGGATTTTGTCATCGCACTGTCATTTAGCAGGTATTAAAATTAATGATGTTTGACGAAATGTAGTCAAACATGTCAGTTACAGTCAGGGTCAATTAAAGTAAGTCAGGGTCAAGTCAGTCCTGCCCTAGTAAAGTGGTGAGGCTTTACAAGATGCTTTTATGGAGCTTTGGAAACAACACGAAAATACTACGTTTCACCGCGTTATATCACTGGCCACACTGGAGCACGTCCTAGAACACCATTAAAATATACACAAGTTTAGGAAAATAAAACATTCAGGCGACACGTTTTTTTTTTCAAGATTTATCGTCAAATAAGTCTCACAGTCAAGCAACGTAAGTTAAGGCGAAGTCCAAGTCATAATCTAGTAAAGTGGTGGAAACTTTACTAGAAGCTTCTGTGGAGTTTTGGATACATCACGAAAATACATGTTTTACCTCATTATATCACTTGCCTACACTCAAGCACGTTTACGAACACTTAATAAATAATAATCCAACATTATCACTCGAAATAACACAAATTTAGGAAAATAATTTTACACCGCGTACCCCGATTCCATGGGGCTAAATGAGACCCCTGACCTCTGGCTTACCTTAACCGGCCGTCCAGGGGTGGAAACCGCAAGAGCTTAGAACCTAAGCTCCAGGGTGGAAGTGTTAAAGGGCATAACGCCGCGAGTAGCCCTTAGTGAAAGTGCAGCACACCTCTCTACACCCTAAGCCACCCACGCCGATGTTGCCCTTCCGGTGCCAAGATACGGCAGCCTTTATGGGGGGGCCCATTCAGGGGTGGCAAGTCATCACCTGCCTAAATATATTTTGAGATGAGACGGGATAAGGCAGGTGCCGTTTCTCATTCTATAGATCTGTTATTCCATCCACAAGTTGTTCACCTCAATAGCCCAGACTTTTTTAATCCTATACTGTACAATAGTTTCATATTCCTTTTTATACATATTTCATAGTTGCATGTATTTTATATTCAATAGGGCCTCTTGGTTTTGGATTCGGATCCACCAATGCCCACCAAATGTCCGGGCTAGACCCGAGAATATATTTAAATAAAGAGAAATAATAATATAACGACAAGTTTCTGTTGGTGGTTCTGACGATTTTTGTTATAATAGCTATTTCGTCGCTATCTCTATTAGCACGTCACATTACCTAAATAGTACCTATACGTCATTTCACAATGGCGCCAGATAGGTACTATTAGGTACCTACCAACATCAGTAATTGTGCCCCATCTAGATATACACCTAATTTAGCCACTGGCTTTTCTGCCATAATGTTACCACAGACAGAAACCGCATTTTCGGCGGCACGATCACATCCATGCTATAATTGAGCCAAATTATTAAAAAGGACTTTTAAAGATGCGTATTTCGACATTTTCATACAGCGTAGGGCACAGGTGACCGCCCGCGGGACTCCGAGTCGTGACTTACTCCCTGGCCTTCCATTGTCAGGACATCCATTGAAATGTTGCGAAATGACTCAAAAGACGGCGGCACATCATTGTACTTATAAGCTAAATTGGCAATTTAGCATAATTGCCCTGGTATTTGGTGGGTAACGACTGTGATGATCTTGGATTCTGATAACTCAGCAGTTTCTGTTTAGTGAAGCAGTAACTGGTTAGTGTAAAAAAGTCTTCCTAAATTGAAGTTGTCCGTATAAATCGTTAAGTCTTAAGATCTAATATACGAGTAAATAGTCAGGGCTGGAGCATTATGCTTTGATTTTCTACACAACATTTACTTTTTGAAAGAGCATACCTAACAAGTACTAGCTCAGTTGGGTCCTTACTTAAAACGTTACTCAAGTTAATCTATGCTTGAAATTGCTTTCTCAACTGCTCACTGACGGCAATGGTCACATGCGAAAACAAGACAGTTTTTAAGTAAGGTCATTAATGTTTAGGGCCTAGCCTGGATCAGCTCCATAATTACATGAGTTGTGACCGTAGTATCGACACACGCCTATATATCACTGCTTAGTTGCTACTTCATTGCGCCACATTTTTTTATCGGATTTCCACAGGTAATACACGGAGATCGCGGAGTTATGATTTCATGCTATTGGAGCGTGACGTAGGTCTGTTTTAATCACGTGACCTTTGTGCCTCAGAATGCCATACCTAGCGATATATATTATTATACTATGTCTCAAACTACTCAAACGATTCAAAAAATTACACTGTCCCTGGATAGGCTTCATGTTTTGCGACTGCCCTTGTGGTTTAGTTGGTAGTGAACCTACCTCCTGCGCTTGGAGGCGTGGGTTCGATGCCCACCTCAAACATATATGTGATGAACTGATGTGTTTGTTCTATGTCTGGGAGTTAATATCTATTTCAATATATATTTAAAATTAAATATGTACATATATCAGTCAGTCATTGAGTGGATGCAGATAGCAGGATGTCGTTCAGTGTGGAGGTTAAAGGGGAGGCCTATGTTCAGCAGATGAAGTCTTCTGGCTGATGATGATGATATATCAGTCTCTGGCAGCCATATTACAGCTTTGCTTAGTTTGGGGTCAGATGACCGTGTGTGCGAAAATGTCCCAGATATAGTATATAATATATTTATTTGTTCACAAGAAAACACGGGCGAAGCCCCGGGAAAAGACTAGTTGCTTATAAAGACAACATACAAGCAGAAAGGAACCTGCCGTAAAATTGCATGATGTAATATGGATGTAAAAGGGGTATTTACAGTAATTCGTTATGTTTTACTTCGATAAGTGCCCGTACTTATACGACATCTGGTATTCGAGTGAGAAGAGGTTAAGCCACGACGTTGGTGGGAGGAGTTACGATCAGAATTACCTCCCAACACTTCCGACATTTATGATTCTTTAGATAGACTTTAGATAGATTAGGTATATATATTATATAGTTTCCTATGACTACTCTACGTTACACATAAAAAGTTGACAGAATATTCCTTTTGAAGATAGTAGACAGTAGAATAAATTGTGATGTGTGTGTATGTGTGTGTGTGTGTGTGTGTGTATGGGTGTGTGATGTGTGTGTGTGTGTGATGCATGCGTCTAGAATAGCATTAGACAATAATGTTAGATTCTTATAATTATGCTGATGATGGATTATATATGGATCCTTGATTATCCTTGATCCTTGATTTGAGAACGAGTATTATGGATCCTTGATTATATTTAAAGTGTTAATCGTAACAACGTGTATTAAGCGAGAAAAAAACATCAAGCTCGTAGCTAATAGCTAACGAACTCATTCCAAAAAAAGTAATTCTACCTACTCTTATTTTCGTTAGATGTTAGTCACAAAAATCCGGCAAACTTACAAGCACAAGCGTTTCGGCAAAAAATAGATCGTACGCGAGCACGAGACATGCCGGCTCCCCATAAAGCCCCGAGTTTGCCTCGCATCCACCAGTTATCATTGCCAGAGTATATAATTGTTAGCAATTTCGCGATGCCATTCAGCCGGTGAATAGCAGCCATTAGGCGGTGCACTCCACGCGCCCTTCTCGGCTAATAAGTGCATTTCGCTCTACAGGACTTCTTAGTGCCACATTTAAAGCCTTCCAGTTTAAAAATGGCGTATAAAAGAACTGTTGGTTAATCGACGTCATTATGTAATTTCTCTAATTAATCAGAGAGGAGTAATTTTCACGGCTAGGTATATAGTAACAACGATGTTAGGGCTATAAATATAGAAAAAATCATCGTTGGAGCTACAAATCGTAAGCGACATGTCCGGTAGATTCCCTTCATCATCCCGACGTTTTTCCACTGACAATTCGGAAATCTGTCCTGCATCAGATAGGTACCGTCCGCGTCGGCGGAGCATGTCGCATGACATCACAACATGGCGACAGGTAGGCAGGAGCCGGCCGGAGATAGGATCCGGTCATCCTGCCCATTTCCGGTCTTCACGCGGCCGTGGAGCTTCCGGCCACGCGTCGCCACCGTGCCGCCTGGAGATCTATTCGAGCTGGATGCGATAGTGCCGTAATTGATGTTCAGCTGTTTATGAACGTTCATTAAGATATACTGGATGTGTACGTATAGATCGACCATGACGGTCTAATGGCCGTGACCAATCTAAATCAGATTTTTGTAAAGATCTTTCATAGTGCTGTGTTGCCCGCGATTTCGTACTCGTAGATTTTCATACAAACTTTTCACCCTTTTTTTCTCCCTTAATCCGGCCCAGGCTTAATAACATAGCCTATACTTCAATCTGGTCATAGCTAAGCATATTCGTGAGAACCGCATTTAAATCCGTCCAGTGGTTTCGTAGTCTAGAGGTATGAAATTTTGCACATGTTTGTGTTCCTTATAACACGACACTTAGCACTTGGGGAGGATTTTTTTAAATTGACCCGCTAAAAAGGTTAATTGGGATAAAAGTTTGTATGAAAGTTCATTTTTAAAGTGAGAAACGTAGAAGTTTGTAGGTGCGTAGAATTCTGTTTAAAGTGAAAGTTAGTTGTACAACCGTTTTTGAAAATTCATCCTCTAAAGGTGTTAAAATAGGAGACGAAATTTTGTATTAGCTTTGCTCAACTGAAAAGATGGGGGGGAGGGGAGGATGAATCCCATCAGTCACACGGTTCGTACAACTATGAAATGGTCCATGAGGTACCTACGCAGAATTGACGTAGAAGTCAATAACAATATCATCTTGGCTATATTTATTCAACAGATTCCTTAAAGAGGGGGTTAGCAAAACGACACTGTATTTATACTGTACTACACATATATTAAATACACAAGTTTTAACATATAACACCCCTTTTTTGCGTAGGGGGTTAAAAATATTACATACAATAGCTAATATAGCTATACCTAAAATAGTATTGTAGGTTGGCACTATGTATTATGTATTTTAGTTAATTTTACTGCCTCTTCCAATGAGTATAAAGTTTGCATTCAACCTCCATGTCTCGTCACTCCCGTCGCCTGCAAGATGAGTTTTGTGAAAATGAATTCGTTGTGGATGTAAAATTGGAGCCAGGCCCGTTGTGCCTGTGTGCGTGCTATCTTGGACACGTCTGTCGACCGTCGCCAGTTTCAACATTGTGAGGAATAGAGCAGATTCTGAGCTCAGAAGGACTAAAGAAATTCTGAGTCTGCCAAGCCTGTGGCCTTGTAGAGACATGTGAGACAATCTTTCAGTCACTCAATGCCATCAGTGATCAGTGGAAAAAGTTTACAGTGTGTACAGGGTTATGCATATTCTCTGTACTAAGCCGAAAGGAGGTCACTGTACTCATCATTATGAACAACTTTTACTATGGGACCAAACCAACCCTGAAATAAAGAAAAAAAACCAGATGTTCCATACATATTTTTGAGTTTAAAGTTGTTCTTAATTATGAGGACAATGACCTTCTTCCGGCTTCGTACAGGGTATATGCGTATTCCTGTATAGTAGGTAAGGTGGACGATGGACCAGAGCCTTTGATCATATATAGTTTGGATTTGCCTTAAACTCGAGCTAGTACCGAAAAAAGTCTGCCTAAAACTGAAGGGGGCGAGGTAAACACGTATTGCACATACTGACATATTTTTACTAGTTCAACCGCAGAAAAAAGAAGTAAATAAAACGGAAATGAGAAGGAAAATCTGTCGCCAGGTATTGTGACAGAACCTTGATTGAACATTCTTATTTAGATCAACGCGTCGAACTCCGCGTCACAGTCGCTAACTGATTTCGAATGACTGACGTTTCGTTTATATGGGTGCAACTGGCTACAACAAATTTCTCACAAAATGCCTTGACAGCGGTTCTAATTCAAACAAAAAAAACTCAAAAACAAACTTCAATATTGTGGTGGTGGTATTGTTAGTGGCTCACACGTGCAAGCGAGATGATCAAAATGTCATCAAATGGACGACCAAGGGGATAGAGTGTAACTGCTAAAGGGAGTGAAACTGTAGATACATTTCCGTTTATTTTTTTGTAGACCGAAGCAGTTACGTTAGTTAGAATGGTGGCCGCAGAATAATAGAAACCGACCACCGAGCAGATCAACAGCTCGCTGGTCGTTAGGGCAGCAGTAAAGCTATGTACATACGAAACTGTCACAGGACCGGAAAGATGGCGCGCGGATAAGGAAACCTATAAGTGCTCAGAAGTAGGTAGAAAATGGTTTAATAATGGTTGATGATGATTAATAGGTAGGTATATATAATAAGTGCCAACTTAGGGTTTCAGATTCCTCGTATATAAATGACGCTGTATGATCAATGAAACATTGTGACTAGGTATTTGGTCTGATTGTCCCGCTGTTGCCGTTAATACTTACTCGTACTTAATTTAATAGATGCAAGCCAGACCAGTAAAGCCATTCATGACGACTTTGATCGATTTTGATTGGCGACTGATCGATCAGAAAGTAACCGGTCGGGAACATTATGACGCTTAGTAATCGACAATAAACCAGCGACTAAATGTGGAATAGGCACGATGACAACAATAAATCATTGAAATTTTAAGTAATGAAATATTCTAAGAAACGTATTCAAACGAGATTTTTTTCTTTATTGTAAAATAGGCTTGCGCTTGGCCGCCAACTCGCCTGATGTAAAGCGATGATGCGGCCTACGATCACAATCACGCTTTCCTAGAAGAAACCGATTCACTTTTGACTTGAAAACACCCAGATTGTAACTATCGGGAAACACCCGTTCAGGCAGCGCATTCCACATACTAGCCATTCGCACAATAAAAGTGGAATCAAAGCGCTTCGTACGGGTTTTCGGAATGTCAACCATAAAGCGGTGTCGATTTCTCGTGCCCGCTCTGGCAGTCCGATAGAAAAAAAGGCAGGAGGGAATTAAATCATGCGGATCTGATGCGCACTCTCCAAAATTTTTCCGATTAAAAACCGATAGATTAGCAACTTTGCGCCGATGCTCAAGACTAAGAAGCTTAGTCTGAACTAGGGCTTCGTTGCTGATGAGCCTCTTGGCACGATTCTGAGTTGACTCCAATGCCCCGAGCTGGTACTTAGCTGATCCATCCCAAAGGTGAGAGCAGTACTCCATGCACGACCGAACTTGTGCTTGGTACAGTGTAAGCAACTGTTCCGACGTGAAATACCGTCGCACCTTCGATAGGATACCAAGCTTTTTGGCAGCCAATTGAGCCTTGTTTTCAATATGGGAGCCAAAGTTGAGGGTGGGAGACGGAGAAACGCCCAAAAGCTCAAGCTGGTCAAATATCGGAACGGACACATCCCGGAAAGTAGGAGCCAGTTGGATTGGCGTCCTTTTTACCTTTAATTTATACCTATTTTGGTAAAAGCCAGAACGAATAACGTCACCATTATGAAAACAAACGTAATATGTATTGTAAGTTCACAGAAAGTTCCGTACTCTTGACGTGGAGTATTTATAATCATGACGTCATTTATGCAGACGCCATCGCCTGCGAGTGTTTTGGAAGTGATTTCAACTTTATAAAAAAAAACATCAATGATTATTTTGCTATTGATTATGATTTGCTATTAAACACAAATGTTATGCAATAACTAGTTTCTTGGATATAGTAGATGCGTAAGAATATTGTATCTACCTAAAACAGTTTTTGAAAATCAGTCTTTGGATCATGCCATTACCTTTTTTTTTACTATATGTTCACAGAACTAGAAATTAATACACAGGTAGAATTTGGTTGTACATAACAAAAAATATGCGCCTATGTGTACGTCCGTACGTCCTACTTGGAGTGAACACAGTATACAAAAGTTTATCTTCTCAGAAATCTTATATATACGCAGAAGTCTTAGGGTAAAGGTATAACTAGATTGATACATAAAAGAAGCGTTGTAAAACGTTACAATTCCATGTTTTACCAGTGACAGGTGCCTGAACAGGGCCACCTGACAGCGGTCATGCCCATATGTTGCCATCACCAACGACGCACGCGAGCTACGCCCTTCATTAGCGTCATCTTACTAGGCAATCATATTTGATATCAATTTAAAGACATAAGGATACTTAAGTACTTAGGCTTTTTGAACTTACAAAACGGTAGGTAGGTACGTCTTCTACAGATATTATTTCTATGTAGAGAGAGAGCGAGGAGGTATTAGAAAAAAACAAAAATTTATATTGCTTATCATATATGAAATTGGAAGAGTTAACTTGTAATTTTTTTTTGAATTAATTTTTCCTCCTGAAATAGTTGTCAAGAAAAATTGAGCAATTAAATATAACTCAAGTAAAACAGTACACGCTTGCGTGCAATTAAAGCCGTGTTTCGTTTCACGCCCTCTTAATTTGTTCCCCTTTTGTGGGGAACGCGACATGTGCAGAGTGGTTTGTTCTTTCACCTAGCTTTTAATGTTCAAGGACTACAAATTGTACTTAATTACTTTTATGCAAATAAAAATGTTTTATGAACCCAAAAAAAGGAAAATTTCAGTAGGCATTTTAGCACTGACGCAGTTTAAAAATTCATCCATCTCACAATATCCTCTAACTTAACTCTACCTGCTAAAAACTCCAGAAATGCTTCTAAAGCTAATTAAAAAAAAAAATTGAGAAACAAAACACTACAATAAGATGAATCAAGAAACAATTGAAAACTATGACTGCAAATGTAGGTAATGCTTATGCAAGAAAAAGTTTTTTTTTTAAATTGAAATTTGTAACGTTTTTTCGTTCCCAATGCTATTTCAATTTCTCACGTGAACGAGAAACTAATTTATTAGCGAGGCAAAATAAATAGCTTGCGGCGTGGACAAGCGTGACAAATTGGAATATTTTGTTTTTACATCATTTCTCTACGTGATATAATTTTACAAAAAGAGGGTTTCTCTAGGTGAGACAAAAGGCATACGAGCGTTACTAATTTTGGAGAGTTGATGACGCGATGAGTAACTATGTGATCTTTTTAGGACAGGAAAAGATAATCTTCTTAGATTTCTGTTTTTTACCTAGATAGTACTCGTAGTTTCATTTTACTGTGGCCTAGCCTGTCAGGCGTCCGACCACAACTCACCAGATGTGGTCACTTAACATTTGTCAGGTGACACACCTAGATCAGAATGAAAACAATTAAAAAATGGCTTGGCCGCCTACTCGCCTAGTGTTAAGCGATGATGCGGTCTATGATATCACGCTTGACTAGAAAAAACCGATTCACTCTTGATTTGAAGACACCCAGATTGTAACTATCAAGCGAGGCTGCTGCACAATTTCTTTGGCGACAGATTTTCAACTTGAGGGTGGTAGCTAGCCGAGTACTATGAAGTACTCTACCACCATGCTATGGATTCCTCATGATGATTTCCTTACTAACCTACTACTAGTCGTCCCAAACTGTGACCTTGACCTTGTGACCCCTATATGGCGTTGTTGCCCTATTCTACTCTAATGAACAAATCCATTAATGGATATGGTCGCGGGCATCCAGTGGATGCAGATGGCAGGTTGTCGTTCAGTGTGGAGGTTAAAGGGGGAGGCCTATGTTCAGCAGTGGACGTCTTATGGCTGATGATGATGAATAATGGATATGATTCTACGTCTTCTTCACTATAATATATCAATGGATATGATTCTACGTCTTCTTCACCATGATACATCAATGGATTTGATTCTACTTTTTCTCCTGCTATAAACCACGATGGATTTGATTCTACCTTTTATTGCTGTATCGTCCATCAATGGACTTGATTCGTCCCACAGTTTTTTTTCTGGTGGTCCTTTCCAACTCTCCACCGATTTTGCTCATATTATTTGAACTTTAAAATTGTATTTGAATAATTAACTTGATTACATCGACAATACACGCAAATTATCGTCGAACAAATATACAATATATTGCAATTAATATTTATACTATTTTACGCTATAACACAGGTTAATTCTTAGCTTGGGTAACAAGGCTCTTCATCATGGAGTATTGTTTTTGTAAAAACAAACTTTTGTGAAATTATGACCGACAACGTTTGTAGACACCAAATATATTTTCATTTTCATTTTCACAAACCCATAAACATACATACAAACGTAGACTCAGACTTTTATTTCGCTCGGTCAATAAGATTGCTGTCAAGAGTCAGTGTATCAAGCCAACTACTTATATGCAAAGAGATTTTCCTGATAAAGCTAGTTGTTCGCCCCGAACTGAGACCTCGCGACCCCTATATCTTTGCAACCCTTTTACTCATATTACCCATATTCGAGTTAAAAAATTGTGTTGAAATGAACTACTTGCCTACAAAATTTCATGAAGATCGGATCAATGATACGCAAGTAATCGTCGAACAAACCACAGCAAAAATTTTTTTTTGTTTAAATTAGCAAGGCTGTCAAGGCATTTTTGTAAGAAATTTGTTGTAGGCAGTTGCACCCATAAACGAAACATTCAGTCATTCGAAATCAGTTAGCAACTGTGACGCGGAGTTCGACGCGTTGATCTAAATAAGAATGTTCAATCAAGGTTCTGTCACAATACCTGGCGCCAGATTTTCCTTCACATTTCCGTTCTTACTTCTCTTTTCTGTGGAACAAACCATGCACGCCGAAACGCCGCCTTGTCGAATCTTGTTGTAGAATCTGAGACCTCTTTTCGCTCAGTCAATTAAAATATTGTTATCTTTTTAACCTCTGACGCAAAAAAAGGGGTATTATAAGTAAGTGTATCTGTGTATTTGTGTATCTCTGTATCTGTCCGTGGCAACGTAGCTCTCAAACGGCTGAACCGATTATGATTTAGTTTTTTTTGTTAGAAAAGTGACTCGGTTGAGAGTGTACTTAGTTATGATTCAAGAAAACCTGTTTAGATGTTTTTAGATTATAAGCGTTTTTATCGGAGTTTAATAAAACAATTTATACTTTTCTATTGCAGCTTTATTAAACGAAGAATACACCCTTCTGTAGAACACGTACTGTCACCTGAATCTATATAGCTATGTGGTTGCAGTACATGATTAAAATTTTGAGGAGCGTAACTCCCGTTCCATATGGATGGGTTGGTCCGACACCAGTAAATATTTTCATCTATGGGTCCGACCGACTGATTGCCATCGACATGTGTTGGGATATCTCCCGATTTCCGTCCCGAATATGGCGTAATCTGACGTGTCTAATAGAACCCTTCGAGTTAATGAGATCGATTGTGGTTTCCAGACTTTTTTGTTTCCCATATCGGTTAATTTACAACATATTAAATTTAATGATAGTATCATCATGCTACCTTTTTGTTTATATAACATGGGATTTACTCACGTAAGATTCATACCGGTTATTCTGACTATAGTTTACAAAGCGAGTCGGGGCAGCGCACGCGCAATCACCTTGAAAAGAACGCAGTTGAAATGAACGGCTTAATCTTTATAATGAGATGAAACACGTATTTTCGTGATGTACCCAAAACTCCACAGAAGCCTTCAGTAAAGTCTCCACAACTTTACTAGGGCATGACGTTGACTTGACCGTGACTTGCTTTGTTTGACTCTGATAGTGACTATGACATGACATACGACGATTTTTTTAAACTTGAAAAAATATAAATACTCGACACTGCCAAATAAATGCCCAAGACGTGCGACGCCAAAATCCCCTCAATAAGAAACGAAACAAAAAAACATAAAGCCACTGATCGAGTTAAACTGAAGAAAAAAAACCGAATTGCGTGGTTATTCGTTTAGCTAAAAGCTCCAAAATATTCAGGCAACGCGAAATTTTCATAACAACACACACAAGACGCCACTCGGTATGTAGCTTTCACATTTCTGACATAACTGAATGAACCCAATACCAGGCTACTCAGAAAAGGTATGAAAAGCCGAAAAGAGTTAATAGTTGTACAAGAGGCATAGAACAACATGATGAATCCTGAAATCGTAAAGAAAAAAAAAACTGTAAAAAAACTCCATACATTTTAGTGGATTGTGACCATTTAATATGCATGGGAAAGCTGATTTCTATGGTGTTATGGTTGGTCCCATAGTAAAATTTGTTTATATTGATGAGTATTTACTATATACAGATAATTCATTTTTTTATGATACTGGGTGACGAGACGAGCGAAGTCGCTCACCTGATGGCTCTTCACGCTTGCCCATAACAGCTCAACGCCACTCAGAATTTTGAACTTCAACAGTTCAAAACCCTGAATGGCAATGCACTGCGCTCGTCACCCCGAGATATAAGATGTCAAATCTCTGTGTGCCCTGTAATTTCGCTGGAAACATTGCCCTTCAATCCGGAACACATTAGTGTTTGCACACTACTGCTTGGCGGTTGAATAACTGGCAAAGGTGTGGTACTTCCCCAAGCGGACCCCTGCAAAAGAGTCCTACGACTACACGTTAAATTATTATTAACACCATAAATGACATAAGTACATATACATAGGACAAAAACGCCCAACTGGAGGCCTTATCGCCATAAGCGATCTACTACTAGAGCCACTATAAAATACTCTACCACTACCATCACAACTAGAAAGCCAATTACGCCATTAGAGAGACCATATGAGGCTCTCTTGGCGTATAAGCCACTTATAGTAACAGAAGAAATTATTAGGTTGAAAGTAATTTTAAAAGTGCTGTTTTTTAAATTTCGAGTCAGTAAAAGGCAAAGACTTTCTATAACTAGACATTTAATGCAACGCGAACATGTTCAGACACTTCATCAGTTGACATTACTACTGATATAAAAAAACACGCCCACTGATTCACTGCACCTCACGTTATTTTCGACCAATACCGTAGGTACGCCATCACTATGCTTTGTTTACATTTTGAAGTGACGTTGAATGGACTAATTAGCATTTAGTAACCCCTCACCCCGCCCCTCAGGTATTAGACTGAATTGTTTCCATTAAAAATAATCGTAACTACAAGTCTGGGCTACGTACTCGTAGTAGCTATAATAGTCTGTGGTAAAAGGCATCATTTCTCAGTCAGCTTTGGGACCTGGTGGGTTACCATAATCTCATTAAAAAAACATATCGTATCGTCGCATCCGGACATAAAAACGCCTTTAAAAAAAACGAAACGAGAAGCTCGCCAACGTCGCGTCAGTCGGCAACTAGCCGCAACTTCACTTCGGTGCGCTTCCGACAGAGCCATGGTGTTATCGCTGGACTCAGTGTTGGACATTTAACTACCCGACGACTATAAAGTGATATCCAGGAACTAACCTACCGTTTCGTGACCGTGATAACCTTAAGAGTGTTTCTTCATTTTCGCACGTTTTTCCACTGTACGGCCACGAGATATCTGATGATGGTTATGGCGGCCGACGAGCTGTTCCTCCGACACATATAATACTTAACATTAACTTTTTTATATTAACTACTTGCTCTCACATTAGCCGAGAAAGCGAGACAAAATTCAATGTAAGGTTATTTAAGAATGTTTTTGAGATTATGGTAACCCACCTGTAAAGGTTGCTGAATAGCTATTTGCAGGTACCAAGAATTATAGATGAATTCACTAACGCTTAATTTGGTTGCAAAGCCGGCTCAAGAATTTGGAGGCCAACAGAAGGGCGACTGTGACTTAGCGGTTAGAGCACACGGGACTGCACTGCGCTGCGCTGGCGCAGGTTTAACGACTGGTAGACCCAGGCGGTCGTGAATTGTTTGTAATAATTTTGTTTGGTGGTCAAACGCGGACTTATTCGCGTTAAAAAACATTTCAACATTATACCATACTCTTTCTGAATTACCTTGTATTTTAAACGGTTTCTTGTTGCGTTTTTACGCATGTCGGTCGTGTGTCGTCCACCACGCCATCACTTTTAGCGGCGAAGATGGCATATGATGACAATAACCGCCCAAAAATTCCTTGTAACCGCCACATTAACTGACGCGTTTCTGCCGCACTGCCAATGCCATGTCACACGCTTCATTTATTATGGATGCTCGATAGGTTTTCGAATGTTGGTAGAAAACTTACACTTTTAAAACTTTTTATATTATTTGGTTTGGTTGCTTACCAAAAAAACTTTTAGGTCCTTTTTTATAATAAAACCTTTTTTACTTAGTAGATTATTCATCAAGGGGATAAAGCAGTGTCCTAAGCACTGAAGTGAGAATTTTTTCTTGTCCTAAGCATGGACGTAATAAAAAAAAGGTTCAAAACTGTTTTAATGATGAATTTCTAGTGTAATTCCGCTTCTACGTCGCTTTAAGTACAATAAGGAATTTGTGATAAATATTTGTTGATAATGTTAATTTTATTGAGTTTAATTTTGCCTAAACTGATATAAAATATTAATTACATAAATTGAAAATTAACGTAACGTGTTGACTCGTCGAGCGCTCGACGAGTCAACACGTCCTGAGGATGCCTCGTGAAGAGGCGAAACACGTGTCGACAAAGTGCACTAAGGAAACGGGTACAATTTATTACTTTTTTAAATTCAATTAAAATACATGTTACGTTAATTTTCAATTTATGTAATTAATATTTTATATCAGGTTAGGCAAAATTAAACTCAATAAAATTAACATTATCAACAAATGTTTATCACAAATTCCTTATTGTGCTTAAAGCGACGTAGAAGCGGAATTACACTAGAAATTCATCATTAAAACAGTTTTGAACATGGACTTCCGCAAAGTAACGCCTGATTCAATCAACTAAAAAAAAGGTTGTTACCAGTTGTTACGTCTAAGGTCCTAAGTCACGGCATCATCATATTTAAGCCCGAGCGTAAAGAAGGATTCACTACATCGATTTGCAGTATTTGTGCCTTTTTTGAGTTCTAATCGGTTTGCACAGTTCGACTATTGAATAAGTTCTTTTTGGTGCAAGTCGTATGGTAAAAAATTATACAAATGTATAGTTGAGGTACTAAATTCTAAATTCAAATGATATTATTGACCATCGGGTTATAATGAAATTCAGTACAATATTGTTGTCCTGCTAAACCGTTGGACAAAAACTTTCTGTAACGTAACTTTATCTGTGCCGTAGGGCAATAACTACTTACTTTAGGTTTGGTTTGCATGACATATAATTGGACATTGTTGACTAGGTGGTGTGAAAATTCATTACCTACCAGGGGCCTTACGCCCAACTCTAAACGCGGGCTCGAATAGGTGCAGTTTGCAAAATCACGCGACCGCAAACCGTATCCGTGATTTTGCAAACTGCACCTATGCCCCTGCACTGACCTCCATTAGGTATACTAGTACGCAGTATAAAAGATATCAGTGCCTACTTGAGACTTAAAATATACCGCACTATATCGCAAATGCGGAATATAATCCACCAAGAACTTGAAATTATACAACCAACGACGTACAATACAACAAGATCATTGTATAAATGCATCTAACAATTACCTAGACTTATTAAATTCAATATTCAATTCAAAAAAAATATGATTGGCAGGTTTTGAACCTGCGCCATCCGTTAACGCCCCGATAATTGTCGTGAGAAAGTTGTCTATATTCTATAACATTTAAATAGTAAATCCTAAGGTGTGGAACAACACTTCAATACATTTTAAATATAATAAAACCGGCCAAGTGCGAGTCGGACTCGCACACGAAGGGTTCCGTACCATTATCTATAAAAACGGCAAAAAAAAAACACGTTTGTTGTATGGGAGCCCAACTTAAATATTTGTTTTATTCTGTTTTTTAGTATTTGTTGTTATAGCGGCAACAGAAATACATCATCTGTGAAAATGTCCACTGTCTATCACGGTTCATGAGATACAGCCTAGTGACAGACGGACAGGCAGACGGACAGACAGACAGACAGACGGACAGCGGAGTCTTAGTAATAGGGTCCCATTTTACCCTTGGGTAAAGAACGGACAGACAGACGGACAGCGGAGTCTTAGTAATAGGGTCCCGTTTTACCCTTGGGTAAAGAACCCTAAAAATGACTTTCGAATGACTTTACTGATGATGTTAGTCTCGTTAACAATGAATTGGTGGATTGGTATAGTTTTCAGAGACTGAAAAGTATTTTCACAGTTTTTTGCAGTAATTTTTTTTGTAGCTTTTACTTTTTTTCATCGCTTCTTCGTTGTTGCCGCAAGTTTGCTGTAATGTACTGTAATGCCTTGTGAAGGACTAAGTCGAAGATCCAACCACCAACTCACTCTTGATCAACTCACTCTTACTTCCCGTACTCACCGTAGTAACCCCTTGTATTGGCGTTAATAAATCGACACATGTTAAGTTAACGCTTAGGGTAACTTAACTGGCAAATAATGTGGTTATTACTTATAATACCAGTGGCACCGTGCGGAGAAATGCTTTCGTGTCATTTGCGTTGATGCACCTTTTAAATTCATGTCCCTCCGAGCAGAGGGCAGGCCAGATCACGATCTTAAACGTGTGAATGAATTCGGAGACAGTGTTTAGTTCACTTTTATGATAGGGAGTGGTGTTGTGTTATTGGAGACAAGAAGTGTAAGAGCTGCGTTCTAAAGTATTCCTTTTCTGAAATAAAACGTCTTTCATGTTATAATATATCGCGTATATAGCATACGTAGATGAATTTAACAAGTATAAATGTTTAATTTTTTAATCGTCTATAAAATAGCTGAAAATCTTATAGCGGCTGAATAGGTTTTTTTTTTGTTTCATAGCTAAGAACACTCTAGATCAACTTGGTCTTGACTTGTGGCATCGTATCTTCCAAACAGTTGAACCGATTTTTTTTTTTTTTAAAGGTGACTTACCTTTAAAAAAATGGTTCAGCCGTTTGGGAGCTACGATGCCTCACAGTTACTAAACTTATAACACCTCTCTGATTACGTCGGAGGTTAAAAACCAACATCGTAGGGAAGTACTTTACATACCTAATTACTGACTTAGATTTTGCCTAAACTTTGTATCCACGATAAAATAACGCCCTTCTCTGTCCAATCAAGTTTGATCTGCAAACTTAAGTTTATTGTAATTGATAGATTTACATTCGTTTTTAACTCATTATTTTGAGCTAGTGAATATGGACTCACAGCAAAAAAAAGAGAGTTTTCCCACTTATAATTATAATTATGTTATCAGTAAAAAATTAAAGAAAAGTAAGGAAGGCTGATCCCATGCACCACCATGTGGAATTCATAGTCGGGAAGAGAGAGAGAGACATGCTATCAGCAAACAAATATGTCAAAAAGATTTTAAGGAACAGTAAAAATGTGCAGTAAATTACCAGGCATTGAAATGTTCACATTTCAACTTATGTTACAAGGAATGAAGAGTTTAATGGTGTTCCACGGTACCTAATGAGCACTTGGATTGCATCGTCACGTCCCGTAACAAGGGCCTGCGACTTGTTCGGTTTTCGATAAATACTTTATGGTACAAGAATTTCTCTGATACTTGTTGTTTATGAAGAAATGTCGTTAATTTCTACTAAAGGATGTGAAAATTGTGAGGATGTTAATGTTATTATTTAAGGCTACGGTCAACACTCATTAAAAATCATTAAGTTATTAAGTATTTTCATACGTTGGGGACCCATCGTTTTTTTTATTCTACCTCCTTAATAAGTTTCTATTTTAAAATATTTAAAGCGCTAGTGGTGTACATATTAAAATTTTCATGTTTTCGCTGCTATTAAACCGATAAATTGTTTTACCACTTCCTGTTTTCCAGTTTATTTTGTCCATTGACTTGCCAACCTGGTTGGTATTATAAGATCTGCGATATTACTTTGTCATCTTCACTCTCATTCCGATTGATATAAGTGCGACGGAAACAGAAACTATGTATATAGCTTTATACAAGAATAGCCAGCCTGTTCTGCAGGGGCAGGAGGTCACCACGCCACCACAGCTTTCAACTATTTTTTATTACATCAACTGATAACCAAAACAAACCACATTATGTCAAGCCGGGAACTCAGTAGCCGCATATCGCCATTTGTCCCCGCATCTGATTATTCCAACAGTAACATACCGAACAACATTAATATCGGAAACAATAAAACCACCTTTTGAATAATACGCACACCCGATGCGCGCGCGCATATCTGACAACGACATCGCGTATCGCATTACACATAAAATATATATTATTTATTGTGTGTAATTAATAAAAACACACGGGAGCTACAAAAACAAGTAGCCCACAGCCTAACAGGAAGATATAATAACTCAATCGCTGCAGAGTGTGCCTGCTCGATTTGTTACAGTCCAGATTGGATCTGCTGCGCGCGCGCACAATGTAAACAGTGGTTCGCTTGCGGCAGCGTAATGTCTTAACATGATACCGTATCAAGCTGTTGGGAATGCTCTGAACTCTACAGGTTGTTCACGGTATGAGACATCACAACAGTGAAGAGGATCAATCAATTTTACATCGCCTTGTGTAGTTTTTTTTTTCCAATTCGCTTTTGAATATCTCCCTTCTAAGCAAGCGTGCTCCATCGTAGACCAAATCATCGCTTAACATCAGGCGAGGTGGCGGTCGAGTGCAAGTCTCCTATTTTTTTAAACATGTGTTTTATTCACTTGTGTATTTTTGATGTACTTACCAAAAATACTTTTAGTAACTATTTATTTAATTAACTATCCAAAAAAATTCTTCCATAATAGTCTTTTAGTAGGCTTTTCAATAAGTTTGGACCAAATTTTATTTTTGAATTAAATATTACTAATATTTTTATTTTATCTGGTACATATACTATGTATTTAGTTTCGTATAACCAGAAATTTACGATCAGTTACTCTAACTAGTTCGTTTTCATTCAAACTTCTATTAATGCTAATATAGGTATATGAAATCACTGCATTTACCTCCAAAGTTTGCTCGATAAAATTTTATAAACAACATTTCGTGGCAGTGCCATAATCACGGTTATTTACTTGACAGAAAACTTGCCACACGGCTTGCTCGCTGGCTTCCCCGTGTAGGCTAGAAATACGACTATTTTGTGTGTAGAAAGACTTTATTAAAGTTTCCGTGAAAATAATACTATGAACTTGGTGGTCGCGATAACTTCGTGGCCGGCGGGTGTATTCTACAAGCTAAGTGACCGCGCAAATGAGGTTATAAGCTAATTGAATGTCTATTTTTTTTGTCGATTAATAAACGAAAACGTCAAAATAGCGAAATAACCATTAAAAAATCCAGCCCCGGCCGTCTGTAACCTTCACAGCTTCATTTTTGTATTTGCGTGCAATTTTTTAGTGGCCTATTACTTCTATGATACGTGACCACTTGCCTGTCAATAACAGTTTTTGTTCCAATTACGATAAAGTTGGGCATAACCGCATATTGTTACAAAAAAGTTGTAACCTTCGATCTGTCTCGAGTGCTAATCAAACTTATAGTATAAATGAGAAAGTTTGAGTGTCAGTATATTTGAATGATCCCACTCAGATTCGTGACGGCTGAACGAGTTTAGTATATATTTACAAGCAGTATATATCTTGGAGTAAATAAATGTATATACATAGGTACCTATTAACCTTAATTACGTACCTAAAATACATAATAACATGGCTTTCCTAGAGAGCCGTGATAGCCTATTTAGAAGACCACTAGACTTGAATGCGTTAGGTCGCGGGTTTAAATCCCGGACCCGTATCAATGAGCTTTTTGGAGTTTATGTACGGATTTTCACACCATTGGCTTTTGGGTGAAGGAAAACATCGTGAAGAAATCTGCATACGTACGGAGAAGAAGGTCAATGGCGTATGAGAATCCTCCAACCCGCAACTGGGTCAGCGTGTTGGATATGGCCCAATCGCCCATTCCCGGGGATAGACTAGTCCACTGAATATTAAAGGCTGATTATGCTTTAATAATATGAAGAAAAAAAAAAACTAATCTACACCGCTGAAAGTCACCATCGTTTTTAAAAAGCTGGTCGCATTAAAAATAGAGACAAACAATTAAAAAAATGCTAAGATGTGATTTTTTTTGTCCCCGAAAACTGTACGGTTCCTGTAGGATAAAGGGTAAAATCGCGGGGTGCAGTTGTATTTTACAACGCAACGCAATTACCTTCCAAGATGAAGTATGTATGTACTTACTTGGATTACAGATCGCGACGTTGCCGTTGTTGGATGCAAATTAGCAAGAATGATGATTCATTTTTTTATGTCTCTTTATTAACGTAACGAGATAATTCCAATACTGATTTAAGTGACTGTAGTAGGTACTTAACATGCTCGTTTGTTATGTCGACTGAGTTTATGCCAATTGAGATATTATACAACGTGCCATCTAAATAACGTAAAACCTGACACTAGTTTGTTTAGAATCGGGAATAAGTAAAATTTGATATAACTGCATGCAGGCCGCTTGTAACCGGTCCCTTTGGAAATCGATGGGGGAGGCCTATGTCCAGCAGTGGACGTCCTATGGCTGAAATGATGATGATGATGATATAACTGTTCGACCAATCGCTAATTTTGTTTAAAGGCAATATGGGGCGATATTGTCCGCGCGTACCTAATATTGTACAAAAATATGTGATCCGTCCAAGCCTCTTGACGTGTCTCGTCTGTTGGCCGCGTTATTTGCGCCACGGAGAAGAACCTTGAAGAAGAGAGGAACAATTTGGGGGTCCTTAGAAGGTCTTGTTTCTGTAGTTTGAGTGAATTATCCTCTTGACCAAGTAGGTAGTTAGCCCCAGACTTATTGGCGCACGCGAACTCGACCAACCAGACGCTATACCGAAGGTAGCCGGACTATGCGTCTCTTCACAAATCGAAACTTGGTGAGTTATCTTAATTAATTATTTCACTTACTAATTCATCTTTCTTTAATTTATTATCAAACATATTTAGATTAGGGCTTCAGCTTTACGCGATTTTTAATGAGGCGGTACACATGGTCCCGAGTGAAGCTTAGAAGCTGACAATTACATCAACCAAAAACTTAAAAAAAATGATACGTGATGTCCCGTAAAAAGTTGTTAAGAATGTTTAGCTGTTATTGTTTGTTGATGTATATGTAAAAACTACGTTTACCTTGTACTTTACTTACAGAGTGGCCGCTTTGGCTTGTGTTTAGAAGTAGCCAAAAGCATGTTATGTAGTTATACCTAATCGTAGATTTAACTTATTGAATCTCACTTTAATTCCTATCAAGCTTAGGTTTAGATTGGAAATATCGGATAGACGAATAATCATTACAATTATTGCCTTCTAATACAATCTCTATCCGTTAAATGAGATCTAAATTGATTGATTCAGTTGATAGTGATACCAATGAAAGCAAAACTACTTATATAGATTGGAATAAGTTTAAGGTGCTTTCCCGCTGTTGGTAATTTTATTTTATTTACGTGGAAATATTTGTGAACAGTTTGTTTACATACATACATACTTACGGGAGATTTTAAATATGTACTTGCAAAATTTAAAATTCTTAAATACTTCCATTTTAAACAAAGTTATAGTTTTAATGTGAATGCTTATTTTATGTCACTATGTATTTTGGTAAATACCTTGGTAAATACGTACTAAGGAGCCTAAGTATACACACAAAAGCCTATTTTGTGTAACGGCACGGCTGTACTATGTCGAAAAGAGGTAATTTTTGTCTCAGAAATTTCAATAGCTCACGAAAATCCGCCGGGTCCAAAATGTCATTCATACAGAACGAAATGTATGAAACAGCTGATGTTTTTACAGAATTTATTCCGTAATAAATGTTGTTTGAAATTATGGGTTTAATGACCTTGTTTTGGTTTAATTCTACCGTTGATGTAGCAAGACTATGATACTTTTATTTTATTTTACATGGAAAACAAACAGTTGCTAACAAACACGGTAGAAATAGGATGAATAGTTACACAAAAGCCAAAAAGAAGTTTTCACTAATACATGTGTGTTTGTTCTATGTCTGGGTGTTAATATCTGGGACATTTCTGGGACATTTTTGCACACATGATCATCTGACCCCAAACTAAGCAAAGCTTGTTATATGGCTGCCAGAGACTGATATACATACATATATATTTTTAAAGTATTAAGTATTTAATACTATTTAAGTATGTATTTAAAAATATATATGTATGTATATCAGTCTCTGGCAGCCATATTACAAGCTTTGCTTAGTTTGGGGTCAGATGACCATGTGTGCAATGATGTCCCAGATATTTATTTTATTTTTACATAACATGAAAAAAAAAACTACTAATACACACTAATACACTTTTAATACTTGAGTAACTACTACACGCCTCTTTGATTTGTAACTATGGAGTTATTAATAAAGTATTGTATTGTATCAGTTATATGATTATTTACGGGATATTTACAGTGGTGGTGCATGTAACTACGCCGAAATATCGGGAACTCTCACTCACGTCTATCAGATTTGTTTCGATTTATTTATTTGATATAGGTATAGTTAATTAATTTTTCACAACCTTATTGGCTAATGTGTTTTTGAGAGACTAGTAAATCTGATGTAGCATTCTATTGTTGTGTTATTTGATCCCATGTAATACTAGATTGCTAAATTAAATGGTTCCATTTATACTCGACACTATATTCAGCATTCCAACAAACCCTTAAATCTTAAACAATCAGACGTAACAAGAAATTATTTTAAAACATGATATAAATTTTATTTAACTGGGCACGATTCTCGGCAGGTCTGCTAAATATCTAGGGACAGTAGCCGTTCGATAAATCTTTACCACCGCCGCCCCCGCATTTTGGATTCATGCAATGCCTGAGGATTGCCAGCGTATTTGAATGTGGACATTATTACTGACTATTTTAATTATGTAGGCAATTCCTTGCAATTTATCATTATTCTTCAGGCGTAAGCAAGTGAAGCAGTCTGGACGCCCCAATATTTAACATATATATATGACTTCCTAGGTGACTTCCTGGATAAGCGGAATAAAAAATAACCAATAAACACTATTAAGACATGCACCACAGAAAATACACATCATCAACCCTTCCGCGTAGGCTATCCTAGAAATAGATCAGGGGCCATACGGCTACCTGTTTAAAGCGATTTTGTTTAGGTGATTGCGAAAAGTTGCGCGACCGCAAACCGTATATCAGCGCGAGGTTCACGTTTACGTGATTTTTCGCACCGCAGTGTCGATGCCTAACCTAATCAGAAACATTATATTTGTGATACATTTTTGCGGTTATATCGCCATCTATCAGCTAGTACTAATTTTTTATCGTCTCATTGATATGTTTAGTACTTTCACTCTATTAAAATATTCATGGTAATAGATTCCATGACTTTTTGGTCAGTAAACAGGGACACCTGATATAATATCTACTTCAGAATCAGAACACTTGATTTAGACTCTACGATCAACTCTAACAAATCACCTTTATGACAGGCAATGATAACTAGACAACCGGCTGCCGTCCGCTCGATAAAGGCAAAAAAACACAATGCTCGTGCAAATCTCACACCACATTCAGATTAAGCACAGTAGGCGATATAAAACCGTCGCATTGTCGCGATTTCCTCTGGCCATTATAAATCTTGTGCGGCCAGTGGGACGGCGATAAATAACAGGGCTTATACCGACTGCCTGTTTTAAGACCCTCGTATTTACCGGGGCCGTACACTTTCGTGAACTTTTACGCTCTTAAACTGCATTTATATGACTTTTAATAATTAAATGGCACCGATTTTTGCTAACCTCAACATTGCCATCATGTTCAGCAAGGTTCAAGGTTGAGTTCGCAACAGAGTTTTTAGTAAATACTGTTTTACCATTGCCATTCGAAAAGAGCATTTGGCTTCATCGATAACAGTGAATAAAATATTATTTTATTTGGAACAAGCACGAATTATGTACAAAAAAATTTAAAATGTGCTGAACGTACGTACTGGCTAGCTGGGTAATACTGGGTATATTCCTCAAATTAAATTAACTTTTTTTACTCGTTGTATAACCTATCTACACGCAAAACCTCCTTCTTAAACCGCTAAATCAGTTTTGTATTCTTAATTATTGAGCCAGTACCAATGACATCATCGATATTATAATCAGCCTATCTTGGTTCACTGTGGTCATAAGACCTAGTAAGACACTTCCCTCAGCTCGAACAGCTCAGCTTAACATCAGGTGAGGTGGAGGTCAAACGCATGCGCATTATTAAAAAAAAAAGCAGTCATGGGGACTGCCGACTGAAGTGATAACAAATATGTCACATTAGCATGTCGGTGACGCGAACCCACAAGCTTTGCGTTTAACTTCAAAACACTTTGGCTTTTCCTTTCCAGCCACTGCCAGCTGTCTTAAATATTATATATGTCCGACTAGCGAAGACTGCTAAATTGGTGCACGTGACTGCGCCGCTCATTTACAATAGACTACCGGAAGAGGTGATAAGTGCTCCATCGAGAGAGTCGTTCAAACGAAAATTAAAAAATTGGCTTGTCGAACAGGCATTCTATAAATTTGATGACGTGACAAAAATAAAAGTCATTTAAGTTGTTATTTTTATTTTTAATTAATTATGAATTTTATTTTAAGCCTAGTGGTAGGTACTATAATTGTACCTACAAACATGATTTTATTAATTATTTATTATTATTTTCTGATATGTAAATATTTTTTGTTATTAATAATATACTATGACTATGACTATATAGTTATTCCATCCAGTCTCAGGGTCTTCTTACGGCTCGTAAGTACATAGTAGATGTTAAATTAAGTTATTTACACACTAAATACTTACGTGCCAAAATAATGGTTAAAAATCACAAAGAAGAACTTAGATATCTGCACGTATTTAAATCATCTCTATGAGGTGGCCCTTGTAAGTTGAACTTGACTTTGCGCGTTCAGTGCTACGATGATGCGTAGGCAGACAAGATACCTACTAGTAGGATACGATTTCGTTAAATGTTGCAGTAGGTATATTCGTATCTATATTATAAAGGTACAATTTAATATGAAATATAAGTTTAGGTAATAAATAACAATGGGTTTCCGAAATAGTTATAGATATAAGATAAAAACATTTACAAGTATTGTTTCTCCATGTTTTTATTAATTATACAAATAACAAGCTAACTAAAACTAACTAATAGTAATAAATTACTAAGCATAGATTATACCTACAATAAAAAAGTTGAAGTTCTAAAATTTTTTTTTGTAATAGGCTTTCGTTTAACCGACAACTTGCTCGATGTTAAGCGATGATCCGGTTTACGATGGAGCCCGCTTGCCTAGAAGAAACCGATTCCCTTGCGATTTGATGACGCCCAAATAATCCAAATGCTCAAGCACTCTACCGGTTAGCAGCGTACCCATCATGCTGAATGTCAATGCTTATACGTTTCTCTATGCTCGTGTACGTCATTTGCTCTGACAGCTGTAATAATAAACAATAAAAAAGAATAAACTACTATGCAATATATTTAGTCTAACAATATCTCCGACATCATAGATAAAACTTTCTGTATTCTGAGGATAAAACTTTGTTTTTCTTTCTCCATGCCAACATGGTGTAGGAGGAAGTAAATGCAGAACAAAAAAACTGCAAAAACATTGTATAAAGCTGAATAACATTTTCTTTTAATTATTCAATGAAGTTATCTGTTACCTACTTAGATACACTCCAGTATTACCCAGTGGTAGACGGTGTGGCCGAGGATGGAACACGTTGCTAGAAGAAATCTAAATTTTTTTGGTATTTTACAAGGAACTGGTGGCAATGTGCAGTCTTTCTACTTGTCCTACAGTAAAAGAGGGATGGCATAAGGTCATGAAGCTCTTGCGCACTTTCGCTGAAATGTATCCGGTAGAAAATAGACAGACAAGCTACTTTACGGCGGTGCTCGAGGCTTGCAATTTTTTGGCGAATAGTTTGTTTCACCAATCAGCCTCATGCACGCCGGCACATATGAGCATTGTCGCTACATAATTATGCTAGGTGAATATAAATGTTAGGTCCAGCTACAAAAGCAACAAAAATGCAGTTACTTACCACTAACATAACAATACCACTAACATAAAAAAAAGTTTTGAAAAAAAAAAAACCTATAACCGTGACTTACAAGATACGACGCATTCGAAAGCCACCGAACGAGCGATATTATTTTTGAATTACTTGAATGTTAGTGACATGACCAATGCGTGTATGTCATACAATCCTCTTTGTAACTTTATCCAGAAGCTATCAATATAAGTGATAGTGGACATTTACCGGAATGAGCTTCCGTTGCTCAGGATTATTTATGTTATGTCGCATCGCACCCAACTAAGTTCGGTTTGAGGCTGGGATCTTACTTTGGGATGGTCGGGGGGTATGTTCGTTCATACAAGATAGGTAAACTGGATATTCTATAGACTAGAAAGATTACTAACTTGCAGAAGTACCTACTAGTACGAGTATTTAACATCTTCAATCTATTTTTGTGGTCATTCTCATCAAATCAAGTCCGAAAAAAAAACTGAGTACAAAGATATAAGCTGTATATAATGGTAAGTAGGTATAAGTATAATTATGCGTGTACCTTTATGTCTGAGATCACATTTGATTCACATTTGATTCACATTTGATCGAATTTTGTTAGTTACTGTTTTTTTTTGTTTAACTAAAGAAATACAAGCTAACACTAATATTACAGAAACAGTTAGACTGTCCATAGACCGTTGAAAGTCTAAAGACAATACAAATGATCAAGCCCACTATCAGTTGGTAGCGTACCCAGCATGCTGGCGGCATTACCACGCTGAACGGCAAAATTAAATAACTATAAAAATTATATACAATAATAAATAAATAAAAACAATCAGCAGTATTCGGACCTGTGCCGGGATATATCCCTTACGCGATGGCACAAAAATATATACATAAAAGAAAATATAAACACATTAAAAACGGACAGATGGACAGCCGAGCAGGCGGAAGAACAGTACGATCTTAAAAGGGTTACTTCTAGTGCTACGGTACCCTAAAAATATCAGTAACACAGTAATATCAATAATTAGCAGTGCCCATTTTTTTCCGCGATCCCAGTTCATTTTATAAAGCTGAAAACTCTCCAGCGTTGGCCCCACCAAGCAGAAACATACACTTCGAAATAAATAAACTTCTTGAATATCTTAAACGTTAGAATTTCCTTCCTGTCCAATAAAAATGGCATCGCCCGGTATCGTGTCTCGCAGGAAACCGAGCAGGTCGTAATAAGTCTAACAAATAAAATAATTCCCGAGTAAAATATATACACTAATGTGACTAATATTATAATATCTTGCGGTAAGGATATCTACTAGTTACGCCGGAAGATTTAGGTGTCATACGGATCGAGTCATGCAAGAGGTTGCCATATATTAATAAGCCTTTTAACAAAAATAAGGCTGTCTTTCAGTGTGGAGTTCTAAGAGGGATGCCTATGTCCAGTAGTAGTGGAAGTCTCCCGGCTGATGATGATGATGGACACAAAATAAGTGGGAAAAATAGAACCATTTCAAGTAACTACATATATCTTTCACACATATTCACACTCGTAATTTTATAAGCGTTAAATACATTTTGGCTAGCAAGAGTCAGCCTAACTATTTTAAAGTGTGGCTAACTCTTAACGCGGGCTCGATTTAGCACTGAAACAGCGCAATTCGAATAATCAGGCGAACGTGAACCTAAACGCTCCGAGATACCGTTTGCGGTCGCGCAACTTTAGGTAACACGTAGGTAGCCGAAAGGCCACTGGAAAGTCGAGAGGAAGCCATTGCCCAGCAGTGGTATTCGTTAGGCTAATACAAATTAACATTTAACTAAAGTAAAACATAAAATAATTAATCTATACCTATATACAAATAAAAATATTATTTAACAAAGTTCATAAAAAGGGCCTCGGTGGCCAAGTCCCTGTTCAAATCATTATGTAATACATACCTAGATATTTACCATGGTAAGGTTGTGGTAGGAACTCCCGATATTTCGGCGCAGTTATACATGCACCATGTTCACGGGAGAGACCGAAATAAAAAACAATCATTTAACTGTAGTGAACAACCGTGGTAGTTTAAAACGGTGTTTAACTATTGTAAGTTTATAAATCATTTACGAAATGTAATTTTCAATTTACTTATACGGGAGGCTATTCAAAAAACTGATGATAACAAAAATTGATGATAAAGTTTGATGCTGCAGCAATCAATCATCTTTTTTTTAACTGCCGTTTCCTCGTTTCCTGGAGAACTTCAATCTAGGCATCATCAAGGCTAGAGTGAATATTTCTAGATTAACGTGTTCCATCCTCGGCCACATTTTCGTTTATCATCAAGCGAGTTGTGAGTGGCCAAACGGAGATCAATAATTTGAAAAAAATACAAGTGGTCGTCAGTGTTGCATAGAGCGGTGCATGCGCGCGCGCAGCAGCTCCAGGCTCATAAACCGCGGGACCACACGCGGGTGGAGGTGTGAAGGCAGCGGCGCGCGGCGGGGGCCGCATAACTCACGGCCAGCGGGGCGCCCCGGCCATTCATGCCTACCTGGACGATCGCCCTTCGATGCATCGATGTGTGTTCACTTCGGAGTAGACATACTGTCTCATCCTTTGTTCTTACCTTGGCAATTTTTCTATGATGCCGGCATCGCTTCACGCAGGTATAATGACATCCATAACTCATGGCCTCCTGAGCACATACCATTCAAGTCTGCCGGTGGAATCGTTCTTAGATGCATCGGTGTTCTGTTCAGAGCTGACATAATGTCCCAATTTTTTATACTTGCCATTTTTCCTCTTCTGTTTTTGAAACCTTACGCTTGTTACTAGTTTCTGGAAGGATCGCCCTTCATAATACATCTAATACCTATTCTGTTTCGAGTACGCACACAGTCCCATCATTTGTTCTTACATTACCGGCTTATAGACGTTTCTCCCCAGAAACCAATTTCGCTTATGATACATAAAACTTTACATATGTGATTCTTATAATTTTGAGTTTCTGATAATTACACCCTATTCACTAGGTATGTAGGTTTTACTTATAACTTGACTTCCTCATAAATTGACAGTCTGCATACTTATTACCTACTTACAAGACAGCATGACGAACTTCCTTTTTTATAAAACACTAATATCTATAATCAGCGTAGAATAAACTTAACCAAACATAATGCGGGGTCGCTCTCTAAGTAATTCGGACGCGCGCGTGGCATCCTACAATTTACCTCTTATAAATTAGACATAACCCGTTATTTGGGAATAACTCGTTATTTAAGTATCGGTAGCGGTGGCGTGTGTAGTTATTGTAATTTGATTTTGCTCACGAATCGACGGTATCATCTGTTCAGAAATTGGACAGACATGCTCAAATCGGGAAGTGGAATTATTTGTTTACGATATGTATGCGTGCTGTAACAACCATGCCGCTCGTAGCGTCTGTGGACGCCCTGAACAGACAACGCACCATTTGGCCACTAATAGGCCGGCGGCTCATCGGTTTAAAGCACAAGTAATTTGACTTAAACCCCAAAAACTTCGCGTAAAAATTAGTACCTAAATTTAAAGTTAAGCTGATTTGACGTGAGCTTCGTGCTATAAGTTATTGCTTATTACGATAATTTGGGTTACGTGAGAGGCATACGCGAGTTTGGAGATAACGAGAGATATTAGCTGTTGCTTATGGCGAAATTATAGAGCAGAGGAATACAATGAATGAATTAGCCGTGGCGGAAACGAGCCGGTGCGTTTTGCGTGCGCGTGTGATGTGATGGATGCTCGCGTCGGTGCCCCCAAACAAATGAACCGGTTAATTATACCACGAGACAGCGTCTAATTATATTAACAATAGCGTTTGATTGTTGCTTCAGAAGTAAAGCGGGCAGAAAACGCGCGTAGGTGTGATATCACAAGGACTGACGTGAAACGAGATACCCGGCAAATATGGTAATAACATAGCCAAGGGATATTTCTGTCCACCGATAAAGATGTGGACTATGTCATAATTTAAACTTACTTCTTACTATATTATGGTTTATGTAAGTACGTAATTTCCAAAAATTATAAGTTGAGGGTAATGAAGATGATGACTGATTAGATAATGGTACTTAGTTGTCCAGCGCCGGCCCTAGTCTTTGATCAGGGTAGAGCGAAGTTGCCTTAGGCGCGTTTCATTTCTGAAAACAATCGTACAGGAATCAATCATTTTTTTGGAATAAAAAGTAGCCCACTATATCTTGAGTACCGTTCATTCTATCTTCATGAAATATTGAAGGCAAGTAGTCCTAGTAAATAGAATTTTTAAGTTCGTGTATGACTTACCACGATGCAGGGGTTGCAAATATATTAAAATAACAAAGTTATTAAATACCATTAGTTAAAGGAAGGTGTTCCTAATGAATCCGAAATGAACTTATTTAGTATTTGTACAAATAATGTGAGTATGACTGCAGATATCCTAGTCTTTAACTGTCATATTTCCAATTGAGTTCATGTTAGGTAGGAAAACTATGGAGTTTAGTGTAGGCAAAATAAAAAGCTTGTAAAAATTTAACATCGCGAGGTGTCAGTTCGGGGTGAACTACTAGTTTAATTTCGTAACATACAATCAGTTTAGCACGATTACTTAGGTTTGTACTATCGTATGAAAGGGGCTTAAAATTAACTGCCAACTATCGCATCTCCCATTAAATTATCAACAGCTGTAATCAGTGAATACCGTTAGCTACTCTGTGCAGGCTGGGCCGGAAGTGATGTCACGGCGCAGATTGATGCGCGCGCGCTGGATGGAACCTCCCGCGTGGGAGCAGCTTCCGCTTCCGATATGAGCACTTGCCTCGTGTTCACCTACCGGCACTGTGGCGGTCTACCATGACAATTTGTGCTTTCGATCTAGACTGTGTAATGTCAATAGCTTTCATACAAGGTTAATCAATATCTACCCCAGATTAGGTATAGTTAAGGAATTTCAATTAACTGATAGATTGTTCCCAGGGAGTCCCAAAACATATTCCAGGTTATACGAAACAAAAACTCTCATTTGGTTCGCATATAGAAATCTAGTAACCAATCACTCCGGAACTGGTACTGGTACTGGGTAACCATTGTATGGATTTGAGGACCTGGGGGTGCCACGGCACGGGTCCGAATCAAATTTCCCGTGGCACACCTCCAGTGGTGGGTTTGAGGATTTGTAGGCGCTTAGTGACCATATACACCAAAAACAATAAAAATACAGTACTACTCAATGCATTGTACATACGCCAGTCTATATTTATAAAAACGAAATACCACACACCCATTCCCTCACTGACTCATCACGAAATCTCAAAAACTACTTGACCTACGAAACTACATTTTGGCAGGTAAAATTTTCTGGGGTGTAGAAGTTTGCTAAGAAACGATTTTGCGGAAGGCTTTAATTTTGGGTCAAAAGTTTATATGAAAGTCTATACGCATACAGGATACAGGAACTCTTCTTCTCTGAAGTTAATTTTGATAATTTTACAGCATCTTCCGCTGTCCTCGCCAAAATGGGAATGCATCACATAGTATACTGAAACTTGCCAATTTGCTCGACAAGTTTATAACGAACTTGACAAAATAATTTGATGTGATGATGATAATTGATACTGTGGAAAAGGAGATGGTTAAATATCGTAATTATATCAATGTATCATATCATACCTATAGATGGCTATAGGTTCTCAGGTCACCTCACGGGTGGACAGCCTTTAACCTCATATTAATAAAATGTTAGCGTCACGGGCCGGTTGGCGTCACGCGGAGCGTTGAACCCACGTAATTGTTCCGGATATGTGACAGGTACAGCGATGTGGGTGCGGTGGCCACCGGAACGGCAGATTTGTGGGTTGTGTGTGGTTATACAAGTGGGAGATACTTTAGTGATGGGGTATGGAACTAGAGTTGAAAAAATATCATGGTAGAGTATGGTAGAGTCCTTTGGTGAGTATAATAACTATGCTTACCAAGCTGAATGGAACAAATCATAGTTGAGCAAACATAAGCATACCCCCGTAAGCTTAGTTGGTAGTGACCCTGCCTTCTGCGCTTGGAGGCGTGGGCTCGATTCCCACCTAGGACATACATTTGTGTGATGAACATTTGTGTTTGTTCTATGTCTGGGTGTTAATATCTATTTAAGTATGTATTTGAAAATATATGTTTATGAATATCATTCTATTCTCTGGCTGCCAAATTAGTTTTGCTTAGTTTGGGGTCAGATGTCCATGTGTGCAATAATGTCCCAGATATTTTTTATTATTTATAGTCTTAAAAAGAACCCCTTTTCGCCTATATTTAGGCATTTTGTGCAGACAATGGTTAGAAAACGAAAGAGTTTAAAATTGTATGCACAAAATGTTTAAATAAATAATCTTATTTTTTATCTGATATTATCGTTGGCCCTGTTGGTAGAGAACCTGCCTTTTATGCTTCGGCAAATGATGTGATTCATGTGATAAATATTTGTGTTTGTTCATATCTGGGTGTTAATATCTATTTATCAATAAAAAATATGTATATATATCAGCCTCTGGCAGAAATAGTACAAGCTTTGCTTAGTATGCCAGATGACCGTGTGTGCAAAAAGAACCCAAAATTATTTATTACTAGTATGGTTTTAAAATTTTTGCTCTTAAAGTTTATAGTTTAGGTTTCATAGTTGTAAGTCATCTAGTCCAGAAATAGAAACATTTTGATAGCTCAGCACTCGCTTGGATCCATGTTTAGTCAAACCCCTTTGATTCTGATGATCTGTTTCAGCATTGCACTCATTAAGACAAGCGTGTTGAAATGCTCGGGTATCCTGAAAGAATTTGGTCCAGCTTAAAGTCATCTGATAAGTTTAGATACACTGCATATATATTTATTTTTTAATGCCATAGGTGGCAAACAAGCACACGGGCTGCCTAATGGTAAGCGATCACCGTTGCCTATGGATACCTGCAACACCAGGGGCATCACAGATACGTTGCCGACCCTTAAAGACTCTATTAACAGCTCTTTTGAAGAACCCCATATTAAAGCTACTCGGAAATGCCGTAGGAGGGAGCTCATTCCACATATTCCACATAGTATTTTTTAAACTTTCGCGATTCGAACACATGTGTTCGTCGAGCGAAAGGTATCTATTTTTACCTATATTTAATAGTGCGCGATAAGTCCCGATAAATATGAAAACATATTCCACATAATTGACTTCAGGTTTAAAATTCATAGTCTTAACATCAGATCAGACATACAATGCGAATGCATCTGGCCTAAATCAGGCTTGATGCCTTCAGTTGAAACTCGAACTCCCCAAACAGACGATCTTCTCGCCCTTTTTAACCGACTTTCAAAAAGGAGGAGGTTATCAATTCGACTGTATTTTTAATTATTTATTTTTTATGTTTGTTACCTCAGAACTTTCGACTGAGTGAATTGATTTTGATGATTCTTTTTTTTATTTGAGAGCTGGTGCTTCCCATGTGTCCTTGTTCATGTGTCCCATTTTAATTTGGTCCAGTCCTGTCCAATTTTTATAGAGTTAGTTTTTTATATTGATAATTAATTGCATGTGGTTAGTTCATTAGTGTAGCTACAACTTTCTTAGTGTGCGTGAAAATTGAGTAATTGAGCCGTACTTGCAGTTTTTGCGTTAAGCGGTTTAGTGAGAAAAAATATAATAAATTTGAACACGAACTATAATTGTACTAAATCATATATCCCTTATTTGTCTGATTTGAGGTCTTAACACTTCAACTTGTGATATAAAATGAATACCAGGGTTTCATTTTATATTAACCATTACATTATGGTATACACGTATAAACTCAACAAAGTCATTGGAATCCTCGATTATCCTCGAAGTGGACCGCTGGGGCCGATAGCCGCGGCCAGACCGACCACAAACGAATCAGTTAAGACAGCTTTACACCAAAAACTCGCCATAAAAAGTCGTAAAATGTATTTTAACATCCATCTGATAATCAATCTAACACGTCATAACTTTGACATCCAGTCTGCCTGGACCTAAGTTGAGTCATACTTGGAAAATCAACTGTATGTTGATATTTTAAAATTTATAATGCATTGGAGGAGTAAGAATCCAAAAGAAAAACTATCTACGAAGAGTGCTGACCAAATGAGTCTATATAAACATGTTAATTCATAATAAAAATGTGGTTTTTGATGCACCAAAGCTATGATGTTTACGTACAAATTGGTGAGTTGAGTCTCTAACCGTATTAACAGTCGTGTTGAACAGATTGTTAAAGATAAAATCAAATATTTGGACTACAACCTTAACTTCTTGAACACGATATTTTTCTGTTTAGTTTTTATATATATATAGATCTATCTATCTACTTTTGGCGACCAACTTGCCTGATGGTAAGCGGTGTGGTTGAGGATGGAACACGTTGATCTAGAAGAAGTCTATTCACTTTAAGATTATTCACTTTCACTTTTGAAGATGCGAGAAACAAGGAGGCCAGCAGGGAATTTCATTTTTGGGCAGTACGTATCATAAGTGACGACCTTAATCGTTGAGTACAAATCAAAATATGTAACTTAGGGCCTTACTTAAAAACGTTACTCAAGTTGACATACGCTTAAATATGCTCCGTCTTGTTTTCGCGTGTGACGATTGCCGTCAGCGAGAAGTTGAGAGAGCATTTTAAAACATAGATCAACTTGAGTAACGTTTTTATGTAACGCCCTTAAATTTTAACAATATTTTACTTAACTTACAACGTTTGTTAGTTTAGGTCAAATCTTGCAAGCTGTATTAGAACAAGTTCCTCCTAACCGATTTTGCTTTAGTTCTGGTGACAAAACAAAATGCAATACCACAGATATAGGTAGTAGGTCTGTGTGCAATACCAAATATTTATTTATTTTCAAAATGGCCGCCAAAATAAAAACATTTAAATAAAATTAAAATCACCATAAGTAAATAAAAACTTGTTTCGAAAATGATTATTTAATAAAGGCTTGTCATGACAATGCAGAAGCAATTATGTAATTAAAGGTGTCACCCTAATGAATAAGGGTTTATTGAGATTTAGTTGCTCTATGTATCTGCAGTAATTTTTCAAGATTATGAAACCCTCCACTCAATGCTGATTGGGAACTCGGTCATTTTCTTACTAACAAAACCCTGTCATTGTCACTACTTTCCATTAATTTCGATCTACGAGGAGGAACATAATAAATGCAACAGATGAAAAAGATCAAAACATAAATACCTGTTGCCAGCACTCAAAGCTTAGCCCATCGTTCGAATTAGCCTGATTGCGATCGATTCAACATCGGCGCGGAATGTTTCATAAAAATATTTTTATTGTTAATAAAAAAGAAATAGTACGAGAGCTTTAAATGAGATCGGAAGAGTACAAATCGCTACATCATCGCGACGTGTGGTGCCACCTTACTAACTCTTGATTAACCTGTGACCACCGCACTGACCGCATGGGCATTATGAAATTATATTCAATGACTTAGAAAGTAATTATGATAGCGTAACCGAAATTAGAGCACAGGTTTGGTTTAATAAACCACGACGAAAATGATGAATGACTTTTTGCTTTTCTTTTGTGATTGTATAACTGCCTTAGCAACGAAACAATTTAGGTCTGCTTGATTTCGGCCAAAATTCAAAAGAAATCGCAAACTGAAACAACCTCACTGGTAATAAACCAAACATTAGTGATGTAGTTAAGTATTGTATTAAAGTGAATTAATTATAGGTAGACACGCCAAAACGATAAAATTCGGAACGTAGATATTCGCCAAAGAACCAGAGTCACCGACATAGCTATTAAAATCTGCAAGTTGAAGTGGCAATGGGCAGGCCACATCGCTCGAAGAACTGATAACCGATGGGGAAGAAAGGTTCTTGAGTGGAGACCGCGAACCGGAAGACGCAGCGTAGGTAGGCCTCCCACTAGATGGACCGACGACATTGTGAGAGTCGCGGGCATCCAGTGGATGCAGATGTCAGGATGTCGTTGAGAGTGGAGGTTAAAGGGGAGGCCTATGTTCAGCAGTGGATGTCTTCTGGCTGATGATGATAATGGTGACGATGACGCCAAAACTCCAATGATCTATTAGCCTTTTCAGCTGCATAAAAACGACGCTGCGTTGTAACGTAAAAGCTATTTTGCTTTCGAATCCCATCTTCGTGTTATTCCGTATTTCCTATTACAACCACCTGACGCGTTTCTCCGATATGTTTGATTAATCACAAACGTGAGCGTTTTGATTTATAGTGTTCAGGTCAGACTCGCCTCATTGGCATCGCCGCTGCAGCCCGTTCGTGTCGGTGTGATGTGATATGCCTAGGCTTATTGGGTTTGATCGCTGATGAGAAATCGTGTTGATATTAAGCGGGAGTTCGAATGAGATAGTTTTTAATAAGTAGCTAGTCAGAGAGAAACAAGACAAGCGGAAATGTTGTTCTTAAAACGACTGTTTTGTCTCAACCATTCAATTATTTAGGTTGGACAAAAAATAAACCATGCACTTGAAGTAGTCGTCTCAATACTGACAGTAATTAGTAAAAAATTCAGGCAAAATAAGTGTTTGTTCTTCTTGAAGTAGGTAACCCTTGCTCGTTTTAAATTAATTTTTAAATGTCTAGTACCTAATATTTAAATACGAGTTAGTATTTAGTACATATTAAAAAAATGGTAATGACTATGTTAAGCAAAAACTCAGACTAGAATGGAGCTTGTTAGACAATACGTACCTAGACTTTTTACTACTCGTTAGGAAGACACCCATGATTGTATCTGATTTTCAAGGAACACAGATTCAGGCACAGTTTTCCACAACCTCGTTGTTCGTGTAAAAAAGTAATGAAATCAGTTTTTTTCCTGTTAAAAAGTTCCTATTAATACAATAATTCGCAATAAATCTTGAACACATTCTTGCATTCAGCTGCATACTACGTATCTAGACCTAATCCCGTCGTAATATTGACGCAGAGAATACGAACTTCGCTTCTCAGAAATCATATAAAACGAAACTACAAACACTCTTAGTGCAATAATGGTGGACGGTAGCTAGTGCATGCAGTTGTAAATTTCACCGCGCGGTGCTCTCAAAGAAGGCAATCAATGTTAAATCATAGCGAACTGACTGAAGTGACACATATCGATTGCGCTCGAGCAAGAAAAAATATAGAAAAAGAATCGTTGATGTGAAAAAGATCCCGACACTAGATCTCGACCGACTTTAACCCTTGATCCGAATACGTAAGCTGAGTCATTTATCAACAATCAGGGTGACCATCATCCGTACGGAAAGTCACGAAATTCTTTACGAAACATACGAAAGATTAATCAACGCCTGGAGAGTGCTAAGGATATTTTTCAGATATCATCAAATTATAGACGATTGAAGAGTTCTTTAAATTTCAGTCCATTTAATCTGTGAAGCGATGGCAACATTACCATTAGTAAATATAAATCTCTTCATCTGTAGCGTATAGCGCGAGGGCTGAGTGATGGCGCGGCGCGTTTGTGGGGGAGTCAGGTGCGCGTCCGCAGCGACCGGCGCATTTGTCACTGTACCGACCGATTATTCATCACATTGAAACATTAAGAGAACTAATCACGCTGACTAATGGAGCCCCCCGTCGACACTTCCTAAGCCTAAGTTTCACACTCGCGGTTCGTGTGAAACGCCGACGCGCGTCTCGACTCGCACGATGACGAGGACGAATGATCTGTGATATGATCAATGGGTTTACCAATTAAACTGGACGGAAGGAGGCCGCTCTGCAAAGCGAGCATTCGAATGTTACAAAAATTATATTATTATGTGTAGGATGCGTAATGAATAACTTGGATAGTAGCTTAGGTAGGTATAATTTTATATACATCGCCAAGTTCGTTAAGTTGTGATATTTTTATTTGAAATACCGAATGCAGAATTGATATTCCAAGTCCATTAGCTACTATAATAGTGCCATCGTTATTTTACTGTAGTTTGACGTTTAACAGCCAGGTCTTGGCCATCTAAGGACATTCAGCTTAGCAATTTCAGTTCGTTTTAGTGCAGGACACGTTCAATCACAGTAATGATAAAGCTAAAGTTTATGTACAAGCGCACACCGGTCGCACTCGGAACCAGCAAAAAAGTACACCATAAACAGAACGTTTATGACGGCAAATAAAGCTGGCCATCTTCCCCGTAGTCCCGTAGTGAATTATTGCTTTATTGCTTCAGAAATATTTCACAAACAGAAAATATTTTATGATTCTCCAGTTAAGAGCGGTCATATATCATTTTAAGCCATAGATAATAAAATTGGTAAGTCATCGAGTGTAAGACAAAAGTGCAATGAACAGGGATTGCAACTCAGGGATCTTATCAACCACTCAACTAACAACCGATCCCACCAGCTTGCTCTTGGCTTTACGAACAGTAGCAGTTACTGCAGTGTGATTATGGCCCAACAAACTAAGTAACGCAAATTATTGCTCACCTATTTTAGTTTCTTATTTCGGACTTAAATCTTCAAATGACCTTGATTGATTATATTAACTGACATTGGACGTTCGTATCAAAGGTGGATAACAGACATCTAAATGGCAAACATCCAATTAAAAATATTTAATGTTTTTATTAAGTAGATAGTTTATTTTTTCTAATTGAAACACGTCGTTGCTGATGATTTATTAAAATATTAATAATTTTAGTACAGCAACGAGCATTATCCCCAGGTATTTCGCATACCGCTCGCCACAAAACATAAAATTGGAATAGTTAATGCTCAGCGAAATCGTTAACCGAGTGAAGACTGTAATTGGGAAACATTAAAAATACTGAGCGTTGTTATAGCTGACTGTTAAATGCTTTAACGTGGGCATTAGTCTTTAGTATTTACACATGTTGTTACAATGTCTGTCTCCGATTTAGTATTGCACGTGAGCGTCGATCTGCCTACTCATTACAGGTATCGTCAAGCCATTGTCTTCGAGCTTGACCTTTGTTTTGTTCGTTCGGCGTAAACTCGTAAACGCGCTTGTTCTTAAAATTTATGATGTGGCAGTTAACAAAGTAAACAATGTCCAAAAAATTATGTCAAAATATGTGTCTACAAACTGTGACGCCGATTGGGGACCATTTGAGGCGCAGCGGGATGGTATGAAACAAAAGAAAGTTGCTTTAACAATTGACAATTGATCTTTAATGTCCAATATTGATAGCAGCAAAAGTCTTGTCGACACTTTTTTCAGTCATGCGTCATAAGTTCTCGGAAGGTCGAAACGTGGCGAAGGTGACGTGAAATGTAAAAAAATTGTACGACCATTTGAAGGATTTGCGGTGCATATTCGTGCGATCATTAGTCTGGTGTTTGGTTGCTATACCGATGAGATGATGGCGAACATTATGTCATTTTGAAAAATTGCGGTATCTTTCTGGTAAGATGCTTTATCATTAATAAACTTTATGATGCCTTGTAAACAAAAAGAAGGAAGGTGAAGTTGATTAAGTAATTACAAATTTTGCTGTTATGTTTTTTTTTTAATTCAGTAATATGCTTTCGTTTGACCGCCATATCGCCTGATGTTAAGCGATGATGCGGTCAAAAAAAAGAAGTTTCTAATACAGAGTCCAATGTCGAAGTTCGAACACGGGTATTTGATGTTGGACGACGAATTAAGGAGGTCAAGTAGAGATGAGCATTATACTTTGCAAAAGATTATCTTATCTGTGGTACACAAAAACTCGAACGCCAAAGCTAACCTAAACAAAAAAATTATGAGATTTCAACTCTATTTAAGATTACAGGCCTAATAGAGCAAAATACTCTACGTAGCGAGTTACAAAAGGTTTGTGTAATTTTTCAGCGGTGTCAGCGCAGTCGGAAGCTGCACCATCCACCCACCAGCGGCGGTGTCTTTTTGTTTTTGCTGGACTGATGGCAGTCGGAAGGAAGGTCGACGTTCGGCCATCGACCACCACTTCATTGCATTTGCAGAAATTAATTGCAGTGCTACGTGTTTTGGAGTGCTTCCTTTAATATTCCTGTATTGTTATTTTAACATTTATATAACTGGTTTAATATGACTGCTATGAATCTGTGTATAAAAGATCATAATGATACGTTCTCGTTCTCATATAATTATGTTCTCATCATGGAAGGAATCTGGTGGCCTCTGCCACTTGTTAGGCTCTGGTCTCAATGCTGAAACAAATGCTTCTTAAATGTATTTTGTCATATATCGCCTGAGGTAAAATATTTGTAACTAAAACTTTTGTGAAATCGCAAAAATATAGATTTGGTTCACTTAGATCAGATTCTGCTTTCGTCAGAATAAATATAAGGCTGTTATTTTTATATCATCTTTTCCAAAGAAAAACGCCATTCACACAACGATGGGTATGGAACAGCCGATATATTATTCGCAAATCAGGGAGTCCTTAGTAAAAGTTGTTCATAGTGATGAGTAAGCGCACTGTTAGTACCATACCAAGTTCCGTGTATCTCTGTATTATAATTACAAAAGCTCCAATTAAAAATATTTTACTTGTCCTTGAAAACAAAAAAAAGGTTTTCCAATTTACTTTTTAGGACAACTCTTTACTTCTAAATTATTACTATCCATGATCGCTATGTGCCACATTTTCCATTACTAAAAATTATAAGACGCCGTGAGAACGCTTCGGTTGTTGTCTACAATGAAACGGAACTCCATTAGATTGTTACGTACGTAACGTAGGTACGGTTTACGTCCAAAATTCACGTTCATTAACCCGTGAGAACTTATTGTTTCACGTGACATATAATCTGCGTACATGTATGAATGTGTAGCGGCGGTAATTGCGTAGACCTTCGGTAGATTTCTAGGAAGTTTCACTTAGGTATACCTACTTGTGAATCCGAAGTGAGTAGGTACTTGACGACATGGCTCACTTCTAACTTTGTCGTCAAGTCAAATAGGTACCTACAATTAGTACTTCCGACTACACCCATTGGCAACTATCGATTATCGAGTACGTACTTATACTGTTTTGATCATCATCATTTCAGCCATAGGACGTCTACTGCTGGACATTTATGCCTCCCCCTTCGATCTCCAAAAGGGCCTGTTAGAAGCGGCCTGCATCCAGTTTTTTGCTGTGGTATCTTTTAGGTCGTCTATTCATCTTGTGGCCGGACGTCCTACGCTGCTCTTCACTGTTCACACTTTGTGATTGTGATAGGTATAAAAATGTAGCGCTCACCGGTCAACCGCACGATAAAATATCACTGGATGAGAATTTTAATAAACCGATAGGGCATTATCTTTAGAATAACATTTATGTTGATATGTTTTATTTTGGCGGAAGAGATAGAAAATAAGTGTTTGTTTTCAAGTATCTTCTCCGCCATTCCATAAAATATCAATACGAAATATGCTTTATACCATTTGCAATGTTATTCTTAAGGTAATTGCTCATGCAATCGATTTATTGAAATATTTACTTTTTTTTTTAAATATTAAATTTTTTAATTTGCGAAAGAGATAGGTTCAGCTCTGCCTCTCACCAGTTGGCGACTTCGAGCTCGCGCAAGTTAGAATCTACAGCATCTCTCCAAAAATATCTAGGCTGGCCGATGGGTCGGCAGCCATTGGGAGACCAGGATCAATGGCGTTCTCTTGTGTTGGAGGCCAAGACCCACTTTGGGTCTCTGTGACAGCGGAGTAAGAAAGTAGTATTATATTAATTGCCTTAAAAATAGAAGATCCAAAATTTTGAGACGGTGGCAAGCAATAGAAGCATTTATAGATGAACTTGCAAATATGGACCGAAGCGTAGCCCAGGCAAGCATTCAAAAGTCTGAAAATGCTCAGTTGCCAGATGGCTTGTATAGTACTTTTTTACACGTAGAAATTGTAAATATTCTAGAGTAATTTTTGCTTTTCGTCGAAAGGTCGTCCAGCAGTTTAAAAAAAAACCCCAGCCATCACGATCCAGTAATGTTAATTTTTTTGTCTATGAATTCTAACATAACCTCCGTGTGTTCGATCCTTTAGTAGAAAAACGTATTCAAACCTCTTTACACATTGAAATTTTGTACCCACCTACACGATTTCAATTGCATGTAATTGATATCAGGAGCCAAAATTTACAGGGGTCATAAATTGGCCACCAATTAATTACTTTAACAAACGTCGAGACCGTAATTTTCATCGAAGTGCCTTCTTCAAAAATTTACATATTAATCACCGTGTTAGAGAAATGCTCATTTTGATACAATTACCGTGAAATAGTACAACAATTAAGTTAAAGAAACATAGTATAGTTCAACACATAACATATCAGCTACTCTAACAACCGTAATAGAGCCATAACTCAATTAAAACAAGGGCCTGCTTTAAATTAGAATCTTAATAACACGCGCGCCCCGGCGCTACCTGAGTTTTGATGGCGCGGATGTAGACAAGCTGGATGTGACAGAGATTGAAATATCAAAAAAATATAACATACGATCCCTACGCAAGTACTACTAACGCCCTGTTCAAGTACTACGTAAAGCATAATTTTAGAAATTTATAATTGGCAGGGAGAGTAAGCAAAGCTCTGCCACATAAGTATACTTGACCAATATTTTAGGATAAAATTTGTCAATTACTGTTGTGTTTTTTTCTGACGTAATCACCATTCACCAGATACCAAAACAGCGAAGTAAGAACCCCCTACCCCCATAATGCTTATATAATATGTTAGATACTTACTTACATACTTCCTATTGAAAGTCTATTCTTTATTGCAAGAAATAAGTAGCATAATTATCCGGATTTCTTAAGAATAAAACAATATTACTCTATTATACTATGAGTTCAGCAATCCAAATTTATGATAGTTAGAAAACTCAACCAAGGACAGAAGGAGCCGTCTTTAACTGTTTAATGGACTCTAAGTCCTACCAAACTTTATTTTTCCGTTCTACAATCCTAACTATGACTCTAGAATTTGTAATATTATAGTGTAACGCTTTTAGGTATTTCACCGACATGATTTGCTCGTGTCGATTTGTGTCAACTCCGCAATAATATAGCTATGTAAAATTACATATTATTTAATTTTGCCTTTTTACGCTATAAGCTGCTGATTTGAACAATAATAATTAGGGCATCTGCCTCTACCTAGGTTAACCTCTACTGGCCTAGTACGCAGGTAATGATACAATTTTATTTACTCTTTTGACCCGCAAGTATAAGACAGATATATCCACATTCTAACTTTTTCACGTTTATGCATGGAAAAGGAAAGACACAATTTTATTCGGACTAAGAAAGTGTACGATCGTAATGCCACTTCCAGTAACATCTTACTCCTTGGGAAAACCTAATAGCTCCGATTATGAGAATCGTAAGTTGCCAGAATAAATAATGAAAAATTGTAAGTAATGTGTTTTTGAGTTGTCGACGCGACTCCGGCAATTAGCTGTGTAATCCATCACGTTGTCGCTATTAGTGGGCACGGCAGGAACGGTAATGCAGTAACGGCTTCCAATGCCTGATTCCATGGAATAGATTAGCCAAACCCGTGGAAAATCTTTGCAATGCGTAACTATCCACTGTAGTACTACATAAAAAGTATGAAACGACAGCGTTTGGTCACAAAACGAAATCTTTACAGGAAGATTTCAATTATTTTTATATTTTAAAGAATTTTTAAAGTGGCACTGGAAAATTATTTGCCCTGGAAATGATAACCGATGACATACGTTTGAAATGGAGACCACAAATCAGCAAATGTACCTTAGGATGCCTTACAACTCTATGACCTGATGATATACAGAAGACTGGCAAGTAAAATACGAAGGAGTGAGTGGAGTGCCTTGGGAGAGGTCTGTGTCAACCACTGGACTGATGTGGGCTGATGATTATGATTAAGAAATTACTTAGGCTAGTACAAATGTGTAGTTTTTGAACGAGCAAGTGCCTTTATAAACTAAATCAAATACAAGCTTAGTAACAATAAATACCTATACTAACTATTATACGAATATTAATAATAGTAGTTTATATAACTAATAATTGTCAATAAAAAACCGACTTCACAAAATTAGTAAAATATTCTATTTAAGTTCCTCCTATGCCATAATAAAATTTTCCAGGAGTTTTGCTTTTAAATCAAAATTTAAAAGCCAAACTGCTGAGCCTATTTTGATGAAATTTCTAATTTGAAAGTGTATCCTATCAATTAAAAATAATAAAACAATAAAGAATTTTAAAAATCGGTTCATCAATAACGGAGTTCAAAGGTAATAAATATTTAAAAATAAACTGGCCAAGTATGAGTCGGGCTCGCGCACAGAGGGTTTTGTACCACCACAAAATACAATAATTTTCAGTAAAAAAATACTTAATTTTTTTTATATGTGGTATTTAGATTCAGTGAAAAAAATGATAAGGTCGTCCAAGTAATGAAATTACCAGTTATAACTTGGTAATGAACAGAAATTTGTCACTGACTCACACTTGGTCATAATTTATTATTTGTTGTTATACTTTAAAGTGTGTACTATAATTATGCAAAGTCTGACGATTGTACGTATTACCGTTTTGTACATTAGAGCAATTACAAATTTACGTAAAAAATAAAATACGTTTGTTGTATGAGGTTGTCCCTTTTATTTTTACCTTCTTGACGTTTTTATTATTTCTTAGTTAATCTACCGTAACATTGCATATTCTGTGAAAATTTTAACTGGCTGTCTATTAGTGTTCCAAAGATACAACCGTTTAAAGGTTGAATGGACGGACAGACAGACAGATTGTTGCTGTTGACAACTACAGCATAAAAAGCTGTTTTAGTCCGCTTACATCGAGCATTAAAAAAAAGAGCACGAGATGTGAAAAAGTGATTGTAGTAGTATCACTATCATGAAAGGAAAATCCGTTTGTACACGAGGTCCGCTATACACATTAGAAATGGCGCCAGCAAGGCCGCAAGCCCGCGAGGTAGACTTAGATGATGCAACGCAAAAAAAGTACTTTACAACTAATTAAATCTACCCACGTCGATGGTGCAATGGACACGCCTCCATGACAGCCACTCGGATTGTTTTAATTATAGTTACGATTATCGGACTATCTAAATATCTTTTAATATCGATGCGAGGCTGATGACGAGCATTCGCGAATTATGGTTTTGGACGTGGGTGGTACCTACCGTGGTACTAAAAGTTCCTTGTATTTGCCCATCAATTGAACAGTGGAAGTCAGTAGTTGATATCAGAACTGCTAACCAATCGAGGAAACCCTATTCAAGCGGTCGCTTAAAATGGCAACATTCAGGCTAAATCTTCGGGTCTTCGGGTGTCATTGACTTGTACCATTACATCTAACAGGTAAGAAAAGATTATATTTAGAGTGATAATGGGAAATATGACCAGCAATACAAAATATTCTTATGGTTATATCAATATGACATGTTAGTATGACAACCAATAAACGCCCGCATCTTCGACCATATCTTCACTAGACATTTAGACGAAGCATCCTTTTGAAAGGTGCCAAAGAGTGCTATGGCGATTGAGCGCAGCCTTAATCCGAACGGTTTTCACTGATAAATTTAGAGGTTCCACTGAACCCAAGCAGCTTAACGTAGAAATTGCAATTTTCACGTGGAAAGTGTCGGTGCGTGCGCGTAACGAGCGCTCGTCGACACCTACCGATAGCATCGCTATGACTGGCTGGAAATTATTCCGATTGGTAATTACGTCGATTATTCACGGCCGGCCGGGGGCTGCGGCCATTTTTCAACAGTCACCGTTCTTAATTATGAGCCGCGTTGGACGCCTGTCGAAGCTTTGAGCCGAGCCGTCACTTCGGGACGAACGCGGACTGCGGCCACGGAGCCGCTATTTTCGGGATGCTCGATATTTTTTGTGCGGCTGACAAATGCAAAATACTGTATTTGGTTATTTTTATGTTCTTTATTTGAGATATTAAGATATTTAACAACTTTGTTAAGTTTATTTTTCTTAACTCATTGGCTATGGAACTGGTGTGTTCGCTGAGTGCTGAAATTAAAACTTAAGTACTCAGCAGTTAATACTTGTACGATTTTAAAAATACATAATACCAAGCGTAGAAATTGTTATATAGAAACGGTGGTTAAGCATATACTAATAGATCTGATGTAGTGACATAGTTTTTTTTTGTAAACAATACTGTGTAAAATATATGTGCCCGAAATAAACGTCATTTATTGGTTAATATTTCTTAATATTATAAAAAAACTGTTTTACAAGTCATAAGTTTTGTATTATTTCTTCATCAGGGAAATTGTTCACATTCGTTATTCTCAAGTGTTGATGGAAAATATATCGACTGGTTTGATAATACCCGGCCTTATAGAGCGTTATTCCACACGAGAGCTCAGCTAGTGTTTATTTATCGTTTTGGAAGGCTTAGAGAAGACAGATGGAATGTTGTGTTTTTTACATCAAGATGAGGTGTAAAGTAGGAATCGGCTTTTTATTTTTAACGTAGTATGTAAACAAATTCAAATTATTTATTGAGAATAAAAACGGACAAATTCCACTAACATTTATCTCACATATTGTTAAACTAAAATAGATTTCCTAGTAAAAATATGTCAACATAAAATTAGTATGTCATACAAATTGTCATTATAGTCAACGGCTTTTTTGCCCCTGTCCCATTGATCAGTTAAATTTTCACAATAAGTAAAAAAACTTTCGTTAATTTTTTCCAACTGTCACAAATAATATCACAATCAGTGTTGGTAGCAAGGAGTGCATTGAAGGAGCGGCGGGCGCGAATCAGCGGAGACATGGAGCGCGCCACGGTGCGGCTGTGAGCCACGTGGAAAAACCTGGGCAATTTTCCACGCCTATTAGCCGGAACCCCGGGTTTATCTGGCACAAACAAAGTGCACAATAAATTGTGCAGATGCAAGGAGTCAACCGATCCTCTGAGCACCTTGCAGCAAGTAGCAAGCTGATCCAAAACAAGATACAGACGATGTTAATTCCGTGACACGACGTATCACAATAACTGTGATTTACATACTTAACGACGTAAAGTCGCGACGGTCAGGAAGATGATGCTGAGAATAGAGCGGAGTGGCGAAGAAAAGTACGAGTAACGAACACTGTCCCTTAGTTTTGGCGCAGAAAGTGAAAAAAGATTAAGCCATATTGTATTATTTATCTAAACTTGTATATTTTCTAGTGTTCGTGAAGGTGCTCGAATACGGAAATGTGATATAACGAGGTGAAACATATATTTTCGTGTTGTTTCCAAATCTTTACTTTGCTTGACTTTGACTGTAACTATGACTTTTTGACGATACTTAGTAGAACATGAAAATATATATTTTTTTATCATGCCGGTTCAAATAAGTTGTTTTATGGCACGTTATGGCACGCATCTCTAAGTAACGAGGAACTGAATGTAAACTGCTGCACCGACGCGTTTTAGCTAGGCCGTGTAATATCCTCTATTTATTTAAATGAAGGAGTCAGTCCCTTCTTTCCCGAAGTACCTATAATATAAATAGCGACATTACTAAATATCTACAAGAAAATCTACTTCATTTCCAGGAAACACTAGTTCACATTTTACGGTATGAAAAACGGTATTCTTATTAAAAATAGGATAAGAGAATGATTAAAAGTGGTTCAGTGCGATCTCGTGAAATGACTTCTAGATAATAATTGAAATCGCTGTCTGGTCACGACTGTAGTGAGTACAGGCGTTGACAGAGTGCTTTTGACGATTTGTGTTAAGCTATAAAATGTTACTTTTTTACCTGACTGTCCAATGAGGACCGTAATGTTTTTCGGGCGTAAGTATTTATTTGTTTGTATTTTTAATGTTTCTATATCACCTTTTTTAGCCTAAACGGCTTGACTGGTTTTGATGTGTGGGGTGTCGTTAAGTTTGTTTTCATGCCCAGTGAGTGTGTCATAGGTTACATTTTCCAGTCAGGTATTTTCTTTTATTTTAACAGTCTACTTGTGTACTTCTATTTCTTGATGAAAGAAATTGTGCCTAATGGTTAGTATGTCTAAGTCATATATTATTAGGTAAAAATGACCAACGGTAATTTCTTGTACGTCACAGTGCTGGCCGGTATCTTGCGCAACGCGTTAGTATTGCAATTTAACGAGGCAATGCGGTCAAAATGTTTGTAACAAATATTCGGGACATTTTCGGTCACACGGTCATCTGAGCCCAAACTAAGCAAAGCATGTACTATGACTGCCAGAGACTGTAATATACGCATTTTTTTATAGGTACTTGAATGGATAATAATTAACACCCAGATATTGAACAAACACAAATATTCATCACATGAATGTGGGAATCGAACCCATACCCCCTTTATTAGATTAGTTTAGTTTTGTACTTCAGTGCTAGTTTGTGTTTATTTTATTTTTTTCTTAAGTAGTTTAAGGTAATAATTAGTATTCTATATGTGCATATTATTACTCTTTCTTGTCAATAAATAAGTACACAATAGTAATTTACACAGAAAATATAGCAGCTGTGCAAAACACAGGATGCCTTTTGCACAACTTATGCTTTCTAGTATATTCTTAACTGTTTTTTCTTTACAATTATTATTTTGCATGCCGTTACATAGGTATCTTACCACAGTATCAGCAGTATTACAGTACTGTATTCTTGATTTTAGTCCTTCAATTTGTACCTAAGCAGCACAACAGTGTAGTAGGTACGTACGTTTTATATTCCCAGCTACATCTGGACTCGCTTTTGTGATGACCTGTACACGGTCCGGCCCAGGCGTGCTGACGCCAGCGCGTCTAATCGGCGTTTATTGGAGAAAACCGATTTCAGTCTCGCTACGGTACCGGACCGTTTCGACATGTCACCACTACGCTGTCATGCTAACATTTGGAAAGCTTACCTTGTTTTAGGGAAATTGTTGACAGGAAACTTTGTTGTAACATAGGTTACCCCGGTGTTTACAGCTAGCTTATTCTTAAGCAAAAGAAATACGAGATTAGAACAAAATAACTTGGCACCCCAAGATTTTTTGTCAAGTGCTTCTATGAAACAGTTTTTAGTAATTCTAAAGATGGTTCCGTAGTTGAACTTCTTCATAACTATTGCCTTGATAAGTTGATACTCCGCTGCGACTAATTTTGTATTATTATTTATATCACCTGTCTATCTTATTGATGGCACAAATTGGGGGAAAGTTGAATTAATAAGATTACCTGGAAGAGGCATTTTAGCTTTTAGCGATAAGGCCGCTACTTGTTGCACTTGTTTTTAAATCTTTTTGTCTTTTTGTAATGATGTGCGCAATAAATTTCATTAAAAAAAAAATACAGTCATAGACCTATCTAAGTATCTACTGTATTATGTATCGAATTACTAGACCTGGAAAATAGACGAAATATTGCCATATTTCTGTATAAGTATTTCAGTTATAAAAGTTCAGTGAAGTCAGCTTTTTTATCGTTTGTAGCAGCGAATTAATTAAGTGGTGTGAACAAAAAAAAGTTTATCTATCGTATCTATCGGTTTAATGTAACATAGAGCAGAAAAAATGCCATAACAATAATAATTAACATTCACCTTACGGATTGAATTTTTGATATACATATACCTATAATCTTTTTATCTTTTTTACACGCTTATACTAGCTTCACTAACTAATTAACCAAGCACAAAATGTTGATTTTACTTAGTTTTAATTGTCGAATTGATTTGAAAATTGCTAATAATGAGAGCTACCAGCAAGATAGTTTAAAATCTGCAGGCCTAGCACGGACTATGGACAAATTGTCTTTTTTCACCATTTTTGTCCGCGCGTAAACGCGCCAGGGCTAGAGTATGCACGTTATTTTTCTGCTGTAAGGAAATTGAGTTTATTTCCCACGAGAATGTCAAAATTAAAAAAGATAATCACGAATCACAATGACGAAGAACTTTTACCACCCACGGTTGGAGACATTTACACCGCAATCAACTTTCAATCAATTTGCAATCAATTACAGAAATGGATATTAGGTGTTAGGTACCAAGTTATTTTGTAATTCTGATGTTATGTTCGAGTTGATTGGATGTCTCACAGCCGTACCTGGCGCAAAGGCCCCCAGCCCAACCTGCGAGTCACCGAACGCTTTCTGGTAAAAACTACAAAAAGTAAATTATATTGATGGAATCGAGCCCGTTTGATTGATGATGAGTGGGCATTTTTTAATTTATTTCGAGGATTCCGCTGCGTTGTCCGCTGAGGTTATGAGCGATGTTTACGAAATTTTGTCGAGGATAAGTTGTTTCCGTACCCAAAGGGTATAGCGGGACCCTATTACTAAGCCTACTAGTCTGTCTGTTCATTCGTCCGTCCTAACTTTTAACGGCTGTACCTTTCCAACCCGTATTAAATAGCGTGTTAATTTTTTTACAGAATATGACTGTAATGTGGCGGCGTGTCAACTAAGAAATAATAATAAACGGGCGTCCCGATACAAAAACTTTTTTTTAACGTATTTTTTTATTTGCTCTAATGTAAATCGGTAATACGTACAAGCGTCAAACTTATCATGATTATAGTACCTACACACTAAACAAAAACAACAAACAATAAATAATGGCCAAGTGCAAATCGGTGACAAATTTCTGTTCACCACTAAGTTAAGCAACGTCGCCGTCGTCCGGCGCGGTCAGTACTTGGATGGGCGACAGCCTTAATGATGTCGTCTTTTAGCACTACTTTTTATATTTATGGTGGTATGGAACCCTCAGTACGCGAGCCCGACTCGCACTAAGCCAGTTTATTTTAATATGGTTGACAGACGTTTGAACCCAACTCACTTGATATTAATAAGTAATCGAGTGGTCGAACACGGTCAAGAACGGTAAACATACCTAATCTGGGATGGGAACAGGCTCTCAAGTCAGGGAACAAAACATTATAAGCCTTACTTAAAAACGTTATTCAACATGATCTATTCTTAAAATATCTCCGTCTCGTTTACGCGTGTGACGATTGCCGTCAACGAAAAATTGAGAGAGCAATTTTAAGCATAGGTCAAAGCCAGTTTATTTTAATATGGTTGACAGACGTTTGAACCCAACTCACTTGATATTAATAAGTGATCGAGTGGTCGAACACGGTCAAGAACGGTAAACATACCTAATCTGGGATGGGAACGGGCTCTCAAGTCAGGGAACAAAACATTATAAGCCTTACTTAAAAACGTTATTCAACATGATCTATTCTTAAAATATCTCAGTCTCGTTTACGCGTGTGACGATTGCCGTCAACGAAAAATTGAGAGAGCAATTTTAACCATAGGTCAAATCGAGTAACGTTTTTAAGTAAGGCCCTAAGAGCTTGGTTGGATTTTTATCGTTTGTGCGGGTTTACAAGAACAGCTGTCTTCATGTCAGACCACGTTGTCGAGACAGTAAGAGTAGAAATAAGAGAGCATTATGTACATATTACGATGCTTTTTCGCAAACGAGCACAGTTATTTACATAACCGAAATACTGGTAACCTTTAAAAGTATAACTTTGTTATTACTTGTCAAGTTACCTTTTGCCTACGTCATACGGAATCACAATAAAAACAACAGCTATTTCGATTCGATCAGACCGCGGTTTTTTACAACTTTTGGCTAAAGATATGGTTAGTATTGCTTCTTATTCTGTGGCTCAGGTATCTATTAATATTAATTGACGTTTGAAACGTTTTAAAACTCCAAAACGTAGAACAATGACGGTGCAGTGTTCGTAATGAATTCTAAAATATTTCGATTTCTCTCACACCGACGCTTTATTATTTAATTATGAACTGACTATCGTTTTCACTTTCTATCTGGGCGTTATGGCCGAACCCAGACGTATTTTACAGTTTCCCAAAGTACGTCGTCTTCATCCCTTTACATGGCTGCTGCTCATATCGCTTTGCATTTCCATTTCTGGCGTTAGAAATGGAGCATTGCTTTAGACTGCATTAACTTAGACTGCCTGACTTTCTCTTCGTATTTTTATATTATTTTAGTGTTATTGAATTGCAACTGGCCTGGCATAGATGCAGCCAACCATCAGACATACTACTTTCTAGCTCAGTGCTTCATCTTCATTATCATTACGCCTACACTGGATACAAACGCTTCTTTCGCTTATCCTACTTTCTACGTGTGCTTGTGCCATCTATGGTCTTAAGCTATTGTTTTCAATCCATCTCAGGAGCTTAGCGCTTTGCCACGAAATACACACTTTGTCACATTTTACGCTTTTACGTCACCAGTTGCTAATAGCTGTCATAATTCCTTGCATCCGTCGAACAAAAAAAATAAAAAATATAGAGACTTAAAAACAGAAAACATAAGACCTAAACTGTAGTAGTACCACAGGTAATATACGGTATTTCAACTCAACACCACATTTGTAGTGCAGATCAAATGTGTAGTGATTTTCTTCACTTTCAACAATTTGAAATTTCACGCAAAATTTTATTATCTGAAACATACTTATTTAATATAGGATTACGAAACTTGAATGGGTGAATTGGAAAACTGTAATGCCCATTCAAGGTATGTATTTCATAAACAGCGAGATCACATTATAAATAATAAAATATATGAAGAACGTAGTAAGTGCATATAAAATTTGAGGGTTGCCCTCGATTTCCCTGGGATCCCATCATCAGATCCTGAATTGGTGATAATGGGACCAAATTGGAGTACCGAACGATACAAAAAAAAATATTTTTTTGAAATTGGTTAACAGTTGGCGGAGTAATCGGTGAACATACACAAAAAATATGTACAGTGGAACATAGAACCGTCCTGCTTTTTTGAAGTCGGTTAAAAGATAAAAATACACCATCGAAAGTAATGTTAATAATATGAAGAGGTCGATAATTTCGTTAACTGGGAAAGTTAACTTCTAGTAGATATGAAGAAATGAAAAAGTAGTCAAAATGAGAAAACTCGTACCTACTATTTATTCGAAAGTTAAGCAAGCTAAAAAAAGTTGGCAATGGGGACACAGACCATATATACGCCTGTATAGCTCTTCTATTATAGCTCTTCTAGTCTACAATCAGGTACATATAAGTACATTAGTTTTCAGACACTGCCGCCAAAAGACAAACACATACTCGTAAGTAGTACACACCTGAACTAACCCACGTCATTTGGAGGACGATGTACGCCACATACACATAGACTTGCGTAGAAATACTATTTGTTGAGAATTTTAATCACGTTTTGCATGGATCTGAATCAAAGAAAATGTTGGTGAGATTAATGAAATCAATTCTATTGACAACTGTTAAAATAGAACAATGATTGACAGTTAGTTCATTTATTTGTAACATGCTGTACACGCAACTTCGTCCGCGATTTCTTCAGAAAAAAATTGCCTATGTTCGTTCTCATGATACATACTATTACCTCCCAAAATGTTATCGAGATCAGTTAAGCCGTTTAGCTGTGATTATGTAGCAAACAGACAGTTACTTTCGCATTTATAATATTAGTGTGGATATTTCCTTTCTCACAATATGTACAAGTACTTACTTTTGTCGTTTTATTTATTTATAATTTTTTAATATTACGAAGATGAAATGTTATTTAAGTTACCTAAACAGATGTTTTGTTTATTTTTGTATGAAACTTTAAAGGAATTTTCTTTAAGTCATATTTAATTAAATACTTTAGTAATCTAAATTATCATATTAATAATATAATTTAGTACATTTTAGTGGGGTCATGGAATGTTAACGAATCTCTTTCTACAATGAATGGAAAAAATATATAATAAAAAAAACTTTATTCCCAACAATGATCACTTACCGTAATCAATCGACCGTATGAAGTTAACATCGTCTAAAACCACCTGATTAAAGTGGCAGTCCAGTTTTGACCTATTATAAAAGAACCATTGTCATATTGACCCTTTGGCTTGAAATTCACACATTTATGAATAGGTAAGTACGAGACTTGCAACAATAAGTAGGTACGTTAGATATATTCGTTAATCAGCGAATCCTTTTAAGTCGATCCATTTCACGAATACAAGACATTAGAGCTTGACAAAGGCGATTAACAAGCAGTTTATCATGTCCGGGCTGGTTTTGAAACACATTCAGTACTGGGTTAGTCACTATTATTTCTTCTGTGGCACTTGCAATTTATCTATCTGTCCGTCTAGGGGTCTGAACTGGTTCCTTGTTTTGTGCGTTCCAGACAAACGTTTAACGATTTGTTGGAGTCGAAATGTCGATTTATAAACAGGCTGCGACGTAAAGTCTGGTTGGGTATGCGATTCCGTGTCAGATGTTTTACAAGATTGATAGTAGAGTTAATGTAGATTGACTAACATGACAATGAGCTTGATATAAGTTAGATCAGGCTTTTTAACTGATCAAGCTGTAGGTCACTAAAATTTTATTCATAATCATCATCAATATAAAATCAATATTTTATTACTACCCACCAATACCAGTGAAGATTGTTTGTGGTAGAAAAATGCCTTGTTGACTTGACGTGTGATTCTAGATTCTCAAACCGCATAATGTCTCATCGAATCGACCCGACCCACTGCTCTAATTCAAATCAAAACGCAAATACTGCCCTAAAAATTTTACAGAAAGCGAAAGTTGTAATTTGCATGTAACAATGCCGCACCTGTTAGTCTGAACCATGTGGGCGCTGCCACTGGCTCCACAATAGACCTCTTCAACAACAGTTGCACTAGTGTAAATGAACCTTTTTTATCATTATGAATCGTCAAGGTCGACACTCCTTTATGTGCCATCATATGGTCGGCATTGTGACTCGAGCCTCGCCTTCTCTCGCCGTTCGTGACTCCGCGTACTCCGCGTCTCAATATACATCCAGTAATTAAAATACTGCCATAGTAATTTACAATTACGGGAAACGTTTGTTTGTGATTAAATACGGTAATAAGAGTGGAGTACTTTATCACCAGAATTAAAATAAAGCGTAATGTTACAATAAAACGTAATGTTACATCAATTCTGTTTATGGTATTAGATTTTATATTTATCGCAAACTTAAAACTTAACGTTTGTTGTTGATGTTAATATTTTAATAATTAGTAAAATTAGCCATACTTCAGAATGAAATGTGCTGAAAAGTATAAATTACTTTTTTTATATTCCCGGTCAAAGAGCTGATAATTTTCAAGCGGCTGAACAGTATTTTCTTGAATCATAGCTAAGAACTCTCAAGTTCAAATCACCTTTCAGATAAACAAGAAACTTATCTAGTAAAATCGTATAAACAAATTGTTTAACAACAGTCTTTCGCTTTGAAAATCGGGCAGACTACAACTTGGGGCGTCATATCATTCAGTAGATCTACAACCTGACCAACGATTAGCAAGTTAAACAAGGATCTAAACTATAACAGGGAGTTATCTGCCCATCTACATAGAATAAATTAAACAAATTACACGTGTATATCAATCCCAGCCATTCTATCTAGGAATTTACGAGGCAAAATAATATGAAAAGGTCGTATTCGTATGAAATAATTTTGCATGGCACACAATAAGAAGCAGTTGACAAGTGATCAATTGTGTTATTTTCGCAAGTGAATGGTTCTTAAAGAGCCGGTTAAAGTCCGGTTTTACGCCGGACGGGGTTATTAAATTACAATAATTCTGGAGCCGACCGGACTCGAAGGGTTGGGGGTTGGGTTTAGTGACCGTTGTACCAGGTTCACCATGAAATTACGTGAGAGTATTTTCTCATAGTATCAGTATTAAATTTGACTTAATCGGCTTCTCTTTCTTTCTTATTTCTTCAATACTGGGCAATGTTACCAAGCGGAGGGTACCGCGGACTTTCATGAAAAAGCAAAGTATGCATTGACTTTCCTTGCTACAAATTATTATTGTTCAAAAGGCTAAATAAAAAAAGACACTAAGCTGTTGAAGACTTTCACTATCAACATCCCGCCTCCATCATCAGACCCTCATCACCAAGTGTAATATAGGACTCGTTAAAACCATCCAAATGATCCCAAACTCAAGAAATACTAGTAGCCATTTAATATTTCCACTATCCATCTCATGTCTCCATAACCAGATCAATTCGATGGTATCAAATTATTGTGTTATCATCCAGATTACATATTATATGTAAGTACTTGCAAAGTTTCAAATTGATATGTCAAGTTCAAGTCATCGCTTGATCGGGGAGTTGGCGATCAAACGCAAGACTATTAATGTATAAAAAATGTTTTTTTATTAAAAAAATCCAGCGTTTCCGTATTCTTCTCAGCAACCCCTTTCATTTAATATCCATATCATGATAGTAGATAAGAACATTTTGTCCACCATATTGGGGCGTCCACCAAATTCAATTTATTATCTAGGACCAAAGTGCTTGGGAAGACAAGTCTAACGCACCTAAACTCGACGAGGTTACGTCGCCACCTACTATGGCCACCTTCTATCTCCATCGTCAGACCAGCTCGATGATACTATAACATTGCATTGTCACCGAACTTAAGTGAGCTGAGCTGGGTGACAGCTTAGGCTTATAGTTTTTCACATCGCTTCTAAATATCCTATATAATTTAAAAAAGTAACATAATAAGAAAGACCAGTGACTACCCTCAAGAAATTAATCTAAACACGATCATGGATCATTGTTTCAGATAAAAACAGACGAAGAGGTGGTATGGCCTTAAAGGCTGCCTGCCCGATGGGTAAATAAAAAGAAAACATTGTTTCACCACTCCTGTTCGTATTAATATAGCAACCCCAGTGTACCAAAATATTAAAGCAGTAATATTGTTGAAAGTTCAGAAATTACGCAACTTTTCGTATTTGAGCCATTTTCAGAAATAACTCTGCTTATTCGGTACTTTTAATTCTAAGCGCGTTATGTAACGACTTTGTCCAGAAAACCAGCTGACGCGGCCAAAAATACAAATTTCGTAAAATTAAATTACAAAATGAACTGATTTATGTGTTTAATAATAAATTAGTAAATGAACTGATTTATGTATTTAGTAAATTTTTATTTGTTATTTGTCGTTTACGAATTTAAAACAAATATATGTTTGTTTGTAATTCGGAGATGATATTGTCGTTTGAAAAGAAGTTCTCTACGTCTGTCGGCTTTTCGTACAATCATTCTCACATGTTTTGAGACTTTCCGGATTGAAAGTTTATTTTTTGCCAGTTCGCTACGAGTTACGAGATTGTCGTACAATTTGTTATTACGTAGACGTTTTGTAACGAAAGTAATTCGTTATTACGACGTTGTGTAACAAAGTTTCATTTCCATTTTATTTTATTTTACACTTATTAATTTAGCGTATACTATGAGCCAATCACAATCCACAGTCTAGAAATGACATTGATTTTTTGTTTTTTAGTAAATTCTAACTTAAACTCAGTGAATTTCGCCTTTTGTCAAGAAAAACGTAGGTAATCAAATCGCATTGCATATTTAAATATTGTATGTATATACAAGATAATTATATGACACAAAAAATAGTCAGTTACTTTTGAAAAGGTCGAGATATCAGATCAGATAAAGAAGGGAGATATGGTAAAATGGTGTGACGGGTGCGAACGTATATGACTTAAATCACTCATCAATAAATCATTGTAGCAATTTTTTTGTATTTGGACTATTTGTTAGTTCATTGCTATCCCTACAAGTTTCTTAGTGTGCGTAAAAAATTAGTAACCTTAGCCGTATTTACAGTAGGCAGCTTAGCAGAAAAAGGGTTTAAAAAAAATTAAGACATCTGATTGAACACAAACCATAATTGTAATAATGCATATCTCCCTTTTTTTCAGGTCTGAGGCCAAGGCCTTAAAATCCAACTTTAAATACCATGTAGAAGTTTTTTTAGTTCTATTAAATTTTACGTTGGAGGTTAAATATTTAGAGAAACAAGATCGATAAGTATGTCCGTCTTGTATCAACAGTCAAGTATTTCTAAATGCGTATTAAGTATGCAAGCAATTTAATTGGTTATTAAAAAATATGTAGGCATGTAAACGTTAAATAGACTGTTGTGAATTGTGACCTTTACTGTCAATAAATGCTTAAATAACAACAACACGATTTTTTACTTCAACATTAAATAAAAAGTGTATTAAAGTGTGTTGCCTAATTAGTGTATTAAAAAATATCTTTTAATTGACAAGTTTGATCACAGCAAAGATGACCATGATGTATGATTATCAAATTAAATCGGGATCAATACATACGTAAGTATACACAGACAAAAAAATTACAAACTATAGCCTTGTTGGAGTCACTGTAGAGTTGACTGCTTAATACTACTTACTCTGAATAGTAAACAGGGTTATACGGAACGGTGGTACAAAGCTGAGAGATGGTCATCGTATTAATTATTATCAATAATTTTTATTATAGGCACAACCTTGAAATCACAATTGCATTTACAATGGGGAGTGTTCTGAAGAGCTATTCGATCTATTGCCGGCGTCGCGGTTTTATCATCGCCACCGTTTGAAGGCGCATCCACATATCATAGGTCAGTGTAAATCGCATATTGTGCGATTCACACGATCTTTCTTGCCTCACACTAGCAAAATGTGGAATGAGCTACCTTTCACGGTGTTTCCGAGAAGCTACAACATGGGATTCTTCAAAAAGCGAGTTAATAGATACTTAAAGGGTCGGCAACGTATTTGTGATACCTCTGGTGTTACAAGAATTCATAGGCGACGGTGACTGCTTACCATCAGGCAGCCCGTCTGCTTGTTTGCCACCTATGGCATAAAAAAAAGTAAAAATTCATATCAGCTGCCAAACACTACATTGAGTGGAAATGACCTTTTAGACCATGGGACAGCTGATTTTATTCGTGGTTTCAGGGATATCATTGTAAAAGTTGTTTAAAATATTTTTTCCGATTACAATCACCATTCTGTATATCCCAGTAGAGCAGTGTACTTTAAAAAAAAAAACTTAGATTATATGACAACAAATAAAAAATATTTTGCGAAGATGGTCGAGATAGTGCACTTTAGAATATCACGGCACCCAGTTCGATCCTCGGCCTTGCACGAATGACTTATTTAGTACTTATATAAGTTAGGTAATTGCAGTTTCGATGCCATCTCTCAAAAACGGTAAAGAAAAACGTAATGAAACCGGTATGTCCAAGAACATCAAAAGTTCAAAGACATATGACATTCACCAATATACACTGGATCAGTATGTTGGAGGGCCTATTCTCTCTCTATGGGAGGAGGCCTGTGCCCCAGCAGCGGGAACATGATAGGATGAATTCTATATACATATTTACTCACAGACCGTTGTAGGTCTTATGAAAATGCTTATGAAAATGCTGCTGAAAATGTAATATCTCGCTAAACGGTAATGCTACATACCAAGTACCAACTAGTTTGATATGACATATTTTATAGGTACACAAAACACAAAATTTCATCCAAATCGGTCCAAGCGTTTTTAATAGCTGTTCTGCTATTCAGGACGGAGGCAAATACAACAAATCGAAAACCATAAAAATTGGTCCAGCCGTTTTCGAGTTATAAGTGTTCGAATAAACCCGACTTTGTTTTATATATAACTAGCGACCCGCCCCGGCTTCGCATGGGTATATGTTTTATTATATATATAAACCTTCTGTGAAAAATTATCTAACTGATAGTGAAAACCGCTTCAAAACCGTTGCGTAGTTTTAAAGCTCAAAGCATATAAATAGGGACAGAGAGAGGGAAGCGACTTTGTTTTATACTATGAAGTAATATGTTATGTTGGACGTGGTAGTAAAAAAACTTCTACTTTATAATATTTTAAGTCATAAAAACTACCAATAACAAATTCTTGTAACCAATATTTTGATCGAAATGCAACTTATCACCGCATGTTACAAGCTGCTCTTGAATTTCTTGCAATCAAAGGGTAGCAAAGAGTTGCTAGTTGCTACCCTTTGGAGCGGTGCCGAATTCTCACGGTGTACGAAAAAAAAACTACAATTACACGTGGGGTCTAGGTACAAGCTCTAAGTTCTGATTACAGCTTATAATTTAAGGTGAACCTCTTGTTTTTTATATGTTTATTAGTTAAAGACAAGTGATGTTGTACCCACTGCTCATTTCGTTAGACTCATCTCCACCCACTGCTCATTTTGTTCACGTCTGTCTTGTTTCGTCAGATATAAATAGTAGGTATCAATTCTAAGTTATAAGCATACTTGTGATTGGTTAGTATAGGTAAGAAGTTCGCTAAAACAGAAAGTATATACCTAATAAATAAATAAAAACAAATTGTTATTGTACTGGAGGCTAAATTATCTCTACCTATTATGAGAATCATCTTTTTTTATACCATAGCTGGTTATAAGCTTCCCTTTGCTTAAAGCACTCCCCTAGAATCTAGGAGAATGGGGGGAATAGCATAATCAAGGGCTTAGATAATTCTCTCCAAAACTCTTTTCTGTAGTTTCTTTCCGGAGTCGAACTTAGACTATGCCGTAATTTAAATACTTACGTAACTTTGGCTATGACTGGAATAACTTGATATACCTATATTTTGCAAAATCATAATTTCAAATAAAACCAAAATGTACTTGGAAATCAAAATTAATTGATAATCTATCAAAATCATACTCACCAACGTATTCAAACGGTTCCGGTACGGTATAATAATAATTGGTGCAAAACAGACAGGACGTCCTGCGTCGAATTGCTCTTACTAATACTAAATCATATTTACAGTTACAAAATGCATTTGCTATACAAATATATGCTTTATTTGATTAAAATAGAGGAGATTTAAATTCACAAAAGTGGTACAAAAGATAGTTTCACGCACGCCAATCTAGTAAGCATCCCTTATCCGCGTGACGGGTCAAAATCGCGATATTATTTATAACATGTCGTATTATAGCAGCTGGGGTTTGTCAAGATGAAAAAATGTAAGAAAACGAATCCAAGGGACCCCTTCGAGGCTCTCAAAGGGCGGACCACCCTTCGAACGGGTTTCTCCGTCATAAATCCCACGTTCGTTTTCAAAAGATATTTTAAAATGCGTATAAAAATATTCAGGGCAGAAATAATTCGGTGCGCAAAAGAATTAATTTATTATTGTGGACTGGCTGTTGCGAAATTTGTGCACGTGTTTTTGTACAGGCCATTACGGTGTGTATAAGTGCTTGTATTTTGGTGTTTTATGGTTATGTACTGTCGTTTATGAGGCAAATTATCATATTCGATAACAGGTACAAAAGAGCGTATCTCTTCGCATTAACAGTTTGAATAAATTCTAGAACGTTTGTTACTAGAAACAGACGATTGTTGCGACGCTATAATTAGCTCAATGCAATCTAAATGTATTATATCATCACGGTGAATATCAAACAAGACTGACAATAGGACTCAAACAAAGCAGTTTACAGACACACCCACTGGCTTAGTAACCCAAAGAACCAATAAAATACATCTCAATACCACAGTGACTTATAAAAACCATTCATAATCAATAGTCTCGTAGTAAACATACAACAAAAAGTACTATCAAAGTCTTGATAAACCATAGACTTGAACCAGAGACTAATAACGGATAGAATGGAACAATAAACGGTGAGGTTGTATCACATTGTTAATGCCATTGGTTTACGGAATACAATATAGGCACACAATGACGCGTTTGTAAAGAACTGCGTACTGGTGAATACAGAATCGCATTGGTAATAAGGTCGTTAAACTCTAATTATGAATAGAAATAGAAAATTAGGTTAATTTTTATTTAAAATGCATACTATTGCAAGAATGGTCATGTATGGTTATTTGTATAACCATACATGACGCTGCCTGGATGGATGTTCCCAAATAATTAGAATCGTCACGAGTGAATCACTTTCATCAAAGGCAAGCGTGCTCTATCGGAGACCGTGTCATCGCTTAATATTAGGTGACGGCGGACCAGCGCATGCTCATTTATAAATTAAAAAACATTACATATACGTGAACAGCTAACATAAGTAAGATGATACTTAAAAAATCGGTAAAAATTCTAAAAGACTTTATTGTTATAAAACGTAACCTTCCCTAGATTACTTTGTAATCCATTGCATCCTGTAGAAATATACACACGCTGTAAGACATTTTAAAGGAAGCAAAATAATTACGTATGTTAAGCTGAACACAGTTCTGTCAAAAAAAAAAAACCTAAGAGTCATCAGTTTATTTTACTTTTCTAAGTAAGACCGAGGAAATATATGAACCTGTAATATTTACTGCATACATAATGTACAAAAAAATATGTTTGAATACGTATGCGACGTTTTAAAGTCCAATTATCGCATCAAATAGGAAACACTTACCTAATTCGACGTCTGCCATAATAATGACAATAAAAAACGAATTGCATAATAAAAGTTGCAATAAAAGATTTCTAAACACTTTTGTCCGCAATTGTATTCAGTTCAACGACCGCTATTATAAAACGATGATACCATATGAATATCAGCAGGTCGTCAGGTGGAATAAAATTTTGCATATCTATTGGAATCGTCGTATTTATACGTAAATTTTACTTTATATCACTGAATGACAATTGATAAATTTTAATCCCATTACGAGTATTAGTGAAGCTCGTGCCGATTATTTACATAAAATCAAGCTTACGTCTCTTACTATCGATATATCGGCACGTGGTAAGAAAATAAACATCTCAACCATTGATTCGATTGTGAGGTGGTTGTATCATCGGTGCATAAATTTTCACCATTTATAGCTTTATAATAAAATCTTTTGTGAACGCCGATAGTATTTTAAGCTGAATCTATTGGACTTGCGTGAAAATGCCATTGAAGATATCGTCAATAGATCTTTATTCGTAGCCTAAGTAAAAGACTTCAACGGGAGCTATGTGCTACGACACGGTTGTCCCTAAACACTGCATCCTAAAAATTATGTTGTTGAAACATTTTGACCATATTTGTTACTATTATCAGAAACTAGTTGATTGAATCAGGCGTTACTTTGCGGAAGTTCATTTTCAAAACTGTTTTGATGATGAATTTCTAGTGTAATTCCGCTTCTACGTCGCTTCAAGTACAATAAGGAATTTGTGATAAATATTTGTTGGTAATGTTAATTTTATTGAGTTTAATTTTGCCTAACCTGATATAAAATATTAATTACATAAATTGAAAATTAACGTAACCTGAAACAAAAAGTAATTAATTCTGAATTATAAAAGTAATCTGAAACAAAAATTAATTAATTCTGAAACATAAAATATATATTAATTGGAATTACATGTATTTTAATTGAATTTAAAAAAGTAATAAATTATACCCGTTTCCTTAGTGCACTTTGTCGACACGTGTTTCACCTCTTCACGAGGCATCCTCAGGACGTGTTGACTCGTCGAGCACTTGGCCGAGAATGAGTAAGCCGTAACTGCAACGGTCCTTTATATACCGGCGCTCGCGTGGTGTTGGCAGGTGACGAAACACCTCAGCAAAGGTGACGTAACGCTTGTTTGTTCATTCAGCAGTGAATCATCCATTCCTTGATGTTTGAAAATTTCTAATTGTTCGAGAACGCTCATACGAAACCCTTTTTCACACATATGTAGTACACTGAATGTATTATTGTCGTCCAAAACGTGACCAGTTTCTAACAGATGTTTTGCAAAATGTGACTTCTCTGGGTGGCCATTTCTGTATGCGGAAATGTGTTCCTTGTAACGTGTTTGGAAATTTCTCCCTGTTTGTCCCACGTAAACACTATTACACTCATCGCAAGTCAATTTGTAAACTCCGGACTTTTTCTCTTTGTTTATGGTATCTTTACCATTACATAGCCTTCGCATGTTATGGCTGGTCCGGAAAGCAACGTGTACGTTGTTTTTTCTGAGCATTTTTGCGATCTTTTCCGATGTTGGCCCCAGATATGTCAAACTACCCACATATTTCTTTATATTTTCCGGTGGATGAGGATACAACATTGATCTTATCCTGGTTTTCTGTTTCTTCTTAATCAAGTTATCCACCATTTGTCTGTTGTATCCATTTGTTGTTGCAATGTGATAAATGACATCCAATTCTTTTTTGTAGTTTTGTGGCGAGAGTGGAATTGTTGTCAATCTATGGACGTAGCTCCTAAATGCTGCCAGCTTGTGTTGTGTGGGATGGTTGGATGATTCCGGTATTGCTATGTCCGTATGTGTTGGTTTGCGATAAATCTGGAAGTCTAGCTTGTTGTTGTTCCTTGTGATTGATACATCTAAAAAGTTGAGAGTCCGGTTTTCTTCTATTTCGAGCTTGAACTTTATCTTTGGGTGGATGTTGTTTATTTTATTCAGAAATAGGTCCACTTGTCGTTGCGTTCCTTTCCAACATATAATTATGTCATCTACGTAACGGTAGTAGAAGTGGATATTTGGCTCGTTCACCAAATTTTTGCACTCAAAATCATCCATAAAGACTTCGGCCATCTGTGGACTCAACGGTGATCCCATTGCCAGACCTTCTTTTTGTGTGTAAAATTGGCCATTAAACTGGAAGTAGTTTTGTTTCATACAAATGCTCGTTAGCGTCATGAGATCTTCTATCTCTCCTGGATGTAAACGTTGCTTCTCCAAATTACCGCTCAGTATTCTCAGTGACTCGTTAGTTGGTACATTGGTAAACAAACTCTCTACATCCAATGATATCAACTTGGCATTTGACGGGATGTTCACATTTTTAATCTTTTCTATTAAGTCCATCGTATTTTTCAAACTGTATTTTGGCCTAAACGATGACTTTTCTTTGAGTACCCCGTTTAAATGTCTTGCTAGATTGTATGCGGGGGCTCCAATATACGACACTACTGGCCGTATAGGAATATTTTCTTTATGTAATTTTGGCAATCCGTATAATAGTGGTGGTCGCGGATTCATTGGCACAATATTCCTCAGTGCGTTCTCCGATATAAAGGCAGTGTTTTTAATTGCTTGTTTAATATCTTGGGCATATATTTTAGTTTGGTCAGAGTTCATAGGCTGAAAGTCGTCACCCTGTATTACGTCATGAACTTTTCGGAGATAAGTATCCTTTTCTAAGATGACGATGGTGTTTCCCTTATCTGCCTTCGATAAAATGAGATCGTTTTGTTCTAACCGATCCCGTATTGCTTGATGCAACTGCAACTCAGAATTTGGAGTCCTTGGAGATCGTATGTTTCTCTTTATCTCATTGGCCACTTGATGTTTCATAACTATGTCTTGTTTTCCTCTGATGCAAGCTATTTCTGTATCTACCGCCAACTCTTGTAATGTTGTTTTTGTTATTCCTGGTGTTAAATTGTATTTCAGCCCCTTTTCTAATAGTGTGATTTCTGTGGCAGGAATTTGAACATCTGTCAAGTTTTTCACTCTTGGATAGAATGTATGTGTGGCTTCTTGGCGCTCCGTGTGCGAATGTTCCGATTGTTGTGTTCGAGCTCCAGTTAGCTGTTCCAATTTCCTTGTTTGTGATATATATTTCTCATGAGCTAACTTCGAGGCTAAATCTCGGGCCTTGTTATCCAATATATCGAATTCCACGTTGTGCAGGTTGTAACTTAAGTCGGAGTGTAATATTTTCAGGTGGTGTTTGAGGTTATCTCTTACTGAAAACCAGTGTTTACACTCTTCATTCAGCCATATTGTCTTTGCCTTTTTTACTGCTATGTTGCTGGCGTTGTTGTGCGTGTTGGTGCGTATGTTGATATAGTTCGGAATGACTTGTAATCTTTTACACTGCTGATTGAACCATACGTTTTGTGCTGCCAAACGATGGAGTTTAGTCAACTTGATGTATAGTTTTGCCTGCTCAGCTATACTTGCTGACCTTAAATAGTTGATTGAATCAGGCGTTACTTTGCGGAAGTTCATTTTCAAAACTGTTTTGATGATGAATTTCTAGTGTAATTCCGCTTCTACGTCGCTTCAAGTACAATAAGGAATTTGTAATTATTGTACTTGAAGCGACGTAGAAGCGGAATTACACTAGAAATTCATCATCAAAACAGTTTTGAAAATGAACTTCCGCAAAGTAACGCCTGATTCAATCAACTATTTAAGGTCAGCAAGTATAGCTGAGCAGGCAAAACTATACATCAAGTTGACTAAACTCCATCGTTTGGCAGCACAAAACGTATGGTTCAATCAGCAGTGTAAAAGATTACAAGTCATTCCGAACTATATCAACATACGCACCAACACGCACAACAACGCCAGCAACATAGCAGTAAAAAAGGCAAAGACAATATGGCTGAATGAAGAGTGTAAACACTGGTTTTCAGTAAGAGATAACCTCAAACACCACCTGAAAATATTACACTCCGACTTAAGTTACAACCTGCACAACGTGGAATTCGATATATTGGATAACAAGGCCCGAGATTTAGCCTCGAAGTTAGCTCATGAGAAATATATATCACAAACAAGGAAATTGGAACAGCTAACTGGAGCTCGAACACAACAATCGGAACATTCGCACACGGAGCGCCAAGAAGCCACACATACATTCTATCCAAGAGTGAAAAACTTGACAGATGTTCAAATTCCTGCCACAGTAATCACACTATTAGAAAAGGGGCTGAAATACAATTTAACACCAGGAATAACAAAAACAACATTACAAGAGTTGGCGGTAGATACAGAAATAGCTTGCATCAGAGGAAAACAAGACATAGTTATGAAACATCAAGTGGCCAATGAGATAAAGAGAAACATACGATCTCCAAGGACTCCAAATTCTGAGTTGCAGTTGCATCAAGCAATACGGGATCGGTTAGAACAAAACGATCTCATTTTATCGAAGGCAGATAAGGGAAACACCATCGTCATCTTAGAAAAGGATACTTATCTCCGAAAAGTTCATGACGTAATACAGGGTGACGACTTTCAGCCTATGAACTCTGACCCAACTAAAATATATGCCCAAGATATTAAACAAGCAATTAAAAACACTGCCTTTATATCGGAGAACGCACTGAGGAATATTGTGCCAATGAATCCGCGACCACCACTATTATACGGATTGCCAAAATTACATAAAGAAAATATTCCTATACGGCCAGTAGTGTCGTATATTGGAGCCCCCGCATACAATCTAGCAAGACATTTAAACGGGGTACTCAAAGAAAAGTCATCGTTTAGGCCAAAATACAGTTTGAAAAATACGATGGACTTAATAGAAAAGATTAAAAATGTGAACATCCCGTCAAATGCCAAGTTGATATCATTGGATGTAGAGAGTTTGTTTACCAATGTACCAACTAACGAGTCACTGAGAATACTGAGCGGTAATTTGGAGAAGCAACGTTTACATCCAGGAGAGATAGAAGATCTCATGACGCTAACGAGCATTTGTATGAAACAAAACTACTTCCAGTTTAATGGCCAATTTTACACACAAAAAGAAGGTCTGGCAATGGGATCACCGTTGAGTCCACAGATGGCCGAAGTCTTTATGGATGATTTTGAGTGCAAAAATTTGGTGAACGAGCCAAATATCCACTTCTACTACCGTTACGTAGATGACATAATTATATGTTGGAAAGGAACGCAACGACAAGTGGACCTATTTCTGAATAAAATAAACAACATCCACCCAAAGATAAAGTTCAAGCTCGAAATAGAAGAAAACCGGACTCTCAACTTTTTAGATGTATCAATCACAAGGAACAACAACAAGCTAGACTTCCAGATTTATCGCAAACCAACACATACGGACATAGCAATACCGGAATCATCCAACCATCCCACACAACACAAGCTGGCAGCATTTAGGAGCTACGTCCATAGATTGACAACAATTCCACTCTCGCCACAAAACTACAAAAAAGAATTGGATGTCATTTATCACATTGCAACAACAAATGGATACAACAGACAAATGGTGGATAACTTGATTAAGAAGAAACAGAAAACCAGGATAAGATCAATGTTGTATCCTCATCCACCGGAAAATATAAAGAAATATGTGGGTAGTTTGACATATCTGGGGCCAACATCGGAAAAGATCGCAAAAATGCTCAGAAAAAACAACGTACACGTTGCTTTCCGGACCAGCCATAACATGCGAAGGCTATGTAATGGTAAAGATACCATAAACAAAGAGAAAAAGTCCGGAGTTTACAAATTGACTTGCGATGAGTGTAATAGTGTTTACGTGGGACAAACAGGGAGAAATTTCCAAACACGTTACAAGGAACACATTTCCGCATACAGAAATGGCCACCCAGAGAAGTCACATTTTGCAAAACATCTGTTAGAAACTGGTCACGTTTTGGACGACAATAATACATTCAGTGTACTACATATGTGTGAAAAAGGGTTTCGTATGAGCGTTCTCGAACAATTAGAAATTTTCAAACATCAAGGAATGGATGATTCACTGCTGAATGAACAAACAAGCGTTACGTCACCTTTGCTGAGGTGTTTCGTCACCTGCCAACACCACGCGAGCGCCGGTATATAAAGGACCGTTGCAGTTACGGCTTACTCATTCTCGGCCAAGTGCTCGACGAGTCAACACGTCCTGAGGATGCCTCGTGAAGAGGTGAAACACGTGTCGACAAAGTGCACTAAGGAAACGGGTATAATTTATTACTTTTTTAAATTCAATTAAAATACATGTAATTCCAATTAATATATATTTTATGTTTCAGAATTAATTAATTTTTGTTTCAGATTACTTTAATAATTTTATAATTAAAAATAATTCAGAATTAATTACTTTTTGTTTCAGGTTACGTTAATTTTCAATTTATGTAATTAATATTTTATATCAGGTTAGGCAAAATTAAACTCAATAAAATTAACATTACCAACAAATATTTATCACAAATTCCTTATTGTACTTGAAGCGACGTAGAAGCGGAATTACACTAGAAATTCATCATCAAAACAGTTTTTTATCAGAAACTAATAATAAGTTATAACTAAATTGAATTGTGATGCCCCCCCTGATGCCCCTGGTGTTGCAGTTATCCATAGGCAACGGTGATCGCTTACCATCAGGCAGACTGTAAGCTAGTTTGCCACCTATGGTATATTATACATATTATATTAAAATGTGTCACACAACACAACTCAGAGTCACACAACGAGCAATGGAGAGAGCTATGCTCGGAGTTTCTTTGCGTGATAAAATCCGGAACGTAGATATTCGCCAAATAACCAGAGTCACCGACATAGCTATTAAAATCATGTTGAAGTGGCAATGGGCAGGCCACATCGCTTGAGGAACTGATGACCGATGGGGAAGAAAGGTTCTTGAGTGGAGACCATGAATTGGAAGACGCAGCGTAGGTAGGCTTCCCACTAGATGGACCGACGACATTGTGAGAGATGCGGGCATCCAGTGGATGCGATGGCAGGATGGTTTAGTGTGAAGGTGTGGGGGAGGCCTATGTTCAGCAGTGGATGTCTTCTGGCAAATGATGATGATTAAAATGTGAAACACAGCGACATTTTGAATGAACAATAATTGTACTAAGGCATAACTTGTAGCTTATTTGTATGATTTCAGGATTCTGAGGTCGTGGTGTAAGTCCACCTCTGGTCTTACAATTTTGGTTTATGGATCGCCAATTGCCATTTTAGTTTTGTTTTACATGAGACATTTTATTATACATGAGATATTAAAATATTGCTAGTTATCATTAAACTAGAACACAATTTTGAAAGTGCGATTGCGCAGCGACCGTGTGATGTCCGGTGGCTGGCGGTAATATTATCCTATAGATATAGTACTACTAAGAGGAGGTTGGGGTAAACTAGTACGTTTCTTAAAAAAATAGAGCGTTTACATACGGCGTTTTGCATCGTATCAAACGCGATACAATCGCAATGTAAAAACGATACAGCCACGTACAAACTAAATTAAGTATTAGTTTTTACATAAGTCCATTGGCGACAGCCACAGCGTACTCACGACATTCAACTTCAACCAATGCACACGCGCGTTTGCATTCATCCAAAAGTGCGTGAGCATTGATTCTAGTGTCGCTATACAAACGCGCGACTTAAACGCGTTTGCATAAAAAACAAAAACGCTATCGTATCGTATCTATGGCAATAGAAGGTACGATATTTATATAATATTTTAGAGGGTTTTGAAGATGTTTATAGTGGTTCCGTGTCTTCATGATAACTATATCGACTTTTGTCAATGAATTATCCGTATCCGTATGTTTGCTTTTCATAATATTAAAGCCCCATAACGAAAACGCTGAGCCGTATTCTGCGACAACTGGTCTTTATTTACCTTAGGGTATTAAAATTTGAATTTCAATACACACTACTGAATTTTAATAACATTTTAGATTATGCAACGTTTATTGCATTTCATTATTGTAAAGTAGCTGCATAATATTTTTTCTTGGTGATCACACTCCGTGCTAAGAGTACAAGTAATATTAAGGACCTATGGCCTTAACTTGCCATAATATTTATCAAGATAAATGAATTAACCGGCAAAGTGCGAGCCAGGGTCAAGCACTAAAAGATTTCGCACCACCAAAAGTTACAAAATTAGTGCAAAAAGGCAACATCACGCCCAAGCAGCCACCCATCCAACTACCGACCACAACCAACGTTGCTTCACTTGGTGGTGAACAAAAATTTATCATCGACTTACACTTGGCCGTTACATATTTTTTTAAACCCTACAAAAGAGCTACTTCAATCGGCTGAACAAATTTTCTTGAATCATCAAGCTCATAATTAAGCTAAAAAGATTTCTGATCAAGTCGCCTTGCAGAAAAATACTAATCCAAATTGGTTCATCTGTTTGGGAACTATGATGCCATTAAACAGATAAACCGATACACACGTTGAACTTATAACGAGCCTTTGCTTGCGTTGTGGCTAAAAACAAATGAGTAGAGAAAATAAAACGTTTTTTTTTTTAATTGTAATTTTAAGGTGCCGTTCCGATGTTCCAATATCAGCACACATCCTAGTCCTAGCCCAGCGTCCCCGTCGCGCTCAGCGGCGCATGCAACCGCGCAGGAAGGTTCGTCTCATCTCGCGCAGGATGCGGCGCTCGACCTCCTAGATCCTCTTACGGCACGTGTGACTGACCCTATCATATGATATACTATCCTACACCAGTAGCTTCAACCTATTTCTAAACCGAGAAACGCGTGGACTCATTTGTTGGTTGTTTTAATCTTGCTAGGGTTGTCCAATTTTTATTTTGTTTCTTGTCCAACTTACTAGCGCGATTGTTCTATTTATAATTCGGGAAACATACTCGTATACAAAAAAAATCGTATAAATTATTGCTGAGGTTTTTAGCTTAACCTTATTTTGTTCAGTTGTGAAGTTTTCGACATGACCCTATTACATCTAACTGGGGTCCATTTTTATCCCGTTATTTTATATATCTGCAGAGGCTTCTACTGCTACTTTCAGACTTTCTGGTCGTTATAAGTTAACTTATGTTTCAATTCATTTTATTGTATCTAAACGTTTATGCATCTTAATATAAAAAAAACAAAAAAAATATTAACGTAAATCAACTAAATCAATCGGCTTTGTTTATGTCCTTGATTCCGCCATCTTTATCATGTCCATCTCAATGACATTGATAAGTAAGAAAAATAATATCGCTTTCCTAAAAATATTGGGCCAATTCACGCATACTACGAAACTCATAATTCCGATGATTGTTTCTACGGAGCACGCCGGATGCGTCAAGTCCCGCGGTCGGACGGCCTAATGGGTACGCTTCCGACACATGACGTAGTCGCACATCATGCTGCACCGTGTTTCCATCAAAAGACAAGGAGTAAGCAGCAAGGCAACTCGGAACGTACCTAATCCTACGATCTCAACTTCACTAAACAGCCTATAATTACCAACTTTCATGTTTCCTGCATGAGAGATATATATAATCTAGGCTTTTTCAAGGTCAGAGTAAATAGGTATCTTCTAAGTCTGCATGCTTCATCTTCGACCACATCGTCGCTTACAAATAGGCAAAAAGGTGGTCAAACGCGGAATTATCTATATATATATATAAAAATCAATTGCTGTTCGTTAGTCTCGTCTATATTATATATAAATCAATTTAGCTTAATCTTGTTCATTAGTCTCGTCTATATTAAAAACAATTGCTGTTCGTTAGTCGCGCTAAAACTCGAGAACGGCTGGACCGATTTAGCTGATTTTGGTGTTGAAATGTTTGTCGTAGTCCAGGAAAGGTTTAAACGGTGAGTAAACGGCTGGACTGATTTTGATGAAATTTTGTGTCCCTGGAACGGGTCATAGTAGCGAGGCCGAAGGCCGAGCTTACACACGTGCGAAGCCGGGGCGCGTCACTAGTTCGCTATAAAAAAAGCATCTCCGACCTAATCACAATATCAGTGGAAATAGCAGTGGACCAGCTATGCCAGCTATATAAGACAGATCTGCGCTTGTTTAGGTAGGCTGACAGATTAAGCTAAATATACACTCCAAGTGGAATATCGATGTCAGGCTTTGAAAACTTGCCACCAAATTCTATGTGAGTGTTATTCGAATTGGTGGGTAAGTAAAGAGGCTTTCACTAAAGCTATACAACGAGTAAAGTAATAGAAACATTTGAAATTTAGCTGATATTAAGTTGAGAATGATGCACTGAAGACCCACTTGGGGATTTAGTGTATTCTGGGTAGGAGCCCACTGTACTGTACCAGGTACTGGCAGTAGAACTGTACCAGGTACAGTTGCTCCCGTTACGTAGATTGCGATCGAGATGTCAGTGAGAGTAGGCATTTGTTGCGATAAAGGTGGTTAATTCAAATATTACAAACTATTTCGCGGTTTCATCCGCCATTCCTATAGAAACCATATTTTTTTCTGGAAAAAGAAGACCATGCGTAAGTCCAGGGTATAAACTATGTCCCTACCGAATTTCATCACAATCCATCCTGCCGTTAGCGAGTTGAACAAGGGCTCGTATACATTAATTTATAAGCTAAGTAGCTGCGCCCTGCGGTTTCACCCGCGTGCTGATGAAACTCGGTGATGATGATGATGAAAAAAAATAGCCTATGTCCGTCCTCATGATACATACTATTACCTCGCAAAATTTTATAGAGATCGGTTAAGCCGTTTAGTCTTGATTATGTAGCAAACAGACAGAGTTACTTTCGCATTTATAATATTGGTATGGATTTACACCAGCTTTCACATTTATAAAATCAGTGTGATTTGATATTATCATACTCAATTAAGAGTGTATATTTGAGAACCTCTAGATACATCATCTAGGTGCATCTAAAGTTATCTTTCTGTGTTAGCTACTCTGTGGACAAGACTTGCATGTCTGATGACACCGAGATCTGCATGTCGGATGTGCAAGATGGTTTGAGACGGGTATGTTACGTTTCTGACTTGCAAAATTTAGCTCTAAATACGTTTTTCGTGCATTAATCAGGTTTTACATGTAATTAAATTTACCGAGCAAGCTTATAAAATACGTATCATAACCCAAATCAAAAGAGCACTGGTGTTTGGCTTTTAGTAAAAAGAAATGCATTTGACAGGTTCAGGTTAGTTATGTGGTCAAATGTAAACCGATCATGAATAAAAAACTACAGGTAATTCCTCAAATGTCTTGTGAGCAATGTCTCTGAAGATCTAAGTACTTAAATACCGATTCTCGGGAGTTTCCAGAACTTTCAGTGCACGATCGTCTACTACCCTAAATGTCAAATTATAACCTATTTATATTCACAGTAGTATTATTTTTCCACGCATAAAAACTTGAATTAAACAGTCGACTAAGCATAATATTTGTACTTACAGATTGGGCAGGCCGCTTTGGTCTGGTGCGCAGCGCGGATGCTGCGCGGGCGCGCCGCCGGAAACGGAAGTCACGGGCGCGTTCCCTCGTCTGTGGAAACATCGCGGAATTAGACCACCGGACTCTATGTTGTATGCTCGAGGATTAATTAATGTGGATACTGTGAAAACTCTATTTTATAAATTATCACTAATAGCGCATTACTGCAGCGGTAGGCAACACAAGCATATCGTTCACGAAGAGAAAAAAAACACTAAGTTGTAAAACAGCGATTTGAGAATAAAATATTTTATCAGTACTGGTAGTTTTTTTTTGGTAAAAAAGTTTTATGCCACTTGAAAGCAACAAGCATAGTCTAAAGATTCTAAAATATCTTCTTTACTAGATAACTTCGAGTAGGAACCTAAGAACTTAATAAGATACTAGCTCTTCATCACAAAATGAGTTTGAAAAGCTATTGAAGCGAGCCCCTTAGTGACCACACAAATACATCAGATTCACATTATTTGAGTAATTATCGGAAAAGTGGCTTTTGCATCTCTAATTCTCGCGTCGATTAGGGACGTGCGAGTGTCCACGCTGCGTTCACATATCATCAGAGTATTTACACGGCACGATTCTGAGTACGCATCGCATAACGAGAAAAATTTCGGGGACATGTTGGAGCCAAAGTGAAAATTACGACAAAGGTAAAATTCTTATAAAACTTTAATCTTTTTTATCTGTTTAATTTTTCATTATCTTTTTCAGGTTCATTGGTTCTGTCCATCAAAAGTTTGCCTAAAAGAAATTACTACTTTCGGCGAAAAGGCCGCCCATTACAGTGCCGTATATTTTGATTTACGATAAATAAGATAAAGTTTAAAAAAACGTGTGCAAGGTCTTGCCTTGCCAGGTCTCTCGTCACTGTTCATGTGGTGAAATGGCAAATCGCTTCGGCCTTCACGCAATGTCATGCACTAGGAGTACAGGGCGCATACAGCAGCTAGCCACCAGCTTGAATGTTATCATCTGTCGGTACTTGTCAGTGCAGGTGCTAGTCAGTTTTATAATTCAATGGACAGATGCGGGATGACGGAAAAATACTGGACGGAATTGCCATCATCCCATGGACGATAGGGCAGCCTCTGGTTTGGGATGCTTTACATGGGTTGACACAGTAGCGCCGTCTCATCTTCCTGCAACAATAGATCGGGCTGGCGCTGCTGCTACTAAAGCAATAGCTACTTAACCAGGCTGCATCATGTTGGTAAAGGCAACTGGTGAACGGAATGCTGGCGCCTATTTTGGCCAAAAAATGTGCATTGCCATTCAACGTAGTCATGCTGCCAGCATTCTGGCAACTTGTTCTTCCACTTAGGGGTTTTTAGATTGGTGTTTTAGTATAGTTTGTTGAATATTTATTTTTAAATAATTTTAGGTATGAATTTTAATCTTTGAATAGGTTGATGTAATAATGTATATTTTAATAATTGTTGGAGGCCACCCTAACCCGGTAGGGTAGATCTTTTCCACAAAAAAATAATACTGTACGAATCCGATTCATACCTACTAATTGATAAAGAAATTAAAATTTCGTCTAGCAGCATCCAGCGTCTGTATTGGTCAATTTGTGTTTAAAAATTTGGGTAAAAATAAAGTTTTGTATTTCATTTAACCATTCAAAATCGTATGGTGTAAATTTCCTCAAAAGCAGTGACCGTAAACCACCAGAGCTGTGGCCGGAGGAGGCTGCGCGGGCGCACGGCGATTTGTCGCATTTCACGGCGCGGCGACGGGTCACGCCCGTGGGTCACGCCGCGCCGCTGTCACGCGCTTTCTACGCTTCCTAAGTTCCTATCACTCACGGAATGAAAGTCGCCACTCGCCACGATCGCCTCATTTGTTGAGATTGATGATTTTCGCCGCTTGTGGAAACTATGACACGAATGAGTTGAAAGATGTCTGCTGAGAAACGGCGATGTTTGGCACATTCATAACCAATGGACAAATGACTACGGCCCTAAATTGTAACCCCAATCGATACAAACGTGTGACTTTAGGCATGAGAAGATTTCAGTTTCGTGAGCAAGCATCAAGCTATTTCGTTACGGTCAAAATAGCTTTCCACTTCTCGTAATAAAATCTTAGGCATGTTACTATGCTTAGGTATATATGATATGTTATGTTATGTAGAAAACATTATTTAAAAAAAAAAAAATATTGAAACAATTTCAATCTCTATGAAGTATTTAGTTTCTGTCTCTAAATTTTTACAATAAGCTCAGGCGGCACTTCTCACCGGGGCAGTTGCCTCACTTGTTTCAAATAGGTACAAGTCCAATCGTGTGTTGTGTACTGCTGCCAACTATTCGATGGAGCAGTCAAGTACCAGCTGGAAGCTTTAGATTCGGTAGACCGGCATGCTATGAGGCTGATTGGTGACAGCAATCTAGTCGCCATAAAATTGCACCGTAAGTAGCTTGTCTAAGTATTTTCAATCGGATAGATTTCGGCGATTGTGTGCAAGAGCTTTATGACCTTATTCCACCCTCCCCCTTTTACTACAGGACAAATAGGACTGCTCCCCTTCCTCGCGAAAATACCAAAGATTCGTATTCAATGGGTTGAGTCGTCATTTATGAAACGTACTGCCCAAGAATGGAACTCCCTGCCGCCCTCCTTGTTTCCTGAGAACTACAATCTACGCATCTTCAAGGCTAAAGTGGATAGATTTCTGCTAGATCAACGTGTTCCATCCTCGGCCACACCGTAGCTTATCGTCAGGCGAGTTGGTGGCCAAACGTAGATCTATTCTAGCAATATATATATAAAAAAAGCTAGAATCACATTATTTTGGCATTTAGAATTATTTTAGGTTTTATAAGCTAAAGTTGTAAATAAAAATGCAAATGTTAATATTTATTTTTAGTTTTTATATTTAGGAAAATTATAAAAAGAAATCTGAGTAATTTAGGTTTAAAACCAGAAACCATTGTCCCATGAATAGTCACACCACATTGGTGAACACAAAATAGTTCCAGTGCAGTCCAAAACCGTAAATAATAATCCTCAAAAATCAGATATAAAAACATTTCGGATAATTACTAGCGGGGAGCCTGCTCTACAAGTACAAACTATCAAGTACAGGGTATTTTTGTAACTATATCGCAGAGAAAAATTACGGCACTTCATGGACTGTTTATGTCATGGAAGCGGGTTTGCGCAAGCATTCACAGATTTTGAGGGGTTGTACAGGACAGTGGTGCACACAAGCGTTAAAAGTTTTAGTTGTAGGTACTTTCGATATAATAAGATTAAATTTCTATAAAAGGAAGAAATATTTTAACCGTGTCTTTTTTTAGTTACAAGCTCTGTACATCCAATGAACGTACTCTATTGCAAGTTTTCTATGGTTTATAAGAGTGAGTTACCATTATCTCCCGCTTTTTCATTACCATGAAAAGATTGGTACTCGAACCACTTTCCTTTTACTATCTGGTCATGGAATTCAAACATCATCATCATCAGTTAATTCTCTAATGAACTAAGATTTCTTACTTTAATTTAGATTGGCACACTCGACTGTAGCTCATCAGCGCGGGCCACATTCGCACTCAAACAAAATACCAGCTCGAATTAGCAATAATTCTGTATTAACATCATATACAGACATGTAAAGCAAGCATTGCGCTCTATGATGATTAATTTAGTTATATTAATAACTATATGATGTTATTTTAACCTGGAAATTAACTTTTTATCACGAAGTATCTAAATAGATAATGTAGCTAAAATCTCAGCACCTCTATACGCGCTAGTACCGCGGGCGGCGAGGGGCGCGGCGGCAGGGATCGCACACCTGGCCACCGCAGCTGCGCAAGGGCAATCTCACGCACAGCTTCCGCGCATGCGTGCTATATGCGCTGGGACGTCTCTAGCTGAGTCTGTGTGAGTTACACGTATGTGTGCGCATGTTGCTGCGTAATGTCGCGCAAGCTGAAACTTTCTGCTGTTTCGTAATTTAGTGTATAACCTACACATAGCAGCTGTTTTTTTTTTCGTGGGAGCTGTCATGTCTCTTTACTCTATGTAAGCCCGAAGACATAGACTCAAAGAATCTGAATGTTACTGCATATATGCCAAAGGACAAAAAGATACTCAGGATCATATTTAATTCACCAAAACCTGCAGGCAATTTTCCCCGTAAGCACACAATTTAATGATTATGTTTTTGTGAATGTATTAAGTTTTTGTAGAGTCATGGAAAGTTGTTGTGCTCGATGTAGGAAAGCCGCCTGCGAGACTTTTTCATATATTAAAAATAACTCTATACGTAACAAGAAAAAACTTTCTGGAGCTGCGTATACTAAAATATCCTACACTTTTCATTAGGTAATAGCTGATTTTTCACACGATTCGCGTTGAAGCTACGAAGTTACATGAGCTCTCTAACTGAAGGCGTAACTTGTGGTGTAACCTACCTCTGAATCTACTTACGTATTACACCACAGTGTTTAAGTTATATTGCACATTTGAGACTGAAAATAGACTTTGTATTTCCCTGGGGGGTTTATTTTTCACGTTTTGTTTGATCAGTTTTTAGGATTCTTGGAGCTATGACAAGTCCACATTTCTTAAAATGATGTGTCTTATTTTGCTGTTGTTGGTCATTATATACTGTTATAGAAAAAATAGATAAGTTTTTGTGATTGTCGTAAAACGAATGTAGCAAAATTTGACGCGATATACTTAAAGAGTCCAGGATGATTGAAACCGTAGGAAGCCATTATAATTCAGAAAATTGTGTTAGCATTCGAGTGAACCTATTCAAGTATTCATTCACATTCAATTCATCTGAAGGCATGCAACAGGTTGACATGAACACACAATTTTGCCACAAACGAGTCATCTAACAGTTTCATCAATGGATGATTCCAAAAAACATTTCTTACAAGTTGTATTGTCTGTATACAATGACAGGCGCCGCTTAACAAAGCAACTTTACAAGTGTACAATTCACGCTATAGCTCTTTATGAATCAACCGATTTATTAAGACCTCAGATGTTCATACGAATATAACTTTTCCTATTGCATTTGAGAGGTAGAGAGAGGCAGGGCAGGTCACGTAAGTTTGGCTAGGTTCCAAAACCGTGATATTGTTGTAATATCAATAGTCGCTAACTTTTTGTAGTGTGTGTTGTACTTTTGTTATCCAACGCCCGATTAATGTAATTATGTGTGTGGTGACTGCTCGCTCATTGATGTTAATTTATAATAGAGCGAACAGTTTTGTAAATTAAGATGTACAAGATCATCAATGGACTACTGTATTGAACTTTTGTTTTGGGTTTGTTTTCAAAATTTATTGGAGTGATTCACTGTTTCTGACGCATCTCCAATGATCAACAAAGACGACGAAGTAATCTGCACAAAATAAATAATAATTTATTACTAGTATAGTTTTCAATTTTATTTTATGTTTTTTTTTTTATAATTTTACATTTTATTTTATAAGTTAAGGATCATGTTGACCAGAATAAAAACGTTTTAAATTTCATTTGATTTTGAATGACTTTAAGTTTCATCATGCTAATTTAGAACTAGCAGTGCCTCGCAGTTTTCCCCGCTGTACTGAACAAAGCATGAATTTTCGGGGATAAAAAGTAGTCTATAGGTTAATCATGAGTATAAGCGTACCGATATGCACAATTTAATTTGAATCTATTCAGCTGTTACCGAGTTGAGTACGAAGAACAAATACACACTCGAACTTTCGTATTTTTAAAATTAGGGCATCTACCCCGTGAATTGGTGTACTGCACACGAAAAACGTTAGCTTAATGAAAATATTTAACAAAGAGTAACAGACAGCATACTTAATATAAAAATGATGAATCAGACAGCATTGCTAAATAACATTGTAGTGTGTACTTACTTACCTCTACCTCTGAAATATTTTTTTTTTTATTGTTATTTATTTTATTTTTATCATTTACCAATATGTATTATTGACATAGAACCAAGGACGTTAAAACTAGGTTTTATAACTTTGCATAGAACCGACACAAACCTAAATGTTTCCGTCAAGACAGGGTAGGTATATTAAGATGTTGACGAGTAATTGAATAATAAATTTTAATTTTCTTTGACATGTCTTTTTAATCTAACTTGACATTTATTTCGGTCAAAATCTCTGATCTGAATTTAATTGTATTTCAAGTACAATTTAATAGTATTTTTTCTTTAGGTCCTTAATTTTTTTTTTGCACGCAAAAAGATCGATTATGGTGGGTTTTTACTTCTTAATCCTGTTTACCTTCCTGTGTGTATATATATATACATAATAAACGAAACATGAATATATGAAAATATAAACATTCCACACTCCACCATCAACGAATTAGTTATCCAATTAGCTGTCCACCATACATGTTTTTCTTAAATGTTTGAAATCGACATCTGTGATCGTTTTAACGGGAAAATTGCCAAAACAGTTTATATTTTTATGGTACAAAAACCACATTTTGGGCCAACTTATCACATAATATACAAGCCTCCCTCGAAACCCGTCAGTGAGACCGTCAAATCGCGCGCCGGTGTAAAGTTACCGCGGTCCGTGGGACCGGCGGGGATAATATGAAGTCGGGAGGGAGGCGGGACTGAAAGTTTACACCGTGGGCATGCACGTGCAAACATCATCGATGTTGTTTAGTAAATTATGTAATATATAGTATAAATAGGATACGAGAGCGATGGCGTCCGATCGGTTGCATGTGCGTTTTACAATCTGAGGGCACCCGGTTCGATCCTTGGGCCTGCACCAATAACTTATTTAGTATCGAAATAAATTATGTGCAGTTTCGATTCTATCTATCAACAACAGTGAAGGAAAACATCGTAAGGAAGCCGGTATGTCCAAGAACCTTAAAAGTTCAAAAAGACATTTATCAACACACACTGAGCCAGCATGGTTGATTAGGGCCCATCCTCTCTCCCTGAGAAAAGGCCCGTGTCCAAGCAGTTGGAACATGATAGGCTGATAATGTAAGCTAAGGACATTAAATATACCTTTCTATTTGAAGTCTTCCGGTATTGACCATTTGGTTTCATGAATGGACTTTTGAAGACAATGGGAATAGGTTGGTTGCTGTAAATTTTTTGTAGGTTTTTATCAAAACGATTAATGGAGGCGACATGTGACTAGAATGCTGGCACCTACTTTGACTAAAAATTACTATCCAATGTGGCATTCCTGCCAGTATTCTGGTCACTTTTCGCTCCACCAAGAGACTTTTAGACTAGTTAAATCTGTTTCCCGACGAAGTTGTATAGACGATTGTTTATTTAAATTTAATACATTTCACGTTACAACAATTGAGATTACTGCGTTTTTTACTAAACACACAACCATGTAAAATTGTATTATAATTTTTGAGTAGAGTCTATAATACCACGGGTAGAGGATACCTAAGTTATCTTCAATCTGTGAAGCACCAGTACCACAAAAGAACGGAAACAGACTCTTCGATCCACTCCGAATTCAAACCGCTAAGAGCACCGAAGATTGTCGAAGATTACCGGAGGTTGTCGAAGAATTGTTTTCAACAAAATAATAAGTGGTTATGTAGTTTTGAACCCTTCAAATTGTAAGCTGGGTGTAGGTTTCGGATAACGGTAGGAAGTAGACGATTATTTTGTTAGGATTTCCGAACGGATGCAAGGATCAGGTAGATAGTAACTGATTATATTATATCTGTCAGTTGATGAACGGATTTTTGTAAGTACCTACTTCGTGTCATGTCCATAGGCGACGGTGATCGCTTACCATCAGGCGGCTCATTAGCTTGTTTGCCACCTATGGCATAAAATTATAATAATATACCATTGGATTTGTCAAAAAAAACAGGCTTAGTAAAAAAGTCATTATAATTAATACACGTACTGAAGAAACTATTTAAATCGGCTAATAAGGTTATGAGGTATACGCATTCAAAGTGTTTGTTTGGATTAGGAAAGGATGCTTTGTCCCTTTCTTGTAAGGTAAGTGTCAGTGTGGAGTTTATATGGCGTACTTATCAGTGACGTCAGACGTAAGTATAGTGCGCTTTCTGTCTAGCAAGACAATAAAATGCTTAGTTATAATAACAATTAAATAAAAATTAAAATAAAATATCAGTTTTATTTTTTGGGCTATCATTTTATTATGGTCAGATTTATTATAACAGTATATAAATAAAACAGTCCGACAGCCTATTGGATGGTATGGAAGGACTTTTGAGATTTGCATGTCTATTCTGTAAGCTAAGTGAACGTGTATTTTTCTTGTCGATTACTATAGAGAAATGTCAAAATGTCGAGTGATCACCCTTGACTGTAGTCCCTTACCCTTATAATTCGATGTTTTGACATTTATCTGTAGAAATAGGCAAGAAAAAATCACATTCACTTAGCTTATCACTTCACTTGCGCGTTTACTTAGCTTGCAGAATAGACCGGCTGAACGTGTTGAGTACAAGACTTAATTTCTTGCAACGTCGATATTGGTCGCGTACGTCCGTCGGTCGCGCGTTCGAATATACGATTACATTTCTATAAAGCACCACTCTGTGACGTTGATGATCAGGGTCGCAGGAATTTGCAATGTATATTGCTACGCGTGATCAACTGACATCGGTCAAGTCAGCAGTAGGCAAAGATAATATAACTATTTGATTGAGCATGAGTCATAATTGCTTGTGCACGACGTAAGCCACGTCGGTCGTAGAGAGTTCATCGTATGGCGCTTCTGATTGGAGAAACAAAATGCAATTCAATTCGCGCCTAGGATTGGCCCGGTCGAAAAAGGTCATGCTGAAAATTTTGTACCTTTTCATCACGACGGGGTAAAGAATGAGCTGTCAAGTAGTTATATCGTCATTTATTACCACCTAAAACATTGATGTTTGAATAATTTTATGTTTTACTTAACCAAAACATTTGCTTATTTTTTTTTTTTTAACAACAGACACCAATGCAGGTCTTATCACCCCTACTTAGAATTAGAAATTCATAACAAACATCTTCATAATCAAATGTTATCCGGCGTTCTATAATATTATTATAATTCGTCAAATTACGAGGAATGTCTAAACAAAATATGTAGCTGCACCAGGAAAACCCAGCACCTTGGACGAAGTGGCAAGTCACCGTCGCGGGCGCATCGGCCTGCCGCTTTGATGCGCCGACGTTCGACATCGCTCGATAGCCGACAGACACACGAAGGAAAGATGTTAGTACAATTTACAAGAGCAAGCGAGACAAACGAAAGCTATCTACTATATAAATAAAAGCGAAATATCACTAACTGATTGATAGACTGACTTACACGATTTTTGCCACGATATCTCGAAAACTACTTGACCTACGAAGCCTTTACGATGATTTTGCGAAAAAGGCGTTTTAAAGAAGTCAAAAGGGGGTTGAAAGTTTATATCAATGTCTACACGTACTAAGTTGCGGGCATCAGCTAGTACGTAATAAGAAAGTACCAAAACTAATCTTAAGCCTTTGTCTCAACTTCACTGATAGCGAAGTCTACGAATAGCGACGTTATTCTTTTATCAGCTGTCAATCAGGCGCGGATCCACCGTTGTGGGCACGATGGGCATGCCCACAAGCCTAATACGTGACTTGTGACGCCTCACAGCTGTACCTGCGTGAAACTACGATATACTGTACAAAATCTTGGTCAGGCCGTCGTATAATTTTTCATAAACATTTCCTTTGTAGGAATGCACTATATCGATCATGCACGAGCAAGGTTCATACGCTGACTCGCACTTGCCCCATTTTCGGGTGGCTGTGACTGCTGTGACCACAACCTTTTTTGAGGGCTGGATCCGCGCATGCTGTCAATTTCATTGTCAGACCCGCGGTCAGATTTCGTAGACCGCCAAGTTCTAAATCAACGTGGATGAAAACCCGCCTGTTTTCAATAACTTTATTTTGATGGAACTGTCGTCAAAAAGAAAAATTTATTTAAGTACAAATTACAGGCTACGTAGGTAGGTACTTACAAGTTTGGCAAAGCTATCAATTTTCCGCACTCAACTCCGTAACGGCTAAACAGATTTAGATAAAATTTAATTTGAAGGTATAGCTTGCACCCAAGACACATACTTTTATCCCGAAAAAGATAGAATTCTTGTGGAATAGCCGGCAAGACCGTGGGGTGCAGCTAGTTAACAATAACCCTGTCATCATCATCCTGTCAGCCATAGAATGTCCACTGCTAGTCATAACATGCCTCCTCCATCGATTCCCAAAAGGGCTGGTTGGATGCGGCCTGCATCCAGTGTTTTCCTGCGGTCTTTTTGACATTGTCTGTCCATCTTGTGGTTGGACGTCCTATAACCCTTTATACAGCGGCCATTATTGCTCCGCCGAAAGCTTTCCCCACGGGCCAGCTTGTCAAAAAACAACGGCAACGAGTCGTCGGACAGTCGCGAGATGATGGTGTGAATTGAGCACAAGATGAGTAAGCTCGCTGTGATAAACAAGTGCACTGGCCACTTCCACATGCTGTTCAATGCTTGTCGTTAGATGAAGCTCTTTTTTGGTAAAAAGGATATGCAAGGAGATCTTGGTCGACAATTTGAAGTTAAGCATTTCTAGCCCTCCTACGATCAAAAAAATACAAAGATGTCACAATGACGCGTTAAACGCGGCAATACTCAATCTGGCTGGACTCAATACGCAGCCTGATTGGATTCACAGTCGTGCGATAGCTGCACAAGCCATAACACACGGTAAGAGCCGTAACAGACACGTCACCTTGGCTGACGAACCACCGTCTGACCAACGGGAGATAATGAGAAAATTGAGTGTTTCTCTCGGGAGAGAAGTTCCCACTTGCGATTCAGACATAATCGCCGTCTCGCTTGCTCAACGAGGGTTCACGAGTTTTGACGATGTTGTGCAAATCAAACAGACATTACGGAACTGAGCCGTAAAAGTATTAATATACGGTTGGTTTTCGATATAAATTGTATACATCTATGTTTATATTATATGAAACTGCGGACGTTTATTGACTATAATTTTCTACGCGTTGTGACTTCTATGTATAATTTTTCGAATAGATCGCCACGTAATATCCAAAATTTAGCCTTTTCGGTTGAGATTAAACTATAATTTACGTGAACTAAGGTTGAAAAAAAACCCTCTGAAGAATTAGCAGTTAGATTTAGTCTAAACTAGAAGTCTAGTCGAGATTTAGTAAAGAGTTGTTTTGGTAAACACAGGCTAATAGCCTTTATTTTTAAAATCTGTTTCCGTGGACAAACCATGAATATTCATTTTCATTCCACATAATGAAAATATGAGCTCAATCCGTTAAATTTCTATTTTCCACAGATATCAAAGCGATTGGAAACGGCTGCAAATGTATACCGTTTAATTAAATAAGGTAAGGTATTTATTTAACCGATTTGATACGATGAAACATAACCTTGTTAATGACAAATGAATACTATTCATACGATAATATTTACGTACATACGGTAAATAATAATCTGCCTTGAGTATTTTCTAATGACGTCACAAATTCGTGAGATCGTGTATTACGTACCTACCTACATTGTACTTCATTTGTCTTTAGAAATTAAAGATCTTAGGTCAGTTTTGCATCACAATTGTAGAGTGGCCTATTTAACTGAAGAGTTGAGTGGGGAGCCACTATCTTAAGCCTACTATGGTAAAAATAAAGTTTCCATACTTAGCCACTACTACAAATAAGTTGGTCACACTGTAACTGGGAGAAAACTTAACACTCTCACTGTTTATCCAATGAAAACTATTTATTACTTGCTGCGTCCCGCGGTTTTACCCGCGTTATATAGCTGACCCAACAGACGTCCTGTCTTAGCTGTGAATATTCAATTCGAACTGGAATAAATAATAAATACACAGTGTTTATTGTAATGCTTTTAATCATCAAACGCGCGAAGTTAATGATCACCGTTAAGTTTTCTGAAATTTTCCAATTTTCTGCGCAATTTTCTTTATTTTTCTTTCCGTAAGAACCTTCTACGAAGTAAAAGAAACCTTTTGAAAATAGATGAATGTAATCGGTAAAATAGTTTTCAAGTTATGGCGTGACCAAGGCAAATAGTGATATTTTTTTTATAATTACTAGCTGTACCCGCAACTTCGTCCGCGATTTCTTCAGAAAAAAATAACCTATGTCCATCCTCATGATACCTACTATTACCTCGCAAAATTTTATCGAGATCAGTTAAGCCGTTAAGCCATGATTATGTAGCAAACAGACAGACAGAGTTACTTTCGCATTTATAACATCAGTCTGGATATGGATAAATTATTAATATATATGTAGCAGCTAGGGAATAATATCTTATTATTTTACACAATTTTCCTGAGCACATTTTAAATGTCAACATTGATCACACCTGTGTCAACATTGTGGTACATTAACAGGCGGTGATATCAGCTAGGCACATCTAAGGTGACCACGTGTTGTTTAAATAGGCAGAACCAGAAAAAACCTTTATATCATCAACTAAGAGAAAACTTTTCCTTTCAAGATTTTTATAAAATTTATAAAGTTGTACACATCAGCTTTCCTCTCAAAATAGAAAAGAACAGCGTACGAGTATTTTACGTTGTTTTTTTTATACTTTGAGATCTAAATTAAATCATTAATTACTTTAAAAACTAAATAACACGCTTTTAGGACACACTATTTAAATTATTGCATTGTCCTTGGTCCTTGATAAGTGTGCAAAATTTTAATTTAATTTGACGTATTCAAGTATTTGAAAATCAAGTTCCATGATTCCGTTACATACATACATACCAAGCTAATAAAAGCGTGTTAATAAACTACATTGGTGAAAATTTCGTAGCGAATTTCGTAGTTTGATTACATAAATGGATAACATAACTCGGACCAAGCCACAGAATACATAATATAGTACAACAGAATATGAACAGAAAATGTGTACATGGTTATTTTTCAATGTATTTTCTTTAGTCTTCTCTCAGGCAGCTTTCATACACCATATTTAAAAAGTTTGGTCCTTTGTGTTTTATCGATAAATCGTCTATATAGATAGTTGATTGAATCAAGCTTTACTTTGCGAAAATCATCTTTAAAACAATGACACATACTGGAAATACACTATAGATTCACAGACAAAGTCAATCGCAGTCAATACAGAGTACAGTCAAAGAAACTGTTTTGAATAAGTCGTCAGTTTTTTCTTCTATTCTATAACAAAAATACATATGTATATAAAGGTAAATTAGGGATTTCAATGACTACGCGGTCTCAAATAAGGAGGAATGGTGGTCCGGGAAAAGCTTGAGAGCCAACTCTTGCAGAAATCATAGAAATGTTGTTAAACATATTTTAATGTGAATTTATTACATTTTGTAAAAGATATCCTACTACATTTATTAATACATCTATTCAATTTATTTATTCTTCAAATATGGGTACATTAGTGTTATTACTTATGAACGTCAAATAAAAATCTTTAACAAAAATTTATTTATTTTTTACCTCAAACAAAAAAATTCAATAGGAACAGTAAAATAATACATTATAACAATAAAAATAATTTAATAAATAAAATAAATAAATATCTGGGACATTATTGCACACACTGTCATCTGACCCCAAACTAAGCAAAGCTTGTAATATGGCTGCCAGAGACTGATATACATACATATATATTTTTAAATACATACTTAAATATATAATAGACCGAAAGTTGTGAAGATAGATGTAGGGTATCCAGTATACATTAAAAAATAACCCTGTATACTCGTATCTAATCATGTGAAAAATAAAGATTTCGTAACATGTATTTCTATTTACCAAGTAAATAGCTATCCTTGTTTCGGTTAATCTCGTGGACAAAAACCTGGATCTAATCCTTCCGGAGCGGGGCCGGGACTTTCGGCAGACTTTGTGACGCCGCCGCTTGCTGAAATTGGTAATCGTCGGCGGCGCTGTGAAGCTACCCTGGTAGGACAGGGCTACCACTCAGGTAGATGTATTGAGACTAGCATACTTAAGTCCATTCAGTTGCAACAAATGTGTACTTAAATATCTGCGTTTAAAAAAAACATAAAATCCGTGGCTTGTACTAAGAGTCAATCACAGGACTACAAGCCATCGCCTTCTGAAAATTTCAATTATGTTTTGTTTGGCAATACCATATTTTTATTTTTTATGTTTAAATAGGCTTGCGTTTGACCGCCAACTGGCCTGATGTTAAGCGACGATGCGGTCTACGATGGAGCACGCTTGCCTAGAAGAAACCGATTCACTCGTGATTTGAAGATTGATTGTAAATTTCCAATATGCAATTGCAATTGCCTTTTTTAATCACACCATTTTTCCATTGAAATATTATATGACATTGGAAAAATTGGCCTCTATTCCTTAGGAAATAAAGGCCAATTTTTTGAGGTTAACTTAATGCGCCGCGTTACGAGCGTGTTTGTAGTTATGGAATCAGGGCCCGAATAGGTGTAGTTTGCATAATCACGCGACCGCAAAGCGTATCTCGGCGCATTAAGGTTCGCGTTAGCGTGATTTTGCAAACTGCACCTGTTCGGGCCCGCGTTTAGAGTTGTGCGTAAGGCCCCTGATTTTCCGCACTTCCTTTTAAATCTAAGATGACCTGAAATCTTTACCTATTGATCATTATCAAATATATAGATGTAGATACTTGTCACTGAATCCCTCACCACCATAGTATCAAATTAACCATTTGACAACCCTAAACGCAGTTCGAGTCTATCTCTGCAATCGCATATTCCGTAGAAGAGGATTACTGAGTTTGCCATTACATCTTTCCAAGAAGGTATATCACCAGGTAGACGATAATAAAAAAGCTTTGTTCAAGGATTTAAACCCAAATCAATCGAATATAGTCCTTGGACTCTTTGTCATACAGTCTACGCTCACATTTGATGAATTAAATGCACTTATTTATGCTAGACATAATTTGAAATGGAACGAATAGCACAAAATTCACAGAATAGTTGGAACCGTTATAAATGAATGAAAAATTATAAATTCATCAATGGCATTTTAAGTTTGGAGTAAAATATTTTTATTTAGGTTTTATTTAGGCTCTTATACATATTTATTAACATTTATGCGTAAACATACATATTATATGCTTAAAACAACTTGGTATAATATATTATTATATGGTAAGTAACTAGTTAGAATCAGAAAAAAAATACTTTATTTGTCTGATTTTTCTTAATTTACAAGTGTTTGGCCTCTCCTGTTAAGTTTTGACAACCTGTGTTAGGAGAGAACAGAAGCAGTTTCTTAAAGAAATAATTCTCGCAGTAAAAAAAATAAAAAACACGCTTTAAAATCGCTAATCCTGAAGATCCTGGAAAGGATAATGGGACAAACTATTAAAATTATTGCGTTGTCATCGGTCCTTGATAAGTGTGCAAAGTTCAAATCAATCTGACGTTTTGAAAGAGGTGAAAATCACGTTTAAGATTCCGTTACGCACATTACATACTTAGCTAATATAAATGATAATAGCGTGTTAAAAATCATCAATAATAGTTTTGACAGATCATTGCAAATGGTTAAAAATTATATACCAATCCCACTGTCATCATAAAAAAAAAAACAATTAAATGTGGGGTACATCCATTTTTTCGACACCACTTAACTATTCTAGGATAGCCATCTTTCCATCATCATTGCTCTGTGGACGTATATCACTGTAACTCACCACATTAGACTATTACACGATACTTGTATATCATTTCATACAATTTCATAGACATCCATCATCTAGTCTACATACGGCCAGTCAAAGTGATCAAAGCGTCAGGAATTAATAGAAGGTAAAATACACGCGATAGAAGAATAAATTGTTTTTTAAATCTCCGATAAAATAGCTGATCATCTTCATACGACTGTACAAATTTTCTTTCTCTCATAAAATAAAATTAAATATCATAATCGATTCAGGCGTTTAGGAACTACGACGCCACAGACATACACTACAGATACACAGACACAGATGCACACGTTACACTTATATGTTAACACCCCTATTTTTGCGTCGGGAGCTGAAAATCCGTGAGAACCTGGGAACCTTATAATCGCGTTAACCTAGTACCCTTCTTTGGACTTTGCATCGGGTAAAAACGATCGAGGATAAAACGAGGATCGGGCTATGTGGCGTGTCTTGAGAGTAGCCTATGAAATGGACTGATGTGGGCTGATGAGTATCCAATATCTGTTAATAACATAGGTCACTCCTGCGCAGACATCCATGATTGACGTAACGTTCGGCAATGACTCAGTATTGTAATTATATGCCTTAACGGAATTTTAATAGACGCACTGAGAAGGCCATTTCGGTATTTTAATAAGCAAGGCAACTTCTTCATAAATTAAATGAGAATTCTCAACTTAAACGATGGAAACCTCTATACTAGCTTCTTATTAAGGGCCAAGATTAGAACGAACTTAATGTCACTGATTACATCCTTTCGATATAAGTTTTTTGCAACGTCGAATAAAATGTATTTTCTTTCTATTAATAAAATCGTCCCCAGCTCAGGATACAGCAGCACAAAGAAGAAGAAAAATCGTTTAATAAATGGTACCATTGACTTATATGTATTGTATAATAAGGAAGGGGCAAATGAACTTTTCCAATGGTGCATCCATTGGAAGAATTAACTCAGTGGTACAACAAGGCGCCAGTATCAGGCATGTCTTGTCTTCGTTGATGCACGGACGCCCGCCGGACACGTCAGAAAAAGTAAATAAATAAATATTCAGGACATTTTTTTTGCACACACAGTCATTTGACCCCAAAATAAGCAAAGCTGTACTATGGCTGCCAGAGACTGGTATACATACATATATATTTTTAAATACTACATACTTAATATATTAACACCCAGATATAGAACAAACACAAATGTTCATCACATAAATGTTTGCGCTAGGTGGGAATCGAACCAAATTATCTCAGCAAAAAGCGGAACTCACAGCAAATCATAAGTCAAACCAGTGTATTTTTTTAATCTATATCTATCTATATCTATCTTCTATCTATCTATACATATAATAAAAACGTAGAGATAAAAAAATCTGTAATTGCGAGATAACAAAAAAAAAACCACACAGGTCGTCTTAAAATAAGCAGCTGAACACGATAGGACAGTTTTTAGAATTTTTGTCTGTTTGTTTGTTTGTTTGTTTGTTTGTTTGTTTGTCCGCGCACATCTCCTAAACCACTGGACGGATTTAAATGCGGTTTTCACGAATATGCTTAGAAATTACCAGATTAAAACATAGGCTACCTTATATAATTTATTTTAATTCTTTATTTTTACATAAACGTAAATAAAAATCAATGATTTATTTCTTCGTTACACGAAACGTAATATGAGGATAGTCACATAGCCTCAAGCAAGGAGATCCAAAGTAAAGAGAATGTTATTGACATAGCCATGAAAATTTTGAAACTGTCAACTGTCATTCGGTTAATCAGTTTAAATTTAAAAAAGGTTCTTTAACCTTCTTAGATGAATGAACGTGTAGATCAAGCATGTTATAGGCCTTACAACCTCTTTGGTGATTCATTCCAGTGCATGGAGTAGGAGTATTACATTCTCTTGGTTTTATTCTATGTTAGCATTTAAAACACAAAATATACCGCATCCTATTTTAATTCAGTCCCGCGAATAGAAATATTCAAAAAAGGCCCTTTGTACATGAAAATAAACCTATACAACAAAATTCCGGACGCAATAAAGAAAGAAAGAAATAATAACATTTTTCCAGAACCAACTTCGTAAGTTTCTAACCCAAAAATGTTATTACGAGATAAAAGACTTATTCGACGATAAATTTTAGAAAATTATAATTAGAAAATAAATATCGATATATAAATAGTTAAGAAAGTAGCGTCATAAGTTTTGTATCATCTCATATATAATTAAGTAACCTATCACACTAAGTATGTTTTTTTTTGTTTTGTAAAATTACTTCACCCTAGGTTACGTTTGAATAGTATATATAATATTTATGTAATAGATTTAACTATACTTAAATTTATATGTTTATGTCTGTGGTCTGGTTTTGTGAACAGCCACTACATAAGTCATTGCTGCACCCTTTATGCAGAGTATATAAACTTAGCTTTTAGAAGAATAGTGTATATTTGCAATAAGAATATAGAAATAATTTTATTTTACTGTGATATTTTAACAGATAAATAGAGAAGTTCCATTTCATGGCTTTTTAATCAAGGTATACATACAAATGCACGCGAAATAAGAAATAACTAGCCAAGAGTGTGTTAAGACAATTATTATGTCAGGGTTCCGTGGCCAGCGAAACTGGACAGTCAAATTTCAGAGATGTATATCATCCCGACATGACATGATATATTTTGAATGGTTTAGACAAAAAGAAAATTTCAAAACATGTTCTGCACTGTGGTCACATTATCTTTTTGATTTGAAAACTGTTGACGGTGTTATTTATTACTTTTATGCTTCTATCAATACTTTACACAGGGCGACTTAAAATAAGCAAATGAACATGTTAAGGCAGTTTTTAGAATTTTTGTTTATTTGTTCACGCACATCTCCTACATCCCTGGAAGAAAATGCGGACGGATTTAAATGCGGTTTTCACGAATATGCTTAGCTATGACCAGATTGAAGTATAGGCTATGTTATTTTGCGCAAGGCCGGATTAAGGGAACAAAAACGGATTGAAGGTTTATATGAAAATCTACGCGTACGAAGTCGCGGGCAAAAAAACTAGTAAGCAATATTTTTACTGGCAACTTTTTAATTTTTAATCTATATGTCAAACGAACGAACCAACTGTCAACGTGAATATAATTGTATAATCTTCCCGCCGTTTTCTTGTGACAAAACACGCTGGTTTCACTACAATTTAAACGATCGTTTTCTTTTTAATCTAACTCATCACAATATTAACAAGGGATTAACGAGAGTTTTATTTTTAGTCACCCGCTAAAGGGTTGCCCTAATAAATTACGTCAAAATCTATAAACGAGGTTACAAAACATAATTATTTGGAGAAGGGTTTCACATTCACACATTAGTGACGCTACTCGGCGCGTCTGAATAATTATTAAAAAGTTACGGACTTCTTGGTCAGTTTTTTATGATTTGTTTTTCAATCGTTATTTTTGGAGTGTCACGAGCGTTAAGTAGTATTTATGCGATACCCAGCGGCGTGAAGGTGGTTTCACCGCGAAACTAACTTGGGTGCTGCGTGGTGGGACTACTGGTCAAATTGGTATAAGGTAGAAATTTGCGATTTTTCATTTTCATTAAAAACATTCAATTCAAATTATCTATACATAGATATTTCAGAGCTTTCGAGAGCAACTTGCTCTCGAAAGCTCTGAAATATCTATGTATTTCAAATATTATTATTATAGTAAATATCTTATTTCTGGTTAGGCGTGTTCACTTCACTTCACATTTGTGGCTTTAGTACGAGCACTTGCGAAGAAGTTTCGTTACGTAAACGATAGCAAAACGTATGCCTGCTGCCTGCGGTGCCTGTACCGCAGCATCACCAAACGGATCCAACGGAAGACCAGCGCTGGTTAACAGCCGGCATTATGCTGAGTTGGGTCCAATTTGTGACTTTATTTTACCTTTGTCTTATATTAATATTTTTTAAACGTAGCTTTTTGGTCATTTTATTTTTTTCTTAATTAATCACTTTATTAATGGCAGCAATTTTTTTGTGACTATATTTTACTGATTTCTCACTTACCCACACCTTCCCACCAGAACAGCGAATATAAATTCTTGCCGGACACTTGAGAGCGGATCGCCAAAGCTAATTCTGTTGTGATTAATGCTCCTTGCACATTTCCACTTCTAGAGCGACCTGCAAACAAATAAATAAACAATTTCAACTCCTATTTCAAATACTCCAAGGTTTAACTAAACTGCAAAGTTATTGTGGCACAAATGAGGTGCTTAAAACTCTGTGCTCCCGGTTCGCGTTTCACACGCAACCAATGCAGCGATTAAAGAGGGGACGCGTTAATATTAAAACAGTGGCAACGATTAATATTATTACGCATTTCATGTAGGAAGTCATTCAACGATTTGTCAGAATGATTTGTGACAGGTTGTTTGTTTAAGAACATAATATATGGTGTGGTTAGTGCAACTCAGTACTAACCATAGCCTTAAATTTTTATATAAGCAAGCCCACAGAAAAGAGAAGTAAATAGAATGAAAATGATGCCAGGTGACAGATTGAACATTCTTATTTATGTCAACCCGTCGAACTCCGCGTCACAGATGCTATGGGTTTACATGGGTGCAAGTGGCTACTACAAATGTATTACAAAAAAACCTTGACAGCCGTTCTAATTTAAACAACAAAAAATATTCTTATCTGTGAGTAAGCCTATCATGTTCCCACTACTGGGACACAGGCTTTTTCTCAGAGAGAGAGGGAGAATATTGAATTTAGTATGACGTAATTTTTTTTCCGTAATCTTGTCAGCAAGCCTTTTCATTTGCATGGGGCTGCATTCAAAATAACTGGTGCCATCCTTGGGAGTCCGCCATATTGGATTTAGAGTGACGTCATTTGACTAACCATCTAAACTAAACTTGTAGATATGCAATATTTCAGCTCAATCTATTGCAGATAATTGTTTCAAAAATACAGTTGCAAGATTTGACACAAACTACAGGACAAGTTAAATAAAAGCTTGTAAATTTCATATAAACTTTAAATATATTTTTTTATAAATGTAATGGAATAAACTTTTTTTAAATAGGATGAAGGGAAGCTGTCTGCTAGAGGTTCATATTACAGTAAAAAATAACCCTGTGTAATATGAAATATGTGAAGAAATTTTGTGCAAATTCCATGCCACTTTACACCTGTGAAGTGAATATATTTGCATCAAAAATTATGGAGGGCAATAATTTTCTATGCCATAAATTAGGGGTGGGACGATGGCGCTATAGCAGACCCAAATTGCGGTGCACGAGTAATGTAATTATTAGTGGTTGTCTTTTGTTTTATTACTTACAGGAATTTTAGGAAATATTCTATAAATAAAATCTTCGAAAGATGAGAAAATTGATTGTACTTAATAGTTCTTGTTAATTTTATTCGCATAAATCGCGTAACTCAGCTACAGTCAGGCGAATTTATTAGGTGATATATTAAAATAAATAATACTCAACCATTATTATACAATAACACTTGAAAATTTACAAGCTTAGGAACATAATACAACGAGCCGACATGTTTTTTTCACGTTGTCACCAAAACAAAAATACAAAATCAACCTCCATAAAAATTTCTAAAAAGGTTGGCATGGCACGAGGTTCTATTTCAGCTCGCACGGTTTGTATATTAGTTGAGGTCGATATGTATAAAAATGATTGATTCACGTTTCTAGCTATAGGCGCGCAAAAATCTATTACTTAAAAAAACTAATAACCATAAAAAATATAATATAAACAATACTATTTCATTATAATTTTTTACATTAAAAATCCTTTTGGATCGAATGAAGTCAACAATAATTTGGGTATGGCATCCAAAATTTTGATGTGAGCATTATAAAATAACAAAAGAATTAATAAAACAAACCACACCATTACCTAATAGATAATACCTATACATAATTAGATGTAAATAATGTATATTGATGTATGATAGGTATGTGATTACTGTATCATATTTCATATTGTGGGTATATTTAACAAATTCTTTACCTTACTTTGTTTTTGTCAGCGTGTGTACGTACTTTTTATCAGTGCAGAGTGAATAGTGAGTTGGTACCAGGACAAACCAACTGTGGTTTTTTGGTACGACATTAGTTAATTAATATTGTAAAATGAGTTTAATAAACAATAAAAAATAATAATATGAAAAACACGTTTGACTACAACTTTGAAGTAATCTGCGATAACTTCACATATGATGTGTATTTTTTTTATTTCAACTAAAAGAAATACCCTCCAATATTTTTTTTTGGATACTGAATACTTTAGTTCTAACTTTTCGAAAATTATATAAACCTATTTTCGAGCAGGTATAGTAAAAATATTTTTAAGTTCCTACCTACGTAATTAATGGAAAATGTGCATTAATATTCAATAATCGTGAGAACTAGGCCACACTCGCTTATCAAGTCATTTGTTCCAATAATTACAAAAACGATTACGCACAGTTACCGTCCTCACGCGCGTTTAAAACGAACGCCGCCCACAAAAATAGGAATAAAATAATAAATAACTTGCCCGAAACCAGCAGTCATGCGAATCGGACATTAGTACTAATATCCCTTTTGATTTTAAGTAATTTATACGAAATTATGTGTAACTTTAGTCGATGCAAGGGTGCTTTTTGTGATAAATGTTAGTTTCTATTCGATTACGTAGGCCGATATTCGATTGTGGGTGATCGATTGTGTAATAATCAGCCCTCAATTCGATATCATGGCATCTGATGTTAATAATTTATGTTCGTCAACTGATGCTAATGATCATTTTTGAAAATCATTACAACGGGGCTTTCGTTCATAAAATAGAATGTTAGTTATGCATGCGCATTTTATGTTTGATTGCTTTATTTATTGAACGGGAGAAACTATTTGTATGTGTGGTTGCATGGTAGAGAATCGAGGTGGCGACGCGGTGTACTTACTAGCGGCTGGGAAAACTTTTATTGTGTACGCTAAGATTAAAATGATACCCTCATTTATGAAATTTATTCTACATTTATAAATAAAACAGTATGAATATGGTTGAATGCTTGCTTTTAACTGAAAACTCCCTTCACATTACCAACAGGCTGATGCTTGGCAATAGCGTTCCATTATTTAAAACCACCTCTTTGAGGTGCTAAATCTACAATTAACTACAGTTTATTAAGAACAACAAAGCGGTGGCAGAAGCGTGACGCTGTGATGGGAATGCGTGTTACAATTATGAACCTATAGTAAACTAGGAAGGGTTGATTTTTCCACAGCATACGCCACGACGCTGCCTCGAGTTTACAGTCAGCGCTGAGCCTGTAACAAAATAGGTTTCAAACAAAAGCAAAAAATATTAACCAATACCCGAAATATAAATAAGTCTTCACATTTAAAGCAGATTCAGGACGTATTGCAAATTCAACCATGTAAGTACAAGCTAAACGAGCCTCGTCATATTTCGCAATAATAAACTACCTACTGCGAGAACCGTAAAACCGTACCGTATAAGTAGTACGGCTTCGTGATACGGTGTGGTATGTGACACCAAAACGTCACGGCAATTAAGGAATCGGCAAGCTCTAACCTCGCTGTCAGACCTGCATTGGGCACGCGGCTGATTGGCACGGAGGAGTGATGGAAACTGGATAAGATATATTATTGTTTAGTTTTTTTTTAAATAATATTTTATGGTTATATGTTTAGAATACCTATTAACTTCCAAACAGTGCTGCAGTCACATTGCCTGTTTTCGGGTAATGTGAAAGCAGTCCGACTGAATCCCAACTAGATGGTTCAACTAAGTATCAAAGCAACTGAACACGCAAATCTCTGACGCGGTTCTATCAGAATGGGAACTAGCAGATGAGATTGGATGCCGCCATCTACTACAGACTACGCTATATTAGATAGTGAAAATTATGTCACCGCTGAGTGTATCAAGGTGCTGACCATGTCTATATGAACGGAAAATCATACATAGAGAGGTATTCACCTAAACAGTTTTAATGCGCGATAAACCCCGATAAATCATTAAAAACATGTGTTCAGATCACGAAAAGTTTAAAAGTTACAGCAGATTATTAATTGTGCAATACATGTCAGTGGAGAAACAAAGTCAAAAAGACCACTAGCCTTCTGGCCTACTGGCTTACTCAGGCTAAGCTACCTTCGCAGCGAACTCAGACATCGCGACCCCTATATTTTCACAACCCCTCAACCGATTTTGACCACATTTTAACGTAATTATTTTTATTATAATTATCTACTTGTCTATAAAATTTCATGAACATCGGATCAACGGTACGCAAGTAATAAACGAACAAACATACAAATATACATAGAAACATTTGTACCATCTAGGAGTATTCAAAACGCGAGTGAATCGGTTTCTTCTAGACAAGCGTGCGCCATCGTAGACCGCATCATCTCTTTACATCAGGTGAGTTGGCGGATAAACACAGCCTATTTCTAAATAAAAAAATTAAAAAAAAACACGGAGACTATTATATATGCATATTGATCTCTCTTCGTTCGGTCAATAAATTTACTTCAAACAAGATAGGCAATAAATTATAAAAAGGCCTCCACTCATAACTACACATACAATAAACATGTCTACTCAGAATAATTATACTCTAGTATAAATCTAGATTAGGAGCGCTATATTGTGATATTTTCAAAGCATATTATTATATTTAAGTAAAAAACTATGTGTCAAACCAACATGTAAGTTCACATCCAGTATTCCACCTATCCGTGGCACGGCATACATGTAACATTTATCATACATCGGTTCGACGTTTCTCACTGACGGTTTCTCTTCCGTAGGTGACAGCGAGTTAGCTTTCCGAGGACTTTATTGTGATGCCACTTCGACACTAATATTGTATTTTGATATTGCACGCTTGTTGGATGCTTTTTCGGTAAGGTCGGGTGTTAAGGTGAATCAGAAGTCTAGTACGGTTACGAATGTTAGAGTGTGAGCCGAAAGTTTATTTTTGTAACATTACATAACATTATTATAGTGGCTACATAGAAAAGTATGTTGTACTCACTGTCATGAAAGATAATAAAGTTATATGATTATTTACGGGATATTTACCGTGGTAAGGTTGTGTCTTCCCGTAAACATGGTGCATGTAACTGCGCCGCAATATCGGGAGCTCCTTCCACAACCTTACCACGGTAAATATCCCGTAAATAATCATATAACTTTAGTGAACAACCGTGATAGTTTAAAACAGTGTTTATGAAAGATCAGCCCCGTTAGCTTAGTTGGTAGTGAACCTGCCTTCTGGGCTTGGGGGCGTGGGTTCGATTCCTATCTAGGACAAACATTTGTGTGATGAACATTTGTGTTTGTTCTATGTCTGGGTGTTAATATTTAAGTATGTATTTAAAAAAATATATGTATGTATATCAGTCTCTGGCAGCCATATTACAAGCTTTGCTTAGTTTGGAGTCAGATTACCATGTGTGCGATAATGTCCCAGTTTTTTTTTTATTATTAAGCTTGAAGAAGTTTTACCTATGTCATCATTATAAACCGTTTTTGAAACGGGTCTGGACCATTGGGAAATGAAGAAAACTTTTCAATCAATCAATGTACAATGACCTCCTTTCCGGCTTGGTACTAATATAATTTCGTGAAATCCTGTAGATTGACATAATTATTTCCTTCTGTGCTTTCAGTATCTCACTTGGTACAATACTGATGATGAAATTGACTAAAAACGTAATATACGACATAATTTATTTTAATATCATCATCATCATCAGCCATAAGACGTCCACTGCTGAACATAGGCCTCCCCCTTTAACCTCCACACTGAACGACAACCTGCCATCTGCATCCACTGGATGCCCGCGACTCTCACGATGTCGAACGATGTCGATGTCTCAGTCTGTCAGTATTTTAGTATATACGTACATATTTACCTTTTTTACTACATTGCTAAGAATTTTCATAATATATAATTTCGATCTGCCTTAAACTCGAGCTAGTAGGTACCGAAAAGAGGCTGCCAAAAACTGAAGGGGTGAGTAAGGTAAACACGTATTATACACACTGACACAATTTTTACCAGTTCTTCAAACACACATAACTGCAAATAATGTGCTCAAAATGTAATCAAATGGACAATCAAGGGGAAACAGTAAATATAAAACTTGAATTTAACTATTTATTTTTAGGGTTCCGTACCCATAGGGTAAAATGGGACTCTATTACGCTGGGCCTAAGACTATGCTGTCCGTCCGTCTGTCTGTCTGTCCGTCTGTCTGTCACCAAGCTGTATCTCATGAACCGTGATAGTTAGACAGTTGAAATTTTCACAGATGATGCATTTCTGTTGCCGCCGTCTGACTCTCACATGGCCGGTTTTTATCTGAATAACCTAAGATTAACAAATCGTAAGAAACCAGAGCGTCTATAACATTATATAGTTATTATTAACTTTTACTATATTGTTGAAATGCCGTATCTGCACTAATACTACGACAACTAAGAAACTAATGTTACGAAAAGCAAAACCTACAAACTCCGGCACGAATGACGAGTGTCAGCGGTCACAGTGTACTTTCTAAGGCACGTTCACGTCACGGGCGACAGTATGTGATTGGCGGCCGACACACTTGCCGTACGTACAACCGTACCGTTACTGACCACCATAAGCTAGGCCCTACTAGAGATCATTTACATTTCGTGATTTCTACATGCCTTGATTTTTAAAAATTTTACATACTTCATATACACCATAAACAAAATCGTCCATGCCTTTGTTTGCTCATTTAACAATATTTTTCTCTTAAACGTAATAATAATATTAACAACATTTGACTTAAAGTAAACTTAAATACTAGGGAGTCTTGTTCTTTTTTTTTGGTTTAATAACTATACATAATTGAACATGCATATTGTTTTTCTCTCGTTTAACGCTCTTCACAATTTTAACCTACACGCCTTGATAGTAAAGGTCAAATATTGCAACTAAATTTTTAAACAGCGCACCGATTGAACTGAAATTTTGCATACATGTTTAGTTTTTATGACAATGCATGTTATAAATGTTTACCAGCACTTATCGTGCATTATTTTATTTAGGTAAAAACAAGTACCTTTAGCTCGACGTTTCGACCATGTTGCAATGGCCGTGGTCACGAGGTAACTGAAAACTGCAGGTGAGTCCGGCGAGAAGAGCGGATGTTTTGTTCTCCTACCCTCACTCGATCTTGAAAAATCGCGGGGTTGTCACTACTTGATACGAATGTATCTTTAAATGTCCTAGTACTTACGTAATTTAAGAGATGTGCGTGGACAAACAAACAGATAAAAATTCTGAAAACTGTCTTAACGTATTCAGATACTTACGATATTTTAAGACGCCCTGTGTTTTTTTTATATCTTCCAATTACAGTATTTTTTTATATCGACGTTTTTATTATAAAGAAAAAGAAAATAAATTTATTTATTATTTACTTTTCCTATTTTTCCGTTACTCGGAATGTGAATTTAGTCATATATAATATGTATAGATGTTGAAGCTGATGTTGGATATGATCTGATTGGGTTAAGATTAATAACTTATGCTATATTATTAAGCATATCTATTATGGGGAAGAAATATTATTGAGTGGAGACTACGAACCGGAATATGCAGGGTAGGTATAGGCCTCCCACTACATGTACTGGCGACATCTTGAGAGTCGCGGGCATCCAGTGCATGCAAATAGCAGGATGTCGTTCAGTGTGGAGGTTAAATGGAGACCTATTTTCAGCAGTGCACGTCTTCTGGCTGCGATGATGATGATTATGAAGATTTTCATTACAAATAAAATCGCGATAGTACATTACAAATTACGGCACAATAATCACTTTGTAAATTATATCTCTAGTTTTAATTTGGGCTCTCATATCGAGAACTAATAGTAATAGCTCCGAGGCTGGACCACTCGATGATGTCGTCGATGCATTGTCGTTCGAGTGACACTCACAAATGTTTGCCTCTTAACAAAAAGAGGATTGTACAATAAACACGGAGTTTATGTTGTTTCTAATGCTTGTTCGGCTTAATTTAGATAGCAGCTTTAATAAAGATTGACGGTGTTAACAGAGTATAGTTTTCAATGAGAGCTTTTCACGTCCGTTTTCCGGTAAACTTGATTTAATGGCGCTCATTTTTCATGTCAACATCATCATAATTTTAGTCAATCATGTTCTCACTGCTGAGGCTTAGGCCTTCTCTCAGAGAGAGAGAGAGAGAGAGAGAGAGGTGGGCCTTAAGTGACCATGCTGGCCCAGTGCATGTTGGTGAATGTCACAATATGTCTTTGAACTTTTGAAGTACTTGGACATCGCCGTTTTAGAGCGATGCCGTTGAAACTGCAAATAATGTATTTAATAACTAAATAAGTCATTTGTGCAGGGCCGAGGATCGAACTGGGTGCCGACAGGCCGTAAGGGGTAAATTCTACCGCTCGGCCACCGTCGCAGTTTTAGGATGCCTATTGAAGGTCTCGATTATTTGTTCTTTAACAACAACCGAACTATGTCATAGTCATAGGCCTTCAGTTGGCCTAAAACTCTAGAGCTGGTCACACAGTCGATTCGAAATTACTTACCCAAAGGCGTGACACAGTTATGTTTCAACATTTCAATTTAAAACAATGCAATACAATTGCAACTACTCTCAAAAATTTGCGGTTATGGTAATATTACTATTAAATTATCCGCAAATATTTCTTTAGACAAACGTGTCTAATCGGCCAGTAAACCTTGTAGGCGAACGTTGTTTTTTTAATAAAGTAAAAAATATAATTGATCAGCGGAAGCGTGCTTAGAGCTATTTGTTTCGTTTATACAAAACTACAATGACCACTTTATCTGTTGAGTTGGTCAAATGATGGAATGAAAATTATCCTGTGGTGGCTATCAGTTTTGCTTAGAAAATACGACGGTGGCTCCCCGGTCACTCTACAGATAAGTTGGTCGCTCTATACTTCGGCCAGTAGAGTGGAACTGCTTGAGGACCCTGGTGTTTTTACGACACTCGCTTGGATATACTGGTTTTTGAGTACCCTATTTACATTACCATTACCTAGGTGTCTGTAGACACTAAGTGTATGCTCAATTTGCAGTTTACACAGTTAGATGCATAGAGGTTGTCTTCAGGACCGATATTGTTGTCTGCAATACCTCGCTGAAATGCCCAGAGCTGAGCCAATAGCCAGAGTGACGCTAACGATGAGTATCGCGTCCTGCCTTGCGCAGTCTCGGTCGAGTCAAGAGGCTCTCGGAAGAGTGTGTGTAACTTCGTTTAATTTGTAATGAGTCATCTCATCAGCATTTCAGTCATAGGACGTCAACTGCTGGACATATATGCCTCCTCCATCAATCTCCAAAATGGCCGGTTGGAAGCGGCCTGCATCTAGTGTTTCCCTGGAGTTGTAATAAGTAAGGATAGTAAATTGTTACTTACTGCGTTATATTTTGACATTTGATAGTCAATTTAGGTGTATTTTTATGGCGATGGCTCCATGGACCTGATGGACAATTTAGACCAGGCCATTTAACCAGCCTTTCTACTAAGCCAGTCGATTGCTGACTGACATAGTTGACTGTCACCTATATAATGGTTTGTCTCTATTTACACAAAGTCAATAATGACGTGGCTTAACAGAACGGCTCATCAAATTGCCTGTTGTAAATGGCCATTACACCAGACAATTATTGATGATGTTTAAATAGAAACAATCCTATACATACCTGGTTGTTGGCAAACGGTAATCGACTGGCTTAGTGATTTGGCTTAGTAGAATGGCTCGTTAAAGGGTCTAGTGTAAATTACGATTTACACCTGGCTAATTGACGAGTCATTCTTCTAAGCCAAGTCATTAAGCCAGTCGATTACCGTAGGCGACAGCCAGCCATGTAATAGATAATTTTTATTTACACAACATCAATAATGGCTTGACTTAGTAGAACGGCTTGTGAAAAGGCCTGGTGTAAATGTTCATTTACGCTATTTTACGAGCTGTTCTACTAAGCCAGTCTATTAACGCAGTCGACACCCCGCCATACCTATAATGGATTGTCTATATTTACATAACGCCAATAATTACCTGGCTAAGTAGAATGGCTGGTCAAATGGCCTGGTGACATTGTTCATAATCGCAACACATACCTACGGTTGTAGAAACGAGCACTGGTATTTAGCTGTTTTGAATCTGTTTTTTGTCGAGTCATCTTTCTTAGTCACTTTAAATTATGGGTACCTAAAATTGCAATTACTATATCATTACAAGGATATTTTATTAATATATTGTATGATTTACCTCATTAGGAGATATTTACGTTTCTCTTGATGTTAGTATTTACTTAGGAAACAATTTTTTGACTTTAAAATATGAGTCTGTGATTTGACTTTACTAATAAAATACAAGCTATTAATACCTAAACTAATTATGTAGAAAAAAACAGTTTGATTGTCCTGAGACCGTTGATGTGAAGGAATAGTCAAGAGACAATTGACAAAAAGCGGTTACGGTTTTAAAGCAAAACTAAGAGATTTTTTATATAAACATCAAAAAAGCGAAGAGCTCTTAAGGAACGACACCAGCGCAATTTAAACTTTAAACTTTTAATTAATTTTCTATATTTTAAAGTTCTAATTCCATCCTGCATCTAGTTTATTTACCTACACAATTTTGTTAGTATTTATGTAATATGTTTTATGTTTAGTTTTAAATATTCAAAGATAATTTTCTTCTTTTATGTTTAGTTAGCTAGTTTTATATCACTACCATATTAGTATTAGAGTGTTGAGCACACCTGCTGCTTCACGACGTGCGTGACGTCACCTGTCGGTTCCAACGGAAGACCAGCGCTGGTTTTATACGACCAGCACTATGCTGAGTTGGGACCGATTTGTGACAGAAATTATAATTTAATTTTCCTGTTTTTAATATTCTATATAGTATTGTTTCTGTCATTAATAAATATTTTTCTTTCTTTTCTTTCAATTCAAATGCTCAAGCGCAATATCAGTTGGCATTGTACCCAATATGCTGGCGGCATCACCACGATGAATGGCAATGCTTATGTTTATACGTCGAGCCAGAAAAACTTTTGACTTCTTTGGAATATTATGAAAATTACAAATTTCAACTATGTTCACCGGTTTTGTATACTCGCTCGATACAAGTTATAGCACAGACATGCATCTTCGTCTATCGTTCAACATAAACACCATAATCACCGAAGTTATCTCAACGACCTCAACAATAACAAGAGTTAAACTTGACACGGGCGTCCTTCATGTCTTCTCCAAACTTTCTTACCGCCGACCGTCGCCGTCGGTCTCAGTCACGGCGCGCGTGCTCCGACCACTTTTTGCCGACCACTGGGTGCCGGCGCGGGCCAGATATTGAAATAATTGCTTTTCAACGCCACGCCGTGCAAATGACATTCGAAATGGAGGTCGTTTTTTTTACACCAACGGCACGAGGAAAATTGCCTCTGACGAAATGTTTGTGTGATAAAAATGATCGTTGAACAGATTGCGGGCGGAACATGACGTTTTACGAGAAGCGACGTCATGTACAGATCCTGTAGTGTTTTGGATGTCAGGCCTCGTTTTCATCTTCTATTTTGCTCTCAGAACTTTTTAATTATACTGAAGTATCCTAAAAATACAAAGATATTTTCTATCCTATTGTCTTATCATGCTTCGGAAAATGATTGCTCGTATAACATCGTGCATTCTTCCTCAATGATATGAGGTTATAAACGGGTTCGTCGATGCATTTTCCGATAATTCGAGAAGACAGTAAAATGATTAGCGACAAGCCGGGACCTCGCTTCTCTCTTGTCCGCGGTTTAATGAGAGCCGCAGTGGCAGCTCAGTGTTAAAAACCTAAATTGTTGTGTGAACTTTCACAGTTATTGGGCATCGGTTTTATAGCTAACGACGCGAAGTAAAATGGTCAAGAGCCGAAAGTGTTTGTTTTTTTTTCTTTTGAATCCGGATAGCCACGATTCAATTCGAGATTGCTCTTCGATATCATAAAGCATTATGTGCGACGGCACGTGCTATCGTATCTTTGAATTGCTGTATGGATGATTTGAGTTTTTATTGGTGTAAAGAGATACGGGTATTTTCCTTGATTCTGTGTTATAGTAGAAGACCAAATACTTACCTATCCGGTACTGCCACTTCAACATTTGACAGTGTGGAGAATTGTAGTTATGCGTTTTCCACTTGTTGGCGGGATAGTTTCAAAGATTTTTTTAGGAAAGAGAACCCTGATTAAAATCTATCTTTCCTGGAAAATCACCTGACAAAGCGACCGAAATGTCTGTATCTGAAAGCTAAATCTTCTGCGGTAGTGAAATAGCAATAGGTACTTTACTGATTGATTATCGTGGCATGAAATCGCGATGTCTCAGCTATTGTCCTCAAATCATCGCCGCACTTAAGTGAGCAAAAATTATTTTGAACCGTCAGATTTTTGTCATAGTTTTCAACGTCGTAAACGGTGTTAACGTTTTAAAGTCGATAGGTGTGTCGGGCTATCGTGCCGTATCGTATCGCAGATGTCCGCTGCACTGGACGTACCACTCGGAGATTAACCGTGACGAATCGGCGAGACAATCCTCGCGAGACAAAGGCCCGGACCGTTTGTCACGCGTTGTAAATATTTTGGACGGGGTTTTACGGGGCCCGTAGTTTTATGAGGCTTTCTCGCTGACACCATTGTCTCACATCGTCCGCTGATTAGCCATGCCCCATGCTTAGAGTCAGGGACGTTTCGACTATTCTTTTACTTTTTGCTGTCTCCTAGATCCCGACGGGACAATTGTTTTATGACACTTTTTGCTGTTTCTGACTACTTAATTTTGGAAAGACGACCATGTCCGTTATGACTGTATTTATATTGATATATTTCTTTATTGCTTTAGCGGTGCGATTACTAATTAGTGCAGCTTCATGGTGATGGTGTACAAAATGATGTTTTGAAATATTTTGGCGTCTCCCGTTAGTAACAATGCCTGATAAGTGATGCGGTTCCAACACTAACGTAAAATTGGTTTTCATAACAACATTGACCAATCTATAATAGCCTATAAAGCCACTAGTAGGTAACCTATCCCATTTCTTTGCTCTATTTTCCACCTCGTGCATATTCGTTTAGAAAAAGTATCAAAGTCGTACTGGTATCTGCTTGAAGAAAGTACACTCTTCTATTAGTCTCCCAACCTGGATATTTTCAACAATAGTTAGGTTTGAGAAGGGGTGAGCGGGGGGGGGGGGGGGGGAGTGACGTCACGGCGTGGGTGCCGACACGTCGCCGTCACGCTCCACAAACTGCGAGGTTACAGCAGCCTTGACGCCGTCGTCGGCCGCCCCACATTGCTCGCTGAACAGAACCGACGTTTTTTAAGTAAATACTACGTTTAAGACTATGATACGAATGGGTGCCTCTTCCTGCAGAAGTATGAAGTCCAAGGGTAATATTAAATAAATAGTTGAAGATTATAAACCTATTATTACAAGAGATCGAGTCAGGATCAAAAAACATTTATTAGCTATAACCATTCGCTGAAAGAATGCGTCTAACAGCTGCAATAACATTATAAAGATATTGAATGAAAAAATATTTTTTGGGTTATAATAGGTCGGGGAAAAAGTCTTTTCGTATTTTGTATGTATAAAGTTGTAGTAAAAATCTTATCCGTTGTACTGTTTGTATCTGGCTGGTTTTGATACCATTAAAAAGATGACATTTTAAAAAAGGAATACAAAACGTAAAAAGCAATTTCCCGCCATTTTTCAATTGTTTTTTTGTTCGATAAAATGTGTGAATCTAACGAACAAATTCGATATATTGTGAAATTTTATAACAAAAAAGGGAAAAATGCGACACAAGCCGCGAATAAAATTTGTGACGTTTATGGACCTAATGCAGTGTCATCAAGAGTAGCACAATGTTGGTTCAAGCGTTTTCAGTCTGGGAATTTTGATGTCAAAGATGCAGCTCGCTCTGGTCGCCCTGTTACGGATAAAGTCGATGCCATTTCTGAAAAAGTGGACCAAGATCGGCATATTAGTAGTTACGACGTAGCTGAAGAACTGGGGATTGACCACAAAACAGTTTTGACCCATTTGAAAAAAACTGGGTATACAAAAAACTCGATATTTGGGTGCCACACGAGCTCACTGAAAGAAACCAAATGAATCGTGTACTCATTTGCGATTCTCTATTGAAACGTAACGAAACCGAACCGTTTTTGAAAAGATTGATCACTGGTGATGAAAAATGGATCACCTACGACAAGAATGTGCGCAAAAGATCATGGTCAAAGGGCACTGAAGCACCACAGACTGTAGCGAAACCCGGATTAACACGTAATAAGGTGATGTTGTGTGTATGGTGGGATTGGCAGGGCATCGTTCATTATGAGCTTTTACCGCCGGGCAAAACCATCGATTCGGATCTCTACTGCCAACAGCAGATGAGACTCAAACAAGAAATTGAGAAAAAACGGCCGGAATTGATCAACAGAAAGAGTGGTCTTTCATCATGATAACGCCAGACCGCACACATCTTTGGCCACTCAGCAAAAATTTAGAGAGCTTGGTTGGGAAGTGTTAATGCATCCACCATATAGCCCAGACCTTGCACCCTCAGATTTCCACCTGTTTCGATCTCTTCAGAATTCTTTGGGTAGTGTTAGATTAACATCAAGAGAGGACTGTCAAAACTACTTGTTGCATTTTTTTGATCAGAAGTCCCAAAAATTCTACAGCAACGGGATCATGTCACTACCTACAAGATGGCAACAAGTTATCGAACAAAATGGCACATATATATTATAATTAAATGTAATTAAACTTGAAAAAAATATGTCTTGAATTTGTTTAAAAAATACGAAGAAACTTTTTCCCCGACCATATAATTAATGTATTTTTACAATTAATAACAACCGACTTCGCGGAAAGTACAATAAACGGGAACCATCTTCTGATATTCCGCCGTTAGAAATGTAATTATATTCTTCATATTTTAAATGGACCAAATTCAAATCAGCATGTTCAATAAATAAAAACTTTACAAATATTATAGAGAGAAAGTAACTCTGTCTCTCTGTCGGTTGGTTCGCTTTTCATGACTTAACGGCTAAGCCGATCTTAACGAAATTTGTTAGAATGATAGTGTACATTATAATAACTGACATAAGGTACTTTTCCCTCCAGAAAAAGTGGACATAGCGGTTTCCTCACGATGTTTTCCTTGACCGTTTTTGAGCGATGGTATCGTAACTGCACATATATCTTTAAGTACTAAAGAAATCATTGGAGCAGGATCGACGATCAAACATCGTCAGATTGTAAAACGTACATGCTACAGCTAGGTCACCATGTCTCCATTAATATTAAATAGGATAGCTAAATATGATGTCAACAGCGGATACAATATGAAAAATAACTGCGAATAGTACATACTTGTATTCAGTGGCGTAGCTAGGTAACCAAAGGCCCTGGTGCATATAAATGAGGCCCTACCTAAACTGGGTTAGGATTTATCAAGTAAAAATATAAATAATTTAAAGGTACAAAGCTACTTTATCATCAGCTCTTTATTGTGCTCAAAGCTACTTACTACAAGTATGTGAGTTCAGTTTTAGGTTTGCTGATCGGGGCCCAAGGGCCCCCTGAGCTTGGGGGCCCCGGTGCACGGCACCACCTAGCCCTCCGATAGCTACGCCACTGCTTATATTTGCCTGACTAAAGCCAAAGAAGATCAGAATATCAAGGTAGGCAAAACTATGGAGCTCTAGTGACGAAAGCTTAGCATGCCCGAAGCTCTTTGAAATAAAAGATGAATTCGCCTTTCCTTACATATCAAATCATTTAAATCTGTCAACCGAACATTTTTTTATTGCATTTCCCAATTTAACCTTGACACTGGTTTATTCTACTTTGCGCACCCAGGCGCACAAAGTGGAATACTTGAGTGGAATTTTTTCACCTCGGAATCAAATCATCTAGGTGTACTAATTCTCATTACTTATATGGCGAATTTTGACAAAAGCATCTTAAAAGTTTTCGTAGTAAGTTGCAATTCGAATTTCCTTGAAATACTATAGGATCGAATATTACGTAGAAAGTTTGAACGCGTGCAAAAAGCCCAGTGCCCTCTCATCATTATGGAATTAAAGGTAAACAGGTGTGAAATTAAGCTTGCTTTTTGTGCAGCTAATAGATTGCGGCGCTTTTCCTTGCCCGCCACTTACGCAACCCACCCATTACAGGCCAGGAGCTGCTTCGTCATTCCCGTAAAGGTGTTAGTGAAGATGGTGTTTTGGAAATTATCCTGCCTTGAACTTACAAACATTTATTATTAATAGGGCGTAATTTAGATATTATAATTATTTTATTTCACTGTAGGTGAGGTATATTTATTTCATTTAATTTTATTTTGTCTATCTCTCTGGTATCCTTTAAGAATCTGAAGATATTTTTTCTTCCTATTTGGATGAATTCTTAATTTTTGGGGAGCATCAAATAACCGTTAAAGTCAGTGGATTAATTGAATGTACAGAACAGAAAATAAGAATTGAATTGGTAACCTTCCTTTTTTATTTATGCCCGGTTCATCCCAATGTTTCAGCACTCAAGCTTAAAAAATATTAAACACTGTTTTAAACTAACACGGTTGTTTACTAAAGTTATATAATTATTTACGGGATATTTACAGTGGTAAGGTTGTGGAAGGAGCTTCCGATATTTCGGCGCAGTTACATGCACCATGTTCACGGGAAGACTGAAGAATGGGGGTGGTTGGTGAAAAAGTTCAAAGTTAGGTGCAGACAAAACGATTTTTCTTTCTTAGTCTTTTGCTACGGTTATCACTGGAACTCGAAGTCGAACCTAAGTCTCGACAAAACACGCTCACTGTATCACTGCGTATAGCATTTTGAACACATTTTAAACGCGGTCTTTTATTTACCAACATAAATTCTTCAGTCTTCCAGTGAACGTGGTGCATGTAACTGTTTTTTTTTTCATATAGTTTGTGATGTCAATTAAAAATCAAGAGGCCTTTCGGACTGCTTGACAAATTTGACACTAGATTAGTCAACTCGGCTTATATTAAGTGATTCAATGAGGTACTTTATTTTCAATGTTATTATGCCACCTCAACCGCAGTGATCGTTGGCTCTCAGCCCATCACAATCGTACGAACCTAAACACCGCGTTTAAAATGCTATAATTTTGCACTAAACAGCATGATTCGGACGTTTCGTCTCGTTATAAATTTCTACTTTTGTTTTTTAACCGCCAATTACAGCGGCACAACAAAGTGTTTCTTTACGGCTGATTGATGGACGATTATTTTAGATTATTTTTGGGTTCGATTGGTCTCTTCCGAGTTGTTTTGTTAGACGATACGACTCGGCCACGCTCCGTTGTTCACATAACATTGTTGTTCTACTTTTTTGTTGTAATCGTAACTGCGGGAAAGAATTATTGTGGATTTGTTTTTGTCATTCGTAGTTGGATTGATTTATTGACGTATTATTGCGAAAATTATTTTATTTATTCGCTCTTATTCAGCAACGCCTGATCTGAATTTGCTAAATTTCTTATGCATAATCTAATCTGGTCTATAAATAAGATAACAGTAAAAACCCGGCCAAGTGCAAGTTGGACTCGCGCACGAAGGGTTCCGTATCATTATCTATAAAAACGGCAACAACAAAAACACGTTTGTTGTATGGGACCCCCTTAAAAATTATTTTATTTTATTTTTTTAGTATTTGTTGTTATAGCGGCAATAGAAATACATCATCTGTGAAAATGTCAACTGTCTAATTATCTCAGCTCACGAAACACAGTAATACAGCCTGGTGACAGACGGACAGACGAACGGACAGCGGAGTCTTAGTAATAGGGTCCCGTTTTACCCTTTGGGTACGGAACCCTAAAAAAGAAGAGTAGTTTACTGCTGATACTAACTGAACACAAATTTGAAACAAAACAAACAATCGATTTCAAAAGTGCTTTCAAAAGTATTTTTATACTACTGCTTAGTCTATATTCTAAGACCTTACCTACTTACCTGGACCTTGTTAGTCTTACGATATAAAATGTACGGAGATTGGTTCAACAAGGTAGGTGGAGGACAGCGCGTGGAAAACTATAATACTACGAGTATGTTGAGTAGTCTGTAAGAGGCATTACCTGGTGCTTTCGCTTCGACTGCGAGGACTAAGCACTCGCCGTATGCAAATAGAAACTGAGCGAAACTGCACCTCCACTTTCAGCGTAACGAAACATGTACAACAATACACAACTAGTAGGACCGAGCTTTTGCAACCATTTCACGGTGTTGCCAACATTCCGACCAAGACGAATCTGTTTGCTAACCGTTTGACCCGGCTCCGCTCGCGCCCACTAACCCACTGTTCGATAAGAAAACACGCACCGATCGACTCTCATATCTATTACCAACTGTACAAAGTGCAATGTCCTGTGTCAATGCCTATTCATCTCTTTGATGTAATGATGTGTAGTCAGTATCAACTGTTTATTTACTGTTCTTTGTGAAGCCTTTTCTAGGCGCATGTGATGTTTAAGCTCGTTTCAAAACCGTTCTTATTTCATGGTATTGTGATTGATTTTTCTGTAATGTAACATTGGCTCATACGATGTTTCAGTTGGTATTAGTACGTAGATTGTGTGACTGGCAGAAGATCTCTTCAGGTCCGTTAGTCGGGACCGTTCCATAAATTAATTTGGTAAGTCGCATTACTATATTTACTCAAGCCGCAATTTGTGGTGGGAAGTGGAAGGAGGCGGCGACAGTGTTTACTTGTTACTTCAGGTACTATTACTATTGAAACATTATGTGGAAAATAGAAAACTAGTAACATATTTTACAATGAGACTAACGATGAAAACGCGAAAAAATATCTACAGATCATGCATTTGAGTTTGAATGATATTATTCTATGAAACGGCTTAATTCAAGAGTTTAGTGTTGTCAGTAATGTATTTCATGTATTTTTTTTAGTACAATAACCTTTTTACGGATTGGTTCGTCCGTTCCTTGTGTTGTAAAAGTAAAAAAGTACAATTTTACAACACCCCGACACCGAAGCACAAAATTAATACCTGCACCATCAAATATAGATAGGAATTATTCCTATAAAATTAGCATTCAAATTTGAAGAAAGAAAAACCGCATCAAAATTGTTCCATCCATTTTGAAGTTATGACACTACGGTTTGACACCCATTCACTGTTTATTTCTATAAGAAGTTTATTTCTTCAAAAGTTTGAAACCTGACTTATTTTGGCGGATTATATATATTTCATAAGCCGTACAGGTGTACGGCTTATGAAATATATATAATAAAATAAAAAAAATATATATAAAAAAACAATGTATAATGTACCATCCATATTTCAGTTTAATTTTAAATTACCATTTCAATGATACGATATGAGAGGTTCAGTCAGTATGTGGATGAATAATTATCAATATGAAAAACCGACTTCATAATAATGTCAAAACTGGACCAAATTTAAATGGGACCACACGGGAAGCACTAGCTTTCAAATAAAAAAATAATCATTAAAATCGGTTCACCCAGTCAAAAGTTCTGAGGTAACAACATAAAATAAAAAAACGAATTGAGAACCTCCCCCTTTTTAGAAATAGGTTAAATATTAAATATGGCAACATGTATGACGCAATCTTGTGTTTATAACGACGTCACCTACTCAATGATCATCCCTGAAAATAAAGGAATCTGTAAACAGGAACACCTCATTTATAAAAATCTGTCGGTTAAAAAGGATTTATATTCAATTTATATCCTTTTGGGGTTTCAAAGAAAAGAAAACACAAATAAAGGTTGAATTTTGGCACCATGCGCAAAAGTGAAAAACACAATGACACTTCATTGTAATATTTTCCTAAGCCACAGCCTAAGCTTGTGTATTTTCGAGTATTTAATGTGTATCGACCATAGATTTAGGATAAAAAAATTTTGGTCTATGGTATCGACTGCCCCGGGGACTCAGTTAGTAGTGGACCTACATTCTGAGCCTGGGACATGGGTTCGATTCCCACCTAGGCCAAACATTCATGTGATGAACATTTGTGTTTTTTCTATGTCTGAGTGTTAAAATCTATTGAAGTATCTATTTAAAAATATATATATGTACTTATATCAGTCTCTGGCAGCCATATTACAAGCTTTGCTTAATTTGGGGTCAGATGACTGTGTGTGCAACAATGTCCCAGATATTTAATAAATAAATAAATAATAAATAATTTCAATTTGGGTTTCACCATCATAAACTGATCGCAGTTAAGTTTATGTTGGTGAAACCCAAATTGACGTTTTGAACTCAAAAAGCCACTTTATACCAGTTTAGTTTTGCGTTGATCGCGTTCACTTTGATGGTGAAATCGGCCCTTACTCAGTTTATCGTTAATCGATTGCGAAGAAAAGTTCTGTTCTGCATCATGTCAAAACGGAAAATTAAAGTACTGTCATTGAGTGATAAACTTAAAATAGTGAATGCGTTTGAATCCGGAAATTATCCGAAAATTATGTGCATATTATACAAATTATTTTATCATATTACATATTTACTACATTCGTACTTGCTGTGACTTGTTATTGCTGCGTGCCTCTATAAGAGATAAACGCTACCCATGTACCTGCATTAGCGAGAAACTCGGGTTAGTGAGAAACCTCTATAAGCGAGAATGAGATTGTGCTCCCTTGAACTCTCGCTTATCCAGGTTTGACTGTATAAGAATATCAACTTGGGGTTCTTCAAAAGGCGAATTAATTTGGCAACGTAGTTGTGATGCTTCTGGTGTTACAATATTCATAGGTAACGGTGACTGCTTACCATCAGGCAGCCTGTCTGCTTGTTTGACACCTATGGCATGAAAACACATCAATCATAGGAGTGCACGTCAGAAGTGAAAACTTAAGTAGTAATTCACCTATTCTACAAGAGATGGCGCTGTTTTAAAATACACGGTACAGCGTGACGATGCCACGATTTCCATGATTTTTGTTCACCTAAAAAGTACTCAACGCGCCTAAAGAAGTTTTCACTTCAAAAATAATAATTATACTTGAAATTAAATAAAAATGCACAAGACGTGCGGCGCTAAAATCTTCAGAATAAAAAAAAACACAAATGAACAGTGACGTACTTTAGACCTCCAAGTCGGTGAGTACGAGTAGATACGTTATATGGCCACGAAGTAAACACTGATTATCGCTAACTCACGCAGGTGAAACCAGCTGGTAAGCAGCGGCATCATCAAACGTTGATATCTAATGAATAAACAAGTTTTGTTTTACCATTTGGTAACGCGGAGGTTCTATGGGAATAAATTATTCATTTATTAATAGAACAAATAGGCGTTCGAAACACGCCTTCTGATCTATTCATCATCATCATCATACTGGCCATAATTATATCATATCAGCGTGTACTAAAAGCATTTTTAACCGACTTCAAAAAAGGCGGAGCAGAGCTTCTATGTTCCACTGTTTACATATATGTATGAATTTTTTTATTTATGATTTAAAAAAAATATTCTTTTGTTCATTAGGGTATACTTCCAATTTGGTCCCATTGTCACGCAAGTTAGGATCTGATGATGGAATCTCAGGGATATTGAGGGTATCCCTCAAATTATACAGGCGTTTATTACGTTTTTCATATATTTTCAAAAGATGTTCAAGTATTTGCGTCTGATAATCATCATCTGATATGGATGACCTGATGATGAAGGGTACAACTCCTTAACGGTTAGGAGTCAAAAGAAAATTCTGTCTAAACAAGTATTCGTCTGATAATCATCATCTCATATGGATGAGCTAATGATGAAGGGTACAACTCCTCAAAGGTTAGGAGTTAAAAGAAAGTTCTATCAAAATAATACGTACATATGGACCAATAGTACAACTATACTACTGTTCTTTCAGGCTATTAGAACATACTTCAAAAAAGGCTTCAAAAAAAGGTTCTTGATAAGTCGGGTTTTGAAGTCACTAATTGTTTAAATTTTAAGTGTTGTTCCAACCTTTCTTTGGATTTTACTTAGTTAAATTTCGATAAGTATTCTTTAGCTGAAAGTTAAAAATGTGGTTTAAAAAAATAAATAAAATATCTTTATTTCAGTTAAAAAGTACAACTATAAGGATAAGTACTATCTTAAGAGACATAATTACTATATACATTAAAAGAAACACAAATCAAGTTAATGTATAGTCATAAATATATCTTAGACTTTCATCAACACCCGCCCCCATTTACGTCCTTTTAAAAGCCATGCAAGCCAAATTCCTAATACAAACTACTAAATAATTTTATAATGATTGTGTAGATCGCCGGATAAGGTTATCCGTGGCGGGTATATTTGTTTTTAATTATTCAGGCTCGAGTCCGCCCCTGGTTAATGACTCTATCGCCGCGATTTATGGGGACCTTTTGTTTTTTATTTCTTTACCTATTTGGAAGTGATTGAAGAGGTTTGGAAAAAAGTAACTTTGATGTAGGAGCCTTACCTAACCTACCTAAACATAAAAACCCCTTAAAGAAAATCATACTAATATTATAAAATATTATTAATTACAATATATTACACATGCACTACCTCGTTTACTAATTTGTCGCACCGCCTACCATGTCCTGACAAATAAATTGTTTGGTTTTCTATAATTATTTAGACGTTAGACTATTATTTATAAATAGGCTATTTAGCCCCAAAGACATTTAAAACAATAGATTTTTTTAATAGGATAAGTGGCAAGCCACAGGCCACCTGATAGTATGTGGTCATCGTTGCCTATAGTATAGACATTACAAAATCTGGGGTATTATATATATATTACATTTTACATTATACTATCAGATCAGAACGATATCAGATATATTATCAGATTATGATATCAGGACAGTGCACAAAAATGTCCGAATCATAGGTAGACTAAAATTATAGTAACTAGAGGTAATCTTAAATACATAGAATACCTTAATACCAATCTAAGTCTATATTTTTGTTGCGAGAATAAAAAATTACATTATTGTAACGACATATGATTTTAACTGGTTTATTGGTGTTTTTAAGATGTATTTATTTAACTCAGGACACTTTTTACTTAAGTTTTGTGCGTCAATCGTCATCCACGTGTTTGGATATCAATGTTTATCCTAAAAAATGCACGGCTCCTGTTCGATAGCAGATATACTACGGAATGCTGACTACGCTGCGTAAGAGATAACGATGAGTGGTGTTTTTACAAGCTTATATTTAACTTGCCCTGTTAGTTAGTATGCATGTATGTATGTGTGGGACGAATCTTGCAACTGAATTTGACGGGTATAATTTATTATTTTTAAAATTAAATTTCAATTATAATATATTTCGTTTCAATTAATGTATTTTTTTTTGTTTCAGAATTAATATATTTTTGTTATCAGATTAGGTTTTCATGTGTCATAATTAATTAATTTTTGTTTCGGATTAGTTTAATTTACTCTTTTATATTTAATAAATTGTTTGTTTCAGTTTAAGCAAAATTGAAGTAAATTAAATTAAATTAATAAATATAAATTTAAATTAAATAATATTTCAGAATTGATTATTTTTGTTTCAGGTTAGGTTCTTTTTATTTTTATGTAATTAATATTTCATTTCAAGTAAAGAAAAATTAAACTCGATTAAATTAACTTCATTAATCTACCGGGTTTTTTTTCCCCAAATTCCTTATTGTACTTGAAGCGGCGTAGAAGCGGAATTACACTAGAAATTCATCAGAAAAAACAGTTTTTATTTTATTTATTTATCTGTTAGTACCTTTACCTTTTATGTTTTTTTAAAGGCCTAGAATATGGCGTACATTCCGAAGCACATTTTTCAAAAGTAGATCGTCATTTTATATTTAAAAAAACATCAAATGCTCGAGTAAGATCTGTATTCTGTCCCTTAACGGTAAGAAAATAGTCGATAAGATGAGCATTAAAACTAAAAAGATACCGCCATTTTTTACTCTCACAGTACCTAACAGCTGTCCACTATAACAACGAAACCTACCGCTGCTAAAATACGAAGAATTGTAATCAGTATCTTAATCACTTCCAGAATTGGTTTAAATCCTTTGCGAATCCCAGACGGTTTGTCGTTATCACTGATGCCTCAAAGATAGCGATAATGACTAAGACAATATGAATAAAGAATTTAAAAAGCCTGTTGATGACATCACTTGTATTTTTAGTATACGGAATTCCAAATGTTCAGTTCAGTACATGGCAAAATTACTTTTGTGGTTAGGAATTTTTATCCGTTAGCGTTTCAAATTTGGAACTACTTCTAACCGATTACTGAAGGGAGGTTCTTAATTCAGTCCTATTTTTTACCGACTTCCAAAAAGGAAGGTTTTCAATTGGACTGAATATATATTTTATTTTTTATGTTTGTTACGTCAGAAGTTTCGAATGGGTGAACCGATTTTGATGATTCTTTTTTTTGATTTGAAAGCTGGTACTTCCTCTGTGGTCCCATTTCAATTTGGTCCAGTTCTGTCATTTTTATGAAGTCAATTTTTATATTGATAATTGACTTTATTATTTGTGTGTATGGTACACCGATAATTCCGCTATTTGTGGACCAAATAACGTGTTTTTTTTTATTGTGTAATGAAAGCTCATGAGACGATGTTGACTACTGATTAGCAATGGTGGCCGGAGCATGTCAGTCTGTCAGTGTGCAGTCTGACGGCATCCGGTTGATCCTCGGCCCTACACCAATAACCTACTTAGTACTTAAATATGTTATGTGCAGTTTGGTGCCATCGCTCAACAACGGTGAAGAAAAACATTGTGAGGAAACCGGTATATCCCAGAACATCAAAAGTTTAAAGACATATTATGACATTTACCAACGTGCGCTGGGCCAGCATGGTGGATTAGGGCCCACCCTCTCTCTCTCTCTCTCTCTCTGAGAGAAGGCCACATCCCAGCAGTGGGAACATGATAGGCTAAAATGATGAAGTGGTTTTCAACCAGCTCCAATACCATGAATAATTTTGTTGTTTAGCAATTTTATTCAAGTGCTTACTAATTTTGAATCAGTGGACTGATTCAAAATTAGTAAGCAAATTAGTAGTTCAAAATTAGTGCTTACTAATTTTGAATCAGTCCACTGATTCAAAATTAGTAAGCACTTATATCAGTTTTTTACTTTTTTTATATTGATTATTATTAAGTTCAAACATTAATGTTGAACATTTAAACATTTGTGTTCAAGCCTTTTAAACATACGTTAAAGAAAATTGTACAGTGTAATAATTTAATGGAAGTAAATGTAAAGTCATGTTACTATAAGTGCTAACATTATTTACAGCAGAATTTGATGTTAGAAAAACTTGCCAAAATAACATTACCGTGATAATTACATGGCATGATTTTACTGTTAAAATTTGAAGCCAAATAAATACTGTATTTACAGACGGGAATATTTAATTATTATACGACCGGCCGTGGTCGTTTCTACCCCTTTACGGCAATATAACTTTCTAAAAACATTTTTATTGCTCTGGTTCCTCTTTTTGAAATATACCGCTTTGTTGGGCTTGAATTATTATCAGAAAACAACCATGAGTTTGTGTATTTCGTTTTATTTTTTTTGGAGGTTGCGTAGGTCGAAATAGTTTGGTAGCATAATACAGTTCCGACTTTTATTTTAACTTCCCATATTTATTTATTTAGTACGTATTAAATGTAAACCGTAGACTGTAAACTGTTCTAAAGTGTGCGTTTACACAGTAATTAATGAGTAACATTATGAAGTATGCATAAGTATTATATTATCTCTCGAAAAGCTCTTACTCAGCAAGCAACTTACATTGTTTCCTCGGTCTAACTAAATGTTGAGTTGCAAATATTTATTATACAAACGGCCTAGCATTAAAATCTTATAACAGTTATGATGTTTTAAACAAATACTACTTTTTTTTATTAAAAAAATCTTAACAGGTAAGTGTAATTCCAACGTAAACCAGTAAGATAATATACCAAATATGAAAATAAGTATTATTTTTTTCCGCTTTTTGCGATTTAATAAAGCTGTCAGCAATTATTCAGTAGCGCAGCTACGAAAATCTGTTTAAATTTTCATTTTATACGCATGAATAATACGATATTTTGTTGAATAAAAACATGAAATTCAGCAATTCGCCATGATAAGTGAAATGTCAATGAGAATAAATGGCGTCACAATCATAAAAACAAATATCACTTGGTTTAAAAGTTTGCAAAGAGTTTATTACTGTTGTCATCGCCTTCAGAGACATGGCGTGAAACCAAAACGAGTCAAAAAGGATTTTTGTGCAATTAATCACTTATTTTCTGCAGAAATAATGTTTGTTAGAAAATAAAGCTCAAAAACATTGTAAAACAGTTATTGTTAATTTTTATTACCTAATTTCAAAAACTGTTTCAGATAATCTGAACGCCAAAACGAATTGTACATAATTCCAGACAAAATCGTAGAACATTATTTCTGCAACAGACTGTAACTAAAATGACAAATAGCTGACCAAAACACGTACCTACCTACTTGCTGTACACGGAGCCTACCTGGGGAAAGAGTACCGTTACTTACTAACGCTTCCAAGAAGGTCATGCGCAGTAAAGTTAAATTTCCACTAACTATATTTTTTTCTATACGTCTCGATGTTTTGCCGCACAAGTTCTGGAAGCATAAATTTGTATTTTATTTCCCCCGGTAAATCTCGGTGGGTTTCAATTATAACTACAGCGCCGCCAGCATGGTAGGTATTGCCAACTGGTTAATGGTAGACTGGTAGTAAATAGCCAGGCTATTTGGATTGTTTTTAGACATTCAACGGTCCATGGGCAGCTGTTTTATATAAGTAATTTAGTGTTAGCTTGTTTTATTAAGTTAATACAGGCACTTGCACGTTTTAAAACAATTACCTATAGATAACACTTTTAACGGATTATAACGCGTGTATTTTGCATTATTTTAAATCCTGACGTTTCGAATACTTTGCAGTGTGGAGACTAGATGATGGATGTGTATAGAAACATTATGAAATTATTTACAAGTAGGTACCGTTCATAATTTTTTATCAAAACATCCCCTAGTAGGCAGTAGTAGCTCACGGTGTCCATAGGTCTTGCAGTTCTGCGCCGGGCTTGAGATTTCATTTGATTACTGGTTCTCGTGTGGTATATCTTGTCAACCATCCTCTCTATTACAATTTGTTTTAAATTTAATTTTGCCTTGCAAAAACCTGGGAGATAATTTAGATATGGATAAAGTTAATATTAATCGATCATCGCTCTCCTCAATGTCCATATTTGAGGGAACGGTGGTTGGAGGGAAGTTGAGGTAGAGGTACTTATACTTTTGAAGATGTCTTTATAAACCGTGTCGCTCTGCAGCCAAGCTACTATAGCAGACAAGGCTTTCTTTTTAGTGGGCATAAAAATAAATAAAACTGAAGAAAGAAACACAAACAGGAGACCAGGTTTAAATTGAGAACAAAAAATTTAACTCCTGATAAAAAAGGCTGATATAACACCTCTCTTTTTACGTCTTGGGTTAAAAATTCAGTTCATTTTGAGTAGAATAAGACCACGTATGCAAGAGTAAGATTCACTTCTACAAATATACGCACGTAGAGCAAGTGCATGCTGGTGCAAGACGCTTTTTTATGCCATAGGTGGCAAACAAGCAGACGAGCCACCTGATGGTAAGCAGTCACCGTCGCCTATGGATACTTGTAACACCAGAGGCATCACAAATACGTTGCCGACCCTTTAAGACTCTATTAACTCGCCTTTTGAAGAATCCCATGTTCTAGCTTCTCGGAAACACGGAGGAAGGTAGCTCATTTCACATTTTGCCAAGAAAGATCGGATGAAGAAGGCCGAGAAGAGCAAGAAAGGCCGCAAACTTCTGAGCAGGCAGGCTGTTTTGGTATATGATAGAAAGAGAACCAATACTTAGTGATTCCTTATACTTATGGTTATAGTTAGTACAGATTCATAATTAATTACACTTGTACAAAACTTATACATATAAATAACATTTTAGGCTTATTAAGATTCTGAAGTCAAAATTCATAACTTTAGTCAGAGTAGAGTCGAAACAGGCCTACCTATATTTTGTAGGTGTGTGCTATTTATATATCGTACAATAAATAATACAAATCTGTTTAGAACTGTTTCGTTGTAAGTTATTTAAAAAAATCAGGAAATTTCGACGATACGATAACAGAAATGGTAATAGGAAAAGGTTCTAAAAATTGAGATGGCCGTATCAGAAAAACGTGTGTTTGAACAAATCCCACACATCGACACCCACAAGCCGCCTCGTGTCGCCGACGAATCGCTTCAAACCACTTGATGACAAATGAGACTAAATATTGACACCGTGCAACATAAAAACAAAGGGACCGCCGGGGGCGGGCGGTGTCAATCTCAAGAACAAATAAAGAAATGTTTGACGAACGAATTACGTGACAACTTTAGTTCTGTTTGTTCCGATGTTTACAATCCTACCGCTTGGGAGGCAGCCGGCTGGGACTTTGGGAAATTGCGACACGGTCGAAAAAAAATCAGGGATTTCTGCTTTGGGATTGGGGTCCAAATGTGTTGGCGGATGTACCTATGTAAGTAAGAAACGAGAGAAGGGTGGCAGCTGTAATTCTATGGCAGCCGTTTTGCAATTCGATATTTAGAATTTAACTGATCATTATCATATTATTATTCGTAGTATATTTGCTCGTGATTTTAATATGAATATCTCAAAATACTAGTAAAGAATAAAAAAAGAATAGGTATCACACGTCACACTAATACTATAAATGCGATAAATGGTGAGTATGTGTCGTATATTTGTTCCCACTCAACTACGTAATGAATGAATGGATTTAGATAACATTTAGTGTGGGGCGGTAAGTGTATCTCGTTTATAGTTATTAGATGTGATGTAAATAATCATAATTAAATTAAAAATACGAGTAGAATTAAATAGAAATTCAATAGAATAAGAATATAGATATAATCAATTACGAATGTGATTAGGACGGGGAAAAAAATTAAGCCAAGTTCGTGTCGAACTCACGCACCGAGGGTTCCGTATCGCTATTCTTTACTGTATAATTTCGTACCAAAATATTGTGTCTTCTTTTATTGTGTTCGAAAACCTTAGCGCGAACCAAAATCACACAAAATATGGCCAGTTTTTATGGTGTTGTTTTATTTTGTAGTTTGCATTAAAATTGAAGTTAAAAACATATCATTTTTAACAATGACGTATCTCGTGGATATTTGTTTTATTTGCTAGGATATCATACATGGACATACATGGTAGCGTAGGCTTAGTATAAAGTTTTGCTAGGGCCCTTTTGGTACGGAACTCAAAACAAGGATTTTTTTAAATAAAAAAAAGTATTAATAAATATCTGGGACATTATTGCACACATGGTCATCTGACCCCAAACTAAGCAAAGCTTGTAATATGTCTAGATATCTGATTTAGCATTCTTCTACGTTATAGAAGATAGAAGGTGTCTCTTAGAATGAGGTGTTTTGGTTAAACCAAAAATATTAAACTGACTCACAATAAGAAAGCTGTTCAACTGATAACAACAAAGTATTTCAAAGGCAATTTTCAATTTTTATTCAAAGGCACATTCACAGTCACAACTTCCTCTTTCCCATATTATAATATTTATGACCAGTACCAGGAATGAGCCATTAAGATATTCTTATTTTATTTAGGTAAATAAGACAATTTGTTCCTAAATTAAACCGAGCGATGATTAGAAAGCAACTGTCCAAGTAATCGTCGTAACATGTCGCGAACCGTGAGAGAAAACAATAGCAGTATCGTGGGAACCGTGATTGGCCACCCCGCGCCCGAGGTCGCGGGTTCGACTCCCGACCGCAGCCACGCCGCGTAACGGTGGGGTGCGAAACCATGCTCGTTCACTGCATCCGGAATGACGATTTTTATGAAATTATCTTATATTCATTTTATTAAGTGAATAGGACTGAGTAGGTATTTCTATATTCCTAAAACCTTTTCCAATGCGAACGATAATGTTTGATCGAAATTAAAGTCAAGAAGAAGAATTTTTACATGATTTTATTTAGTTTTACCTGTACCGGTGTCTATCTGTCTGTGATCAAATTTTGCAAGTAAAATTTGACTCACTTCCTCTCCACTTCCACTCACGTGTTGGATTGAGCTGAAATTTGGCTTACCTATTAGTTAAGTTTCGATGACAATAGAATATTATGGTGACAGCGAACTGATTTGACGATGGTGACGGTGGACAATGGCACTCCTCGATGGATAACAGTAGACTGGCAGTGTTTAGGCTCATTCTGATCAACACACCGTTCCGAACACTAATTTCATAAAAGCTTGGTTTGAAAAATATATTTTTCAATGAAAAACTTGTTGTATTGGCAACATTTATGTACATACTTAATTTTAAGTTACATATGTATGTAACAACCAAATCACTTGCAATTATTTTTTAATTTCAAAATGCTCAAGCCATAGAAGGTGGTAGGATCATTCTACCGCCGACCTAAATTCGGAGATGCGTCGCCACAGACGTTGTCCAATTAAACACTTACCAAGCAGTTAACTTAAAAGCAGACAACACAGATACCAAAATAATGAACAGATAGTGGACTTGAGCATTTGGATTGTCTTTAGACCTTCGACGGTCTACGAGCAGTCTAACTGTCTTTGTAGTTTTTATTTTATTGAGTTATAAAGGCACTTGCCCTCTGAATGAATAAACAAAGAATTATTGTATACAGGTTTATTAGTAATTACATAACAAACTCTTGCAGGTTGTTATGTAATCACTTAAGTATAGCTCAAACAGGTTTAGTTCTATGACTAATAAAAGATTAATTGATTAGTTCCATGATTAATTCATTTTTATTTTATACAGAAACGAAAAAAAAGAATGAAATTATAGGCAGACCGCTGTGAGAATGCGGCTGACAGTTGCAATAAAATTGTCAAAATCTGAATTAAAAACATTTTCTTTTAATATTTCACTGTAGCCCTGCACTGCACTGTAGTATTTGATTATAGCTGTATAACCTACCAGCTATAATCTTATATTCATAAAGTTAATCAAAACGTTCAGCTCTTTAGAATGTTATGGTAACTGTCAGGCGCATTCTTTCAGCGGTTGGCGTATTTAAAGAACAAACTTATGAGCTTAAAAAAAAGACGAGAGCCATGGCAAAGTTAAGGAGCCACTGTTCACCATAAGAAAAAAAAACTGAGATTTAAAAAAATCATAAAGGTTTTCGTTTTGTTAAAAGTCATGGAACGAATGTTGTTAAATATGATGAAGGGAAGCTGCCTGTGAGAGTTAGTTACCTTATTATCAATAACCCTGTATTGTTACTACTTGTACTATTGTTTTCTGTGGTATTGTATAAATGTTACGACTACGAACAATTTAAAATCTTCAGCGAACTTAATCTGCGCAATGATCCAAGCAAACACCCCAATTGTTCCAGCCACTGAAGTACGACTGCCTTTACTGTTGGCCTTCTTATTATTGAATTGTCATATTGCAACCAATCTAATTATCTTTAAACGTTTTATAGCATTTATTGTGCAAACTGCTAGTCTGTGGAATGTGCAGCCTGAATGGGTGTTCCCCGGTAATTACAAGCAGGGTGTCTTCAAATCACGAGTGAATCGGTTTCTTCTACGCAAGCGTGCTCTATCTTAGACCGCATCCCTTAACATCAGGTGAGTTGGTGGTCAAACGCAAGACTATTAACACATAAAAAATAAAAATAGACGGATTATATTGAAAACCTACCTTCTGTTTTGACATCGGCTAAAAAGGACTATATGGTGGCAGAAAATTGTAATTACAAATTGTACTTAAATATTTTCTTATTTCAATATCTGCCATTTGAGTAACTTTGTTAAGTCAAATAACTTCAGAATATCAGAAATAATCATAGACATTTCTTTTAGCTGCTGGGCCGCATCGCAAATCCTTCCACTTCATATATCACGGTTACCCCGAATAGGGCCGTAAGTGAAAATAGTTTAAAATCAACGCTTAAACATTAGGGCGGGCTGGGATTAAGTCACTCCATTCCCCGGGGAGAAAAAGTGGCCGAATTCTAATCAAGTCGACGAAAGGGATTTCATTAAATCTATATCGCCCCTACGTGTTGGCAGTAATTGATTGAAATGCCAGCTTTTAGGGGCGTTTGACTTGATAGCATGTTGATCGTAGGTGTGTAGTCAGATTTATTCCAGAAAAATAGTAGCAGTCTCAGAATGATTCTTAGTAGGTAATGATCAACAATCTGGGCGTTTCATTTAAATCGCGAGTGAATCGTTTTTTTCTAGGCATGCTTACTCCATAGTAGACCGCATCATCGCTTAACATCAGGCGCGTTAGCGATCAAACCCAAACCTATTATAAAAAAAGCTCTTTGTATTCAAGTAGGTAAGTAAACATCGCAATTTTGGTTTATTCAGTTATTTTTATGTTTCCTTATAAGTTTTAAAATAAGTTTTTTGTTCTTTCATTGGATGAGTAATAAGAATTACATATCTAGCAAAATACAAAAAGGTTTGAATAAAATTTGTTTTTAAAATGAATAATTAGTTAAGTTTTTATATTTTGATGAGTATTTAATATACATTGAGTATTCTCCTCATTTTAATTTATAATGTGCATAAGAAAGAGTTTATATTATCTACCTACCATACAAATAAATTAATGTTATTTATAATTTCAAATTAGTTTAAGAATGGACCTTAAAAATATTAGAGGTTTGTTTTAAAATCTTTAGTCATAAATAACATTAAAACATTTTTTATCAATAAAATTAGAAACTCGCATTTTATAGCAACGCGTTGATGTCTTTTGAATTGTCACTTTGAGATTTTTTTTATCTCATTAAATTAGAAGAATATTATTTTATTTAGCTGTTTAAACTGTTTCTTTATTAATTTTTGTAATAAACAAGTAAATTTTTAATTGTTTAAATCAACCAGTCGCTAGAAACGTAATACTCGTAGGTAGTAGGCCTAAAACGGAATAATGTAAATTCTGTTACATGTAAAGATATTTAACCCACATAATGGTTTGTGTTGTAATTACTACAATTTACTTTTCGTTATCAGTAAGTAATATATTGCATATAATATAAATTCCTATAGATAATCACGAGGGGATCACGCACTTGGGGGGTAACAACAAAACATCATGTACAATTTTAACGCGTCGTTTATTGATAACTTCATTTCTTTCTTCATATACTTTTGTGTCCACTGACTATATAACACTCACTGTACATTTTCGTATTACAATATTCTAGTCTTTCAAGGACTTATAACTTTTCGTTTCCATATAACAATTATTTGTACAACGCACGTCGGGCGTACGGGAGTGGCGTCGTGGCACGACTTATCTCTATCTACCTACGCTTTACCGACTAACTCCAGCCTCATCTACCTTAACACTATATTTACAAATTGTTCAAATTTTTTTGGTATTCAAATTACCTCTGTCACTACATCGTCTCTCACGCGAACATCACTCTGAACCCTGATATCCATCCGCACTTCACAACTTAAAATATTTTAACTTAAACCATTAAAAAAAAATACAATAATCGTAATATAATACAAGATATCATCAACAACATTGATTCGAGCTCTCGCCCCGCGCCCGTCGGTAACACGACGGACCGGCACCGGCGGCTCGCTAAAGTTAACAGTTCGCAACACTAACGGCGTCAGTACAATACAAAACAAAGAAATGGACATACCTAGCAGTATGTACGCCCGCGGGAGATAACGATCACTGTCCTAACGCGAAAACCAATTCGCAACAAAGTCACTGTCAGCCGCGGCGACACGACCAGCTCAGAGCGGCGGGATGTCGATGTCGCACGCGAAAGGCGATTCTCAGATGAGCGGCATGGCGCGCTCGTTGGCCGCCGCGTACCGCTGCTCGTCGGGTACGTGGTACATGTTGATGATGTGGCTCAGGTCCTGCTGCCCGTACTCGCGCTTCATGACGAGCTGGTCGTGGGGGTGGCCGTGCGTGAACTCGCGCTTCAGCTGCGGCGGCGGGTCGTGCGGCACGAACTCGCGCTTCAGGCCCGGCGGGCCCGGCGACACCGGCTCCGACTTGGCCGAGGAGCCGCTCGGCGAGTGCGAGGCGCACGAGGGCGGCAGCGCGTACCCGCCCGGCGAGCCCGGGCCCAGGCCGTACGCGGACGGTGACGGCGGCTGCGGCAGGTACGGGGAGCCCTGCCCACCGCCGCCGCCGTAGTATCCACCGCCGTATCCCGCCTGCTGCATTTGCGACACATCGTAACGTGGGTACCCGTACGCCTGCTGCTGGTAGGCGCTCGGGTCGTGCATCATGTAGCCGTTCGGCATGTAACCGTTGGGAGTCATCTGATACACGTCACGCGGCTGCTGTGCTGAAGGCGCTGTGGATCTCTGCGCGTCGCTGGCTCCCATTAACCCTCCTCCTCCTAGAGGGTATTTCTCCTGCTTTTTAGCGAGAGTCTTCGTCTTCCTTCGCGGTCTGTACTTATAATCGGGATGTTCTTTCATATGAACAGCACGAAGTCTCTTGGCTTCGTCGATGAACGGCCGCTTCTCGGACTCAGATAGGTCTTTCCACTGTGCACCGAGACGTTTCGATATTTCAGAGTTGTGCATTTTGGGGTTATCGGATGCCATCTTTCGGCGTTGGCCACGTGACCATACCATGAACGCGTTCATGGGGCGCTTGACGCGGTCTGCGTTCGAGGCTTTGGTGTTGTTATTGTTGTTGTTTGGTGGCTGATGGTGCTGCTGCGGCGGCGGCTGGTGGTGCTGCGGCAGCTGCTGGTGGTGCTGGTGCTGCAGCGACTGGTGCTGCGAGAGCGGCTGCTGCTGGGGCAGCGACATCATCCCGCCGAGCGCGCCCAGCGAGCCGTACCCGTGCTGGAGCGCATGGTGCGGTGGCACAGTGGCGTGCAGACTGCCGCCCTTCAAATCCGTCTCCATCGTCAACATGTCGTCTTCCTGCGGCGCGTACAGCTTGCTGATCCTTCGTTCACCGTACACAACAAGAGAACCGTGCGCCGCTCACATGGACTCGCGACGGTACGCGTCGGGATAACGTTCGCGGGACCGTACGGCGCGGAGGCTACGTGCGTTGTGAGGAGGCTTGCGCGCCGGGCGGCGGTGACCGTGGGCACCCCCCCGCGCGCGTGCCCCGGGTGCCGCCCGTGGACGGCGTTCAACCAATGGTGGCCCGGGACGGGGCCCCGCCCCGCCCGCGCTCTCCCACCCGCGGCGCCCTGCATTTTTAATCGCCCGGCGAGCGAGGCGTACGCTCCGCTCGCTCGCCGCCTCATGCAAATCTCAATTTTGTTTGCCGACGGGAGCTGCACCTTCTCTGATTTAGTTTATCTTGTAAACAGGCCATAGCTCGTCTGTATTTATAACATTGCACTACATATGAACTAAGTTCAATATCAGGCAATATCAATAGAAAAAGCTATTTTATGCATGACTATAATGTCCCAGATTAAATTTTTTCCTCTTTGAAGGAGCGAAGCGGTTAAATAGAAGTCATATGTTCAGTACAATACGAAAGGTTTGTTCATACTTACGTACACATTTTTCTATTTAAGTTTGCTTAGCTGTTGTGGCTGGGAGTTCAAGGTTCCGGTGACAATGTAGCATGAGTACCTCGTGGATATGAAAGAAGACTGGCGTAAAAGAGATTGTTTCGAATGGGCAACTAGACGCCTTCTTACGTGCTCTTTCAACTGCGCTATTGTTTGCAATGACATTGACGCCATGATAGCACTTTTGACGTAACTTGGTAATCTGTAACTTACCTACCTGCCTAGGTTAATAAAGGTACGTACTAAATGTAGTTAAATGTATTTGATAACGGTGCCGGTGATAAGAAGGTACTTACGTATCTACCTGCTTACAAACTTTTAAAACCTAAACACACAGCATTGCCTATTGTTTTTATGAAAACGGACAAGTTCCTCTTTGAGTACCGACCTACTTACAAAAATTTAAGAATAAAGTAAATTTTCCTTTATTATGTTTTTGGATATAGATACCGTACATAATTTTTTGGCGTATTTGCTTATCGTTTACTGTATGTAAAGAATATGCAAACACTTACTACTAGATAGTGACGTCTTACCAATAAATTCGTAAGTACTTATTTAAAGTGAATATCTAGTATCTTAGCATAAATTTATAATGGGCTCAGAGGCGTTGATACGTAAATTAAAATAAATTTTCAACTTAATTGCTATTGTTATATGTTAAGATATCTTGTATCTATCTACGTAATTTGTATAAGGTTTCATGTAATTGAAAATAAATTTATATTTATTGAAACAAAGGTAACTTAAATAACAGAAAATTAACATAAACTTAAATATTAACTAAAAACTAAAACTTAAAATAATAAAGTAGCTAAATAAATACCTAAATTAAATCTAAATAAAACTGAATACCTATCCAAAACTATAAACTACAGGTAAAAAACTGCATTAAGGTAATGTAATGTAACATTCATGTAATTTGTTTTATACCTAGGTTTTTTTTTGCGTTTTTTGTAGTGGGTTCACGGTTTCACTGATTTGGATATTATTTTTAACTCCCGACACAAAATTGTAATAATTTTATTTCTATTGTTAATATAAGACAATGTGTACATACAAACATAAGCGCATTAATATCTAATATAATTAGCTGTTAACTGGCTATGGGGTGCCCAAAATACAGGCTTTGCCTAGTTTGGGGTACATTGGCACAACTATTCTTGCGGCTACTAAAATTTAATTTATAGTTATTCTATGATTGTTATTTTTATATTTAATTAACTGGTTTTGAAAAAAAAAAAAGTTGGGATGTTATAAGTTAAGATTTATATCTGTGTATTTGTATGTCTGTCTGTGACGTCGTAGCTTCCAAACCGATTTTGATATTTATGTTTGTTCTTAGATATTTATTATTCGAGAAAATCTGTTCTGCCGTAGATCATAGTAGCTCTATGTCAGAGATTTTTAAGCTATTGCATAGCTTCTATCGCGGGCCTTGAGCGTGGAGACCGAATCCAGAAATTCCGTAACGAAAATAACCTAACACCCCCCACTCCGACCTCTCACAGCTAGATGGCGTTGTAAAATATGTTTGATAAAAAAACGACATACATAGAGTTGTAAAACTTACATAATTTTATTTGTTACAAGTAAATAAATAATTATAATTGCATAAGTTGATAAAAAATGCTATGCAATAGCTTTACCGCGGCAGTCCCCGAGTGCCACACGTCTTTTTTTATTTTTTTTATTTTTATTTATACTTACTTTTGCAGGGGTCCGCCTGGGGAAGTACCACACCTTTGCCAGTTATTCAACCGGCATGCAGTAGTGTGCAAACACTACTGTGTTCGGATTGAAGGGCAATGTTTCTAGCGATATTACAGGACACACAGAGATTTGACATCTTATATCTCGGGGTGACGAGCGCAGTGCATTGCCATCCAGGGTTTTGAACTGTTGAAGTTCAAAATTCTGAGTGGCGTTGAGCTGTTATGAGCAAGCGAGCGAGCGACTTTGCTCGTCTCGTATGATTAAAAAAAAGTAGTTTTAGAACGGTTAGTTGAAATAGTTAATGCCACTCGACTACCTTAACCGCCAGCTAACTACTTATTTAGTTCCTAGTTTAAGTTCTTGGAATACCATTGTTTTTAATTTTAAAACCATTCTTTAGATAACAAGTTTTGTTATCTTTACGAAGAAAATAATTTTGTCTTTGTAATTTTTGTAATCTATAATTTTTCTTAGTAGTGGTTTTAGGAACTCTGAAACTCACTTTTATGGGAAGGGTTGGGGTAATAAAACACATGCAGCATTTGGAATAAAGTAATACTTTATTGTTTATTTATATTAGTGGAGATGCGTTCTATGTCTGTGTTTACAGATGAAATTAACTGTAATCTCAGCACTTACATGTGTTCATTTATGTATTCTAGGTAATAAGAACTACTTATATACTTTTGAGTAATTATATTCCAGCAGTTTTGTATATTTAATTGAGAAAACTTAAACAACTAAACGAATCGAAGATTGTTTATACTATCAATAACATATCTGTAACATTTTTGCACACACGGTCATCTGACCCCAAACTAAGCAAAGCTTTTAATATGGCTGCCAGAGACTGATATACATACATATATAATTTTTAAATACACACCTAAATAGATATTAACACCCAGACATAGAACAAACACAAATGTTCATCTTATAAATGTTTGCCTTAGGTGGGAATCGAACCCGCTGGAGGCGTGGGTTCGATTTCCAGTGCTGGAGGTAGGTACCAACGTTCACTACCAACTGAGCCACCGGGGCAGTCTTAAGTATTTCAATAGTCTTTACAAAAAGAGAGGGACTCTACCAAATGGAGAACTAGAATGAATTTTAAATGGCAATCTGCCTCTGCCATCTCAAAATTTATAATCTCACCTATTATGAACTGTCCTATAATCATATTATTTTTTTGGTGTATTTAAGTGTTAAGTATTTATTGAAATATATGAATTGTGTGTCATTCAACTACAACCTAAGTCCTCTCTCTTTTTGAACAGCTACCTACTTTGTTTTATTTATATTACACGGAAACTACTCACTTAAGATTAGGCCGGTTACTCCGACTATAGTTTTAACCGCATTCAGCGGTCTTTATCAAGGTGATGCGCGGTGAGGTTATGCGCGCGCGGTTGCGTCTCACTTTGCACGCGCGCGCAGTCACCTTGACTAAGACCACCGAAAGCGTTGAAACTATAGTCGGAGTAACCGGCCTAATCTTAAGCGAGTAGTTCCCGTGTAATATAAATAAAAAGTGTGAAAGCCACGTCAGTTTCTATACATATAATAAAAACGCAGAGATAAAAAATTCTGTAATTGCGAGATAACAAAAAAAAAATCACACAGGTCGTCTTAAAATAAGCAGCTGAACATGTTAAGGCAGTTTTTAGAATTTTTGTTTGTTTGTTCACGCACATCTCCTACACCCCTGGAAGAAAATGCGGACGGATTTAAATGCGGTTTTCACGAATATGCTTAGCTATGACCAGATTGAAGTATATGCTATGTTATTTTGCGCAAGGCCGGAATTAGGGAAGAAAAAAGGATTGAAGGTTTATATGAAAATCTACGCGTACGAAGTCGCGGGCAAAAAAACTAGTCCATAATAAAATACATACTTGGTTATTACATGCTAACGTTTTAAATAAAAACCGATTTATTTTACCAGGCATTTGGTGGCAAAATACGGAGATGAAACCAGCTACACACAAAGCAGATACCTACACAGAAATCAGACTACAAAACTGTCAGGGCGTGAAAATAGTTTCGGTGGTCTGCTCTGACGCTATTTTGCTCCAGTTTCAATTTAATGAATCCCAGTTAGAGCCTGTGACGGTAAATGTGGGATTCTCTTAGCACATTACGGCTACGTACGGCTCTGCGGATTATATGGTGGTGTTAAACAGAAAGGAGGTTATTATACACACCATTATCAACAACTTTTAGTACTATATATAGGACCAACCCTGAAATCGTGAAAATATTAGCTGTACCGTACATTTCGTTTTAATGGAACAGCAGATTATTTTCCGTGTTTTCAGGGTTGCTCCTATGAGTGTAATGACCTCTTTTCGGCTTAGGGTCACCTTCCGTTTAACCCAGTGTATATGTAAAAATTATATACACTGGTTTTAGACTTAAACTGTAGGTAAAAAGCAACTAGCTACATAGTAAGAAACATCAGATAAACCTATTTGGGTTATAATATAATAATTTTGTATAAATAGATTCTAATGGCATTTTAAGATTTTTAGGGTTCCTTATTCCTACAAGGAACCCTTATGAATTTGTTCCGTCCGCCCGTCTGTCCATCCGTCCGACCAAATTTTTTTGGACCATCCAACTTCTATAATTATTAACACAAGTGCATGAAATATTACAAAATTACAGGTATAATATAGATCTCAATTAAAATATCATACAATACAATAACTCTTTATTAAAAACCACAAAAACAAGGATAACATTATAAATTACAGTAATTATCTAGGCTTTTAACAGGCGGCCTTATAACTTAAAGCGATCTCTTCCAGGCAACCGTGACAGGCATCATACTTATTTATAAAACACTTCAAAAACAAGTGTGGAATAGGTCTCTTATCCATGTACTCGTCACACTCTTTTTTCACCCGGCCTCTCTAAATTGCCAGATCGAAAAATCCAAAATTAAAACCTTATGAATAAACCTGCATATTGCTGCAATTTCTGCTCCCTAGCAGCCTGCTCCGAGGCATTAATTGACAAAACATCATTAGCACTATCACCTCCCGACAAGCATCTATAAAATCCTCCAACACGCCGATATAAAATCTGCCACTACTAGCATAACGCGTCGGGAGTCATTCAATAATTGCCGGAGTAACGCTTGTGCTAAATAAAAAAGTAAAAAGTGCTCATCAAACTCTGTGAGCGTCCTAATTGGCGAGAGGTGTCACTAATGACAGTCGCGAGAGGCGCGAGTGCAGCGACACTCGGTGCAAATTAATAATTATCGCGCATGGCAACACTGAGGTATCGCGCGGCAATATGGCGACTGCCATTGTTAGCGGGAAACTCGTTATCATTTTCGATTATTAAAAAAGAAAATTAGGTCGAATAGTTATGAAAATACAACACTTTTTGGACAATCTGATTTTGTTAGTCATTAGGTTTTCATCTTTGCAATTACAATAATATTATTCCGTTATCGAGATGCATTTTACAAAAACTTACGTATTGGTGTTTAAGCCAGAATTAGCATAAATCCTATACCTACTTTACACTTAGTTATATCTGTCAGTAATCAATAACTATGTATTTACCTAAACTCTGAAATCACTTCACCATAGTCCAAGTAATTTCATGAATACCATTACTCTGCACCACAAGACGTAAGACCTTAATGGGAGACCAATATGTACCAATAATGGGACACAAACGAGACCACATGTCAGGACTGGCCACCCTAGGGGGGCCTTGGGGGCCTTGGTAAATGTAGGCATTAAGAAATCGAGGTTGAGCTATCAAGTAATCATTGGTAGGTATATTCTATGTACAGTGTTTAACTATAGCTTGGATAAGTTCTATTTTTATTTTTGTAACAGGCATCAAAACAGTAGGACCTTGAATTTTAATGACGGAAATTTCTATACACAACAATATTAAAATCGTACAAAAATTTATGGCTTTCTTAAAGCTACGAATGTTTGTTTATATATAGATTTATTTACTTACATATTTCTTAGTTTACTAACAGATCCCCGCGGTTTCAGCCGCTATCTACAGGAAACTTTAGAGGTTTTTTTTAATATTTGACGAAAAAAGGACGAGGTTCTCTAGTCAACGCGTTTATTTCCAAGGTAGGTATAATCTAGCTCCATACCAAATTTCACTCTATTACGTTCTATAAACACACTCGAAACTTTTGTGTACATAATATTAATTTGATAGTTTGATTTTGGCCATCTGGTAGATAAATAAAATATTGCTTGATAAAATTGGTGACATATAAAATATTTAGTAATATATACTGTTTTGTGGGTTGATACGGTTTTGAACTAGATACTTCTTTCTTTACATTAAAACCATAGAGCACAACTTTTTCTCACTTCAATAAATTTTGAAGTTGCAACATCGCTTTATTGAAACCTTAATGTGTATGTACCTACAAGCTGCGCACCGCGGTTGCACCAGTCGGGAAATTTCTTTAAAAATCTAAAAAAACACTTTTTAAATCTTTAATCCTGAAGATCCTGGTAAGGACAATGGGGCAAACTATTTAAATTATTGCATTGTCATCGGTCCTCGATAAGTGTGCAAAATTTTAATTTCATTCGACGTTTTGAAGTAGAAGTTGAAAATTATAGCTGTAACAGACGTTCGAACCACGAACCATCGCCGTCTGACCAACGGGAGAGAAAGAGAAAATTTTCTCATTCCCTCCTGTTGGTCAGACGGCGGTTCTTGGTTCGATCGTCTGTTAGGGCTATTAAGTTCAAAGATTTCATTACATACATATATAGATACATACATACATACATACATACATACATACATACATACATACATACATACATACATACATACATACATACATACATACATACATACATACATACATTCATACATACATACACACATACATACAAACATACATACATACATGTCAAGCTAATAAAAGCATGTTAATTCCGTGGATCCCTGCTCGGTTCCTGCATGAAAATAGAACAAACAAACACACTTCTTCATTATTAATATTACTATCATTTGTAACTTGTATAAAATAAATACTATTGATATAGATGGATGCTAAGTTAAAACTTAGATCAAAATCATTTTAACACGACGCGCAAAATAATAACATTTTGTTACAGCGAGCCTCAGTTGAATAGGCTTAGTACCTCGACCAGGGGGGCGGGTGACCCAGGCCCACCCTGCGGGGGCCCCTTCCGGCCGCTGTCTCCGTCTCATCAGGCCTATCTTGGAACCGAGCTGCCCGCAAATTAAATAGTAACGTGCGACGGTCCGTCCGTCCGTATGTACAATGCCTTATGTATAGCGGTGCGCATCGCATGTAGGTCGCCCAACGCCCATATTGATTTTACAAGCTGTAAATGTTACTAACTTATCCATACATTTAGTAACCATATTGGCGTCAATACATAGAAACTATGTAGGTATTTGTACATAAATTACATTAAATATACTTAAAATTATTCTTATTTCTCTAATCAAATTTGCTGTTTGACAAATCCAAAACTATTAAAAACGTAATAGGTAAGTATATCTAATAACTTTAAAGCAACTCTTGTACTTATATAAATTTATTGTGTGTATCTCGGAAACGGCTCTCACGATTTGCATACAAGCTTGTAAACAGTAAAAAGGTGGTTAGCAAGGTAGGCATTTGCCAACAGCTTACGGTATAGCCCTCAAATCAGCCAAATAAGGACAAATATGTCCATGTTTCATAATTCCATGTTTTCACTATACCGCTAAAGGCAAAAACTGTTAAGACACACACACAGTTCACTTACTCATTTTTACCTACTCAAAAAAAAAAATGCGACACTAATGAACTAACAGTCCACATGCAATAAAAAGGCGGCAAGGTGGTCTGCAGAGCGAGTTCGGCTAATGCCTGATTTACACTTTGTTAAGTATCAAGTGCGAATGACAAGTGTAAGTGTTAAGTAATTAGTAAAATCAACGTGTAAATAGACGCGCTATTAAGTGATAAGCAAGTTACAAGTGCAGGTGTGAAGTTAAGTAATTAGAACCCGTGTCTATTTTTATTGTAAAGCAGCCCGCACATCCGCGTTCTCCCTTCCACCGCTGATCTTCCTTACTAGTTACTTTGAACCTGAAAAATTGACTAAACACTGTGTAAACGTTCTGAACTCAACACTTGACATTAAAAAAACCCGTTAATTAATCACTTATTTCTCGCACTTGCACTTAACAAAGTGTATATCAGGCATAGGAATCAAGCCTGACTTAGGCCAGATGCATTCGCATCTACCTAGCCACCTAACCATAATCTCCATTGTTTATCTGATTTGAGGTGTAGCTGAAGATAGTGAAACACTAGCTTGTTTTTTTACTAGTTTACAAATTACCACATGTTTCAGTACAAATGCTTATTGAGATATCAATAAGTTTTTTTTAATACTTTGATTGAGAAGTTTTATTTAAAAAAAAAAACAATAATGTAAAACAAAATAAACATCAATCATTTGTACAGGTATCAATATCTTATATTATTTTAATGTAAAACTGATTGAACGGCGAATAAATATGAAAGAAAGTTATTTTAGTTCACGTCATAGTAGACCTTTGACACTGGCAATTACATACATTGTTGGATGGAAGGAAATTACAAATCGCTTATACGAGTGAGCTCAAACATCTTCATTTGTTGATGTTTAATGAGTGGGTTGCGTCTGAGTCACTGAGTCATACAGCAGTGCAAGTACCATTCTTATCAATCGACCATTTTTGACAGCTGATATCGACAAATTCGATAAAATGCCATGGAATCGATCGTAGCGAGTACGGATCAAAAGGCATTTTATCGAATTTAACAATTTTTACTGTCCAATTTGTCGATCGATAAAGAACGGTACTTGCACTGCAGGTACACAATATTTGACGTTGCAATAGGCATTTATGTCCTAATGTTTCATGTATTACAAACTAGCTGCGCCCTGCGGTTTCACTCACGTTATATACCTCCTTGAAGCAACCTCCTTGGTAGAGACAACAAACTCCTTTGACTTAAATGACAATTTCTTATTTTTTTCAATGATGTAACAATTCATGCTGTCCCATACAAAATTTATGGGAAAATGAATTTTCATCATATTTTTGGTCGTGAAATTTTCCAATATTGTAATACCTATTTATTCTGCTATTTGGGGCGGAGAGAAATCCAACAAATCAAAGATCATGAAAATGGGTCCAGCCGTTCTGCAGTAATAAATGGTATAACTAACCCGACTTTGTTTTATATATATATATATATATATGTATAGATAACAGGCTTAACGCAGAATATAATTAATAACATTAACATACTGTTTTTTTTATTGGCTGATAAATCTCTGGGATATGAGCGTTTAAAGTGTTTGGTGGGGATAGAGAGCGGATACTCTGCCCCTTTGAAAAAAAAGCAAACCAAAGCGTTTGTTAGTATAACATATACATATATAGCGCGGGCACGGCTTGACGTCATCACGTCCTATAGTGCGCTCTATGTCTAGTATGAATGATGATAAAATTAAAATACTTATAACCTATTTATTTTTTTACAAATATTAATTTTGTTTTCGTTGATGGGCTCTATTTATGATCAGCATTTTAGAAGATATTAAATTAAAATTAGGACACTACCTATCGCAATCATTTACTCATGCTTGTACGATGACACGAGTATTAATTATCACATGACCAATATAATCGCAAATTACAGAAACCTGACATTTTACTTATTAGGTTTTAGTTAAATTTTTCATTGCAATGTTGTTTTAAAATTATAATAAACTTTCAGAAAAAGAAACCAGTCAAAAAGAGCACACATTTTTGTAACGCGTTTATGTCTTTTGTTTGAATCATTAAAAAAACACTGTAGGCAAATTTTTATATCTAGGTATATTCGTCAACATAATTAAAAACTTCTACAGTTAAATGAAATTGTTATATACTCGTATGATGATTATTAAACTCTTATAAGAACTTCTATAATTATGCTAGTTGGAATGATTTAGGGTAAAATCGTACAAGTACCTTTAGTTAATTGAAGCTAGGTACCATACGCGGTTCAAAACTGCAAGACAAAAAAAAGGATTAATTAACAATATTGAAATCCTATAAGTATTTATTCAATAAGGACAGATAAGTGGTTAGCCTTATGATCGTTACAAACGTTCACTCGTACAGGGATAGTATACGAGTAGGTACTTTAAAACCGTTATAGAAACTTTCATCAGCACTAAAACATAACGTAGGTAAGTAGAGCATAACACATAAACACAAGCACTAGTTCACGTAGCGTCACTAAGCGATGTCCTATACACTATATGCGTAGGTGTGGGTATGGGTATGTAGGCAGTCAGCTGACTTGCTCCGCCGCCGGATCTCGCGAGACGAGCCGTCAGTCACGCAACAATGCGCGCGCAAATAATACAACATCAAAATCTACGAATGTGACAAATTTCCGCGAGGAAAACACTCGTTTTCCGCGAATAACGTGCGAGCGTCGCGCTCCCAGTGGCAAGACTAAACGCGAGACGTGAAAAAGCACCGCCGCAACGCCGACCGACAATGGAAAGCGGTAAAGAATCATAATAATAACAATGACAACAATGTGAGATGCTATAATAAAGAGCGGCGGCATTGTGCGGCGGTCGGCGTTCAGTCGAAGGGTCGCGGTAGATCGATACGGCGCGGATTGTCTACGGTCGGCTACGGCCGTGCGTGAGCCTTTGTCGATCCGCGACGCCCGGCTCTCTCGCGCTCGCGCTCCTCGCCATCGACACCAGTCGCGCCTCGCGGCCCGCACCCGCTAATCAGCCGCGATTCACTACAAACTCTATTCAGTCGCAAGCCGACCTTGTACCTTACATCCACTAAACGTACAATACACTGCTACACTCACGTGCAACTTCAATATACACATTTCAAAAGAAATACGTTATACACAGCCTGGCTGCCTGGTTTCCCCAAACATACAAGTGTAATTTCACAATTATACATCTCTACAAATTATACTTCAGGAGTTAAGTAAGAATAATTACTTACTTGGTCTACATTCATAGACTAATCAAGCGTTCGATTCTATTAAGCTTTCTTACACTTGTTAGCTCTTGAAAATCAGAACCTTGAGGAAACTTACATATAATAAACTCTTGGAAATTATGTACAGTCTCAATAAAAACCAACTCCTAAAATTTTGGACCTTATTTTATAATAGACAAGGATGTGAAGCAAGGGATTCTCTTTCTCCTAAACTGACCACCACTTTAGAGGAAGTCTGTAAATCTTCGAAAGTCCTATGGAATACTAAAGGCGTCAACATTGGCAAAAACAGACTTATAGACACTTAGCCGATGATAATGTGGTTTCTGCCCTAACTGCTTTAGAGTTAAGTTAAGTTTTTAGGTGGCGCTGATGATAAATAAACCAAAGACACAAATTATGTCCAACAGCACAAAACGCAAGGAGTAAGTAGGTGGGCAGATAATACATTATGTCAACATCTTTGTCACTTCGTTTATTAGGCCAGTTATCCTATTTCGAAAACTGGCAAGATAAAGATATTAAACTTCGCATCAATAACGTCTGGAAGATTAACTGGTCCACGAAGAAGCTAATGATAGGTGACTTTCAACTGCCACTATAACGAAGACTGTTCTAATTGTGTATCCCGCCCATCCTTAACTGTATAATGATCAGTCATGGTCTTTGACTAAACGTTAGAAGCTAGATGGTTTGCCAGAGGGCAACGGAGCACAGTATTCTCAGCATCAAAAGAATCAACCGAGCTAGCAATTCACTCAAGAACTAGGATTGCCAACGTAGTGACCGAGACGCCCAACTGAAATGGAACTGGGCAGGTCACGTGATTCTCAGGCACCCGGAAAGATGGGCGAAGAATGTCACTTAATGGGAGCCTACAAACGTCGATGACCTCCTGGTCGGCCTTTGCGACCTTTTCGAATCTTTGCGTTTTCGATTCCAAATGGCAGAACTGAGCGGAAGATAGAAAGCGTGGAAAGAAATAGGGAAAGACCTTTTACAGCAGTAGGACCAGAAAGGCTGAGAAAAAAAAACACGTAAATATACAATGAATTTATATGAGCGATAAATCTCAGGTTCTAATTTTAAAATCTATAGAGTTTAATACGTTCTTGTAAATACTATATTTCTCACTTGGGTTGAGCCAAACGCAAATCTTACAATCTCAGCAATTTTTAGAGGCCAAATTGTGCAGTATAAATGATAACACGTTGTTCCTATTTCTAGTACTACTTTGATGACATAAAAGATTACAATATGTTCGTGACGCAATAGCAATTCGCCAGTCGCGTAGGTGTGAACTCGATAGGATAGTCGGGTTTAATGTAATAATCCGTCGATCGCTGTTATCATTAGTCCGATCGAGCACACCTCCCGCCGGCCCGCAGATTGCTTCAAGTTTCAATGTGCTCTTACTATGGATATACTCTTTTACAAGCGCATTTGTTTATACCTATATTTTAATTTAATTTTTTATTATAAAATTATTATGTTAGTTACGTTAAAGAATAGAACACCGGGTGCAGTAATCTCACTCGCGCATTTAATTGTTTTTTAAGATATGTCTTCTTTTGAAAATTTTACTTTAATGTACAGTAATTTCACAACGTTGATATTTCAAAATTTTAGAACAAATTTTTGTTTTACTATTTTTATCCCATGTTTGAGGTCACAAAAAATTATTAAAACAAAAATTTGTTCGAAATATTTTGATATATAAACTTGGCAAAATGCCCGAAGCATATTAAGAAAAAAAAAAAGTGCGAGTGATACAGCGGGCGTCATATTCTGGGCATTATGGGACTTACTTTTTTTATAGTTTATAGTTGAAATACGAGTATGCAGATACTTGCTCGCTAATTATAAAGGAGGATGGCTGAACATCATCTGAGAAAGATTTCTAGGTGGTGGAAATCCGTCAACATTCAGACTTGAAACACGACTGGAGGAAGACCACCACCCATTCCTAGGTTAGGTGAGTTTAACATTTCTAACCACACCGTTGCTTAACATCAGGTGAGTAGTAGCCAACCATAAAACAAACATGACATCAGGCGGAGTGTAAAGTATCAAACATTTTTCAAACTTTTTTTACAAGCTGTTATTTAACTTTATGTGTGGGACAAATCTTGCAAATGAATTTTAATACCAGTTATCTTCAACCAATTGAGCTATCATTTGGCATACTTATGTAAGTTCGGTGACAATGCAATATTATGGTACTATCGAGCTGGTTTGATGATGGAGACAGAAGGTGGCCATTAGAACTTCCATCCACAACCTTATTGCGGTAAATGACCTGATTCCCGTTAAAATAATAACTGAAATAAAAATAACAGTGTTCATTCTTAAACCTAAAGCAGAGGTCCTATCCAGCTTATGAGCTCGTTTTAAATCATCGGCGGCGTCGGCGCGCGCGCAGAGAGAGCGCCCCGCGGCGCCGTCGATCACCTCTCGGCGATGCGCGCGCGCACCAATTATAACCCATCGCAACATCGCCTAATCTAATTACGCAACCACCGCACTTGTCTTTGACTGATCAATTTATAAATTAAAATATGTTTTGTATGCTTTGCAAATAGGTAAATTATTTAGAGTTTTTTTCTAGGGTCACCTAAGTCACAAATTATTTGTTAAGAATAAAAACGGACAGTCATAGTCACTACGTCGATGTAGTGAACTGAGTCTTTTCTATAACGCTCGTGGACCAGCTCAAGTAGTCTGTGAACAGAACAGCGATGAACGATCCAGTCAGGCTTCAGAAAGGTAACCGCGTGTGGTATTTAAAATTCAGATACTCTGCCACGACCCTATAAGATCAATATTATTAATTTATACTATGTTAAAAAACGTAGACAACCAAATAAAATGTTTTATTCTGAAATCATCAAGGATCTAAATAAAATTAAAATTCAAAGGTTATTGCAGTTACAAAATCTTATAGAAATTACAAACGGTGGCGTATGGCAATAACTCAATGAGTTTGATTGACTTCCCACGAGTATATTTGTCAAATAGTAGTTTCGTCACAAAACGTCAGCTAGTGCTGCACCTTCATCTATCTTCTATATATAGATATAACTAGCTATTGCCCACGGCTTTTCTCGCGTAGTATAGAAATCTACTTTAGTCTCTTCTTGCCGTTTCAGTTTCAGTCCGTCCGTCCGTCCTGCAATTCACTCTACTCCTGTCCCGCTAATTCCACCCCAAACCCAAATCCTTCACGTAATACACTCTACTTTAGACCCGTCCTTTCTGCTGAAGTCCCGCATCCGTCCACTCTCCCATACCGTAATCAATTCTATTTCAATCCTGCCCTTTCTTTTTCAGTCGCGCATCCGTCCTGTAATTCCTTTTACTCCTGTCTCGCTTTTTCCACTCTAGTTTCGCATTTGTTCCGAAATTCACTCTACTTCTATCCCACCGTTTCTGTTCGAGTTACGCTTTCGTCCCGCAATCCACTCTACTCTTGTCTCATCTCGTTGTACTCCAGTCTCGCATTGCCCAGTAATCTACTTTACTCAATCCCATTCTTTCCATTTTAGTCCAACATTCGTCTCGCTCAGATTTTCCCTCAACCCGCTCCTGTCTCCTCCTCATTGCATGTCAATGCCCACATTGCACCTATTGGACAGATTGGACTGCACTGAATTCCAGCAGCTGTGTTAATTTTAAACACAATAACTGTATATATCCATTTTCTGGCTTTCTTATAAAAGCCCGACCCGACTGACAGACCTCCTGAAACCAAGACCGTGGTGAATTGGAAGCAATTAGGCGAAGCCCTAAAGGCGATCAATTCTCCAGACTTGGACAAAATCCCCGACGACATCGTGACCCCTGACGACGTCACCACCCCAATCGACGCTCTCACTAGCCATCTTCGCACCGCTATAGGTACATCCTCCAAGCAGGTCCCAGCCGAGGAAGACCAACGCTGGGTCCTGCCGGAGGACGTGAAGGAGCTTCTGAGAGCGAAACACGCTGCCGCTAGGGCCTTTGACTGGTATCGCACCGAAGATAACAGAGCCGCTCTGCGGTATTACGAGCGTGCCGTAAAAAACCGCATCAGTGAGCTCCGTAATCAGAGGTGGGATGACCTACTTTCAGGGATTCAGCCAACCCACCAGGCATACTGGCGGTTGGCTAGATCTCTGAAATCTGACACCGTGACTGCTATGCCCCCCCTCACCCGACCTGATCTCCCCCCCGCTTTCGAAGACGAGGAAAAGGCCGAATGTCTAGCCGAAAGCCTCGAGCAGCAATGCTGCCCCTCTTTAGCTCAGGTCGACCCTGCCCACCGCGAAGCGGTGGACAGCGAAGTCGAACACAAATCCTCCACCCCGCCCGTTGATACCCTCGAGCCAGTCACGGCTTCTGAGGTCGAGTCGATCATCAAGGGCCTCCAAGTCAGGAAAGCCCCTGGTGCCGATGGCATCTCAAATAAAGTGCTCAAGCACTTCTCAGTCTCGCTTGTGTACCTTCTAGTCAGCATCTTCAATGCGGCCATCAACAATTCTATCTTTCCCGATGCCTGGAAGTCTGCCGACGTAATCGGCATTCACAAACCAGGTAAAAAGGCTTCTGAGCCCTCCAGCTACCGTCCCATTAGTCTCCTCAGTACTCTGGGGAAGATTTATGAGCGCATCCTTCTGAAGCGCATCTGGTCCCACATCAGGGACAACAACCTCCTCCCCGACGAGCAGTTTGGCTTTAGAGCCAAACACTCCTGCGTCCAACAAGTGCACCGCATCACGGAGTACATTCTTGAAGGTTTCAATAAGAAACCATCCCACGGCTTCACCCACAAGGCCATCTATCAGGGCACAGTTGCGGTCTTCCTCGACGTCGCAAAAGCGTTCGACAAAGTCTGGCATAACGGGTTGATATACAAGCTATATCAATTCGGAATGCCAGACCGTCTTGTACTCATCATACAAGACTACCTCACGGCTCGAAGCTTTCGCTATCGCGTCGAGGGAGTTCGCTCCTCACCTCACTCCATTGGTGGCGGTGTCCCTCAAGGCTCCGTCATGGCACCTGTTCTCTTCACGATTTTCACAAGCGATATTCCCCGATCTCCCAACGTGAACATAGCTCTCTTCGCTGACGACACCGCCCTCTACACCAGAGGGTGGAACAAGATCATCCAGCGGGCCCACCTTCAACGAGCCCTCACTCACCTAGGTGACTGGTTCAAGAAGTGGGCCATCACGGTCAATCCTGACAAAAGTGCAGCAATGTACTTCCACCCATCCAAAAATCCCCCCGCTAAACCCATCACGCTTCACGGGAAGCCCATCCCTTGGACACACTCCACCAAATATCTCGGCGTGACCCTCGATCGTCACCTCACTTTCTCAAAACATATCCAGATAGTCCGCAACCGAGCGGCTTTCTTCCTAGGCCGTCTCAGCCCCATCCTTGGCGAGCGTAGTAAATTGTCACTTAGGAATAAGCTGACAATTTACAAAACTTGCATCCGTCCCGTCATGACTTATGCCTCCGTGGCGTTCGCCCACGCATCCCGCGTTGACCTGGACAAGCTTCAGGTCATCCAAAACCGTTTCATACGCAGAGCGGTCGGCGCTAGCTGGTACATGCGAAACGCCGATTTGCACTGCGATCTCGAACTCCCGTCCATTCTTCAATATATGAAGCACACTTCCCGCCGCTACTTTGAAGCGGCGCCCCACCATCCCAACCCTCTCGTAGTCCAGGCCTCGAACTACTCGACAGACACGACAAACACTCCACCCCTCCGTAGACGCCCCAGAAATATCTTAGGCGACCCGGACGACCCCATCGCCGTCGTCACCTCGGCGGCGTTGGGCTCGTCCGATCCGACTGCTCCTGGCAACAGGAAATATTCAGTTTTTGGTATAGGCGCCGGTTACCACAGGCACACACACACACAACGATCCCGCCGGCGGGATCGGAGACCCCCAGGATCTGTTAGAAGATCGGTTAGATTCTCTCCAAATAATCATTCAGTTCAACAACCTACTAGGGCCACAGGGCACACCCCTTCTGGGGTGCCAGGGCAAGTCTAATCTCCCACTCCCGGCGACGGTCCAAGCCGAGGCTCGTACCTCCGAGGTGCCCTTGCGCTTGTCGCCCAAAATCTAAACCATGTTGGCCCAACGCCCTCTGCGTTCACCAACTAGTCCGGTCAAGCTGTAGAGGCCGCAAGGCCAACAGCAATAAGTCACATTAGAAAAAAAAAAAATCTTATAAAAGTTAGATGTATGCTACCGCGGATTTTTTGTAGTACTATTCTGGAAGTACATTTATGTTCAACATTGTATTTCCTTATTTATAACCTTTAGGTCAGCATACGCCAATAGCCAATCAGTTTATTTCTCTCCAACATGTTTTACTAATACAGTTATTTAGTATGGAAAAATATCTTAAGCCCATTATAAAATATAGCCTATGTCACCCAAGAATAATGTAGCATTCTAATGGTGAAATAATTTTTGAAATCGGTCCAGTAGTTTTGGAGTTATTTCGTTACAAATATACAAGTATTTCCTCTTTATAATATTGGTGTAGATGTAGAAAACCGATGTGTGTATGTAGTCGTATGTATGTTCTTTATGAATTTCAAGAAGGTCCTGTTAAGGATAATAGGACAAATTGTTTAAATTATTGCATTGTCATCGGTCATTTATAAGCGCGCAAAGTTTCAAATCAATCCGTCGTTTTGAAAGGGGTGAAAATCACATTCAAAGATTCCGTTACATAGATACGTACCAAGCTAATAAAAGCGTGTAAAAAAAGTTAACGGTGGTTTCTGTCGCTACTAAGGAGGTTGCTTTGTTTTAATTTTTCGGTGGCAAATAGATGATGTTATAAGAAGTAACTTAGGCTTCTCTTATCCTAGATATATAAAGCTGGTGAAACCACGGGGCGCAACCCCAAATACAAATAAATCCAAAATCTGTAGGAAAATACGCAGCTTGACTATAATAATAATATTATTTTATTTCAAGTTACTCTACACCGATTCATAATACTTAATAATCAAATCAAATTGTCACAGTATAAAAAACAAATTACATAACTCATAATAAATATTACAATTCAAATAAACATAATGTCAACCAAATAAAATACTTTCATCTTGGATTTAGACTTATCCGACTAAGTCTCAGTCTGATTAGAATGTGTAAAGATAAACCTTTCAATTTATCTGAATTTGTAGCGAAAATTTATAGTAAAACCTATTTGTAAATAAAATATTACAATATTAAGAACGTCACTAATATCAGCCTGTCAATAAGCCAGTATAAATGTCAATGTAATTTATAGCCTCTCTTGATTGATGATTAAAAATAACGCAATACTAATTGTCGGCACTATCAAACTCGTGTCCACTCGATATTTAGCAAAGTGTTGCAACAATGGTCATTACAAAGCACGATCATAGGTAGTATTAATGATAAGAGGCACCAAATTTGAAATGTAACCGTTAATTTTTGCCGCCATTTTTAATTAAACGCGATGACTAAGAGCGGACGTCGCGAGCTCTGGGTCTATTATTAATTATTATTTTGATCGATCACGTTCCGTCTTATTTAATTAGGGACCAAGTTTTTATGAAGTTCGGTTATCGATTGCAACTGGCGGTGTTTGGCAGAGTTTTGAAATTCAATTAGGTAATATATATGTATATCCTAACTTTTCCATGCATCTTGGTTACTAATCACGGTCTAAGCATTTATTTGCTTTGACAGCTGCAATAACATTGTATAATCTGAATGAAAACCTCGAATTCTGGTTACTTTCTTTGGTACGTAAGGCTTGTAGCAGGTACCTGATATACTTGAGTGAAATATTAAAACAAAATTTTGTTTATTGAGCTTTTTGCAATGTTATTGCAATATCACAGCAAATAAATGCTTGGACCGAGTATAATGTAGTAACATTAATTTTTTTAACTCAACGCAAAGAAAAATGACGGTTCTATGTAACAATGTATATACATATTTTTTAATGTAGGTATGTTCACCGATTTCTCCGCCAACTGTTGACCGATATAAAAAAAAAAAAACCTTTGTTCCATAGGGCATACTTTCAGTTTGGTCCCATTGTCACCAAGTCAGGATCTGATGATGGGATCCCAGGGAAATCGAGGGCAACCTTCAAACATTTGGGCACTTATTACGTTTAAATCGGTTTTTGACCCGCTTTGACCCGCCAAAACTCGAAAATTATACCTATTATTACTAGTAATTTGTTTTATTATCCTACTAAATTCAAATACTTAAACACATACCTACCTGGAAAAAATGACATCATCATCATCAATTCATCACACAAACATTAGGTATTAGAAGACTTAAGAGAATAAAACCGAACGGTTTTGTAGTGAAAAACAAAGTGTTAGTGTTAAGTAGTGTAGTGCTACCTATAAAGACGAGAAGAATGTGTCTTCGCCTTAATAGAGGCAATAAGAAACGTGTTAATGGACACATTCTTAGTTTATAATATCATACTTAGAAGTTTAAGTTAGATTCAAATTACTTATTAGCTAAAAATTAGGCTAGATTATAATTAAATTAAGGGGCGCTAATTACTAGCGCAACTGATATTTAAAAAAAAACAACATCATCAGCCATAAGACGTCCACTGCTGAACATAGGTCTCCCCCTATAACCTCCACACTGAATGACAACCTGCCAAAAAAAAATTAACCATAATAATAATTAATTATTTATTGGGAGGTTATATGACAGCTGGAGATAAATAGTTCTGCCACCATCGATAGATGGCGTTGACGAGACATGATTCTAGTTTTTTTTTTCGCATTTTTTCAATGAAATCTACAATACAAGGAAGAGGAGACACTTTATATTATAACACAGCCGCGCAAGCTATTAATAATACTTATGTAACGACTGATTTGTGTTGTGGAAAAACAACTATGCAGTTTCGATGCCATCGCTCAACAAAAGTAAAGGAAAAAGTCACGATATGTCCAAGGAACTCAATAGTTAAAGAAAAAAAAAAAAAAAAAAAAAAACATCCACCATTGGGTACATCCTCTCTCTCTTTGAGAGAAGGTCTGAGTCCCAGCAGTGGGAACATGATAGGCTGATATTGATGATGAAAAACTGGTCTGCATAATAAACGTTACCCCAACATATAGGTAAGTACGTTCGTACACTCAGGTAATTTTTTCTCAGATTACCGAATCCAAGATTGTGATTTTTCTGCCGAAACGAAGTGAGTTTATCCCTCAACGAGTAATTTGTTCCCGGTCCGTAAGGAACATTATCCTCTCGCTCCGACGATTTTTCGCAGAATTCAATAATCTTTTTTAAGCCTCACTACAGAAACAAATATTTAGTCAAAGAAGCCGCGGATTAACCGAATAGTTTTTGCGTTGTGTAAAATTTGAAACGTTTCCCGATTAACGAGAGGTTTAGCGCGTTTCGATATTTTGGAACTTTGGGAGGTTATTCAAACAAAAGGCTTCCGGGGACGGTCGCTCTCGAGGTATTGCGTTTGGGGATCAAGTTCTGCCTCGCAATTATTGTTTCGCTCTTATCTTAGTTTTAGTTACGGAATCACACCAGAAGATTATTTAGTCTCTAGCACCACTTGGGGTGATAAAGCTGGGGAGCTTAATGTTTTGTGCGGTTTATTCTTACGGTCTTATTCAGGGATATCCAATAGACCTTAGCTAAAAGTACTGTAGCTTTTTATGCGTATACGTAAGTCTGTGTTAGGCCGCCATCTCGCCTGTTGGTAAGCGACGATGTGGTCAAAGATGAAGCAAACAGACGTAGAAGATATATTCACTCTGACCTCGAAAAAAACCTGGATTATATTTGTTAGGAAACATGGAAGCCGGCATGTTATTTCGTTCCTTGGCTGTATATATTAGAAACGTAGAATCGAAATGTTTAGTAACCAAAGAACATCCGGACCATATAGGTAGTTGTAGATCCTCTTTGTATGTGACTTTTCCCGTCAGCTAGAAGTAACTTAAAACTTAACTGTAGTACAGATAAGTTTATTGAACAATATTGTCTCAATAAGGGGTTTCAGAATTATAAAATTTTTCTTATCGTGCAATTATCGTTCAGTGAACATTTCGATACAGTCATTAAAATACCGTAGCCGAAGGTGTATTCTGAAATCGATAACTAACACCTACGTGACGTCAGCATATTCGCGGCGCGATCGCGGTGTGATACCGAAGACGCATCGATCGTATCTCGATGACGATGCGATATTAAACTGTCCGGTTGAAAGGGAATGCCTTGTATCTAACGTGTCATTATTTGGTTTATTTTTTCGATGAAAAACTTGGGAAGAGGTCAAGAAAGTGTAGCGCCCGAGTGTCTAGGAGTAAATACTTCGAATACTTCGGCTTTCATTGTACAGTACTTTGATGATTAGCGATTTGGATCTAAGTATTATTAGTAGTCATCATCAGCCAGAAGACATCCACTGCTGAACATAGGCCTCCCCCTTTAACCTCCACACTGAACGACATCCTGCCATCTGCATCCACTGGATGCCCGCGACTCTCACAATGTCGTCGGTCCAGCTAGTGGGAGGCCTACCTACGCTGCGTCTTCCGGTTCGCGGTCTCCACTCAAGAACCTTTCTTCCCCATCGGTTAACAGTTCTTCGAGCGATGTGGCCTGCCCATTGCCACTTCAACTTGCAGATTTTAATAGCTATGTCGGTGACTCTGGTTATAAGTAGTGAATCAGGTAAACAAACGTACTCTGGCTTATGGTATTATTTTAACACTTTTCTGAGTTTACAACTAGTCAGTTCAATGAGTTCAGTTTCAGTTTCCATTCTTACGACCCTGTATGCTAATAACCCACCATGTTCTGACAAATAAATAATTTGATGTGAGTCTTAAGAAAAATAATTATTTACCGTAGAATTTTCGAAGATGTTTGGAATTCTAGACATAAATAATATAGTAGAATTTTGCTCAAGTAGCAATGACAAAGAGGTAACCACTGACTGACAGACTATACCTCCGAAAAGTATGTTTTGTTGTGGTAGGTAAGCAACTGTTTATATTCATTAAAACTGAAGTACCAGTTTCACTGACTGTTACAACACAGTGTTACAAAAAGTTTTTTTATTGCTCAGTACTAATAAAATAAGTTCTAGATAAATAAACATGTTGTATGCGTCTCTAGCTAAAATTTAGTTGTGAATAGAAATATATTTTGTTAAGAAAATTTGGTAGGTTTATATTTTGTTACGTTAAGTAAGAAAAAATGATTGGTTTTTATAGTAATAATAAATTAATTTCAGCTATTTCCATTTCGCCTATTTTCGATACAGTCTATAAGCAAGACCTAAATTCCGTATCACAGGATGCGACCAGTGCAGTGGGTCAAAGTTAAATAAAAAACAAACCAAGTGAAGTCAGCAGGCTGATTTTAGTGAATTAAAGTGGAATAACTACCTTTTTTTTGTTGTCGAGGGGGGAACCTTCCAAAAATACCTAGCTGCGTTGGGGTGCCGCCAGGTTATGTGGAATTATACGAATTATGACTAGCCAGCCATATTGTTTGACAAGAGAGCTCCGGGATCTTCACAGGAACACATCGGAGCCCTCAGCACTATGCTAAGGCTCCTACTGTGACAACAGCGTGTTGTCTCGGCAACTCCGCCTACGACAGCGTAGGTCAAATAACGTTGTCCTCCTCTCCCGGGGCTCGCTTGGGTAGATGTTTGAAGTATTACCGTCACCGACCCATAGAGGTCCCTTTCTAGTAACCTCTTTCTCCAGGCATGGGATACAAGTGCCGTATCCTATAGCCACGATTGGTCTTTGTATGCCTCCTTACATCAAAATCGTAGTCTAAAAGCTCCGTTTGAAATAGGTAAGTAACTCATCCTTTCCTTCCTATATTTTGTATCAGTCTATATGCAAACATCGTATAGATGTACCTACCTATAAAAATGCACCTAAGTTACTACCTTCAAAATTAACTATAATAATATAGAAGAAACCCTAATATAGTATTTGCTTATGCTTATAATAATATCTTCAACGCATTTAACTAAGCTTTACTCTATAAATGTACATATTACACGTAAGTATATATAATACTTATATGAGCCTAGTAGATCCAAATTCCTAGTCATCAAAGCACTGCACAATGAAAGCCGAAGTATTCCAAGTATTTGCGGCGTTGTTCCCTTGTATTATTAGATGCTACCTGCCACCTTCGGGAACTCGCTGGTCATCAATTTTGGCGTCATTTATGAAGCGCGTGAGAATCGAAAAGCGACGACTTAAAAATGTATCAGAGCTTGTTTATGCAATATTTTTATCTAAATAATATAGGCTTGTGTTTGACCGTCACCTCGCCCGATGTTAAGCGATAATGCCGTCTATGAAAGAGTATGCTTGCCTTGAAGAAACCGATTCATTCGCGATTTGAAGATACCCAGATTGTGACTATCGGGGAAAATCAATTGAGGCAGCGCATCCACAGACTAGCAATTTGCAGAATATCAATCCTATGTAAGTAGTATTCTAATCTCGCAATAGGTACTAGAATTGATAAAAATATTTATAAACTGTAAGCACTCTGTAAGTTCCAATGTAAATTTTTAAAGACGTGGATGAGATCAAATACGACTGAAAATATGGATAATCTATACATATAATAAAAACGTAGAGATAAAAAAATCTGTAATTGCAAAATAACTAAAAATAAATCATACAGGGCGTCTTAAAATAAGCAGCTGAACACGATAGGACAGTTTTTAGAATTTTTGTCTGTTTGTTTATTTGTATGTTTGTCCGCACACATCTCCTAAACCACTGGACGGATTTAAATGCGGTTTTCACGAATATGCTTAGAAATTACCAGATTAAAACATAGGCTATGTTATATCATTTATTTTAATTCTTTATTATTACATAAAAGAAATGAAAAAATCTATGATTATTTTCTTCGTTACCCGAAACGTAATATGAGGATCGTCACATAGCCTCAAGCAAGGAGGTCCAAAGTAAAGAGAATGTTATTGACATAGCCATTATAAAATTTTGAAACTGTCAACTGTCATTCAGATAATCAGTTTAAATTTAAGGTGAAACGTTTCACTTTGGCGGGAAAATCAAATTTCAAACAGCTTTTTTGTCCTTGTCTTAAAGAAGGTTCCTTAACCTTCTTAGATGAATGAACGTGTAGATCAAGGATGTTATAAAAACAGGCCTTACAACCTCTTTGGTGATTCAATCCAATGCATTTTGCAAGACAAGTATATGTCAGGGTTCCGTGGCCAAAGCCATACTTGTGGTCGTATTCATATAGTTCAGAAATTGCATGGTCATAGAAAAATTCGAACGAGCGAAACTGGACAGTCAAATTTCATAGATGTATCATCCCGACATGACATGATATACTTTTTATGGTTTAGACAAAAAGAAAACTTCAAAACATGCTCTGCATTGTAGTCACATTATCTTTTTGATTTGAAAACTTGACGGTGTTTTTACTGTTATGCTTCTATCAATACTTCACACAGGGCGGCCTAAAATAAGCAGCTGAACATGTTAAGGCAGTTTTTAGAATTTTTGTTTGTTTGTTCACGCACATCGCCTAAACCCCTGAAAGAAAATGCGGACGGATTTAAATGCGGTTTTCACGAATATGCTTAGCTATGACCAGATTGAACTATAGGCTATGTTATTTTGCGCAAGGGCCGGATTAAGGGAAGAAAAAAGGATTGAAGATTTATATGAAAATCTACGCGTACGAAGTCGCGGGCAAAAAAAACTAGTTATCAATATAAAATAACCGACTTCATCAGAAATGGACAAAATGGGAAGCACTAGGTTTCAAATAAAAATAGAATCATCAAAATCGGTTTACCCAGTCAAAAGTTATTCGGTAACAAATATTTAAAAAAACCAGTCGAATTGATAATCTCCTCCTTTTTGGAAGTCAGTTAAAAAGTAGAGGCTAATGTTTAGTAGATGAATGAACTGAGCTGAAATGATTATGGTGACTTATATTTATGTATTTTTGGGAAACGATTTGTGTCGTATTTTAAATCGTCAATCGATTTAAATTTAATTTCGATAACAGTAGCGCACCATAGAGGACTGCTAGTAGTAGTTATGAAAGTACATGGATAAGTACATAACGATACCTTTTCCGCCTAGTCCAAAATCCATTACCGCGTAGGTACCCTTCTAAATCACGGTGACAGGTAAGCAAATAGAACAAAACTCGTCCTTCTTCTAGGAATCTCGAAAGTCCTTGCCCATAAATCACCGCAGACCTGACAAATGGATTCTACGGCTTTTTTTCCCGCCACTCATTTATTAATAGGGCAGAGAATGTTTCGGGAAACCAATAAAATGTGCCCGTCATATACCTGTCCACTGGCAGACAGCGCGGCATTGTCCCTGCCGCATCACCCAGATTTTTTATACAAACTTTAAACAGTTCGATTATGAAACGTTTTGAAAAACTAAAGTCATGTTAGGTACATAACTACATACTATAATTATCGGGATTTAATGAGATCGAGTGTAGTTAATACTAATAACAGATTCTTTGTCCGTTCTCTCGATGTTCAAAATTTAATAACAGGTATTAGAAGGCGGCGATTATTTAATGAAATGATTTTGATTAACACCTATTTATATGATCTTCAGTATCTATTGAGTTTGGAGATTTATATTCATTAGTTTAACGATAGGTAGTTATCACGGCGATGATAGTTTCTCACTTGGTAGTTACTATACAGCTATGGAGTGGCTCCCGAAACACTTGGCTTCTTAAAACGTGCTCGAATGATACAATTATCGAATGAATGATTATTCGTTTAGTGTGTAATACTCGGAAAGAGTAAATTATAAGTATGTGAAATCATAAGTCAATTTATGAACGCAAAAAGTACAAATCTGTGACAAAATGGCGAGTACTTTAAAACTAAAGTACCCTTCGAAGGGCGTCTTTTAAGACCACAGAAAACAGAAGTAAAAAAAATCTTTTCTGTGTTTAAGACAATGCATGGACTGAAATAATTCTAAAACAACAGTATTTAGTAGTTATTAGTTGTTCATTCTTAACATTGTTGTTTTTTTTGGCACCTTTTTGTGTACTTATTATATCATAATTCTTTCAGTTGCTCTACTCCACTCACAATAAAATAAAAGACCAAATATTTTAAACAACAGCAATATTTTTGTACATATCATATTTATCATTTCTTGGCAGTTAACTGCACCAATTGCATGCCGAAATCATATCGAGCGAAATTCGCTAACCCATATTTGTGAATGGATGTTTTTTGTGTCGCGATGTCGTGTCCGCACAAAGGGCTTCGTGTGAAAGACGAACCATTCCAGTCTCAAGCATCAGACCAAAAATAATTGTCATTTCCTGCGGCCAGAGGACATAAAGGCCGATAATATGAAGACCGAGTATCATTGTTATTCGCGAGACAAGCGGCTCATTTGTACGAGCATTGCTTCGATACTTATACGGTATTACGTTAATAGACGGTAATGAAGGCGGTGTCAGCATTTTCAAGCTTGCAATTGTCGCATATTTCAGATGCATATTTGCAATAACGCTTGAAGGAACATTTTAGTTTACAGACCTCGTAAAAATTTTCACATAAGTACTTAATCTACGCTTTGATTATCTCAATTTATATTGAAACCATATTGGAATAACGCTAAATACAATGAATCACTAAAATTATTATTTGTTTTTTTTTTTTAATAGGATTGTTTATGTCATAAAAAACTGGTGTTTAATTATTCGATGTGTCAGTTATCTAGTTAATAAAATATAGGTATATTGATGACAAACAAGTTAACTTATGGTAAACGACCAGCATCACCTAAAAATAAAATTCTAAAATTGTGTGTATTTTTATTTTAAAATTAATATTAATACATAACTTAATAAAATAAAATACAGCAATCCTCCATGACACCTGAAATGCAAATCAGGGTAAATGATATCACGATTATGAAACAAACACATATTTTTTTTGAAACTCGCAGAAAGTTAAGGGCTTTTAACATTAACTGTTTAAGGTCGCGACGTAATAAGGAGAGAAATAGGGAGAGGCCACCGCCTACAAGCGTTTTTGACGCAAATTAAAAATAAGTAAAAAAAACAATTTCACATTTAAACACTAATCATGCTTGCTTTACTATAAGTAAACTCTAATTTACGAATTTTCTAAACAGATAGATAAAATGCATTAAAATAATTGATAGTTAATTACTTGCACTTGGTTCTAAGGTTTCTTAGTTCTTGGCCTCCGTAGGAAAGTATGGTCTCAATAATCACTGACCTACATGAATCTCTTACAATTTCATATCATCCTCTTTCGACAAAACTAAAATACCATTACCGGTATCCACAAACATATAGAAACTCTGATATTGACACCCTCTAATAACAACCAATGTAGCTTGTCAAAGTGTATGAAACATTCCCGAAGACGCGAGTAATCACGGGGCAAATGAGAAGTTTTGGGTCAACGCATGTTTGCAAACTTATTCATATCCCCCTGAAAGTGCCATTTCAAGTAAATTGCACTTTATATACATGTGGATTTATCGTCGTGACAACGGCAAATGCACGTTATTCAGGTGCAAAGATAAGTTGGCGCGGTGCCAAGTCGCTGAGGGTAAGTTTGAGGGGGTAAGTTAGATGGAGGTCACAACACTAATGGCTGATGGTGACAGGTAACGCGAGACGAGGCAAAGTGCATCTGAACTGACGTCATATGTTTCTCAGATGGAGGTTAATGGTGTAAGGAGATCCACTATCTGTTTTATTCTTGTCCTAATAATTAAAAAAATAAGTTGAAAGTTTATTCAAGCTGCCGATTTAAGTTAACGGCCTGTCTTTAATTATGTGAGACTAGTATCACTACTAGTAGTAGTACCTTCTTCTTCCATATATGCTAATAAAATTGAAGAGATAAAAAAACTGTAATTGCGATATATTAAAAAAAAACTACACAGGATTAAAATAAGCAGCTGAATACGTTAAGGCAGTTTTAAGATTATTTGTTTATTTGTTCACGCACATCTCCTAAACCACTGGACGGATTTAAAAGACGTTTTCAAATATATGCTACTATGACCAGAATGAAGTACAATGTTATTTTGCGAAAGGGCCGAATTAAGGAAAATGGAGGTTGAAAATTATATGAAAATACTATGTTTTTGATAGATGGGTGATGAAATATGGTATTCAGGTTGCATGTAAAAAAAAAACTATTGTGAGATATTTCGGATTGAGGAATTCGTCCTTTTCGGAAGGTGAATTTTGTAACTACGGAGCTGATATTTTAGAAAAAAAAATTATAGGTTGTAGAGGTCCATTAAGAAATTATTTTGGAAAAGGGCCGAATTAAGTGAGGAAAGGGGTTGAAAGTTTATAAGAAAATGTACGCGTACGAAGTCGCGAGCAACAGCTAGTTACAAAATAAAACAAAAAAGTTTCAATTTTTGAGATTTTTCAAGTCCTAAATGTGTGAATATTTGTCACTGAACTGTGAAGTACATCCGAGAAGCAGATTTAATATAGGAAATGTATTCTAAGTACAGATTTAAATGTATTATATTTATTTTGATAAACATAATCATTTTCTGAAGTCCTTTTACGGTTTCATTTAAGAGCCGAGATACATAAATATACAAATCTCGTTCACACATCGATTATCTTTTTTCTGTGTAACACGAACGTCGGCGGGACACCTGTGTAATCCTTTCAACGCACATAATATGCCCTTAATTCTCTTGATAAGGCATGACATCTAACGCCTTTGTATTCTGAGGCCCATTGGACGTTTTTCCCCTCAATTAAGAACGCCTTTTGTCTTTTGACGGGAGATGACACACTCCTTCACCCCGTTTTTAGGGAGATTTTTTCTAAGATGCGGGAGTCAGTGTTTTGAATGGTAACATGATTTAGTGCCATGATTTTTGATATTTTGGCTATTTTGTTGGGGACATGGTGTCGTGTTGTGTTTTGAAGACGGTGCTGAGGTTTTGTTAAAATATATGAATAAATATTTTAGTAATTTATTTGAATTTCTCATTCTTATCTATTTTGTCTCTGTCTGTCACAGTAATTTAAAACCTTAAACTCTATGCTGGCATATGTACAGTCAAGTACTTATTTATCTATAAATATTTACTCTATCATAGTTGCCTGGAAGATATCGCTTTAAGCGATAAGCCGCCTATTAAAAAACCTAGATAATATTTTCATTGTAATGTATGTTTTCCTTGTATGTGTGGTCTTTAAAAAAAGAGTTATCTTATCTTACTCTAGTTAGAATAAACTGGAATTAGTCTTAACTAAATTGATCAAAAAATCGGACCCAATGACGTTACAAATACAAATTGGTTACTTGTTGCTTATATGGCAATACTAGCTTTGTCTGGCGGTTTCACCCGTGTGGATAATCCAACAGAACCCGGTTTTTTCTGAAGTAAAAAGTAGCCTATATAAAAAAAAAACACTCTCTAGCCCTTGAATTATACCCATGCAAAGAGTCACGTTGATCCGTTGCTCAGTTGCTGCGTGAAAGAAGGACAAACAAACCAACAAACATGTTTTCGCTCTTATAATATTGGGAAGAATTCAAGCTGTTTTTTTATAGGAAAAGCTTACGTATTATTTCATTTTCTTTTCTCTTTAAATACTAATAGTATTTATTACACATATGGTAAAATGTTAGAAACCAACGTTCTTTGGGTAGTACTAAAAAGAAGCAATTACATTTACACGTTGCAATGAGTCTCCACGACTCCAACTGAAGTTATTTTTGTGAGGATCAAAGCGATCGCGGCGGCACGTCAGTGACGTCACTTCCGGCAAGATGGCGGCGGCGGTGCGATTGTTTGATGTGCGAGTAATGAAGTGTGCCACCTCTCCCCGCTTCCTGACTGCCGGGTGTCAAGATACGGGCAATGATGACTTCTCTTTGCATATCGTTCAGATATAATACTTTGTGAATTAGACGCTTACGGTGAATTGTTTAGATTTTGAGTTGTATGGCTTTTCCTTTTGGGTTTTGTGACGTACTTATTTTCGACTGTTTTCTTTTGGTAGGTATGCGAGTTGGTTTGGTGGGCGAAGTACGAATGTTCGTTACGCAAAATACGCAGCGAATTCCATACAAATGTCAATTTCGACATTACTATTATATTTCACGTAGCGAATATTCGTACTTCGCCTAAAGTAGTTTGTATAATCTTGAACTGTTAATACATTTGTATAAATATGGAAATTGTATGAATGTGTCCAAACCCGTCGAGATAATTACCAACAGTTGATTAAATATTTATTTACCTACCCAGGTAAACTATGAAGAAACCATATTATAATAATTTAACCAAAGCTTCTGACTAAATAATTACAATCTGAAGCACACCACACTACCATATAAGATGCGACGTACACGTATAAATTTAAAATTTTCCACAGACGGTAAACATTTTTGAAGTGATAAACATTTTGGGACGTAATCTTTTAATCACCCTCTTTAAATATTTAGCTCTATGTGCAGTATAGTCTATTAAGGCCAAAGGGATGGGCCCTTTGGCCGTCTAAGAAACCAGAGTTTCGATACTGCTTTTGATGGAGCATTTTTTTACTCGTACGTTACAAGTTTCCTCGTAGTTATTACCAACGAAACCAGTCATGGAACATGAGTAAATTCAATGCGTTTGACACGAGCTTGCAACAGAACAAAAAGAAAACACTTTTTACGTACTTCCAGGCAAGTGCGGATTTGATGCCTTGCTGCCCTAGGCCTTTGCTTAGGCATATGGAAGATTGCCGCCCCCTTACCCCCTTACCTAAGAAAAAAAAAACTCATTTTTCCGCTCTTTGACGAGGCATACTCGGCTAATAGGAAAATAAGCCCCAAGAAATAAAATTTAAAGTTATCATTTGCATTAATAAATTAATTACTAATTAATTTAAGAGACGCGCCAAAAAGCTCATCAGCAATGAATCCCTGGTTCAGATTAAACTTCTTAGCCTTGAGCATCGGCGTAAAATTGCTAGTCTATCAGTTTTTTATCGGATACATTTCGGAGAGTGTGCATCAGATCTGCATAATCTAATTCCCTCCTCCCCATTTTTCTATCGGACTGCCAGAGCGGGCACGAAAAATCGACACCGCTTCATGGTTGATATTGTGAAAACCCGTACGAAGCGCTTTGATTCCACTTTTATTGTGCGAACTGCTAGTCTGTGGAATGCGCTGCTGGAATGGGTGTTCCCCGATAGTTACAATCTTCTGGGCAAGCGTGCTGCATCGTAGACCGCGATAGACCGCATCGCGCTTAACATCAGGCGAGTTGGCGGTCAAACGCAAGCCTATTACCGAGTTAAAAAAAAATTGCTTCAAACTAATAGCCCGACAGATGCACACTCTTACCTAGGTATACATAATACCGGTGTCATCAACTCAGCCGGCTTTAAATCCAATTTCATAACGGGGCCGTCATATTGAGTTGTTATATAGAACATAATCGCGTTACCCAGTCCACTAGTGGAGATTACTCGCTTTTTAATAAAGTTGCGCGCCGGTAGGGGGCGACAGTGGGGACATTTTTACACAAAGAGGATTACTTCGGCCACGTTTATCTGAACCTTACAGCTCGGCTTAGCCTTCTAAATGCGCTCTCGGTGGATGCGTGCGTTTTACGTGTCTATTACGCGCACTGTCTTCGTGGTAAGTCGCTTTTTGGAGATTATTTTTGAAGTGAAAACATGGAACTCGCGTCATCTTCACGCTGTACCGTGTATTTTAAAACAGGGCCATCTCTTGTAGAATAGGTGAATTACCACTTCAGTATTCACTTCTGACGTGCAGTCCTATGACAGATATGTTTCTTTATTTTGTAAAAGGATAACCGGTGGTACTTTTCCATGGTACATAAACGATTAATTTAATATCAGCATACTAAGCAGTCATAACTTTGGGCTAGACTGATGCATTTAGAAAATAATGATATTGAATTATAGGCTCTGAAAGGAGTCATCAGGCTTTTCAGGCCATGCACCTAACGTGGCTATGATCTAAGGAGCCTAAAATAAATCAATGAAATGATCTTAGGTCACACAAGTTTTACTCCCTAACAAAAACTATCTATTGTTTCAGACTATACGGAATCGCCATTGAAGTAAAGTTTGGGAAAAAGTCATAAGTATATCATTTTTCTGGGTTTCTTTATGGATTTTAATGACATTCATATTTTGTAAATTGCTTCTAAAACGACCAGTTACTTTTATTTTCTATTATATAATGGGCTTGCGCTTGGCCGATATTACTGTTTTTTTTTTTTGCAGTTATTGGTCTCCATTTATCCCTGAGTGTGCTAGTCTTGAAGTCTTGAAGTCTTCACGTAAGAATACCAACAGTGGCAAATAGGTACAATTTTAATAACTTATAAATTTTTTGTTTGGCTTTGTCTAGACATCTGGGCCCCGATTCTACTAAACCAATTGTTTTTCAATTGTTCATAAATTGCCTCAATTTTTTTACTTTTTACACTTTATCTATACAAAAAGTGTAAAAAAAAAAATTTGGAGGCAATTCATTAACAATTTAAAAACAATTTTGTTTTTCACTTTTGACACTTTATCTATGCCACAACTGTCAGTAGGGCAATTTTTTTGAAAAGCCATTAACAATTCAAAAACAATTGTTTTAGTAGAATCGGGCCCCAGTGAGGGTGTGGTTAAAAATAGTAAACACTAAAAATTGGAGCTGTCTAGTCATGCTGTCATGAGTATATACTTTTAGATTGATTTCTTATTAGATTTAAGCCTAACTGATATGACTCGTTTCCAACAAGGAAATCTGGCCTCAAATATTCACCTACCTACATCGCCAACTTCTTAGAATCATTCGGCCAACGGATTAGCCTCAATCTGACGAAACAAGGAGTCATCTGCGCAGCCGTTGAATTGGATAACGAGGGAGGAACGACACCAACAATGCGCTGGCCACGACACTCCAATTACCAATTGCGGCGATGCGCGTGCGTCGATGGGAACCGGGGTACCTCTTCCGGGGGGATGATGACCTGAAGACGTACCTAGGTAACATCTCTGACTATATTTATATTTTATTTGAAATCTAAAGTGGCGTATACACGCGGGAATAGTTGTCGTGAATAGTAAACATAAAAATCATTGTGTCGTTTTATATTGTGGCGTTATATAGGACGATATATACAAAAATATTAATTAACCTATCTATTATATCAGAAACTAAACTATACAAAATTTTATCAAAATTGATATAGTAGTTATATGGAGATACTTGGTAACAAACATTCACACACACAAACTTTCGCTTTTATAAAATTAGTAGGATAAAATAGCCTAACCCTAAGTGATCTCGATCTTACAATTAGAGATCAGTATTTTCCAATTTCACCACCAATATTTTCGTCACAGCACCAAAGTGTTGTTTTATAATTTTTGAAATAATACACCATTATATGTATTGTGTTTTACAAATAATAGCACTTATAGCTCGTGCTAGGATAGGTATATTCATCAATGACAAAATTCATCAACACCAAATTATTGTCTTTACTTTCTTATTCTTAATAATATAAGGTCGGGGGAAAAGTTTCTTCGTATTTTTTAAACAAATTCAAGACATATTTTTTTCAAGTTTAATTACATTTAATTATAATATATATGTGCCATTTTGTTCGATAACTTGTTGCCATCTTGTAGGTAGTGACATGATCCCATTGCTGTAGAATTTTTGGGACTTCTGATCAAAAAAATGCAACAAGTAGTTTTGACAGTCCTCTCTTGATGTTAATCTAACACTACCCAAAGAATTCTGAAGAGATCGAAACAGGTGGAAATCTGAGGGTGCAAGGTCTGGGCTATATGTTGGATGCATTAACACTTCCCAACCAAGCTCTCTAAATTTTTGCTGAGTGGCCAAAGATGTGTGCGGTCTGGCGTTATCATGATGAAAGACCACACTCTTTCTGTTGATCAATTCCGGCCGTTTTTTCTCAATTTCTTGTTTGAGTCTCATCTGCTGTTGGCAGTAGAGATCCGAATCGATGGTTTTGCCCGGCGGTAAAAGCTCATAATGAACGATGCCCTGCCAATCCCACCATACACACAGCATCACCTTATTACGTGTTAATCCGGGTTTCGCTACAGTCTGTGGTGCTTCACTGCCCTTTGACCATGATCGTTTGCGCACATTCTTGTCGTAGGTGATCCATTTTTCATCACCAGTGATCAATCTTTTCAAAAACGGTTCGGTTTCGTTACGTTTCAATAGAGAATCGCAAATGAGTACACGATTCATTTGGTTTCTTTCAGTGAGCTCGTGTGGCACCCAAATATCGAGTTTTTTGTATACCCAGTTTTTTTCAAATGGGTCAAAACTGTTTTGTGGTCAATCCCCAGTTCTTCAGCTACGTCGTAACTACTAATATGCCGATCTTGGTCCACTTTTTCAGAAATGGCATCGACTTTATCCGTAACAGGGCGACCAGAGCGAGCTGCATCTTTGACATCAAAATTCCCGGACTGAAAACGCTTGAACCAACATTGTGCTACTCTTGATGACACTGCATTAGGTCCATAAACGTCACAAATTTTATTCGCGGCGTGTGTCGCATTTTTCCCTTTTTTGTTATAAAATTTCACAATATATCGAATTTGTTCGTTAGATTCACTCATTTTATCGAACAAAAAAACAATTGAAAAATGGCGGGAAATTGCTTTTTACGTTTTGTATTCCTTTTTTAAAATGTCATATTTTTAATGGTATCAAAACCAGCCAGATACAAACAGTACAACGGATAAGATTTTTACTACAACTTTATACATACAAAATACGAAAAGACTTTTTCCCCGACCTATTATTTGTTGAATGTTTAAAAGTGCTTTCTCTTTTTATTCATCTTTCATGCAAAATCAAGTCAATCAGGTCAAGAAAATGACGTGTTTTTTTGTACTGAGATAGTTAAGAGCTATAATGTAACATAGAATACTTTTTATCCCGTGACAATCCTTCAAGAACCGTATACCTTACGGTTCTTGAAGGATTGTCCAAACCGGTTACACCGCGGGGTGTATCTAGTAGCAAATAATGACAGCAATTATTCCGGTATTCAAGTCTACTTAACATAAACAGTTCCAAATGAAAAAGATAAACACCAACAAGCCCACGGTGGTCCCATATGAATATCAATTTGTTTGCCTCCACGACAACGTCATTAAATTAGCGTTCAAATTGAATCACAACTGCGACAACCTCGCCCGCGCCGGTGCGACGTCCCGCGAAACTTTTCCTCCTATTAATTCACAAAGCATCTCCTCCCAGAAACCTCATTCTAAACTGACGCTTACATCCCAACCCCCAAGATTCATCTTCCCCTGCCGTAAACGTAAGTTTGTTCATTATTTTTACATGTCATTGTGCAAGTGACGTGGTAGAGTACAGCTCAAAAATAAACCCTAAGCAGTGTTATTAAGCTCGCTATTGCATTTAATGCGTCAGGAGGGTTGTATCTGGTGAAATTATGATGCAGTCTTTATTCGTGAGCCGGCGGGAGCGGTTGCAGTAATCACCGCGTATCTCCATCCAGGGGTGGGCTATGAATGGAGCCCTAATGAACTGGATTTAGGAGTTTTTGTGCCGGCGACTCGTCAGCTCTGAGGTGCAGCCGAGCAATTATGACGGACTAAACAAACGCGCTTCGGATCGTACACGACCTTTCAATTACTGACTCTACTCCTTTGCTATCAACTTCTTAGTTCCTTGACTAGTTAGTAAAATGTTATTGGCCTCACAAATGTTCATAGCTCTTTGCTATTCGTCAATTTTTTATTATTTCTATGACATATATATGTTATTGAGTTCGAATTGAATAATTCACAATCAACATTTATCAACATTAAAAAAAAAAAAACAATTTTAACGTTACCAATTAGTCAAACCACTGAATACTGAAATGAGAACCTAAAGACGGTTACAAAAGAATTTTTATTCGTCTATAAATTGTGATGGAAACTACCTATACCTACATATATATATCTCAATCTGAAAAATACAATTAAAGTTTCATAGAGGTTTGCTTAAGAGCCCGCTCACATTTTCTGACGAATAAAGCAACCAAAACTGGATTCTTGGCGTTCTGATTCTATCAAAAAGAAAGATTTATAGATCTTTAAATTTCTACCTGTATTTTTTATTGAAAATAACGGTTCAAATTTTAGAAAAACTACATATCTCAACTCATCTTATTACTTCCAAATTACTCGTAAAACTCTCAGAGGAAAAGTAGATAATGGATTTCGTTAAATTACTGACATAAAATAAACAAATTTTATGTTATGGTTTACTTGTTTTATATTCGGTTTCAATTACGGTTCTTTATCGTTTTATGCCTGCAAATTCAATTACCTAAAATTTTACGATTTGTATTACGGCTCTTAAATAAGAATTGAGCTTCTAAATTTACTCTGAACTGCTTTTCTTCTGTCCTCAAACTACACAGCGACAATATTGAAACCAAGCGGCTTCTCTAAGAGGTCAGCGATCGATGGCTCGCCTGATGGGCATTTCTAAGCCGTACCTTGCCATTATGTGAAAATCTGAGGACCTTCTTGGAACATCCAATCGCTGCTAATCTTCTTAGAGCGAAGCGAGCGGAATTATTTGGAATCTAAGCACCTAATATGCTTAGATAATAAAAGGTTTCCCAATTGTAGGAGCTTTGTTGTCTGTCTCTTTCGTCGTAAGTATTCTTATTTTATTGGGGCAGTTAAGATTAGATGGTCGGATATGGCTGCTTGAGTATCTAAATGAATTTTGGTATAACTACTCAGTATTGCCAAATTATTAAGGTAATTACAAAAAATAATATTCAAATTGCTTGCTCCCATTTCAAATTACAAGTATTTCCCATTTTTGAACACCACGTCATTCAGGTGCACTTAGAGTTACCATAGTAATTTAAAATTATAGCATGCCTGTTTATAAAAATGCTTGTCTAAAGTAAATCGTGGTAAAATCAAGTAAATCATCATCATCAGCCAGAAGATGTCCACTGCTGAACATAGGCCTCCGCCTTTAACCTCCACACTGAACGACATCCTGCCATCTGCATCCACCGGATGCCCGCGACTCTCACAATATCGTCGATCCATCTAGTGAGAGGCCTACCTTCGTCTTCCTTACTGCGTCTTCCGGTTCGTGGTCTCCACTCAAGAACCTTTCTTCCCCATCGGTCATCAGTTCTTCGAGCGATGTGGCCTGCCCATTGCCACTTCAACTTGCAGATTTAAATAGCTATATCGGCGCTTTGGCGAAAAAACCAGTAGGTAGGTACCTAATGGAAAAAAAAACTTCAGTTTAAACTGGTAACTAAACTTGATGGCATACGTGATCTGACTTCAATAGTGGCGGCAAAAAGCTATTTATATCCAATATGAAACTCCTATTATCTACACGCATCTAAAACATATGCACAGTTACCTACACTCGCTAACAATATCCTTTACTGCCAAGAAGAATCAAGTCTTCAAATAGCTGCGTTTCACAACAGCTTTTCTGCTTGTAAAGATAAGGTGCTGTTTCCGTTGTAGGTATGGAAATCGGCTGTAAAAGATGAGTCTGTTCTTATTTATTTACGACGGTGCGGCGAGCGAAGTGGAGCGAAGATGATATGAATGATAAATGACCCTCTGAACGTCCCCCGCCTCCCGCTACCCCTTCAGTCCCCCTTCACACGTGAACTCACGACGGCGAAGTATTCCCATTCTGGTAAGTAGACCTTGCCTGACTGAACTTTGGTGATAAACTCCTTTTACTTCCAAAGACACGTTTGGATTACATTTCTTAAATGAACTTGTATTAATATTGTAGTTATCATATAATTTAGTTGTCATGATAATAACTCTACACTGAATTTAACCCTCAAGGGTATCTGAGACACAGTTAAGGACATTCATTGTTACCCCGGCACCATGCATTTTAGTATATAGCACGCCTTCGTAAAGTTTAACAGTTAGATACTTTGGAAAGCTAATAATATATAACCTAACTAAGGAAACTATAGGTAGGTAATAGCTAAAATAAGGCTCTACGTAATCTGCAAAGAAAATAATACTTCCACAGGTTTCTTATGTATACAAATAAAACTAGTAAATAGCCAACCGTCACATCAATCTCAACGTCTAGCCGGGAGTCATCGGAGCTAAACGGATTTTTTTCAAGCCAATAGCCGTGCATCAACACGCGTGACGCGCCGTGCGATTGGCCAACACTTTTTGTTCCATTTTCGAATCCTTTGTTTTTATTGGTTGACACTTAGCTAAGACAAAGGGGCGATGCTTTGTGTGAGTGAGATTTAGTTGGAGTGTGCATGGTGTCTGTCTGTGTGCGTTAAGGAGTTGGGGTTTCCTGTTAGGTATGTACCTAAGGCGAGGGATGGCGCGGGCAGGTCATGTGTATGGTACGTGCTCGGGCTCCTGATTTTGATGTAGGTAAGGCCCTCCGTCCTACATGTGAGATGGAGCGGACTTATTTTCATTTGGTCGATGTTCACAAACATAGACTTTGATACTAGTTATTTATGGAACATATTAGAGATGGTTAGGTAGGTATATTCTAGAATAATAGTAGAGTCGTGTTCTCTTCTTATTAATTTCATAAGTTTTTTGTGATTCTGTGTATTAAAGGAGTTAATCAAGTTAATTTCTAAATTAAACTGTGTATGAAAATTATTTTACTGATAGAAAGCTATACTGTCCGTGAATGGCATTTGACGATCGATATGGTTCGGTGGTAGGGTAGCAGGTCTGTTTTATAAGTAAGAGGTATCCGCCTCGATTCCTTGCCAGGCAGATGTTTGAACGAGGAATTCAAATATGTATATGCTATGGGTCTGGGTGTTAATTGTCAGATAGTTCGAGTCTTCCTTTTAAAAATATTGGTAAATTTCTCGCGACGTTTTGAACATACTATAATGACCGTGGTCACGAGCTGATATACAAGTACGTACCTATTTTTACCTATATAAAATATTGCGTGATAAATCCCGATAAACATTAAAACATGTGTTGAAATCGTGAAAGTAAAAAAGGTCCGTTAATCCATATCTATAGAGTCTAGGAAACCTGTCCTTTAGTTATGCACGATCATACATATAGGTACATAAAAAAATACCTACACTTGGAATTGATAATTCTCGTGCGATCGTGTTTTGCTCATCGTCGCATTAAAAAAATACAAAACTACCCTCCGATACTTAACGCCATAAAGTCGCAAGAACTGAGTTAAAAATAATTCCCGTTCACCTCCAGACAGGGTTCTATGATTAATGAATGGGATTATTCAATTAAAGGCCCGCCAGGTGACGGAAGGGGGACTTCAGGTGACTATACGTTTGGTCACTAGCACACCTATCTACTTTCTGACCACCATTCCTCAAAACTTATAAATATAATTTGGAACCTCGACTTCTCGGAAATTTTCTTAGTGATTTAAATGTTAAAAAAATAGGCTTGCGTTTGACCGCCAACTCACCCGTGTCAAGCGATGATGCGGTCTACAATGGAGCACGCTTGCCTAAAACCGATTAACTCATGATTTGAAGACACCCAGAATTGTCAAGCTTGTTCACAATGATGAGTAGAATGACCTCCTTTCGGCTTAGTATCGCTGTTCCTTGCAACCCTGTACAAGATCCCTAGTAGACTCACAGACTTTTAATACAGAAACAGACCGAACATGTTTTTTACAACTACATTCGCAAAAACAGTTATGTTTGCATCCCTCTCGATAACACAAAAATTATATATTCGTATCTCTTTTTGTTGTAACGTTGCAACATAATAGAAAAAAATTAGCATGTGGTACGGTGTTCCAAGTTGCCATTTTGCTAAGCTGACAAAAGGCTGACAGCGAAAACCACGGCTTGCAAAAATTACCTAAAATAAAATTTATTTTTACATATTTGGTTTAAAAGATACGAAAATACTATGGTGAAGTGCAATGTCCTCATGTGTTTTAATTCATCTCATAAGATGCCACCCGGTATAATGTTTCACACGTAAGTTTCGTGTGTTATAATAGAGCTTATTTTGAATTGCTATTTTTTCTTGTTATTATTCATAAACTTTACAATTTGAAGGCTTGGGAAGATTGTGTTTCTTCCAATTTCATAAATGTACAAGTTTGGTGTGTGTAATAAAAGTTAATAAGTAGTTTTCCTTAAAAAATTCTTGATTCGATCATTGTTTGGCGTTTGAGGTACTTAGACATTGTCCAGGGAACGTATTCAGTAGTATAATTAAAATAGTATAAGTTATTTTCTTTACGTTTACGGTATTTAGACATTGTCCAGGGAATTTATTTCAGAATCAGAATTCGTATTTCAGAAGTATAATTAAAATAGATGACTCAGCTTGATGTGATTATGAAGACATGAACCTTTTTCATTAATTACTAGCTGCTTTTCTTAAGCAATGTAAATAAAGTACCTACTTACCTATTGTGGTTCATGTCATATATATACGTAGTGATCTAGATAGTGTAATTAAAGGGTTATTTAGACACATTTCATGTAACAATTTTTTTTTATTACATTTTAGATTTTCCCAAGGATGAAATGTTGAGAAACGCATGGTTGAAAAATTTGAATCGAGAAAATTAGCAGCCCAGTGCGACAAGTTTGTTGTGCTCAAAGCATTTAGAGGCACATTTGTTCGACCGGACTGGTTTCCGTACAATCCTTGCCCGAGGTGTAATGCTTATTGAAACAACAGTTTTCAATGATCAGTCGCTATCACTATCATGAATCTCAAGTTGTACTACATTATGATAACTTGCATGTAATAATTTTCAGAGCGATAACTTACCAAGTGAAAAGAATGCCACAAAAAAGTGTTACTAGTAAAAAAAAACTGCGGGAGCTGCAGAATACCTCATTTCCATCAAATTCAGATCCTGCAACCACATGACACATCTGGCAAATTGTTTTATACAATAATAAATGATTTGACTTGGTCTGGTGTATTTGAATATTAATACCCAATGGGACCATCCATAAATTCCGTCACATAAAGAGGAGGGGAGGAGGGGTCGACGAAGTGTGACTGACAAGGGGAAGGGAGGGGTCGTAAATTTAGTGACGTCACATTTCAGATACAATCTAATAGTATCTGTTAGCACTATTATAAAAGAATGTCCTTGAGTCCGGCCCGCGTTTTGCAAATGTTTGCGTGTAATGTATATGTAGTGTATTTTGCATCAATATTTCTGTGGCTTGTTGGGTCTGCTTCTGTATTATATGTCTGTGAGTAGACTTCAAATTAATGCATCTCGCAGACATCTAAATTTGACAATCTCGTTACAGTGTCTGAGAATAGTTAATACTAGTAACCTAGCACCTCCCTGTTATACCCGCTGCTTATCCTACAGAAGTCATGACTTTTTCGAGATACAAAGAAGCCTATGTGTTAATATTCCGAGAAGGTATTCCAACTCTAAAATCGCGCCGTACGAGCAATTGTGGGAGTAGACCAGGAGACCCACGCAAAACCATATTTCAAGAGCTTAGGAATTCTTACGCTGCCATCAGTAATTATATTGCAGGTGGCAACATATGTAAGAATAAACCTAGGCTCTTACGAATTGCGTGGTAAGTACCAGAACCAGCCCACACACACAGCGGGTCATCTCGTCAGCATCAAGCGAACGCTGACCAAGTCGGCCAAACTTACTCATGTCATGGGCCCCGACGTGTACAACCACCTCCCAGAAATAGTCACTGCAGCTCCTAGCCTACAATGTTTTAAATCACGCTTACAACGTTGGCTTGTTGAGCAAGCATTCTACAGTTACGATGAATTCTATAAATTTGTATGCTAATTTTACCTACTTAGTAGTATTTTTAGAATGATTTATTATTATTAATTTGACATGTAAATTGGCTTTATGAATAAAATGACTATGACTATGACTATATTCTAATCCGTTCAGTTGTCATGGAGTTCTGTGCGAACAAACACATACACACCCCCCTACACACAACCTTTCGTATGTATAATATAAGTGTGATGACGATCAAAATCTCTATCTATTTAGTGGTAGAAGTTACTGTATTTTATTTCACACTGTTATTGCCGTCCGAGGCTAAATAAGTGGTAACTAAACAGAAAGGGGTTTTATATTTATAGATGAAGTGGGAGGGAGGAGAGTAGGTACGTAGCGGTTGATTAGTTTAGCTATGTTTTGTATTGATAGGACTAGCCGTGTTATGTCTGTTAACCCCCCATACAAAAAGAGGGGCGTTATCAGTTCAACGTGTGTATCTGTATATTTGTGTAGGTATCCGCATATCCGTGTAATTGTGTATTTAATGTCTAAAAAAATGTAAACTTGTTAACTAATAAATTGTTTAACACGCACTTGTACGCAGCTCAAATACGACCAGTCATCTCGTACCTATAGTTTTATGTTAGTTCAGTATGAACATAGCGCTCGGCATGAACGTGCTCCGATGGCCCTCGAGGAGTTCAAGTGGCTGTGAGGACCATCTGCCGCGGAGGGCCACAGACGTGTCAATGTCGCCCGCCACCGTAATAATCAATAATCTATGCAGTAGACTGTTAATTATGGATTTTTTATTTAACAGATTAATAAGAATATGTATTTGTAGAACCACCGGAGGATGGGCAGCAGCGTACCTAATAGTACACGGTGAACTTACTGCGATCCCCAAGCCACCTGCCAAGCGTGGGAATAACAGCAACACCCCTCTCTATGAGGGAGGCCTTTGTCCAACAGTGGACGTTAATTGGCTGATGATGTGTGATGTGATGTGTGTATTTGTATTTGTTTGCATGAAGAACGATATCCTGAAAGTCCACTATCCACCACCGTCCATACCCACAAGGAATACATGTCTACTCTACTTCCACTTACTACTTACTCTACTTCGCCGAAAGTTGTCTGGACCGCTTTTAGGGATAAAACGGCCATTTGCGCCTATGGTTTTTTACGTTTGCCCACCAACTCACCTGATGGAATGTTTAATGTTGTCTTCTTGTAAGAGGTTCCTTTATATGTCAAGTGTTGTTGTATTAGGATACAAATTAATACAACGCTTTATTGACACCACACACTCACACACACACACAGAGAGAGAGAGAGAGAGTGTGAGAGAGTCTTTTGGCCTGTTCTAAGAATAGTTACTTAATGAGTTCGTATAATATATAGTCATAGTTATGGAACCCAAAGATTTTGTTATCTATCGTGAAAGTTACCTATTGTAATTGTTGCCTATCTTCTCTGAAGAAAAAAACTCTATATTTAGGTCACCTAAACACTATTTCTTTTATAAAAAAGTGTTTGGTTGGGAGTCCTAAAAACAGTCCATATCCATGTCAACAGTTTTTTTTTTTTTTTTTTTTTATGATACTGGTTGACGAGTCGAGCGAAGTCGCTCGCCTGATGGCTCTTCACGCTTGCCCATAACAGCTCAACGCCACTCAGAATTTTGAACTTCAACAGTTCAAAACCCTGGATGGCAATGCACTGCGCTCGTCACCCCGAGATATAAGATGTCAAATCTCTGTGTGCTCTGTAATTTCGCTGGAAACATTGTCCTTCAATCCGGAACACAGTAGTGTTTGCACACTACTGCTTGGCGGTTGAATAACTGGCAAAGGTGTGGTACTTCCCCAGGCGGACCCCTGAAAAAGAGTCCTACCACTACAGTTGGGTGTCCATGTGCATCTCGATGCTTACCAGTTAACGTGCCATCCAAATATTAGATCCGTGTATGTATAATCCACTTTAGTTCTAGACTTATGATTATTTCCGGTTTCCTGGAACATAATTTTGTTGGCTCTGGGGACAGTCTACTATTTCTACTTAGTCTTCGCAATTCACCCGAAAGAATCATAATATAATACCTATGTAAAGTTTGTTTAATTGTTGATTAGTTTGTTTGTTTCACTTTCAAATGGATCGATGTATTTTTTTGCATAGAGATAGAGGGCCAGAGATAGTTTAAAATTATATGTTTTTTAATTTAATATTTTTACCCCCAAAATATTTATTAACAGTTCCTAAGGAGTATTCACTCTGGTGAAAATGCGGGGTAGAGCTATATAGTTTGTTATAAGTAAATCCGGAATATTTTACACATGCTATCGAAAATAAAGTCTCGGAGGAAATCAGCATGGAGCATAGGACTTCTACGAAAAATTAATTAATTTTATCGAAGCGTTGATAAAATTAATGATTTTTGTTCAGTTCCAAAGTGGGGTACTAATCTAGCGGCCCCCCGTTAGGTCAACGTACGACCTTTTTTTGACCTGTCAAAATTTAAAAGTACCTATACCTTTTTGTTTTATTTTGTTATCCTAATAGATAGTCATGCATAAAAATAGATAGCATGTCATGATAGCAAAGGTTGCCTGGAAGAAATCGCTTAAGGCGATAAGGCCGCCTATTATACTGCCGGTCTTGTATTATTTTTTAAGTGACTTTTGTATTTATTTCGGTGTATAATAAAGTGATATATTATTATTATTATAGTCAAAGACTGAAAATAAAAATGACACCACAAAAATATTTTCGTGTATTTTTGCGAATTTACTTTATAATTTCAATTTTTTTATCTCACTGGAAAACATAGATAGATAACTCTTTATTGTTCACACCTGAAATTACATACAAAAGACAATAATAACTTAAAACTAGTGAAAAAGTTGGCGGCCTTGTCGCTATAAGCAATCTCTTCCAGACTCTACATTTAGTGTTACACAAATCTACCAAAGATATTCGCCAAAGAACCAGAGTCACCGACATAGCTATTAAAATCTGCAAGTTGAAGTGGCAATGGGCAGGCCACATCGCTCGAAGAACTGATAACCGATGGGGAAGAAAGGTTCTTGAGTGGAGACCGCAAACTGGAAGACGCAGGTTTTGCCGCTAGCATGCTAGGTACGGTGCCACTTGATAGAGTGCTTGAGCATTTGGATTGTCTATAGACCTTCAACGGCCTATGGGCAGTCTAACTGTTTTTGCAGTGTTAGCGCTAGCTTGTATTTCGTTTAGTTAATAAAGGCATTTAAAACATTTTAGATCTATAAATTATTACAATATTTGTTACTTAATAAGTTATCGGTATCCCCTTGATTATGTTAAAGTAATAGGTACTAAGTATAGGTAACGTTAAAGCTATTGCTAGTCAAAGTTGTGTTTAAATAAGGCACTCACTGAGTCATCACCCCAAAACTAGAAGCTAGGTCTGTTACGCTAGCCCTGGTGGCGGGTAAATATAATATGGCATCTGTATCCCTTGCCTGTAGTAAGAGATGGGTTAGATGGATGAGGATGGTCGAAATTGAGGCTCTGATCATCCACCCAAGCGAGCTCCGGGAGAAGACGACAACATTATGTACCGAGGTTGTCTAAGGCGGAAGAACCAAGATAAAACGCAGTTGTCTCTGGTGGAGCCGTAGCGCAGTGCTGAGGTGAGGACTCCGGTGCGTTTCTCTGGAGATCCTAGAGCTTTTTTGTCAAGCACTAAAGATGGTCACTGGAGTGAGGTTTTAGCGGGTATTTTCCCCCATAACCTGGCTGCACCTCAATCTATTCGGGTATTTTTAGAAGATTCCCCCTCGAGAACAAAAAATTGTAGCTATCACACACTATTGTAAAAAAAAATATGCGTAATCCAGCGACAAAAAAAGAGTAAAGCGACCAAGACCAAGAGACAATGAGTAATTTTTTGTTTATGTTAAAGTAGTAGGACAAAAAAAATTATTTGGAACTTTTAGGACGATGACGAATTAATTTAATATTCCTTACAAAATTAAAATGTATAAACTGCTTACCTTATTAATGGATTTTCCCCAGCTCGCCACATTACAACCCATAAAATACGAACTCTGAAAATTTTCTCCCTTCCCAAAGGATAAACCGAAAATCGTTAGACTGGTTAAAAATTGTTTTTCCCAAACAAAACGTCCATTACGAACTCTCAACCCCATCCCCTCGGTATTATAATAAATGGCACAATATAATAATAACACAAAGTTAAACGCGTTTTTATTTTCCCGCTGAAACTTTAGTGCCGCTCTGGTGAACAAACACGACGCCATACTTTCGTCATTTTCTGGCGCATTCTAAAATGGCGAAAGTTATGATATAAATTACATTACATTTATCAAATGTTTCCGTTATTTTTGAGGGTGATGTGATAATAAAGCTCATCATCAAGTGCTATCTTCTTATTGAAGTTTAGATATCAAAAGGCAAAACTTCTTGCGGTCCCATGATAGCAAAGCTAAGCTAGGTGTATCTCTAGACGACGGACATATTCAAGAATACAATAGGGTATTTGACTATATTAAAAATATAAATAATACTGGTGTAATCCTAGAAGATTATTATTTTAAAAAAGTATTTAATTATTAAAAACTAAAAAATAAACTCCCTTGTTTTAGAAAAATACATATGAAAATATGTTTTTCACTTGACTTGACTGCAAACGCTCTATTTTATTTTATTTTTATTTATTTATTATATACACAAAACAAATTACAATCATACAAAACAATATCTTAAAAAAATAGGTTCAGACCTGGATTGTAATGTTAGGCGAATGTCCTTATGTCGTCACAGAAAAGTATTTAGAGGCTACAATTTTATGGCGAGAAAAACTCATTTGCTTATGTGACGTCTCTAATGTCATGTGACCCCATAAATTTCAAAGGTAGCGTTTACGCGGTAGTTTAATAATTTGAATTAAGATCCGCCATTTAAAACACAAATACTGAAAATTATGAGCATTAAATCACAAGACTGCTTTATGTTAATGTAATAAACAATTTAAGATGGTTTTGTAAAATCAGTCAAATACCCTATTGTATTAGATTATCATTATAAAAAACTTTTACTCCGGGACCAGTCCTGAAATCGTGAAAAATATCAGCCGTTCCATACATTTTGTTGAGTGTAATCACATTTTTTTATGAAACAACTGTTTTTTTCTTATTTGAAAACAAACACATAAATGTTGTGTACATAAAAAAATACTCCAACATGTCGACAACCGACTCCGTGTATGCTAGCGGACATTTTTGTTTTACACACGGAGTTTCCCCGCTTACGAAAACATTACCCGCAAATCCTGCGGGAGCAGCTTTGACATTTGAAAACACGGTAATCAGTGTTTTCTACCTGGGAACTTGCTTGAGTCTGGTATGGAATAAAAAAATAAAATATTTGTTTAGATAAAGGTACCCTCAGTGTTTTCCAATACTGGAATGAACTAAGGCCAATATATATTTATATCTCTTTAGGGGTTTTTTAAACGAGCAAGAGCTTTTATTAACTAGACAAACTACAAGCTGACACTACAAAAACAGTTAGACTGCCCATAGATCGTTGAAGGTCTAATGACAATCCAAATGCTGCATCGAACTTTTTACAAATTTATTGCAACTATGAGAGCAAATAAATGATTGGACCGAGATTCCCCTGAACCCTGTATAATTCTGGTAATTCCGAACGTATTAGAATGAAACTGGGCTAGACTGATCAAGAAGACACTCGTCTATAATGACGCCGTCAGCCTAAAATAAGATCGCAATATATTCATAGATTCAGTTTCACTCCCATTCAAAAACTATTCGAGTTAAAAACCAACATCCTTATCGATTATTCATATCGAATATTTTACAATACAATACTTGGCTAATGAATTGATCGCGTGCAGGGGTGGCGCGGTGACCTCCGGGTGCATTCGGATGCATTAGCAGCGCTTCCGGCTGTGCCACCCCTGACTTTTTACAATTTTCTTTCGATATTTTCTGGAATGAATTCTCAGTATTGTGGTGTGATTTTTTGTAGAAAATATTCAACTTGGAAACAATAAATAATTGTATCTACTAGAAAAAATCAGACCTTCATCGGATTTCATTTTGCTATCGCACATCTAAGTCTACACTAGTATTTATATTGGTCAGTATTTCTATATCAGAACTTTATTTTGTAAGATCGAAAAATCGACATGCCGTACTGCTTTAGTACAATTAAATAGGTGAGCAATTAAAAGTTACAATAAATAAACTTGCCATTAAATTATTAAAAGTTTTCATTAGCCCCAAGGCGAGAAATACTTCGGTGCGGCAACGAGTGACGCGGGTAGACCTTAACGATAGAAGGGTATTTCCTCTTCCTGCGGGGCCGGGAGGTGAGGGGAGAGAGGGCCGGTCCTCTTTGTGTAGCGATAACCGGAAGCCAAGGGTTCGGGAGGGTAATGTCAACTGAGGTATTTTTGAGCTTCTGCGGGATGCAGTGTTGATTATTATGATGAGGTTTTTTACTCAGTGTTAAAATTTAATATAGAATTAGTTTCGAGTCGTTTTTTAAATATTTATAGCTGTCAAGTAATATTAAAAAAATATGGAAAGTGATGGCGTGTATTATGTACCATCGAAACAACTAATATACATACTCTTTGCAACACTAGCTGTGTTGTTGCTGATTTACCGCCCAGTTAAGCAGGATAAGTGCGCTTTAGTGCATTAAGACGCTCCATGTTAAAGCTCGGGGGAAGGTCATTCCACACTTTGTAGGTCTACGGAAGAATGAACATTTTTTCATTAGGTATATACCTTATAAAACAGGATTGTATGTATACAATAGTAGTTAAGGGGCAACCAATAACTATTGCCGTTGAACAAGATTAGATCATCTTCGAAATCACACATATTTTTTTGGGTCCAAACAAAGAGAATAATTAAGTATTGATAATTAAACACATACTTTTACATACCATTACCAGCACAACAAAAACTGCAATACTAGTAACGCATCAACACATTTTAGAAGCAACGAAGTTAAAAACCAGTAGCACCATCGTAAAACCGACCAATCCGCTGCAATCGCGAACTAAACGGCTACTTTTAGTGCGAACAAAAATAATTTTAGTTGGAACGAGTGCGCCGATAATGGCTACAATTTCCGACTATTAGTCGGGCGATTTTAGTGGGCGGAGGATTTTGCAGGACACTTGATAAAATGGTGATAATAAGACTACTTTAGGTAATAACGGGATATCTTTTCATTTGCTCCTGCGATTGGACCACGCTATGTGAATGCTAGTTGAAAGAACCAAGAATGAGTGTATTATCTACATATGTAGCTAAAATAGCTACATATTTATGTAGATAGCATAGCTGTATGAAAATTCGTTATTTCATTTGGAATTCGTTAAATTAAAATTCAAAATATATTTTTTTGCAAACTGCAATAATTGTATGTTTGTTGTTTAGGTCAAATCTTGCAAGATGAATTAGAAACCTCTATGTCAAATTATTCTTAATTATTCGGATTTTTAATAATAGATATTAATTATTCAGAGTTGAATTTTTACATGTTGGGTCTTATCTTACATTTGGTTGGTTATACTGACAATGTATTTTTATGGTAAGCATGACTTGAATCGATATCCAGGGAGAGCTCCAGATAAAGGAACTCTTCAACCGTAAACAGTTCAGACACGAAAAATTGTATATACGCATTTTATTATGATAGCCGGTTTTAAGTTTTACTATGACATGGTTGCTGCACTCAGGGTTGGGTCCTGACTAGTAAACTCCTCAATGGTTAGCAGCACAGACATAAAATGTTGTATACGCATTCAATTATGATTAAGACATTTTCATTATATGTATTACATTGAGATATCATCAGCATCATCAGCCAGAAGACGTCCACTGCTGAAAATAGCCTTCCCCCTTTAACTTCCATATTACGTATATGAACGTAAATGATGTATATGTACTTAAATTTACTTCAAAGTTTTTTATACGCTACTTAACGCTGACACACGCACACGGCGAATCTTAATGACGCGGCGCGCGCGACTATCGCCCTGCAGGGCTAGCATGCGCACCGCGACATAATCTTGTCGTCACTGTGTCGAGCGAGAACGCAACAAGGTGCCTACGGTTTCATAAACGCCTGTCTCGCTTTAGCACGATAAAAAAGTCGACTAAATTCATGCTAGCCCTGCTGGGCGCACCGTGAAGTATCGTAGCGGCCGGGTGAAGGGGCGCTCGTTTAGTACGTCATTCGATTTGAGAGATTGTTTAAAGTAGAACTACTGCTTTAGCTCATATATCTACTGTGTCAAGGGCTTTGAGACGAAACTTATTATCGAGTAACATCAAGATTACATGTGTGTAGTAAATAATTGTTTCTACGGTAAAACTTATATTCAAGTTTTACCGTCAGTCGCGCGCGGTGCTGCATAGCGAGTGCACGAGACATCTTATTTTAATTGCCTTCGACTTATATTTTTACTGCGGTTAGTGCGTGTTGCATCAAAAATGGACGAGGTCCAACAAGGACCTCGTCACAAAAGCGATATGAGTGAAGACGAAACGTCTGTGGCAGGAAGTTTTAATTTTATACAATCGAAGAATCAATATTGCGAGAAATCTATTAATAGCCCCGACTTGTCCCTTATCAGTCGGCCGAAGGCGCTCAAGCGTTCGAGGAGCGATGTTGTTGACGACGACGGATTTACGCTGGTCCGAAGAAATGGTAAACAAACAAATAGAACGAAGATTATTAATGAGATATTCGAAGTAAGTTTCTCATCATTTGAGCTATTACCTAAACAGATAGGGCTGGCAAAACTTCTCAAGACCGAGAATATCTATGATGCTATACAAATAAAGTATAAAAGCCCATATAGGGTGTTAATATTGTTTGATAAAAGAGAACATGCCGAAAAGCTATTACAAAATGAGAACCTTATAAAACTGGGATACCGTTGTCATTTGACGAGCGAAGTTGGCGTATCTTATGGGCTAGTTAAATATGTAGAACTAGATGTGGAAGAGGATGAGATATTAAAGGCTTTTCAATGCGAGCACCGCATTGTATCAGTACGCAGACTTAAGCGAATGGACGCATCAGGTGCATGGGTAAAAAGTGAGACTGTACGTTTTGGTTTTAAGGGTCCTACCCTTCCTCAATACGTAGTGGGTTACGACTGCAGGTTCAAAGTTGAGCCGTATACATTTCCCGTGACCCAGTGTGCTTCCTGCTGGAAATATGGGCATACAACTCGTACATGTCCATCTAAAAAAGTTGTATGTCCTAAGTGCGCAGAAGGACATGACAATTGTGAAGCAAAATATTATAAATGTGTCAACTGCAAAGGTGCGCATATGGCACTTGACAGATCATGCCCGATTTATGCAAAGGAGAGGAAAATACGCTCAATTATGTGTCAATATAATTGCACATATAAAATTGCTGTATCAAAATTAATACAAAATAAGCGTTTAGAGAATTACGAACACGTTATACGAGTAGATACACCACACCAGACAAGGAATATAAATGAAGAAGTAGTCAATACCCCGTTATCATATAGCCAAAGCATAGGGTCGAAGGTTGTACACGCTGAAGCTAGTATACACCAAGAAAATATAGAACACGAAATCAGCGAAGAAGACAGCAGTGAACTGTCTGTAGAAAGTATATTGGAAATAGGACAGACAAAACGTAGAAAAATTAAAAAGAAAAATCAAAAGAAGAAATTTAGGATGCAAGAGGAGAAGGGGAAAACGAAGTGTAATGTTACATTAAATACAGAGAATGATAGAGAAAAAACTAGGAAGAACAGATTCAATAGTATTTTGCGAAAGTCAAAAGAAATTGTTTTTTCGGATATAGGTTTTGAAGAGAAAGTGCAACAAGTATTGAAATTACTTTTTGAGGAATTTATATCCTTTATTGTAAACTCAGTAACTCACGGCGAGGTCCTTACTAAACTAGTAGGTCTCCTCTATAATGGATAGGTACAACCAAAATGTTAATGATATAACAGCGTCAGACTCTGTGGGTTCCACTGAGCAATGTTTAAACATTGCTCAGTGGAACGCGCAGAGTCTGGCGCCAAAGAAAAGACTCGATCTTGAACTTTTTTTGATTCAAGAAAAGATAGGTATTTGCATAATCAGTGAGACATGGTTTGATGATTGCGACACAAACATAAAAATTACTAATTATAATATCTATAGGCAGGATAGATCGGATTCTTGGGGTGGCGTGGCCATAATAGCACACAAATCTTTTAAAACCCATATTTGCTCAATAGATATAAATAATGCCGGCATTGAGTTTCTATGTGTCAAGGTTTTAAATTGTAAGCATTTGGAATATATCGTATCAATATATTGTACCTCTCCTGTGACAACTACACAATGCGACTGGGAAAACGTATTTTCTAAATTTTCTTCAAAAACTATAGTGGCTGGTGATTTTAACGCTCACCATACTAATTGGTCATGTAAAAATGATAGCAGAGGCCAAAAGGTACTTGATGCCTCTTTAGAACATAATTTTGTATCGCTCAACACTGGTGAAGCCACTAGGGTTAAATTAGTGAATGGAGCTTTACAAGAGACGTCACCTGATATTACTTTTGTTACTTCAGATATTGCTGTATACTTTAAATGGCAGGTAACCCGCGAAAATTTTGGTAGTGATCACCTCATTATCAAATATTCCATGCAATTTCGGAACGTCCGCAACTTTGTAAAACGCCTTAATTTCAAGTTAGCTAATTGGAAACTTTATACAGATTCCTTAGAAAATAATTTTGATAGATTAGTGGTAGATAAAAACAATCTACAATCTAATTACAATTTGTTTATCGATAAACTGAAATATGCAGCAAGTAAAAGTGTCCCTATGATCAAAATTAGTACAGACCCAACACAAACCTTTCAGCCTAAGCCTTATTGGTCTCCAATACTGTCTAAAGCAATAGCTGAACGTCGATTAGCTTTAAAAAAATTTAGACGCAACCCTACACCAAATAATTTAAATATTCTTAATACAAAAATTTCTGACGCACAACGAATTCACAGACAGGCACGTTCAAGTAGTTGGCAGCAATTTTGCAGTAATATAAACGATACAGTAAATTCATCGGACATGTGGCGTCGCATGCGCTGGATGAAAGGCTTAAAAAGAGATCGCATCACTGCCTCTAAAATTAAAAAAGAAGAACTATTGCGCAGCTTAACTCCCGATTTTGCTCAATCACAAAAGCCATTGTTTAGTTCAAAAAATACTAGTTTAGAAAGTAAATTTTCTATACAAGAGCTACACAACTGCCTTAAAAAGAAAGACACAGCGCCAGGACAAGATCAAATTACTTACTCAATGATATATCACTTACCTCCTGATGGTAAGTTGTTTTTACTGAAGATTTTTAATATAATTTTCAAGTACTCTTTAATACCTGACCAATGGCGGAATATCAAAATAGTGCCTATACCTAAACCAAACAGTAATAATGAACCACCTAAATTTAGACCTATTTCTTTAATATCATGCTTATGTAAAATATTCCATGCGATGCTATGTAAGCGAATAGAGTGGTTTGTTGAGTCGAATAACATTTTACCCCCGATCAATAGCGGGTTTAGGAAATGTCAGTCATGTGTAGACTGCGTAGTACGCTTAGTTTCAAAAATCCAAGTTGGATTTACAAATAAGCTGACTACTCTAGCTGTGTTTCTGGATGTGCAGAATGCATATAATGAAGTTCTTGTAGATAAACTAGTAGCGATATTGGATAGTTTAAACATTGGAACTCAAGTTTGTAATTATTTGTGGTCATTCTTAAGCCAAAGATGTTTGCAAATTCAAGATCATTTAGAGGATGAAGTTTTGACTAGATGGACTGGAAGAGGCTTAGCACAAGGTGATCCCATGTCTCCTATTCTTTTTAATATAGTTACTCATAGGATGTGTGTGGGCCTTGAAAACGTATCAGCACTACAATACGCAGATGATTTAGTATTTTTTACACAAAACAGAAACATTGAACGTAGTGCATTGTACATTCAAAATACCTTAAATTCAATCGTGCGCAGATTAGATTTATTGGGACTACAAGCATCTCCAACAAAAACACAGTGGTGTGGTTTTCAAAGGGGCAGAGGTACACATCTAATAAATTTAACCATAAATAACTGTCAAATTAAGTCTGTCGAAAATATTAAATATTTAGGTGTGTGGTTGGATAAATGCCTTTTATGGAACAAACATATCAATGAAACTCAAACAAAGACGATGAAGATGTTGAATATTTTAAAAATATTAGCAGGTGCTTCGTGGGGTTTACATCCCAAACATCTTAGACGAGTGTACATTGCTTTGATTCGCAGTAGGATTGATTATAGTGGCTTTATTTATGACACTGCAGCTAAATCACATTTGTCTAAACTTGATAAAATTCAAAATGCTGCAATGCGTGTGATAGGAGGTTTCATTCGAACCACACCAATACACGTTATGGAAAGTGAATTGTGTATCCAGCCGCTTTATCTTAGACGTCAATATCTAGCCACTAAATACTGCCTAAAGGTGCAATCGTTGTCTGACAAATTAACTATGTCCACATTTCGTGAGCTCTCAGCTCTGTCTAATTTAAGGTATTGGCAAAAAAAGAGAAAACCATTGCTTATAAAAGTGTTCAATGAAACTAAAGATGAAATTATGAATACCAGTGAACCTTTGAACATGTTTATATTAGATACTTGGATGTCGAATATTAATATGGATTTTGTTGCTACTGAAGTAGAAGGAATACAACATTCAAAAAACCACTACGACACTAGAATTCTTAAAACAAATTCAATACATATGTTAAATACTAAATATAAAGACTTTTATAAACTATATACAGACGGTTCAAAGACAAGTGATGGTTGCGGTGCAGGATATTACGTACCCAGTCGCAATGTGGAGGAGAAATTTAAAATTATGTCAGAGAAAAATTGTATTATGTCCGTGGAACTATTTGCAATCTCAGAGGCATTGTCTTATATTATAGCCACGCCGGATATAAAACAAGTCGTGATTTTAACCGACAGTCGCAGTGCTTTACAGCATATCGCTCGATGCGCTTCTAGTGCCAGAAGTGCTACCGTAGCATATGCAATTATAAAGAAAGTTTTATTTCTTTTAAATAAGGGCGTGAATCTGAGGCTGCAATGGATCCCATCGCACACTGGTATTCGAGGAAATGAAGTTGCTGATCAACTGGCAAGGGAAGCTAGCTTGAATGGAGCAGAAGTATACATTCTTCCAGAACAAACAGAAATTTTAGCTAAATACAAATATAAAATATATGAAAAATGGAAAGATAGATATTTAACGACATGTTCGGATAAAGGTATCTGGTATAGAACCTTGCAGCCTGAACTTCCTCGAATACCATGGTTCGTAAACAGCAACTTGAGAAGATGCCTTATTGTTATAGCTCATAGACTTCGCTCCGGCCACATGCCACTTAATAACTTTGAGCATCTGATGGGCAGAGCCGAAGATCCCACCTGCTCACTCTGCGGTACGCTAGAAGATGTTTCCCACCTTCTGGTCGACTGCGGACGGAGCGAGTCTATGAGAGAATATATGTTGCATGAGTACGGCGTAAACCCTCGAGATGTTGGCATGTTTCAAGGTATCCTAGCCGCACCCACGTGTGATGCGGCGAGGGCCTTGTATGCCATGGTCTCGGTCATATTAGATCAGCGTAGGGACTTTGATCCCTTTTGACCGTGTAAGTTGCCTTGTAAAACGGGGCTGGCATAATCGCATAGCGACTAAAGCCCCAAACAAAAATTAGATTAAAAAAAAAAAAAAAAAAAAAGTTTTACCGTAGAAACAATTATTTACTACAGAATTTGCCGAATCTTGGCGCAGTCAATGCTACTCTACGCCAACTGCTAGAGTACGAATAATACCTACTTAGCTAAAAATGTACTGCAGACCGATTGTTATAACATTTTCCTGGCATATTTTTTTAAACTATATTTTGTAGTTTTTCTGACATTGTTTTCTATGCTTTCTTAGTGCATCACTGTAGGGCATGTAGTGTAGGGCTCTTTTGCAGAGTCCGCCTGTAGAATAACCATACAGTTGCTTGTTATTCAACCGCTAATTAGTACTGTGCAAACATGACTGTGTTTTAAATTTAAACGCAATATTTCCAGTGAAATGCCTTGGCATAAAGATATTTAACATCTAATATCTCAGACTGACGAGCGCAGTGCATTGTAGCGCAGGGTTTTGTACTGTTATAAATTCTGGTTGGCACTGAACTGTTATGGGCGAACGTGGCGATTTACATTACGTGAACGAACTGCTCGTCATCAAATAGCATTTAAAAACTCACTTTTAAAATATACTTATGTTTTGTGCTTGTTGTCTGAATAAACTCTCAGATATTAGTTTTATGAATGCATTTTTTTGTGCTTTATTTACTTCTACTTATAAGTTTAAAAAATTTAAGGTTTGGATATTATCCTATGAATATATTATAATGTAAATCACAGTTAAAATATGCTTATTAACGGAATATTTACCGTGTTTTTTTTTTTTACATCTTTTTGATACCCTTTGGCCTACCGGAAGCATGGCCACGTCGGAAGCTACCGCTCTTGTGACACGACTTATCCATTTGTATCGCAATCTCTCATCCGACAATAGAAAAGGGTGAGAAAGTACTCTGTAAAGCTTTGATGTTATTTTACTTTTAAATAAATTGTTGGATAAGCAAGAATGCGTGAGGTTTAATATTTTTTAAATTGCGAGTACTTAGGTACTTACCTAGATCTGTACTCATACTATGAAAGTTATTATGGGCACATAGAGCGTCTTTTGTATCAGCTCGATGTAGCCTAAGACATTTTGTGCTAGGGTTTTTAACAAACTAGTCCCGGAAGACCAGTCTAGTGGTGCCGTGATGACATGTACAAATTTTTCGGAAAAACATAGCCAAGTTTAGTACTAAATTAAGGCTTGTAATATGCCCTGCAGTGCGCAGTGGGCTGAATGGGCTACCTATAATAATTATGATAATATTATATTTGGTTTAATACATTACAATACAACAATCCGTACCGTCACCTCTTTATCGCGAGTCATATAGGTGGCTCCGGAAAGTTGAGCGACCGCAAACCGTAACTTGGAGCGTTAAGTTTCGCGTTCGCTTGATTTTCCGCAGTCACATTAACTGAATCGCGTTTAAGAATTCACGATACGGACTCAGTTTAGCTCAGTGGAAGCACGTCTGCCTCATGTACAGGAAAGAGATCCAGGGTACCAATCCCGCCGGAAGCATGTTTGAATGTTGAATTTAAATATCTGCTCTGGGTCCGGGTGTCATTTGTCCGTGTCTTTGTGTCAACTCCATGGCTTCCTTGACACTGGGAATCTTACATATATAGATCAGGGAGTCTGAGTGTAAAACGTTTTATGTTATTATAATAGTAACTGCTACTTACCTAATGGTTATTATTTTACATTGGTTAATTGGCCTTTATGCAGCACTCCATCCATCATCGTTTCCAAAAACCAAACTCGAGTTTTCTTAACCAAATATTGTGAGTAAAATTTTCTAAATTCCAAGTTCACCTGTTCAAAAGTGCGACCGTGGCACTTCACCGTTAATTTCCATCGTTCCCGTAATAGTCTAAGAGCTAGCAACGTTTTCGAGAGAGAATTTCAGGTAGGCTAGTTTTTAGATATGCTATCTCTCTCACTCCCCCGGACGTCATACGGGCTATCTGGCTGGTGGTAGTGGTTGCGTTCATCAGTGCGCATCCTAAATGTCCAGGTAAAATATCGATTTTTCAAATCATTTTAAGAAGTTTTTTTTTTTATTATTATTTTTATTGAATTTTTCGCAACATGAATCTATTATTGCCAGACATTTTTATCGTTGTTTAAATTGTGCCAGACGCTAATTTTGAATTGAAAAATTATTATTTTTTTCAAAATATTTCAGTATGGCTGAAATTTTTATATGATGTTATTTAAGTATCTAAAAACCTAAAATTAATTTGCCAAACAATAATTCGATTGTTAAACCTTCAGCCAGACCGATCTAAAAGTGATGTGGTACCATTTTGCTTGGTCTAGGAATAGTTGTCGAATAAATTACAGAGAAAGAATTAAAAACTATTGAATTAATTGTGGATTAACATAGCATTAAAATAATTATTTATTTTTGTGCAAAATTAAGGTAATAATCAATCTCAAGGATGAAAGTAAACAAAAATTATATTGAATTATCTTGATAATTATCATCATCATCATCTTCATCACTGCTGTCATTTTCATTGTCATCGTCGTCTTTTGGATTATCAACGTCTTGTAAGCTATTATCTGTAAAAGAATGAAAATTTTTATAATCTTTCGGCAAAGAAATTTATTAGTATTTTATTTTCAATTTTTACCTTTAATGATAATGTCGGCAACTAATGATGGTAACTGCTCTCCAACAAACCAGATAAAATCATATTTATCGTCATTTATGGTCCAGCCAGAAGCTTGAGGTGATAGAGATGTTGGGTGTTGTAAATGAGCATTTCTCCAAAACTTTGTTACGTAACGAATTCGTAGTAAATGCTGATACAATTCAGCTTTGCATGGTGGTAGGCTTGATGGATCAAAATTACGTTTTTTTTTTTTCAAAATTATCATCTGATTTTTTAGACCGATAAGTGTTTGAAAACAGATGAAACCGAACTTCATTGACGTTCCAAGAATCACGAGCTCCGTAAATGTGACAAATAAACTTTTCTAAGATCTTAAATGTCTCATCCAGCAATTCTTCATCATCTGTTATAATATTTTGACAGGCTAATTGATACTCTTCTGATTGCTCTAACAGTTTAAAAGGTCGAAGTTTACCTTTCCGGAAAAAAGCTGGTGTGTAGTCGCATCCTGTTCTCATTAGGTGTTAATCGTTCTAACATTTGCAATCGGGCAGAAATTGGAACAAGTTCAGGAACAATGGCTTCAAAGGTTCGTCTTCTTTTTGCTGGTGGTGGTAGCATGTCGGACTGATCACTTCTACAATCGATATCATTTTCATTAGGAGCATCATTATCAATATTTTGACATTTACGGAGCTCGTGATTCTTGGAACGTCAATGAAGTTCGATTTCATCTGTTTTCAAACACTTATCGGTCTAAAAAATCAGATGATAATTTTGAAAAAAAAATTCGTAATTTTGATCCATCAAGCCTACCACCATGCAAAGCTGAATTGTATCAGCATTTACTACGAATTCGTTACGTAACAAAGTTTTGAAGAAATGCTCATTTACAACACCCAACATCTCTATCACCTCAAGCTTCTGGCTGGACCATAAATGACGATAAATATGATTTTATCTGGTTTGTTGGAGAGCAGTTACCATCATTAGTTGCCGACATTATCATTAAAGGTAAAAATTGAAAATAAAATACTAATAAATTTCTTTGCCGAAAGATTATAAAATTTTTCATTCTTTTACAGATAATAGCTTACAAGACGTTAATAATCCAAAAGACGACGATGACAATGAAAATGACAGCAGTGATGAAGATGATGATGATGATAATTATCAAGATAATTCAATATAATTTTTGTTTACTTTCATCCTTGAGATTGATTATTACCTTAATTTTGCACAAAAATAAATAATTATTTTAATGCTATGTTAATCCACAATTAATTCAATAGTTTTTAATTCTTTTTCTGTAATTTATTCGACAACTATTCCTAGACCAAGCAAAATGGTACCACATCACTTTTCACTTTTAGATCGGTCTGGCTGAAGGTTTAACAATCGAATTATTGTTTGGCAAATTAATTTTAGGTTTTTAGATACTTAAATAACATCATATAAAAATTTCAGCCATACTGAAATACTTTGAAAAAAAAAAAAAAATTTCAATTCAAAATTAGCGTCTGGCACAATTTAAACAACGATAAAAATGTCTGGCAATAATAGATTCATGTTGCGAAAAATTCAATAAAAATAATAAAAAAAAAAAAAAACTTCTTAAAATGATTTGAAAAATCGATATTTTACCTGGACATTTAGGATGCGCACTGATGAACGCAACCACTACCACCAGCCAGATAGCCCGTATGACGTCCGGGGGAGTGAGAGAGATAGCATATCTAAAAACTAGCCTACCTGAAATGCTTGTTTTCCCGACGTTGCTAGCTCTCGTACTATAACGAACTGCCTTCATCTATCATTTGCCCTCTAAAAGGGTGGACCGGTCTGACATCGATTGAAGCCTTTCTTATTTATTTCTTTATGCTCCGTTGGCGCCAAAAATACGCTGTGCTAGGTGACCTTTTAGGGTATGGCTTACTATGACCGATACGAGATGGTAATGGATTTTATATTGACATGTTTAGGTTTGACACTAATTTTAAAAAGCAATGACGATATTTTTCTTGTTAGCAGCGAGCACAAAAAAATACAAGTAATATTACTACAGCGAAAATATCAACTGATTTTTAGATCTATTGATATACTTACATAAAAAAAACACGAAAAAGTGTCCTGCGTTTTTACCGGTATATATTTATATTGATTTTAGAAATCATTATCATCATCAATTCAGCCATAGGACGTTCACTGCTGGACATAGGCCTCATCGATTTCCAAAAAGACCGATTGGAAGCGCCCTGCATCCAGTTTTCGTGCGGTCTCTTTTAGGTCGTCTGGCCATCTTGTGGGTGGAGGTTTTTAGCAATATCGACAAACAAATTTTTTATGCCATAGGTGGCAAACAATTTAAATTATATATAGTTAAAACCTTGTCTAATTTAACTAGCAATATGTAGGCTGAATGCACAGATTACCCAGATCGTCAGTATGGTTTACTTCTTTCTATTCGGACATTTTTGAGCACTGAAAATTGATGTTTAGTATTTTTTTGTATATTATCCCAATTAGGTCCTCATTTGACCACCAACTCGTCTGTTGGGAAGCAACGATGTGATCGAAGATGAAACACGCAAACTTCAGTCTCACCTTGAAAAGACCAGCAAAAGGCAGCAGGAAAACACTGGGTGAGACTGGCACTGGACTAGAAAGGATGGCGCCCTGAAGAAGGGACCTAACACCAACCAGCAGGCAAGGGACCAGCAGGGGGTGGAAAGTGATGGTGATTGTTTTTTTAGATCATGAACAGATTTAAAAATAACGTATTTAAATTACGGATTTACGTAATTCTCGTAGCGACTAGCTTGAACTCTTGAAGAACAAACAGTATTTCTATGCAGTAGCTTTTACGTAGAGTCACAAATTGTTGATTGCAGGTCATAGGTGGTTATTTACTGCACCTATTCGAAAAGACACAAGTATAAACAGCAATGCGAGCGGTCCAGTGCCGCTATAACCGTATATCTTGTCTTTGTCCGCTACTATTTATGGCCACCCTTATTTTTATTTTAATGCTGATGCGGACGGTGCCGCTGTGTCTCGACTACTTGATAATCCTTTGACACCCTGGTTAGTGGAGTATTTGTCAACTATAAACTATAGTTACTTGCTCATGGACACTAAACTTAAATAATACATAATTTACTAGAAAGTTGTGAATTCTCTTAGCCAATAATGTTTTGGATAGAGAAGATTGGTTAAGTTAGCTGGAGGCTTACGCCATGCACTGGACGTAAATATCTCATTCTAACAAAGAAAAAGTTATTTTAGCATGGAACAGTAAGTAGTATGGAAAGATCTATCCATTTATTGTGTTATTTGAATTTTATTAGTGAGAAATTATTTTTGGTTTTTGTGAAACTATTTTTCTCGTATCTATTTTATTGGTTAGCAGCTGTTTGTTTTCTATGTAAAATTAAATAATTATTGTAGATTAAAAAAAATACACGAATGTACCGCGTTCAAACAAAGAAGCCCAAATTCGAGAGGTCACATTACACTTGGTGACGAGGGTTTAGACCTCCTCCATCATCAGTGATGGAGACAGGAGGTGCATAATGGAACGCTTCGAATGCGACTCGTTAATAAATCAAACAACTGAACTCGAGGGGATTAGTTTAAATTGTAAATCTGTAATTATTTTATGACTGTTATTTTAATTAACTGGTATGTAATAAATTAATATATTTATAGTAGTTTTTTTTACAATACAATAGGCTGGCGTTTGACCGCCACCTCGCATGATGTTAATATAAGCAAAGATGCGGTCTACGATGGAACATGCTTGTCTAGAAGAAACCGATTCACTCGCGATTAGAGTATTTATAGTAGCCATTGAAAAAATCCACTATTCACATCCTGGCTTTATTATCAGATCAGTTCCATACCAATACTTGGGTGAAGTTTCAAATCGATAAAAGAAACAAGTTAATATCGACTTACAAGATTTTTTACATTGTTACTAAGTTTTTTGTATATGTATCTCTCGGCGAGGGATACATATTTCTTCCACTTGAGGTTGAAACCATGGGACCGTGGGCTCCAGCCGCTCGAGGTATGGTTAAAGAGCTGTCCACTGTCCAGACGCCTCGTAGATGTGACGGGCGACCAAATAGCTGGCACTTACCTTGGCCAAAGAATAGGTTTGGCCATTCAACGTGGTAATGTCGTTAGCTAGGGTAGGGTACCTCACCTTAATGCAGTTTTTTATTTATAGTTTTGGTTAGGTCAGGATAGGTATTTAGTTTAATTTAGCTAGATATTTATTTAGTTACTTTAGTATATAGTGATTTTTATACTTTAGTTATTCATTGTGTAATAAAAATAGTTGATTATTATAGTAGTTAACTTAATTTAGCATACGAAAATATTACACTATAAATAAATGTGTTCTATTATAGACCTCTCATCGAATTAGTAAGTTAAAAATAAAATTAATACAATTATAAATAAATAAATAAAACTAATTTAAATGCTGATTTTGATAAAATTTCTGTGAGATAAATCAAATTGAGAGATTTGTCTCAAATAAAAAATAAAAAAATCAATTTTCCAAATCAGTTCATATATAACGAAGTTTTAAGGTAACAGAAGTAAAAAAAACAACTGAATTGAGAAACCTCTCCTTTTCAGATATCGGTTAAAAAGCGTGTAAAAAATTAAAAACAGTATTCGCCTCCGTTGCTACTTTCTCTCATCAAAAATTCAAAACAAATCCGAACGTCTCGAAGTCCCACCCTTCAATCCAACCATATTTCACGGTTATAAGTTTCCGATACATGAATTTTATTAACTTTCGCTCCCCCGTGACGGATGAAGTGTCGGTATGTTTGTTTTACGCGCCATCAATGTGCCAACTACAGAAATTGTTGGGGTTATAACACAAATTGTTGGAGCTATAGCAGAAATCCGTAGGGTTAAAACATCAACGTTGAAGTGATTCAATTATGTATGCGATTATGCGAACCGTGGTTTTAATTTAGTGTTCGTTAACTAAATTTAGTATACTACGAGTATTTATGTGACACATATTATCCTAAAAAATTTAAAACCCAATAATTATGTCAATATGCGGAGTGTAACATAAAGGTATGTAACATACTTCCCTCAAGTTATATTTGATGTACCCGTCAAAATGAACAACTTATAGAACAAAAGTTATCTGAATTCGGCAAAAAAATTGAGACCTCATACTAAATTACCGATCAGGTGATCCATTTTTTAATGACACAATTTTTACTTGCTAATTAATCTCTAAGAAAAACTCTTTTTTTAATCATTTATTTTGATTTAGTTCTAATAAGTAACATAAAATTGATCTTGAAAGTACAAGTCTATTTTTTTTATTTAATGGTTTTTTAATTTATCAATATGTTTTCATTCTTATAATATGATTATTACCAATATTATAACAACGATTTTCGATCTCTGTGAGTACTTTAACTGCTCGGTCTGAAAGACCGCACATCAGCCTTTACGTCACTAGATTGCACAACATCACTTTTTGTCGTCACCTTTTTGTTACACCCTGGGTATAATATTATTATGCTTTATTTATAAAATGGCGTAACATACGGACGGAAATTAAGATCATTTCATAAAGTGTTGTTTTTAGACGATTTCGAAAAAGGAGTTGGTTACCAAACGTAGATCTATTCTATAATATAAGTAATCGTGCAACAAACAAAAAAAAAAATACAGCAAAACTGTATTATTGTACTGTATTTTATTTTATTACTCTGCTAATCACTGAAGTGAGAATTTTTTACTCTTCTCTTTTCTGTGCCGCTAATTATGAATTAATTTTGGTGTTTTTTTGTTGTTTGATGGTCACATACTTCAATGGTGGTCCCATATGAATTTTATCCAAATTGCGTAAGTGTTTTTGAAATAATCAACAAAAATAAAAGATGACAAAGGTGACGTTTTGATTTGGGGTTCCCTTAAGCAAAAGTTTTGATGAAGACTTTCAATCTCTGTTCAACAAAAAAGAAAGAAAAATTATTGTTAATGTTATTTTCTACTTTTTAGTTTAAGTTTGTACATGTAGGTTGCCTTGCCATGTTAGGTAATAAGTCTTAAATTGAGTTTTTGATTTATTTTTCTAAAAAAAAGACTTTTATTAATTGTACGAAACAGTGTAAATATAACACTGTTTTAAACTATCACGGATGTTTACTACAGATATATGATTATCAGTCTTCCCATGAACATGGTGTATGTAACTGCGCCCTTCGACCAAAATAAAATGAATGGACGGGCCCAGTAGAAGCGCATTTTTGAAGATTACAAAATGAGCGCCAGCTCTCATTTCGTTTCAGTCGGTCTCTAGCCGTAGGAAGTGAAACACGAGTCTATTGTTACGCGATAACGAAACATCTGACAAAATTATGAATTCGTATGCTTTACCGAAGTGTAAATACACAAATAAAACCGATATCTATTTTTTGTAACAAATATACTGTACATTTTTATAATTAGGTGTTGAAGTATATGTCCGACGATTTTGACTCGTTTTTACTGATCAAGTTCAATGGTTAGGGCCCGTCCATTCATTTTATTTTGGTCGAAGACTGCGCCGAGATATCAGGAGCTCCTTCCATAACCTTACCATGGTAAATATCCCGTAACTAATCATATAACTAGAGTGAATATACATTCAAAATCCGCAAATTAATCTGCTCGATGTGATCCAAAAACAAAATTAATATAAATCTAATCCCCCAAACAACACTCGCTCAAGGGTGACTGGAAGATTTCAAAGTTCCCCAAGAGAAATTGGCTAAAAAATTCCTAAGCAAAATAAATCGAAGAGCAGCTTCCGAAAGTTATCGAAGTTTTCCAACAATCCATTACACCAAGTTCGCAAAAAATTGACTGTGCGAGACTTGGGACTTATTATTTTGAGTGAAATCTCGGAGTTTCGTCGCCGGCCGCAAGTTTGGCATCCACCCGCTTACGCTCGATAAAGTTGCGCCACTTTAAACAAATTTCATTTTGGTAACTTAAGACACTTCAGATAGTCATAAAAACATGTTTTATGGACCCAGAAATGTATACTTATTATGCTTTGTTTATTGAATCTTGTCGCTTGCGAAAAAGATTGTAACACCGCAACTAATAAAAAAACTTACTTCGTAACTTTCCGTTAGAGAACGACAGTTAAGCAATAGCGACCTTCGAAACATTTGTAAGAACGACCGTTGTTTGTTATGCCTTGCCGTTCACCTAACGATGCCGCTAGAACGCCGCTATCTGCCGTTACTACAGGTCGAAGTAAGTTACGGGCACTAAAATCGTCACTTTCAGCGGCAAGCTAGTACTGAACAGCAAACAAAGCAGCCGGCGGCGGCGAGCGGCGTCCGGTCTCGCTACAAAGGCTTTGTGCCCGCCACACTGACACGCTTTTTGCGTCGCGGCCGTATCGCCCGATGACGTCCCACTAGATCGATAAGAGCCTCCCACTCGACGGGAATGCTCCATTGTATTACTGACACCTAGCTGTCTGAGATGTGGAAAATCGTAGCCCTAAAATATGAGCAGGCTTGGATTCAGGGTCACTGAAACTGGAGCAGATATCACTACATGAAACGAGAAAATCTTATTTGATTTTAGCGAAATCAACATACGTTGATTATTTTCAGGAATCAATAAACCGCGTAGCGCGTTGATTTAAGTATGTAAATTCAAATTATTTTTTTATAATAAAAACGGACTATTCCTCTAACATTTATCTCACAAACTGTGAAACAAAAATATATTTCCTAATAAAAATAAGAATTAAATTAAAAAATTACTAATCTACACTAATATTATAAAGAGGAAAGATTTGTACCTATTTTTGTATGTTTGTATGTTTGTAATGAATAGGCTCCGAAACTACTGAACCGATTTGAAAAATTCTTTCACTGTTGGGAAGCTACACTATCCCCGGGTGACATAGGCTATATTATATTTTGTAGCGAGGCCGAAGGCCGAGCTTACACTCGTGCGAAGCCGGGGCGGACGGCTAGTATCATATATTATGTGAAAGTTTGGATAGATGGATGTATGTATGGATGGATGGATGTTTGTTACTCAAACACGCATAAACGACTGGATGGATTTGGATGAAATTTGGAATATACATTACTTATATCCTCGATTAACACATAGGCTACTTTTCATCATCATCATCACCGATTTTCATCACCACGCGGGTAAAACCGCGGGGCGCAGCTAGTTATAAATACAGTAAATTGCTGTAAAGTCATCGGCTTTTTGCCCTTGTCCCATTGATCAGTTAAGTTTTCACAATAACTCAATAACACTTTCGTTACTTTTCCAATTGTCACAAGTAATATCAAAATCAGTGCTGGAGGAAAGGAGTGCATTGAAGTGGCGGCGGTGGTAATTTTTTTCTTTGAACACCAAAACACATGCTTACTTTATGAACTTGCTTTTTACACATACTTCACATTACAGATTCACATGCGTTCTAAGCGGAAAATGCTCTGTACCCTTAGTACAAGATTTGACAGTTTTCTAAAACTTTTTTGTTTCCGTATTGTTCCATACATTTTAGTAAAGCGCCTCCAGCGGAAACTCGGAGGAACTAAAATCGGTAGTAGTCGACCGTAGTCGTAGTATAGGTTGCTTCACTCAAATACGAAAAAAGGTTTGGAATAGCTTTCAGTCCAGCAATGTAGGGAACAAAACGAAAACGAAAAAAGCTTTCGAAAACTATCAAATCTTGTACTAAGGGGTTTTATTTTATTATCGAATTGATTTCAATAGCATTAAAACTTTCGCAAAAAGTTTACTAATTGCCTAGTATAAAGTATGTACAATACTGTCAACAGTGGGAGAGATAGTGCGAGAAACATTTTACGATTGAACAAATTAGATCTCAAAAGCGATATAAATAAACGCGAGAATAAAATAAACACAGAACGCATCTACTTGCTGTTCACTATCTGTTATGTGAATGAAGCCTACTACGTCCTTGTAAGGTTCTAAGATGATACTATTTAAATGGCGTAACATCAATAATCAAATCGAAAACCTATAAATTTTCATATAAACATAAGGTACCTCTCTAACTTTAAGGGGTGTAATTGTAACTTATCGTGTACACTAAAAGGTACACCGCGCGTTGCGTGTTCTATTGTGAACATACACTTAAACTTTGTGTGTCCCTACCTTCCTGTCAAAACATGAATATTCACTTGATTGTTGTTCGTATTTGATTAATTTACTTTATCTACAATTGATTTTACTTCAGATCAGACAAACAAGGGGAATATGCGTTAGTACAATTATTGGTCGTATTCAATGTCTTCATGTTTCACCCACTTATTAATCGATTTCAACAAAGGAGGACAGTTCTATGAACCATTGTATTTTTGAAGTAAAAACTTCTTTAGGCGCGTTGAGCACTTTTTGCAGTGAACAAAAATCATGGAACTCGCGTCATCATCACGCTGTACCGGGTATTTTAAAACAGCGCCATCTCGTATAGAATATATGAATTACTACATAAGTTTTCATTTCTGACGTGACTGATGACTGATGTTTTTTTTAAATGTATGTTCACCGATATCTAATATATATGTATGTACGTATATCAGTCTCTGGCAGCCATATTACAAGCTTTGCTTAGTTTGGGGTCAGATGACCATGTGTGCAATAATGTCCCAGATATTTATTTATTTATTTTATTTATTTATCTACGACAACTGTTGACCGATTTCAAAAAAATCTATTATTCGGTAGAGTCTTCTAATTTGGTCCCATTGTCACAAGGTCAGGATCTGATGATGGAATCCCAGGGAAATTAAGGGCAACCCTCAAATTGTATAGGCGTGTTGGAGGCGGTTTTTAATGTGATCTACTTGTTCAATATACCGTTAAACCGCTTACCGCAAAAACTGCAAGTACGGCACACCTACATATTATTCACGCACACTAAGAAACCGGCTTGAAAGCGACACCAATCAGCTAACTTAATAGTCCAGATGCAAAAAGGTGCGGCAAGGTCGTCTGCAGGGCAAGTACGACTAAACTCACTCTGGTACGGCCTGATTTATGCCTGATGCGTTCACACCCGTTACGCTACCTTATCAGATCTCTATTGTTTGTCCGATCTGAGGTTTTTACACAACATTGCAGTTGTCTAACAACATCAGTATTTAATTCATCCTCATTACCACCTGCTGTGGAATGAGATGCCTGCTTCTATCAGGCAGGCCAAATCTCTTCCTATTTTTAAGAACATTGTCTACAATTACTATCTTTCTTTATAATTGGTATGTATGTATTATTTCCCGGTTTTATTTGGGACCCGGGTATGTCCTAAAACTGCGACCAGAACCACCGGAGGACGGGCAGCAGCGTTCTAATAGTACACGGTGAACGTACTGCGATCCCCAAGCCGCCTGCCAAGCGTGGGGATTATGGCAACACCCCTCTTTATGAGGGAGGCCTTGTCCAACAGTGGACGTTAATTGGCTGATGATGTGATGTATTATTTATAGTATGTATTAGTTAGTACATATAATTATTTGTAAATTCAGTTTTTATTTGTATGTATGTATATTAGATATATTATCTACATCACCAACCCTACTCCTCTTCCAGTTCATGTCCATCCAAAGGTTGCCTGGAAGATATCGCTTAAGGCGATAAGGCTGCCTTTTATACTGCCGGTTTTTGTATTATTTTTAAGTTACTTTGTTTTTATGTTTTTTGATATGGTGTATAATAAAGTGATATTATATTGTATTTGTATTGTATTGCATTATCGTTTCAGCCTATCATGTTCCAACTGTTGGGAGTCTGGCCTCTGGCTCTCAAATAGAGAGAATGGGCCTTATTACACCTTGCTGGGCCATTGCGTGAAGGCAATCTATATTTCTTTGAGGTTTTGCGGTTCATGGATACCGGTTTTCTCACGATGTTTACTTTCAATAATTCAGTATTTAATTATCAGGAACAAATAACAATTCTTGAGTTCATAATCCTCAGAAATGTACTAATCATCAGGAAACGTCTATGTCGGCATTAGGTAAGGTTTGAAGAGAATATAAATTTAGCAGCAAAGACTAGGTTTAAAATATTTTCTCTCGACGCTGTCACGTCGAGACCAAACCTAACTAAGAACGTGTTTTACATACTTAAGCATGGCTCGGCGTGGTATTAACATAAATTAGTTACAAGGCGCGTGAAGAGTGTGACTCAGTGCAGATCTGGGGGGGGGGGGGGGCTACTAAGACGCAATATTGTCACTTTTGTAACACTTCCTTCTCAAAGTTCTCCCCACCAAGATTCCCTGTGGCGGGGATGCCATGAAAAATAAAATCAAAGAAAAGAAATTCCTCCATGATATGTATGATCCTCGCCATCCTAAGGTTGTCTGTAAGAAATTGCTCTTAGCGATAAGGCTGCCGATTATTACACTAGTTTTTAAGCTATTTAATCGTGTGTATGTAATCGCTCTTAGCGATAAGGCCGCCAATCATTGCACTAGTTTTAAGCTGTTTTTATCGTGTTAATGTAATTTGTGGTGTAAACAATAAAAATATGATCGACTCAGACTCAAAGGAGATATTTAAATTCATCATATTAACATTCTCATTTTAATCATTTTCTGCCCGCTGGGAATCGAACCCGGGTTCTCTGCTCTTGAGGCAGACGTGCTTCCACTGAGCTAAAAGAGTCTTTAATGGTAATAGGTGTAAATATTAAGTATCCATAGATTTTTCTGGGTTTACCTACTAGTATGTTATAAACTTGTTAGTTATTTATAGTATAAAGACTACATACTAGTTATCTGCTAGGTAACGGCAGGTAATTTCAATGCAGAATTGTTTTAACTAAGTTATATGTGACGTATAAAGAAGGCATTTTAACTTCTTATATTGAACGTTCATTGATCTCTTTAACCATCCCTATTCTATTGCTAGATGTGAGTAGACCTGTTTTATTATTTATAAGGATGAGAGTTTTCCTTGGAGTGAGTATTATTCTTTTTTAAATTATTGATAATTTATAGTCATTCTTACAACAACCCCAAGGCACGTGACAAGACAGAAGTATATTACATAATTATGGTATGTATAAAATACATTTAAGATTTTTCTTCTTCTCACACTGTACACACTTTTTTTAGTTATTGTAATTTTATTAAGAGTAAAAGAGCATATATACGCAACCGATATATAAGTATCGGTGTCATTATTGCATTTATGACACGGACTGCTAAGAAGAAAACTGTATAGGCAGGCCCCGCCCTAACTTCCTCTCTGAACTTGATCTGTATGCGTGGACGACATCTCACAAATAGCACGGTATTTATCGACGGCATCGCTGTTGCGGGCATGATGACGCATAACGTACCTAACTCGGCAATTAGCGTTCATAAATTGGCAATTAAGTGCGAGCGGAGGAAAGACCGCCCAAGAAATGTGACTTTAAGACTTATAATATGTATAGAGCAGATGCTATAAATAGAGCCTGCCTGCAACATATACCTGCAACCTGCAACGTAGTAGTGTAGTTTACGCACAATAAATAAATATCCGGGACATTTTTGGATCCACAACATAGAAATGTAAATTATTCTGCTTTAGGTCTCAGCACACGGTTGCGTAAGGGTATTATTATTTTACCTATACTCTCCTACTGCTGGACAGAAGTCTTACCTAGTTTATTTTCAATTCACTAACTCTTGTCAAACCTCCCGGAATACATCATGATCGGTAAACATTTTCTAAACTTAATAATTATGTAAAACCAGGGCTATCTTTAACCTATTAAAGGCCCTGGGCACGTTAGGATAATGGGGCCTGCATGACCTTGACAGAGCACTATTTTGTTAGAATACTTAGACAAAAAGTAGATAAACTGATTTTTGGGCCAGAGTAGAGTAGCTTTGCGCATGCAAAAGCTAATAAGCAAGTAGGTAGGTTTGAAATATATACGTATTTCGGTAATAAATATCTATTTATCGTTTCGTGAACTAGTATAGGAAGTAGGGGACCCTATTGATCGCGGGACCCTGGGCAAGTGCCCAGAGTACTCAACAGGAAAGAGGGGCCTGTGTAAAACATGTTCCATGAAACTAGACAACAAAAGCCTGCTTTTATTTTACAGATTTCACAAGGATTTCACACTCTAAATCAAATCACTTTACCTACCCAAAATCTCGTAAGTACAGCTCGGCCGTGTTCAATTTACAGACACGTTGGTAGGAGTCGAGTATGAGATATATCGCAGGCTTACCCAACCCCGTGCACACGTGATGCTCGAACGAACTTGTCTATACTAACAAGAACATGGAAAGGTGTCCAACGTCCGTCTTTGCCTTACATAGTTGTAACATACTCGTAGCAAGGAGCACGTCTTCACTTGCGGTACGTGAGATATACATGTCACTTCAGCTTGATACGGATGTTCGAGAGACGACGTAGCCATAAGCTCACGGAAGGCCTCAGCTCGAGACAGATTGATCGGGATTTACTGAACTGGACATACAATATGCAGTGATAGTGCTGAACTTAACGGTATTGGAATTTCTCCACCACCTCTCGTAATTACGCTGAGAGGATTGCGTTCTGAGTTCTATTCCATCAGTTCTTGATTATGATCTATTCATCACCTTCTCGTAATCAAAATCTTATCGAATTTCAACAACACTACGTTTTTTTTATCACCATATTCATGTATGTACCAAAATATAATTTAGCAATATTCGAAATTGAAAAAAAAAAGAACAGAGTGACTGTTTTTCCATGTATATATGGAAATATAAAAACTCATGTGATTTCGTCATCATCATCATAATCAGCCTATCATGTTCCCACTACTGGGACACAGGCCGTCTCTCAGAGAGAGAGAGAGAGACACATAGGATGGGTCACAATTCACCATGCTGGCTCAGTGCTTGTTGGTTAATTTCAAAGTGATTATCATTATCAGTCGTTGGTACAGGGCTGAGAATGGAACTGGGTGTCTTAATATCGTAAAGTGCACATGCTACCAATCAGCCACTCTATGTTGCTTATTATTTTTAAATTCCAACACACAACTTTTATTAAAATAATGTGTTCAATAATTAATAGCTTTGTTCACACTTTTCCAAGAAAAAGTGAATCTATTTTCGAACGTGTAGTTTAAAAAAATATTTATATTTGATTTATATACCTGTAGCAAATGTCTACGCATAGAAGAAAGAACTGGTTACAATAAAGTAACTTTAATTAATTACATCCTTGCACGAGAAACTAGGTCAGTCTACGCAATTCATCAAATGTTTTCAATCAACGCCCGTTCGTCCAACCCACCTTCAAATCCTTCCGTTTTTGAGACCCCTTAATAAAGTAAAATGACTTTGGCCCAGTGAAAACTACTCAAATGTGAGCTGTTCTCAATCCAATGCATTTTAGGAAATTATTTCTCCATTACATTAGGACGTATTGGTGTGCCGCCGAGCGCGCCCTCTGGCCGTGCGTGAGTGAACTCGGAAACGTACCCAAGAGGGTGGGTACGAATAGTGTCACTCATTTTGAGTGGCTCGGATAGATTTCCTTGACTCAGGAAGTAAGGCTGCTTGGAAACTGAAATCCTTTGTAGTATACGAGATATTGAAACCAATCTTGTTTGATGACTGTATTATTTAAGAAGATACGTACTTAACATATTATGTCTTTGAAGTTTTGTGGTTCTTGGACTTACCGGTTTCCTCACGATGTTTTTCTTCACCGTTGTTGAGCGATGGTATTGCTGCAGGGCCTAGGATCGAACCGGGGCGCTTCAGATTGTAAAGCGCCCATGCCATCATTGCTCCGAAAATCTCTCACATAGCTCATGAAATCTTATGAGTACATGGTAATATCTGTACGTATACTTACAGCCCTACTCACAGTCGTTTGAGCTCCATTGTAGGCAGAATCCTAGCAATATTGCAACTTGAATGCCGAGATTGCTTCCGCGGTCTCTCGAACCGGCTTATCTAACCAATAAAAATAGCAAAAACATGATAAGAGAGGGCGTAGCCAGTCTTTGGCGGAGTAGATATTGAGACGTTTGTATTCGTAATGATTGTTTGAAAAAATATAGTATGTATGGAAAAGTATTATATGGATAGCACTATATACGAAGTTCGATATAGTTTAAGTTTATTCTTTCAAATTAGTCAATGGCATTGATTTTGTGAGTGTATGTTGAGATTCTTATTAAAAAGGTCTACGTATTTCCAAGAAACGTTGTCCTAAAAAGACTGTCCCATCGTATTTTGCTCAATTCTTCCTCCAGCTCAACAATCTTCTCGTCAGTCCTCAATGTTCTAATATTATGTGTTGTCAGGGTCAAATTACGTTGGGGGTGGTAGCGGGGCAACTTCCAGAGATTCTTAGCACCCTTGCTCCACCGTTACCTGGCCCGCTACCTTGGCCAGGGATAGTGGAGCTGCCGGGGACTAGGGGCCGTAATTTTATTGTGTCTGTCATTGGGGGGGGGGGGGGGGGGGGATGTTGCCATAATCCCCACGCTTGGCAGGTGGCTTGGGGATCGCAGAGTTTCCACCATGTAAGAAGGCGGATGCTGCTGCCCATCCTCTGGCGGTTTCTGGTCGCAGTTTTAGGACATACCCGGGTACTTAAGCATGTATTTCCTATATAGTAGATAAAACTCAATGTCTTATGTATTCTTTTGAATTTGAAAAGTTATCTGAGATGGTTGGCGTTATTGGTGTTGGTTAAAGTATCTTAAGATTATTTTGTAACCATTAAGTGAAAACATTAACAAAATACACTATATTTAAATAATAGAAGTATAAGTATAAACTTACATTGATTGAAATATCGCGGGTTATAGTAAAAGGGTTCGCTGCAATTAAGTATTAAGAAGCCTCTTGAAAGTTGCAATGACACATGGCAACATTTTCGGTAGAACTTCTATAGCGGTCGTCAATAGTGGGGCGAGTTGTTTAATGACGAAAGGGCGAAATATTTAAATAAAGTTTACAATTGACAAATAAAAAAACCTTTGAATTTTTCAATAATTATAGTTTATATTTTTTATTGGATTAAATTATGCTTTTTGAATACTTACAGAAAACATACAAAAAGTTAAGTTGTTAAATTTTCGTCATCATCATCAGCCAGAAGACATTCACTGCTAAACATAGGCCTCCCGCTTTAACATCCAAACAAAAAAAATAAAAACCACAATTCATAAAGACCAATAATAAAGTAGAAGTAGTAAGTCAAGTATTCAATTCTGTACTTTCTTTTTTTATTATTTGCACATTGAAAAGCCATTGCAACAACATTTTCAAAAGTTGTCGTCAACGGAAATCCATTTGAAGTACAACGCAATGTAAGAGAAATTCAGAAATAAAATTCAATAACTCATTTTCAATCGGCGTCGACATCACTCGACACGCAAACTCTCCGACGCACGCAAAACGAACATTTTTCCGAACGGAACGCTCTCTCGACGCAAAACTCTATAAAAACGTCAAAAAAATAACAGTAACATAGCGTATAATGACAGCTGGTCCACTTGAGAACAAAAGGGGAGAGTCGAGACTCGTCGAGAAAAAATACATAAAGAGTAAAAACAACTGCGCGTACGAGTGCATGCGCTCGTGGTCCGCCCGCCCTAGCCGCGCCATTCGCCCGCGCTAATAAATTTGCAATCGCGTTCGATACCACGTCCACAATCGCGACGCTTACCCCACTCGCGACGAGTGGACTGGAGCGATACCGAGCGCTACCCACATAGCTGCTACACTACACTCGACCTGAAATTAGGTAGCAGCGCTGAGAAAACTCGTTACGAATATTGCAATACGTCTCGGGGAGAATAGAGCCGCATTCGAGTTTAAAATGCGAATAATAATCGCGGCATTCATAAAAATCCCGAGCGCGGAATGCAAGGAGAGGCCGTGTTTTACACGTTATAATTTTGCGCCGAAAGCAGGGCTGGGAGCGAGGCGGCCGGTTTTGTGCCGAGTGTAGACTCGGTTCAAATGCCGCACACGGACCATTAGTTGATGAGCACACGTGCCCGCCCTACGCTCGCGAAAACCGTTACAATTTTCAGCTGAAATATGAAAATGTTTTGTACCTTTCAGTTAAAAATGTTTCGGTGAAACTACCGCTTTCACGCACAATGAGTTTTCGTTGAGAACTTTGACCACGGGGAACGAATCAATGCCGAGTGGAGTAAATACGGTGGAAAACTCTGTTGGATAAATACTGTTAACAACGGTTGGAACAAAGACAAGCCCTGTTTAAACTTACAAACGAAACGTTAGACATAAAAGTTTTTAATGGGTATATATACTTAATTTCTATTTCTAATTCATTCCTAAGTAGTTATATCTATACATTAAGAGCCTGTACCTCACCACGGCTACCTACATAGCTTGCCTTTTTAACATTATTAAAGATAATAAGACCTGAGGTATTGAAAAAAACGATTGGGTATATAAGCAGAGTAATCTAAGAATCATGCGCTTTGTACTTCATACTAAACTTGTGATATTTGTAAAACCCAACTATGTGACGACAAACATTTCGGCACAAAGTTTTTTTTTCTGAAGTTCAGCTATATCTAGGCCGGCCAACGGGTCATCGGCCATCGGGAACTTCAAGATACGCCTCTCGACATTGCACTCCAGCCCTATACATCGCACGAGGAGGGTGTATCACACGCCTATCACTTAATTATCATAATGACTAATCTTAATTTTCAATTTTTAATATATGTATTCAAGTCATTATTGTGTTATTTAATCTTAATTTTATTTTTAATGTGTAGTATAATTTTCGTATTTTAATTTTCTATAAGCTATGGATGCAAATCTGGACAATAAAAATTATTTCATTTCATATTTTCATTTCATTGCGATCCTCCCCCATTCTCGGCAGATGGTCTCCTGTCCAGCGGAGTCTCTGGGCTTTGGTATCCCCCATGATATTCCCAGGGAAGATGCCGTAGAGACAGATTTGCGTGAGCTCCAAGTCGCCACTGGCGAAAAGCAGCGCGAGACTGGGATGGATGACGTTCTCTTATGACGGAGGCCAAGACCCACTTCGGGTCGCTGCACCAGCGGTGTAAGTTTTTCTGAAATAAACAAATTAATGAAACAATATTTAAAAAACAAAGTTATTTTTTACTGTGGAATGCGCTGCCTGAATATGGGTGTTCCCCTATAGTTACAATTTGGGTTTCATCAAATCACAAGTGAATCGGTTTCTTCTAGGCAAGCGTGACATCGCATAGTTGGCGGTCAAACGCAAGCAAGTCTACTGCTACATAAAAAAGAGACAGTTTCGAGTACCTCACACAACGTAGATAAGTGTACCATGGACTCAAAATCGCGGAGGACATTTACAAGCAAAATGTGTGTTTTATATGAATTAATTCCTCGGCTGACGGGACCCGAAAGCGTTTTACTTACGGGCCAGATGGCGCTCGGACAGATCAATTTGATGATTGCAAAAAACGAACGGCTCGGACTTTTTGATGTCGGCAGAGGGCGTGACAAGAGAGCCCGTGAACCGTAATGCTTTCGAAGGGAGTTGAGAATACGGCTTTTTGTTAATGAAAATTGTATGCCTATATTACTTACTAGCCTAATTCTGAAACCTAATAGCTATGTACTCCACTAAATGTGTGAAATATTATAGTACCTTATTAAACCTATTATTTTATTATGATACCTTTTAGGATATTTATTTTTTTGTGTAGAGCGACCATTACTACACTGACACAAATGAAATGAAATGTGATATGGGGGCAGCTTAAAAACTGCTCCCTTTTTAACCGAATAAAAAAAAGGAGAAGGTTCTCAACTCGACTGTTTTTTTTAATATTTGTTACCTCAGACCTTTCGACTGGGTGAACCGATTTTGATGATTCTTTTTTTATTTGAAAGCTGGTACTTCCCGTGTGGTCTTCTTTGGTCCAGTTCAGACTTTTATTGAAGTTGGTTTTTTATATTGATAAGTCTCTTTGAAAATAAATTATGGTTCAAGTATTGGAGCGGGTAAAACCCACTGAAGTGAGAATTTTTGCGTTTAAGTAAAACCTCCACGCGCTGGTAGTGGCAGATTTGCGTTGTCTATATTACAGCAAACATTTGTCCATATTAAATTTAGTCGCCTCACGTCACAGAATATATAACAGTACAAATTACGTGTAGGTTTAACGGTTAACAAACAAGGGTTACGAAATTCGGTCATTTTTCCATTTGCCCTCCCCAACCGTGATTAAGGGTAGATAGTGTCAGATGACTGACGTGCTTAATAAATGTTTATCTTGTCTTGTCGACGTAGTTTGACAAACTTATCTTTATACTCTATGAAGCCGCCACGTTTTGTATTTTCCATCAATTTTCTTAACAATTATGTGGATTCAAACGCATAACTAACTTTGTTTACTGAGGGTTAAGTTTTACTTCGTTTGCGGGATGACAAGATCTTGACATATCGTGTTTATTATAGGTATACATAGGTTCTGGCCGTTTATAAAATTCCTGGATAAAGGAATATAAGCACATATAAAAAAAAAAAACTATAATAGCTGCTTCAAGAAATTTTATATTAAAGTGTTCCACACTTTAGGATTTATTACCGTCGTATAATTTGTGGATTGTCTTTAATATTTAAAAAGGGCTTGTTTTTTCTATCCCCCCAAGAGTTCTCTAGGTGGGACCTAGGAGTTTTTTTTTAACCTTTACTATGCCATTGCTGAACAATGGTGGCGTGTCCCTTGGGATTGGATGGGTTTTTCCAGTGTATTTCACGTACCAGTTTATCATAGAGGTGTCTTTCAGATTAGTTAAGTGAAAAAGATATATAACTTCATCTACCTAATTTAGCGTTATTATTGTTATGGTTTATCAATACCGCAAAATATCATAAACCGTCGCAGTAAGTATAAATATATAGTGTTTAATATAGCGCAGTATCAGCGTCCCCAACCCAAGATCTGATATGAGACGACGACGTGCTCCGAATTAATCCCTCTATATGACATCACAATACACATAGATTTGTACACGAGTGTGGGGAGTACATGTGCGAGTATCACAATTTTTTGATTGTGTTTATGTCGCAGGTTATTTATAAAATCAGGTTTTAATCAACACCCTGGGCATTTGGTCAAGAACCGGATGAAGACAAAATTATTACTAAATGTTATCATAAACATTATCATAAATCCTGTTAGGAGGAAGTGGTTCTAATTCAGCTTGAAAGATTTGAACTAAACAAACAAACATAAAAACTTGTAAAACAGAAACAAAATGTTCCACACGTCGAGTTATTCCACCCAGTTATGTAGTAGCTACGATAAGTACAATAGAACCAAGCACAATTGGTTAGGTAAACTATTAGTTACTATCGTCAATGAAAGCTAAGTTAGTCGCTCTCAAAATAGCTCACAGGATTGACTTTGAACTTCACAAGTCACCGTTAGCCTTTGAAGACTCACAAAGTGCGCCAGTCGTTCTTATGGAACTATGAATTACCACAAAATTTAATAGGACTTCAAGTACATGCAAGGTAAATACGGAGATACGTAACCGGGTGTAAATGACTCTATGACCTTTAATAGACCGTGTTACATATACAGGTTCATTTGATGTCATTATTTGTGGAATATAAGTAATGTTTGAGAATGAAGGAGCGTTTTCTTGCCGAATAAATCTAAAGGACGATAACAAACATAGAATTCATATTTCACAAGAGTCCCCTCTGCGGCACCGTCGCGTCGCTCGCCCCGATGAAAGTCGCTAAGAGACACGATAACATCGCACTAGAGGCGATAGCATGCGACCACTGCCCGTATCGCCCCCATCGACTCGCCAATAATGAGCCAACAAATCGTGACGGAAATTGAAAGAAAAAAACTTCCCAAACGGCAGATCTTATCAGCCGTCCTAAACGCTCTCGTAAAATATTAATAAAACATAACTTTTTCACCCAAACCCACATTAAACTCCGATCCCGTAGAAATTTATTGACAATTACGCGTCAATAAGTGGCAATAAAAGCACAAAGCGCCAATGTCCACAGATTTGAATGTCAATTGCACACAATTGTGTAATTCCGTTTTCGTGGAGGCTCATTTTGATTGTGACACTAGTGATACGGACACGAGTAGACTTGGCGCTCGATTTCTTTGTCGCATTTATTATTATGATAAACAGGCCTCCGGCTATTGTATGTCAATTTAATTCATAAAACTGTTTCCGTTATCGTTTTCAAATTATGGACATTTTTGGTAGATGTATGTGGGCGATTAATTAACATATTCATAACACATTGCATCGTGCTCGCAAAGTCAATGAAATCATCTTTGGTCTATGTTGTATTTATATTATATGATGCCTTTATATACAATTTCTAGGTATTGTATGCCTTCTCAATGTATACAGGGTTGTTGGTAGTAAGCTTACATCTTCTCGCAGGTGTATTTTTTTTTTTATTGTATAATAGGCTTCCTCTGGATTTTCTTACATCAACGTTAAAACCTATTGTTACCTCATTGTTTTTTCTATATTGAACAAAAAAAAAAACAAAAAAAAACATTTGTATGACTCTATTTTTCATTTTGTATTTATATGTAAGTACAAGAGTCGGCTTGTAAGATTTGCCCGGGCCAACGTTCTTTCTCATTTGAGACCACGATAGTCATTAAAATCTCTGATTTAATATGTATGTTTTGTATGAAAAAAAAAAGAATACGAATCATCTAACTAAAGTAATTGAACTAACGATGTCAGGTATGATGTAAAGAGGCTGCATGCGAGATCTTGTTACTTAATTATCAACAACCCTGTATAAAGCCTAGAAATTATATAAAATAGACATACTCGTACTGTTTCAGAAATGTGGAATGTACTCGTATTGCATATACGATTTTTATCCTACTAATATTATAAAAATAAAATTTATGTGTGTGTGAATGTTTGTTACTACGTATCTCCGTAACTACTAACCCGATATAGATGAAAATTTGAATAGAAGATAGTTTAAGTACTGTAATACCACATATGCTAATTGCATTGCAGCTGTCAGAGCAAATAAATTCTTGGACCGTGTTTAGGAATTTTATATAACAACCAAATTGAATACAAATCTGGTAACATATGGAATAAACTCTAATCGGTAATCAAGCAATGATATGGAGAGACGCAGAGAGTAATAATAAATAATACGAGGCTGCGAATGTCTCGTACAAACCACTAATAAGAAGAGCTCGCTTAACCTTATCTCCGATCAAGGAAGTCTAAAAAAACGGATGAGGGTTTCGCGAGGGAGTGAGGGGAGAGAGGGACCAAGAACAAGAGCCGTCAGTGAAATAGAGATAGATGAACAGTGGGAAATGAAATTCTTTGTGGCATCGCGGTCCCGCAAAAAATGCCCAGATTAGATTTTTCCCCTCAGCGAGGGCCGAGGGTAGATGGAGGCAATGATTTTTTACAACGTTCTCCGGGATATATATAGGAGTTTTAGTGCCGGGATTTGTTGTAACTGCCCTGTGTTTAAGAATTTTAATTTCCTTGAGGCTGTCGTTACGCGAACATCGGAGCGAATCAGTATTGAATTACGACGTGTCTGGCACCCACAGTTTATTGAAATATGTCTAAAAATAGAACAGAGAGATACTTGACGCTTTTTATTTGATATAACAAAGTAGGTATAGTATCCTGTATCAGTTAGCATGTTGGGAATACATAAAACTTAGTGTGCAAACACTACTGTGTTCCGGATTGAAGGGCAATGTTTCCAGCAAAATTACAGGGCACACAGAGATTTGACATCTTATATCTCAGGGTGACGAGCGCAGTGCATTGCCATCCAGGGTTTTGAACTGTTGAAATTCAAAATTCTGAGTGGCGTTGAGCTGTTATGGGTAAGCGTGAAGAGCCATCAGGCAAACGACTTCGCTCGTCTCGTCACTCAGTATCATAAAAAAAAACTTGGTTAAGATCATTTAAGGCCCTCTTTTCACACTTTCAGTACTGTTGGTTATTCTAGTTTTAGTTTTTCTACTTCCATGGTTAGCTCAAAATTATAAAACTGGTGTTATATCAAAATTTAATGTTTTATCTAGGAAACCGTAAAGATCGAAACATGATTAAGGACATTTCGCTCGATATAAAAAAAGTATCGCTTTTTCGCTTTTCTCTCTGTTTTTTTGGTATTTTTTATTTAATCATATACCTATTTACCAAATGATGTGTATGATATCTTAATATACAGATTTCATAACTATGGAGGGAACTGTAAAGGTACATTTTACATTACAGCTAGTTTTTGAAAAATATGAGAAGACCTCAATAATAGAAGATGCGAAAAGAGTGACTTTGTGTAAGCACTGTATGGTTTAGCTCCACTATATTATGCGACTTTATTACAATATATTAAGCTGCTGAGCCAAATGTGATGTTTTTTTTGTGAAACCACCTCGAAAGCTACCTCTACATAAGAATAAAAACAACCACGTAAATTGATTCATGAGTAATTGGTGTAATAAAAAAAGATAAAGCACTATTGCATTAAGATTTATTTTATTTATTAGATTTTATAATATTTTGTTTTTAATTTAAATTGTATTTTTTTTTGTTATGAAGACAAATAAATGTGTGAAATAATAATAAAAAAATACGGATCGAATGGAGGACCTCTTCCTCCTGAAGTCGGTTAAAAACTGCGCCATCTAACTTTAAAACCAGACGTTGAACAATGTACTTATACAAATCCCAAAGACACATTAAGTCAGCAGAACCGCAATCTCGCAAACACGGGGTCGAAATTACTTGGCATTAGAGGCACGATACCTCACTCGGATTACGCGACCCTCCGTAAAAAACAGAGGGCAGTATCAATGTACTAGTGTCATTTGCGTTGATTCGGTGCTTGAGCATCTGTGCGGTGGAATTACACAGTTCCAAACATGCGTGTACGAACTTAGCGTCTTACTAAAAAGATATATAATCAAAATCAAATCGTTTATTTTCATAAAACAGTACTTATGAAACCGGTCGAAGACAAAAGTCATGACCAACAGCACGAAACGTAGGGTAGAGATGGACAAGTACTAGAATATGTTGATGAGTACGTATACTTAAGCCAGATAGTCTTCTTCGAGAACCGGCAAGACAAGGAAATTGAGCACCGCGTCGGAAACGCTCGGAGGAGCTACTGGTCTGTGAAAGAGCTGATGAAGGGCGTGACTTACCGATATAACTGAAGCGTAGACTTATCGACATGTATATTTTGCCCGTCCTAACCTACGGTGCTCAGACATGGTAACTGACCGATTCTCAAAAAGTTCAAACTTGGGGTGCCAAAGAGCAATGCAGCGCAGCGTGCTTGGTATAAAAAAAAACAACAGATTCCGCAAAGCGCACTGCGCGCCATAACTGGTGTGTTCGACGTTGGCCAAAAATCTGCCAGATTAAAATGAGATAAGGCGGGACATGTGGCGCGTTTGGCCAGGATCGTCACACAGTGGTTGTCTGATGGACGACGCAGTCAAGGAAGGCCTAAGAAACGCTGGCGTGACGATCTTGAGGTTGGCAAGAGGTGGCGGAAGACCGAGATTTGTGGAAGGAAATGGGGGAGACCTTTGCCCCGCAGTGGGGCAGTATAGGTTATAAAAAAACTTACGGTATGGTACAGCACAATGGGCGGCTTTATCACCTTAAGCGATATCTTTCGGGTAACCTTTGGATGGACAGCACTGATAGCATTGGAATTTCCCAACTTCAGTTATTCTACGAGTACTTCTTTTCGGGTCAGTGGTTCGATTTAGCTGAATAAAAATATAAAATAGTATTTTTCATAAGTATTAATATAATTTTTCCTGAAACCTTTAAGCTGCCACATATCGATATAATCCTCAAAACGAATCTATGTGTCTACCGGGGCAAGTAAAGGCAAGTGTCACCTAAGCGACTATTTGACTGCAATGTCGAACTGTCTCGAATTAACGTTAAAAAAAATAACGGACCAATAGTGTGTTGAGACACGCATATGGTTGTGTTCTGAAAGCCACATTTTGGCCACATCATAATTCAGAAATTGGTAGCTATAATATAAAAATCACAAGGAACTAAAGCTCGGTGGACCCGGTAGCCAAATTGTATCATCCCGTCGAAACATCGGATGGATGGACAGACAGCCAGACAGAAAGTTTCCTTGTAGTATCACGGAACCATAAAAAGACTTGATAAAACGCACGATTAATAATAGGTAGGTAGTATTTTTTTAGTTCACTTCTGACGAAACTTTTTTTCGTCTATGCTACTATGTAGCTGCACCGTTCGCTCAAGTATGTTCGAAGCTTTTCGACAACGTGTATGTCATTTGGGGAAAATAAAGCTTCTCTCGAAGCCCACCAAGTGGCCTACCAATTTGTTTAGCCCCTTCAAAGCTGGGTTTGTGTTCGCACTAAACAACATCTACGACTGAATTAGGTTTCGTGGAAACAGAATATATCTTATTTTGATAGGAAAAATACGTCTGTGTATGGGAGATTTTCTAAATGTTTGTTGTTTTAATAAGTTAATTTTAGCTAGGAATTATTTGTGTGTTTGCTATTTGTTATATGTTTAACGAAGTTAAAAGCGGCTGCTCCTATAAAGTCTGAGACTATAAATTACCTAATTAACCATAGACAAGTTGACTGCACAGAAGGAGGAAATGGAAGAGAAAGATCGTTTCCCGAAACTAATTACCAAACACGATAATTAAAAAAACAGATTCCTCCAAGGAACGGAGGAAATAAAGAAAATGCAAAGTGTCCACCCCGCCGTATTTCCATGACAAAAAAAAGCGTTTTTCGTATCGCCAAAAAATATCTATTGTCTCGTGCGCGTTTTGTCCGTATTTTTTTCTTTGACGTGTCTCATTTTCATTTTTATCTCTGACGTCTGGGTTTTTAATAAGATATGCAAATTTTCGTGACGTGGCCTACTTGGTTCGTCAAACTAGGTGACAAGAGGACTTGTTTACCATTGGGAAAATAAAATATACCTGTTATCTGGCAAATTTATAATATATACAGGATGCAGCTAAAAATGTGTTACTATGGAACCAACCTTGAAATTTAGGAAAAATATTAGCTGTTCCATAGAAAACGGTCATACAAAATGTATGGATCAACAGAATATTTTTTTCGCGATTTTTCATATTATATTTGATATATTAGTATAGTACACCCTTTTCGCGTTACCTTGTATGTGGTATTTTACATTTGTAATTGTAGTCTTTTATCAGCTTAATTAAGCATTTATTTGAACGGATCATGCATCAGATTTATATTAAGTAGGCTAAGTACTAAGTACTTACATATCCCAGTTTGAGCATTGTAAAGTTTATAAATCAAATTTGCACTGGAGGTGGTTTTCCGCTAAAGCTAAATCGAAGGTCATCCCAGCTCAGCTTTACCTACTTTTTTTTACAAAGACGACCAATCAATACCCCTCTACTGACGTGGTCCAGCTTTGAGTCCCTCTCGAGGAAAGTGGACCGCTGCTTGTGACAGACTATAGTTATGAGGTTTTAATTAATTTCATATCCACGATATCCACGGCATTCTCGAGTTAGTAGGTAGGTACTTATATTTGATTCGTGTAGATATTTCAAATTAATCGAATACGTTATTAGCAGATTTTCTCTGGCCTGTCAAAATAATCATAACTTATTCAAACCCGCAATTAAATTCCATATTTTCAAATTAAACACACGTCCAATCTCTCCGACCACTAAACTCGTATTAAAAGTCAAACCCTATAAGGGGTGGGTACATAAATAAATAAGTAGCCCGAATATCGTCGGAGCGTAATAACAGAAGGCAAACAGCATCCGAAGCCGTGAGATAAAATCGTATTGCGTTGTCAAAAATAAATGAATCCGGGGATTAGCGCGGGACACGGCGCTCGCAATATTGGCGCCCAACGTGGGGCAGTAAGCTGTCTCGCGCGGTCCCCGTGCGGGTGCTACATGTTTTACCGATCGTTAATTGAAATTTTACTGGGTAAGTATCATGTGTGTGTTAAACGCACTTAACTTGGAAGAAAAATCATTAACTTTAGGTTGCTGATTATCCCACTAATATTATGAATGTGAAAGTTTAGATGGATGGATGTTTGTTACTCAATCACGAAGAAACGGCTGAATGGATTTGGATGAAATTTAAAATGTACATTTCTTATGTCTTGGATTAACACATAGGCTACTTTTCATCATTGTCATCATTACCGATTTTCATCACCATGCAGGTGAATCCGCAGGGCGCAGCTAGTGATTTTATAAATATCAAAATCTACTCAGACTAGATTAGTTTTATTATAAATATTACAATCATATAGATACCTAGCATAAAAATGAATTAGATTTCTTTTTCAATCGGATAAGATTTTATTTTAATGCCGTCGTAACGTAGGTGCTTACCTACCTAGCGTTTCTATGACTGATCTGCAGATTTATCATACAAGATTCTTTTGTGCATCGGCAGTGGTATCGACGAAAGGGATGAGATAAACTACTCGATTTCTACGCGATTTCGCAGTAAAGAGAGGGCTCAACGGAAGAGATCTATCGCAATCGAGTTTTATTCCGAACGAGTTTACCTTCCTATAAAAACACACCACCGGTCTGTGCCTAGCTTTTTACTTTCTATTCAAGCACACGGCTTAAATCAATTGCAAATCGAACGCCGCACGTAGTTGGATAGATTAGTATGTCCATTTCACGGACTCGATTACGTTTGCGACATCAAAAGATGTTCAAAGCAAAATTACCTTCCATTAATAAAGTGTGCATAAACGACGAAGTAAATAATATAAAGCTCTGAAAAGTAGCAATTTATCAATGGCATCAAACAGTCGATCGGTCGGGTGTCATTTTTATCGTATTTTGCGTATAAATAGTGTCGGCGAAGCTCCAAGCCGCCGCTAATGATACGGAAAATGACATCTTATTTCGTCGCGCAAATCGAAGAAAAAATCGCTCATCTCTCGCCCGCCTACATGAATATTTTATAGGCGCGTCAACAGCGAAATGACAGGTTTTATCGTTTGAAAATTCGTCGAAAATTGCGCGAAATGACGCGTCGATATTTTTATTTAGTGAGAACATCCTTCCGCCAATCAGGCGCGCTCATTGTGGCCCCACAATGAGATCTCTCCCTCGGGACTTTTCTCCAGTAATTTTTATTTAACTGTCGGGAGCAACAGTTTATTTGACAATGTTTCAACTTCCATAAAGTTTTTATTGAAAACTGAGTTTAAAGGCCAGCTAAAGGCACACGGCTATCTCACTCGCATTTGAAGTGTTTGTATGGCCGTAGAGAGTAGCCGAGTACGTTAAGAATAAGCATATTGGCCTTATATTTCTATATTCGCAATCTTACAATACGTACATACGCTAAAATCTAAAAAATTATATAAACATAATATTACAAATCGTGAGTCATTGGATCTGAGGACGATTGCAACTTGATACCACCAATCCCCCCAGAATTTTTGGGAGATTTGAAACCAAAAGAAAAAAATACATGTTGCAGAGCAATAACAACGATGAAGATTGACAGTGTCTTATTTCTTTCTCATCACACAAATTATTGTTACTCTTAGCTTAGAGTGTATTTTACAAAATAGTCTCGCACAATAATTAAAATAAACCGATTATTAAGCCCAGAATTATTATATACAGCAAACAATCGAATACTCCGTGTTACAAACACGAACAATGACTACGAATCAATTCTGCGTGGAGCTTCGCAAGATCAAAGCTTTATTGGAATCGAATATCGAATAGATGAATGGCACGAGTAAATTGGAATGACGTAAATATCTTTAATAATCTGTTTAATTGGTTATTAGCATTTACGAGCTCACGCAGTGAGTTAATGAGGGGGGTATATAGTGGTGTGTTTGTGGCTTTTGATTAGGGGCGCGTGACGTTTTACGTGTGTAGTACGCACTTGAACAAAATCTTACATGACGCTAACACGACGGGAACATGTTAGGGTAAGAAATATTGCGAAGGTTTCTTACCCCGGGCTCTAAGCGGTTTCTGTAACGGCTGATGTAAAGAGGTTCATGTAATCACACCTTCATTAAAATTTACCACACTAATTATATAAATGCGGAACTTTTTATGTAAGTGTGTATGTTTTGTCCGCATTCAACTCCGTAATGGCTGAAAATATATAGGTAAAATGTAAAGTAAAAGTAGCTAATATAAAGGATAACAAGATACTTGTATTTTATAATATTTATTAGAATTAATACGTTTTCAAGAAAAGGCCAGCTATAGTATATGCAATGCAGTCCAAACAGTCAGCGGTACCATTACGCCGTGATCCTCTAAGTCGCGACATATTTCGTAAATTTGTTCGCGAGGGACGGAACACCTGCCGTAAAGATAAGCCCCTGATGCTTCGTAATATTCCCCTAAAATAACTTCTTACAGCCTCCGGTGCTAGGCGACGGCGACGTTACCCTCTTCGACGCTATGTGCCGCTTATGTAACCTTGAGGATCATGAAATTAGCGTGGAATAAAAATATTGTACGTTGTAAAACATATAATAAATGAAAGATACCATGATACGAGATTTTATTAAGTTGTTAAATTGCTTGTGCAATAGGGTTCTGTAGCTATGTAGCTACGTATTTATCTTCTATCTTCTATACATATAATAAAAATGTAGAGATAAAAAAATCTGTAATTACGAGGTATCAACAAAAAAACACACAGGGCGTCTTAAAATAAGCAGCTGAACACGTTAAGACAGTTTTTAGAATTTTTGTTTGTTGGTTTGTCCACGCACGTGTCCTAAACCATTGGACGGATTTCAATACGGTTTTCTCAAATATGCTAAGCTGTGACCAGATTGAAGTATAGGCCATGCATATTTTGCGAAAGGGCCGGATTAAGGGGGGTTGACGGTTTATATGAAAGACTACGCGTACGAAGTCGCGGGAAATAGCACTAGTTATAAATAAACAACATTGTCAAAGTCATCGGACTCGTTTTGTCGAAATTTATTTATGCAGATTTTCTGGTAGGTACATTTGTTTGACTCCACATAAGCATTAACTTTGCCGGCTAGTTGTATTGTGTTATTATATTTAAAACAATACACTCGATTGGGTTGTTAAACTTTTGTTACCTTTGTAACCTTGTAAACTTATTTTCACACCCAGCGAGCGCCGTCGTTTGTTACTCAATTTTATGTATTTAATTTCTGGTGCGAACAGTAAAAAGTTTATGTATTAAAAGTAAAAAAAATAAATGGCATAAATTTTGTAATAAAAATACATGTAGGTATATAAAATTATGTAACTTGTATATAGGGTATAATTTTATTAGGACCAAATTTTCGTGATCGAAGTCCTTATAAAGCCTCGAATAAAATGTTTCGTGGCATCGGTAAATAGACCGATAGACGGAAACAGGACAAGAAGAAACTATAATTGTGATAAAATATAACAAAAGACAAAACACTATTTATACAAGCGGTTTAGCCAGATTTTTTTATTGTTTCCGCGTCTCTCCTGTCAAATGTCAAATTTTATAGAAATAACAAAAATAAAACGATCAAAATAATAGTTATATTTCTGAGATGAGATCATATGGGTTGCTTATTTTGCTACGGAAAAATAATCTTCAAAAATATGTACATTTGAAAATACAACATCTAATCAAGGGCACCCAAAATAATTTTTATTCGTTACAGATTTGACCTTAAAATATATACATATCTACTTTTTTTTGTTCTTCTCTAGCTTCATTTAAAAATAATTTCTATATCAACAAATTTACAGTAACTTTATCAAAAGGCGTAAAGCAAACGCTATTAACTTTCCAACTACTTACATACACATTCGCGCTCAAGATGGCAGCGCGGCGCGACAATATTGCGTATTAATTAAGGAAGTCATTACGCTCCGATAACGTATTAGCCCCACGCATGAAGGAAATTGCCGACACAAAGATATTTCCTGCGTTTTCCCCGATTTAAAGCAATTCACGGATTTTGATTAAGCCCCCGTCGCGAGATTATTCCCCTTTCAATGGAAAGAATGGTTTATTTCAGACACCGTGAAAGTGAATTGTATTTCCTTATGCTATTGATTTTACGCGAGTAGATACATTTACGTATTTATCTGAAAGTGGAACTGGGGTACGTTTGTTAGATCTAACTTTCCACGTTCAAAATAGCTGAATGCTTATATAGGTGATGAATTGATGATCTGAAAGTCCCCAAAGCTGAAACCCATTAATTTTATAAGACAAGGAATAGTCACTGCAAAGGTTGAACTGAACAGGTCAAAGAAATAAATAAAGCAGCGATTACGAACAAACTTGTACAGATACGGGATCACAAAGACTGAGGCCAATAGAAACTGTTTCATTGAATATCTTCTAAAGAAGCGTCGAGTTTGCCGCATCGCAAACGGCAACTTTAGATTGCGGCAATAATTATTTATTCCGCTCACTTGCCGCTCGACTCGGAAACTATTCAGCGAAGAAATGCTATTTCCCGCTGGTCAGATAAGACGTTTGATTTCCCCCATTTTCGCCCGGACTTTAATTATGGCCTCTGGTTTTGTGTAAAATAGTTGGCGGAGTAATTTAATCCAGATATCAGTATTCGAGGTGGCGCGCGCCGACGAGAGTCGCGAGCCAATGAGTCCGCCTCTCTGCTCTCGCAAGAAATTGTTATGTACAGAACGCTGTTTGTTCGAACTCGCTTGGTATTATGCCAACTCCGGCCAATAAACCCTAACTAGCCAAAAAGCAAACTCTACTTAAGTTCGCTGTTCAAAATGATTTCCCACGACGTCGCAGCTATATCAGTGAATCATAACTGGAAACTTGTTTTGTTTCTCCCTCTTCACCACCCTCTCATTTCTTCAGTCGTTGAACTGTATAAGTATAAGAGAGCTCACGAAACACAATATAGCTCCGTAAAAAATAAGCGCACATCAGACTCGAGCATGTAATTCTAGCGCACTCTTCCGGCCTGAACAAAGGAGAGAGGGTAAGAACACGAGTTACTCGACACCATGTACCTTACGCAGATTTGTTTCTCGGCGTCTCGGCACTCCTCGAACTAAAACAAACCTTTTGAAATCAACTTAGACCCCATTTTGCTGCATAAGAGCTCCAGTCATCGTACGTTTCAGATTTGAATGGATGCAGGAAATTCGCGATAGTCAAATTGTAGTCTTACAGGGTGTGTTACCGTTAAATTATTACATTTGCTACTGTGTTACCGGCGTATAAGGCACTATTTGCATTAAGAAAAACTAAAAAGGGTCTGCAGGATAACGTAGGTACGTCACATGAGGACTGCAAAAGAAAAATGTACCTTTAACGACTACGTGAGGATTCTGGGAGTCAAGAGAAGAAAATAAGCCGTAACAGGATGTCGTTCAGGATAATACCTCTTTTCGTTTTATTTCCCCTTATGAAAATTTAAATAAATGCTTAAATAATGTCTCTGTGCAGAACATAACGGAGCGGTTTCAAATTGCATCTCGGTACGAACTGAAGAAAATGAGCAAAATAAGTCGAAGTCTTTACCGGCGCGTCTACGTTCAACCTCAAAGAACGTACTAGATTTTTTCAACGTGCCCTACCTAGACTTCTTTCATTCATAGCTGTTAGCGTAGTCACAAAGGACGCGCGACGCGAGAGCGAGGTTCAAAGCCGATATATTCCAGCCATTACTCCCGCGACTTACGCAAACTTCGCCAAGTGATCACCGGCTAGACACTAGACGCCACGCCACACAAACAAACGCTCGCCCACAAAAACTCGTCCACAGGTTTTAAAAAAACTTAACTGTGTGCGGACTGCACATGTGTGAGGACACAATTCTCCTTATAGCCGAGGGTCGTCTGTAGCTACTCGTAGGTAAGTAGCTATCGCGACTCCTTTGTTCTAGCAGCTGATTGGAGCCGAGGCCGGAAATGCGTGTCACCTCACCCCCTCATTGGTCCGTTTCATTTTCTTAGCGTGAGAGAGACGCAGCTACGCTGAAGTGTGTAGTTAAGGATACTGGATACCGATCTTTGTGTGCAAAACGGTAGGTAGGTGTCACGACTTGCTTGTTGTGTTCGTTCACTATGTTTGTGCGCCGCTCGTCTAGATAAACTATTTTGGTGAGTTGCTCGGAGAGTTTGCAAATTGTTTCGCTCAGAGTTGAGCGCCCGGAATTTCGAATTTATCAATTAAAATTTTGAACGTTACAGTACTCAGCAAAGGAAATACATTTTGAAGTTTTAATAGTAGTCACTTCTTTTTAATTTAGATTACCAACTGCTTCAGTTAGTCAGGAAGTAGTAACCAGTCTGATTAACAATAAGAATAATTTATTGAGCATCCACAAACATTATTTGATCACAGTATAAAGCATGTAAATGTCCTACTTGACAATCCTGGTAGATGACCTTGGTACCCAAACTAGGTTTACCCTGTGTACTGACATACCAGCGAACTAAGAACTCTACACGTCCATTACTTCTAAATAGGTGCTCATATTTATTTGTGGTTAGCGTGAAGCTAGCAGGGCCGGCCCGGAGTGGTGGCAGCGACAGGCTAATCGCCACTTTATCGCGCTCCTGTCATCCGCAGTATTCAATTCACCACAACGCTGTTTATGTTATGTATATTTAGTGAACTCTATTAAACAGAAATGAGGAGTGCTAAAAATAGAGACGTAATTACCTAATTCTCTTGATAGAAATCGCTTGCTAGTTACAAATTTTTATGACTATAGTTTGATACTAAATTGGCGATGTTGCGTATTATCGTTCGCACAAAACTTTATGAGCCCTCTGAAGTTAGGCCCAGTGGCTGCGCAGTACGCATATTATAGGTATCCGAGGGACTTTACAGGGCGTCGGGGAGGCCTCGCGCCTAACTTCAGAGGGCTCATAAAGTTTTGCGCGAACGATACAGTTAGGTACTTTTTTTAGATATACCGGGTGAGATTTGAAACCAATATGAAATAATTGATAACATATTTTTAACATGTTTTTATTAGCTTGGTATGCATCTATGTAACGGAATCTTTGAAAGTGATTTCCACCCCTTTCAAAACGACGACGGTTTGATTTTGAAATTGTGCCCACTTATCAAGGACCTAGCTATGACAATGCAATAATTTAAATAGTTTATACCGTTATCATTACCAGGATTTCAGGCTTAGCGATTTAAAAGGGTTATTTTTAGTTTTTTATACGACAAGAATTATTTGTAATGAGAACAAAATTCGAAAACCATTTCGTGATTATCTAAAAAAAACTACAGATTTCTGTCTCTCAGTTTGTTTTCCATTCACAATTAAAACTGAACCAATCTAATGAAATTTATTGAGAAAATAATTCTATGTTTCACACGTATTACTATTTAGTACGAGTAATTACAACCAATTATTTTACACTACAACTAATTAGACATATGACTATTGTCAAAAATCACTATACTGTTTCACTCTCTGGCTCTCTAACTCTAACTAACTATGTGCTCCATTTTCGGCCACAACATAGCTTTCCATCAGGTGAGTTGGTTGCCAAAAGTTACTATATTCTTTATTTTAAAAAAACGTCACAAAGTATACCGCGTAAAAGAGGAACAAATTAACTCTCAAACAAACACACTTTCACATTTATAATATTAGTGAGGATAGGAAAGAGGTACTTGCTCTTCCCAGGTTCCATGTCGATGAGACAGCGGAGTGGGCCGCGGAGTGGGCCGGAGTGCGGCGTGACAGGCAGCGGGTGGCCCACCGCTCTCTATCCCACGTCACTCGCAGCCAGACTGACACGTGCTGGTGAGCTACACACCGCAGTGCTGATAGCCTACCAATTAACATAGCCATTATCTAGATGTAATCAGACGCCAACCCATATCTATTTACAAGAAGTAATTAACAAAAAAAAAACTGTAGGTGGCAAACAAGCAGACGAACTGTCTGATGGTAAGCAGTCACCGTCACCTATGGATACTTGTAACACCAGAGGCATCAAAACTACGTTGCCGATCTTTTAAGAATCTATTAACCCGCCATTTGTAGCTTCTCGGAAACACGTATTTTAATGTGTTTTTTTTTATAATGGAAGAATTTAAGATAATTATGATTATATTGACGTGTAAATTTTATTTTTTATGAAAAAATTACTATGACTATGACACCATGGAAAGTAGCTCATTCCATATTTTGCAGGTGTGAGGTAAGAAAGATCGCGTGAATGGAATGGTGTCCTATATCCACGGATCTATGATATATGTGGATGAACTTCCAGGCAGTTGTGATGCCGGATATTTAAAATAATTGATTATTCTCGCTAGGCAGTAAATATACTTCTGTCATCGAGCAACTCAGCCGGTCAGTCCGATTCCGTAACTAGTAAATTATACACAAATAAATATCAGAGCTAAAGCGCACTACCGACCGCAGCACCGACCATAGGAGCTAGATCTGTGCGTGCAAATGTCTGTCATTCAGTGCAATTAAAATAATCCAGCTCTATCAAGTGATAGTAGAAGTTAAAGTTGTATTGACGTAAAATTGGCGGAATTTATTTCAAACAAACCAAATGTCATTGCTTCTCTTTGGTATAGTTGCTCGAAGACTCCTGCAATAAAATAAATGAACTTGAGTTTCAAGAATTTTCGAAACTTTAAAGCTGAAAGGTTAGTTCAAGCGGTCCACCTGATGGTAAGCGGTAATTGGACACCTGCAACACTATAGCTGCTTTGTCGATGTTTTGCCTGCCCGGAGAAATGAATATGGTGGATGGTGGCCCGGATCGTTTATAGATACCCTTTAATGTTTATGTTGATTTAATGTTTGTCGGTTTTATTTATTGACTAGCTTTTTTGCCCGCGACTTCGTACGCGTAGATTTTCATATAAACCTTCAATTCTTTTTTCTTCCCTTAACCCGGCCTTGCGCAAAATAACATAGCATATACTTCAATCTGGTCATAGCTAAGCATATTCGTGAAAACCGAATTTAAATCCGTCCGCATTTTCTTCCAGGGGTGTAGGAGATGTGCGTGAACAAACAAACAAAAATTCTAAAAACTGCCTTAACATGTTCAGCTGCTTATTTTAAGTCGCCCTGTATGAAGTATTGATAGAATCATAAAAGTAATAAATAACACCGTCAACAGTTTTCAAATCAAAAAGATAATGTGACCACAGTGCAGAGCATGTTTTGAAATTTTCTTTTTGTCTAAACCATTAAAAGTATATTTCCGGCCAGTTTCGCTGGCCACGGAACCCTGACATAATAGTACGAGAGCTAGCAACGTCGGGAAAACAAGCATTTCAGGTAGGCTAGTTTTTAGATATGCTATCTCTCTCACTCCCCCGGACGTCATACGGGCTATCTGGCTGGTGGTAGTGGTTGCGTTCATCAGTGCGCATCCTAAATGTCCAGGTAAAATATCGATTTTTCAAATCATTTTAAGAAGTTTTTTTTTTTATTTTATTATTTTTATTGAATTTTTCGCAACATGAATCTATTATTGCCAGACATTTTTATCGTTGTTTAAATTGTGCCAGACGCTAATTTTGAATTGAAAAAATTTTTTTTTTCAAAATATTTCAGTATGGCTGAAATTTTTATATGATGTTATTTAAGTATCTAAAAACCTAAAATTAATTTGCCAAACAATAATTCGATTGTTAAACCTTCAGCCAGACCGATCTAAAAGTGAAAAGTGATGTGGTACCATTTTGCTTGGTCTAGGAATAGTTGTCGAATAAATTACAGAGAAAGAATTAAAAACTATTGAATTAATTGTGGATTAACATAGCATTAAAATAATTATTTATTTTTGTGCAAAATTAAGGTAATAATCAATCTCAAGGATGAAAGTAAACAAAAATTATATTGAATTATCTTGATAATTATCATCATCATCATCTTCATCACTGCTGTCATTTTCATTGTCATCGTCGTCTTTTGGATTATCAACGTCTTGTAAGCTATTATCTGTAAAAGAATAAAAAAATTATAATCTTTCGGCAAAGAAATTTAATTTAATGATAATGTCGGCAACTAATGATGGTAACTGCTCTCCAACAAACCAGATAAAATCATATTTATCGTCATTTATGGTCCAGCCAGAAGCTTGAGGTGATAGAGATGTTGGGTGTTGTAAATGAGCATTTCTCCAAAACTTTGTTACGTAACGAATTCGTAGTAAATGCTGATACAATTCAGCTTTGCATGGTGGTAGGCTTGATGGATCAAAATTACGATATTTTTTTTCAAAATTATCATCTGATTTTTTAGACCCATAAGTGTTTGAAAACAGATGAAACCGAACTTCATTGACGTTCCAAGAATCACGAGCTCCGTAAATGTCAAAATATTGATAATGATGCTCCTAATGAAAATGATATCGATTGTAGAAGTGATCAGTCCGACATGCTACCACCACCAGCAAAAAGAAGACGAACCTTTGAAGCCATTGTTCCTGAACTTGTTCCAATTTCTGCCCGATTGCAAATGTTAGAACGATTAACACCTATTGAGAACAGGATGCGACTACACACCAGCTTTTTTCCGGAAAGGTAAACTTCGACCTTTTAAACTGTTAGAGCAATCAGAAGAGTATCAATTAGCCTGTCAAAATATTATAACAGATGATGAAGAATTGCTGGATGAGACATTTAAGATCTTAGAAAAGTTTATTTGTCACATTTACGGAGCTCGTGCTTCTTGGAACGTCAATGAAGTTCGGTTTCATCTGTTTTCAAACACTTATCGGTCTAAAAAATCAGATGATAATTTTGAAAAAAAAATCGTAATTTTGATCCATCAAGCCTACCACCATGCAAAGCTGAATTGTATCAGCATTTACTACGAATTCGTTACGTAACAAAGTTTTGGAGAAATGCTCATTTACAACACCCAACATCTCTATCACCTCAAGCTTCTGGCTGGACCATAAATGACGATAAATATGATTTTATCTGGTTTGTTGGAGAGCAGTTACCATCATTAGTTGCCGACATTATCATTAAATTAAATTTCTTTGCCGAAAGATTATAAAATTTTTCATTCTTTTACAGATAATAGCTTACAAGACGTTGATAATCCAAAAGAAGACGATGACAATGAAAATGACAGCAGTGATGAAGATGATGATGATGATAATTATCAAGATAATTCAATATAATTTTTGTTTACTTTCATCCTTGAGATTGATTATTACCTTAATTTTGCACAAAAATAAATAATTATTTTAATGCTATGTTAATCCACAATTAATTCAATAGTTTTTAATTCTTTCTCTGTAATTTATTCGACAACTATTCCTAGACCAAGCAAAATGGTACCACATCACTTTTCACTTTTAGATCGGTCTGGCTGAAGGTTTAACAATCGAATTATTGTTTGGCAAATTAATTTTAGGTTTTTAGATACTTAAATAACATCATATAAAAATTTCAGCCATACTGAAATATTTTGAAAAAAAAAATTTTTTTCAATTCAAAATTAGCGTCTGGCACAATTTAAACAACGATAAAAATGTCTGGCAATAATAGATTCATGTTGCGAAAAATTCAATAAAAATAATAAAAAAAAAAAAAAACTTCTTAAAATGATTTGAAAAATCGATATTTTACCTGGACATTTAGGATGCGCACTGATGAACGCAACCACTACCACCAGCCAGATAGCCCGTATGACGTCCGGGGGAGTGAGAGAGATAGCATATCTAAAAACTAGCCTACCTGAAATTCTCTCTCGAAAACGTTGCTAGCTCTTAGACTATAATGCTTGTCTTAACACGCTTTTGGCTAGTTATTTCTTATTTCGCGTGCATTTGTATGTATACCTTGATTAAAAAGCCATGAAATGGAACTACTCTATTTATCTGTTAAAATATCACAGTAAAATAAAATTATTTCTATATTCTTATTCTTACTGCAAATAATATACACTGTATTCTTCTAAAAGCTAAGTTTATATACCTTGCATAAAGGGTGCAGCAATGACTTATGTAGTGGCTGTTCACAAAACCAGACCACAGACATAAACATATAAATTTAAGTATAGTTAAATCTATTACATAAATATTATATATACTATTCAAACTTAACCTAGGGTGAAGTAATGTTACAAAACAAAAAAAAAAACATACCTAGTGTGATAGGGTACTTAATTATATATGAGATGATACAAAACTTATGACGCTACTTTCTTAACTATTTATATATCGATATTTATTTTCTAATTATAATTTTCTAAAATTTATCGTCGAATAAATCTTTTATCTCGTAATAACATTTTTGGGTTAGAAACTTACGAAGTTGATTCTGGAAAAATGTTAATATTTATTTCTTTCTTTATTGCGTCCGGAATTTTGTTGTATAGGTTTATTTTCATGTACAAAGGGCCTTTTTTGAATATTTATATTCGCGGGACTGTATTAAAATAGGATGCGGTATATTTTGTGTTTTAAATGCTAACATAGAATAAAACCATGAGAATGTAATATGGAGCTTGGAGCTTCCCGGTGTGGTACTGGATGTAGATGCGACCCAGGGACAACATGTATGCGGTCGGCTAGGTCTGCCAGCACATCGAGTGATGACGTCATCTGCTGCGAAGCAATGATGGTCTGCGTGCTGTTCGGTAGGCGGCTGGTCCAAATCATGCGTAAAGTCTTCTGGAACTCCGGGGCCTGCTAGGTGTCGTAGATGACGTAAGAATTGAGAAGGCTTACGATCACCTAGCTCCTCGTGTGTTAAAAGTTGCTGTACCTTTTTTCTCTTGATGCGGACAAACGTTTAATTAGCTCCAGCTTGAGTTTTTCGTACTTCTCGGTCACAGGCGGGTTGACGATGATGTCTTCGACTTCAGCTGCCTATTGCGGGTCAAGTTGTCCAATCACAGAGTAGAACTTGGTGCTATCTGCAGTGATGTTGGAAATCGCGAATTGGCCTTCGATCTGGGCGAACCAAATCGCCGGCTTCTCGGGCCAAAACGGTGGAATTCGCACGCCAACTCGGAATACATTGTCATCATCTTTATTCTTCGTGTCAGCCGCAGTGCTATCAGTACGATCTAGCGGCATTCTGACCTTTGTTGGTGGTGTACGGTCCATTCAGTGGTCACCAATTATAGTGGATTTGTACTATTTATATAGAAGGAGAGGGTTAAGCTACCGACAATGGAAGAAAATAGCTGAGTCCGAAAGAAATTATAAACTTTTTTTTTTTTTTTTTTTTTTTTTTTTTTTTTTTTAATTAATGGCTATCGCCCACATTTAGGGCACTTTGGCCAACGTCACGTTAACAAAAAACGAACGCGATTTAAAATAAAACAATATATGACCAGCAATCCTAAAACAAAATAAATAAGTAATACAATACATATAAATGCTTACAAACACAAAAATACACTATAAAGCACTTTATACACTAACATTATTGTCAGAAAGAAAATTACTTATAATACGGAAAATGGAAATATCATTTGATGAGAGAAGAACAGACATAGAAGTTGGAAAAGGAACTACAAGACTAAGAGAAAGAAAAAAAGCTGAGTGATCAAGCAGCGGACAGGAGAAGAAAATATGATTGAGGTGGCCGTCATCAAGGCCACACTCACACAAAGAAGAGTCCCTGATACGTAACTTTTTAAAATATGTGGGAACACAACAGTGTCCCAACCTCATTCGAATTATGCAACTTGTAATTTTTTTACTAAAGTGCATTCTGGCAAACCACGGCCTCCGAGGGATTACGGGCTGGAGAGCCGCATAAGCGGAACCCCTAGACCTGGCAGAGCCACGCCAGCAGAATGACCATGACTTAAGTAAAAGAGACTTAGGCAGGGATGCAAGATCATGGGGAAAGATACAGAAGGGAATTTTGTCTCCGCAGACAACGGCATCCTTTGCCACTCTGTCAGCCCGTTCATTTCCAGAGATACCAGCATGACCAGGAATCCAAACAAAAACAACTTCTAGACCTTTGGAATTGCAGATAGATAAGGATTCCTTAAGGAGAAAAAGAATAGAGTTGTGGGAATTGGGGGAAAAAGGGTTTGAAAGAAGAGACTGAAGGGCACTCCGACAGTCAGTAAAGACGAGAGAACGGCGGAGATTGAAAATAAGAATATATCGAATAGATTCAAGGAGCGCCCAACACTCACCCGAAAAAACTGAGGTTTCAGGGGGAAACTTAACCTTTTGTACAATGTTAAATTGTTCATGGAAGATACCACAACCAACACAGCCTATAGGGGAGAGTTTTGAAGCATCAGTAAAGATATAGTGCCACCCATGCCAATCCCTCCGCAGAAGATCACGGAAATACTCATCAGCATGGGGGTCACCAGCACAAATGTCAAAGTCTAAAATTACATTTGGACGAGAGACAATGACATCATAACTAAACGAGAAAAGAGGAAGCAAATGAGAACGGAGAACAGGATCTTTTAAAGACTTATAGGTAACAAAACTCTTCACTAGAAGAGGAAGCTGCTTATGGAGCCAAAACCGAGAAGAAAACGAGAAACTATGGAGAAGCTGAAGTTTAGGGACAAGAGGATGATTAGAAAACTGCACACAGCGAAAAAAAAACCTATTAGATAGAAACTGACGGCGAAGATGAAGGGGAGCATCAACACATTCAACCTGAAGTGCATTGATAGGAGAGGATAGCATAGCACCAGAAACAATGCGAAGGGCTTTCGATTGAATCAAATCCAGTTTCTTGATACCACCCTTGTTAGCTGGCTCCAGCAAGAAGGAGCCATAATCTAAAATGCTACGAATAATGGCGTTATACAAAAGTTTCAGTGTAAAAGGATGAGAACCCCACCAAACACCTGATAAACACCTTAGAATGTTAATATTTTTCCGACACCGATCAGCAATATAATCACAATGCAACTTTCCACTAAGCTTATTGTCCAAAATAAGGCCAAGAAATTTCACTGACTCCTTAACTGGAATCCTGGACCCTTTAACTAAGATATCTATTTCAGGGGGATTGCGCTTTCGAGAAAAGAGAACAATGTTACTTTTTGATGGTGAAAGATCTAGACCATTTAAATGTAGCCACGAGTTTAAGCACTGAAGGGATTGAGAAATACAGTGACTGGCAATGTCAATTTTATGGTGAGAAGTATATAAAAGGATATCATCCGCATATTGAAGAATACGGCAGAGACCAATAGATACCTCTAAATCAAAAGTATACACATTATATAGAGGAGGACTAAGAACAGACCCCTGAGGAAGACCACGCCAAATGATTCTGTGAGGAGAAATTGAAGAATCACTGCAACGAAGATAAATATACCTTTCAGTTAGAAGATTCATGACAAAATTACATAACTTAGGAGGAACCTTCAACAAAGAAAGTTTATTTCCGAGAATAGAAAGCTGGACGGAGTCATAAGCGGCAGAAATATCTAGAAAAGCACCAATAACTGATTCATTTCGAGTAAAGGCAAGTCTAATATCAGTTGTAAAAACACTTAGGCTATCCATAGTGCTCTTGCCTTTTCTAAAACCATACTGAGATTTGGCAAAAAGGCCCTTACTTTCAAGAAACCATTCAAGGCGGTTCTTGATCAGGCGCTCAGCAAGTTTCGCCAGGACAGAAGAAAGAGCAATAGGACGATACGAATTATGATCCTCCGGGTCCTTATCGGGTTTAAGAATTGGGATAATATACTGAGATTTCCAACTAGCGGGAACAAAACCAGACTCAAAAATAGAGTTAACCAAAGATAAGAAAAAGAGAAGTAAACTGTCACTCGCCTTCGTGAAAAATGAATAAGGTATGCCATCCATACCAGGAGCAGAATCTTTGACGGACTTTAATATATTTTTCAATTCAATTAATGAGAATGGCTGATCTAGGGGATCGTTTGACGAAGTAACAGCTAAGGAGGGTAATTCCGAAGGGAGTGGACAATACTGAGGAGCTAACTTATCCATAAATGCCTCAGCCCAAGACTGAGAAGGGCTACAGCAACGAAGAGGAGGACACCAGGAGCGTCTATATCGGCGAATTTTCAACCAAATAACTGAAGCAGGAGTACTAGGACTTAAGCTAGAGCAATAAGCCCTCCAACTATCCAGCTTCTTCAAGCGGAAAAGGCGCTTAGAACTAGCAATGGACCTATTCACTTCAGAGAAGTTCTCTAGAGTCATAGAGCGACGGAAATTAGCTTCAGCCACCTTACGGGCTTTAATAGCGTTACTGCAGTCCTTATCCCACCACGGAGGAGGAGGCAATTTTCCAGACGAAGGCTTTTTAACAGGGAACGATTGGCTAGCACATTCATGGAGCATACGGACCAGATTATCAGAGGAGGAAGAGATATTAAAAGAATTAACAGGAGGTAAATTAGCAGAAACAGAAACAGAGAGGTCGTGAAATTTTTCCCAGTTAGGACAATCATTATAATTTAAAATATATTTAAGAAGAGGAGGATTAACAGAAACACGACTAGAATTACGTTGAGGAAATTCAAGAAGAATAGGAAAATGATCACTGCCATGAGAAGAAGGAAGGACATGCCACGACAGAAGAGAAGCAAGCTCAGGAGAGCATAATGAAAGATCAACAGCACTGCGAAATTCATGAGGACGAGTCCTTCTAGTAGGGGAGCCATCATTAAGAATGCAGAGATTAAGAGTATCAAGAGAGTCCAACAAAAACTCACCACATTCATCGGACTTACCACAACCCCATACAGAATGATGACAATTCAGATCACCAAGGACCAAAAGCGGCTTTGGTAGGGAACTCAAAACCGAAACTAATTTACGAAGAATTAACTTAGAAGGGTCAGGAATATAAAGTGAGACAACAGAATAATTCTTGGCACGCACAGCAATTGCTTGAAAACCACTATGAACAGGAATAATAATAGGAGAGAAAGGAATATTATTTTTTATCAGGAGGGCAACACCTCCAAAACCATCTTGTCTGTCACTTCTGATGACATCAAAGCCAGGAACTCTAAAATGAGAACCAGACTTTAACCATGTCTCAGAAATAGACAAGGCAGTAATATTATATTTATTAACTAAATATATAAGATCAGATAATTTATTATATAGTGATCTACTATTCCATTGAAGGAACTTGAGATCCATTAGATAGAAGGGAAATGAGTGAATTTAAATTAAATGCAGCGTTGGACGGTAAAGGATGGGAAGGGGAGTGATGAGCACGGGGAGGGTTGAGAAGAGAGGACAAAAGATTTAAAAGTTTGAGAAGTTCAGAGATAACCGATTGAACAGATGGAGACTCGGGGGTTTTATTAGGGTTAAGGGCACATCCATTAGGAGCGGCTTCCGCAAAGTCACCCCTAACAATGTTTGAGTGAGCCAAATGGTCATAGCCAGAAGAGGGAGAAGTTGAACCAACAGGCCTGTTTTTTTTACCCCTGTAGTGCACTCTGGTAGGCTCCACAGTAACGTGATTAGTTGAACCCGAAAGCTGAGAGGGAAAAGGAGGAGAAGGTGCCAAAGAAGAAGAAGTCACTTCTGCATAAGTAATTCTTGATGAGGGGTGAAGTTTCGATGCCTCTGCGTATGATAAAACATTTTGCGACATTGTTTTTTTAATAGAAATCTGGCGAGACATTTCGGGGCAGATTTTATTGGTTGCGAAGTGACTACCACGGCACCAAACACATTTGGCGCCCTCCGCATCTACATTGCACGAGTCTCCAGTGTGGGCTAAAGAGCATTTGAAGCATACTGGCTTCGACCTGCATTGGATCTTGGTATGTCCGTACCTACAACAAGAAAAACACTGGATAGTAGGTAAAACGTACTGCTCCACTTGAAAAGAGTTATAGCACAAAAAAACTCTTGGGGGTAGGAGTTGGCCATCAAAAGTTAAAACAACCGTTTGAGAAGGTTTCCATGACACTGACCCATCAATCACCAATTTGAAGTTCAATCTACGAACTTTGATTATCGGGCCGCACTCTTGGGGCACCCGTACTTCCTTTATTATTTCTTCGTCGGATAAATCGACGGGGATGCCCCGTACCAGACCCAGACGAGTTACATTATATGAGGGAATAAACGCTTTATACCCCTTATTAGCGAGGGAGCTCGAGTCTATGAAGGCATTAGCGGCCTTAAATGAGTGGAAACACAGCGAGATTCTATTTCGGCCCACGCTTTTAATTGATCCATCAACAATGCCTACAAATTCTCTCGAGCGCTCAAAAAGGAATCGCCCGAAAGTAACAGGGTGCAAAGAAGTGCTATCAGAACATACAACCGCGATTTTTTGTACGTGAATAACATACGGCCCACGATCGGATGAAACATAGCACTGACGTGCAACCGGAGTTGGAGCGATTTTTTGGCCCGGGGGCAAAAATGAGGAGGAACTTGTTGAAGCAATTGTCTTCTGACCTAAGGGCAGAGACGCAGATACGGGGGTTGGAAGAGTGGCAAGGGGAAGCTCACTGCTCACAGTCGAAAAAAAATTTGGGGGTGTGTTTTGTCCTGAAGTAAGAATTACGTCATCAGCAATTTTAAATTCTTCACCAGAAGAGTCAATGGGAGAACATGCTCTTACATCCCGTTTCAAAGCTCTACGCTTAGAGCGTTTATGGGTTTTTTGGACATCCTCCGAGGTGGATATTGCTGTAAATGCACCAGGAGAGGGAGGAATATTGTAATCGGACGCCATTATTCCACCGCCAGGATCAGGAGGCTCTTCGTCAATCATATTAAAGTGTTAGAAAAGGGGCTACTGACAAAAATCAAGATATATAACTACAATGATACTAATTATACTAGAAATGAAACTAAAAATTAAATGATAGCTATTTACTAGGAAAACTGGTCAATTAGCTATGATAAATGGATTTAAATAGAAAAATATAACCGGAAAAATTTTTTTCAATGGTGACACGGCGATGACGTTCGACCAAAAAAAAAAAAAAAAAAAAAAAAAATTATAAACTTTAATGCAAAGAAAAATCTTAGACAAATCTTAGAAAAAGCAAATGACAATTCCATTTGAAAATCGGTGTTCTTTTATTTTTTTCTTTTCGCGCCCCAGCGCCACACGTCGTGGAAAATTGGAAAGAAATTCACGAAGGTTGGCGCAAGGAGTGCGAGTACGCCACACTCCTACTCCATGCACTGGAATGAATCACCAAAGAGGTTGTAAGGCCTATAACATGCTTGATCTACACGTTCATTCATCTAAGAAGGTTAAGGAACCTTCTTTAAATTTAAACTGATTAACCGAATGACCATGTTGACAGTTGACATAGTTGACAGTTTCAAAATTTTAATGGCTATGTCAATAACATTCTCTTTACTTTGGATCTCCTTGCTTGAGGCTATGTGACGATCCTCATATTACGTTTCGGGTAACGAAGAAATAAATCATTGATTTTTATTTTCGTTTATGTAAAAATAAAGAATTAAAATAAATGATATAAGATAGCCTATGTTTTAATCTGGTAATTTCTAAGCATATTCGTGAAAACCGCATTAAAATCCGTCCAGTGGTTTAGGAGATGTTCGCGGACAAACAAACAAACAAACAAACAAACAAACAAACAAACAGACAAAAATTCTAAAAACTGTCCTATCCTGTTCAGCTGCTTATTTTAAGACGACCTGTGTGATTTTTTTTTTGTTATCTCGCAATTACAGATTTTTTTATCTCTACGTTTTTATTATATGTATAGATTACGACTTTTTTAATGATGAAATGGGCTAGCGTTTGACCACAACTCACCTGATGGTAAGCGACGATGCGGTCTAAGATGGGGCACGCTTGTCCATGATGTGCCTTTTCACTCTTGTCTTGAAGAGACCCAGGTTGTAATTTATAGGGAACACTGAGGCAGGGAGCGCATTCCATTCCTGTGCAGTTCATATTAAGAAGGAATTTTGGAAACGCTGCGTACGGACTTTACCAAAGTTAAAAACTTTCCCGAAAGAAGAGGCCAATATCAGAGGTTATTTTAGAATTTCCAGACAATAAATAGTTGACATTACCAGATACTGTCATGTTATTGGCTCACAGCCTTAGTTAAATGAAATGTGAAAACTATTTATGTATATTTTACGTGAATATCAACGCATAGTTTCAGAAAAGTTTTAGAAGCCTTGGCGGCAATTGAGCACTTATGGACTCGCGTATGCTGTTCTCGGCTACTCCTCGACTACGCCTCAACCCACATTTCATTATTATCAGTTGGAACAAAAACAAGGAAAGAAACACCTTATTGACCTTTGTAATTACATTAAAAAACTCGGACGACATTTGGCAAGAAGTTTAAAAACATTTCGGGTGCGCGCTTGTTGATTACCAAAATAACTTTTCCATGGAAAATCTCTAAATCTTGCCAAACGAAAAAGTAAAGTAGACTATGACATAATTGCTGGGAAACCATACAAAATTAAAATGCCTGTGATGGAAGAATACATCAAGTAAATTTTTCTAAAATAATAATAAATTGTACAGTTTTATGTAATTGAAATCACGTGAATAACTCGAAAACATTTTGTTGTTTCCATTTTCCAATTTAGGACTACTTGATGAGGAAAAGTATTCCGGGTTGCAAAAAACAATATACTTAAAGTACAAACATTTAGTCGTAAAAATATTTATTTCTACGCGAAATAAGTAACGATGTCATAGTAGAAACGTGGATAAGATTTTTACCTGACGACGCAAAGCAAGAAGAGAGTTTGTGTTTAGCGTGTATGTATTTTTGTTTGTTTTGCTGTGTGTTCCCATCTACAACCTATAGGCAAATGTATATGTGCCGATTTTGATAAGTGTGAAGTGAGCTGTTGTGTGATGCTCAGATGCTCATGAAAAACCACATAATCATCATCAGCCTATCATGTTCCCACCGCTGGGACACAGGCCTTCTCTTAGAGAGAGAGAGAGAGAGAGAGAGAGAGAGAAGATGGGCCATAATCCACCATGCTGGCCCAGTGCATGTTGGTGTGTAATTTAATGTTTTTGAACAAAAACCTCAAAAATACACATAAGACATATACCAACATGCATTGGGCTAGTGTGGTGGATTAGGGCCCATCTTCTCTTCTCTGAGAGAAGGCCTGAGTCCCATTAGGGGGAACACGATAGGCTGAATACCATTCTCATCTATCGTGATATACCTATTGCATTTCTTCTATTAATTGGCCAAACAAAAGTCGTTTCGTAGAGCAGAACGTTGGCTCGCTTTGCATAGCAAACAACCCTAATGATGTCGATATCACTATCTTAACATCGCAACACGGGAGGTCCTTGTGACGATCGATAAAGACGTACAATAAATACATCGATATCGAATGATTATCAATTTAATGCACGATTGTATCCTTACAATAGCGGCTGAGACTCTTTGTATTAAAAACAGGTGTCGTATGAAAACCTATAATGAAAAAAGTGCTTTTGATATGTTTATCAACCCTTGCACGGGGGCGGGTAGGGAAGCGAACAATCGGTAGTTCTGAATGGGTTTACGATGATTATCATTGAAAAGCTCGAGGTTACTGACAGGTGAGATGTCAACCACATGAAAGAGATGACGCTGACTCGCCATGGCTTCAATCTTCGTTTCAATAGTTCGGCAACTTGACCCGATAAGAAAGCTTGTTTGTTTGGTTTTCAAAGGATTACAGGTAAACTTTTGAACGTGCTTTTGTGTTGTGGTTTGGTACAAATACTGTAGAAAATTATTTTAAGGGTTACGTCATTTATTTGTGTGATGTAAGTTGAGCTTTCGTGTTTTTTTGGTAGGTTTTGTATTTTTTTGTGAGTAAATCTCCAACATCAACACTTATTGGATGAAATAAAAAGAAAGTAAGAAAGTAGATGGAAAACATGTTTTCCATCTACTTTCTTTTTTCAGGTGTCAGAGTCTGAATTCTTTTCATTTGTATCTATTTATAACGTGAAATACGTCCGTTGACCGTAAAAAGATTACTTATGTACGAGTACATTATGGTTTTCTAGTTTAGTATAAGTGAATCTGTTTTATTGCTTCGGATGCAAATTTAAATGTTAATTTTTTTTGTATTTTTGGATGCGAAACAAACCTAAAAGTTTTTATTTTATCGTAATAATGACAATTCGCAGTCTATAACAATAGAATATCATTCGTTTATTGCATTCACTCTTACCTACGTCTTTTTAGGATTCCGTACCCAAAGTGTATAAACAGGCCCCTATTACTAAGCCTACGCTATCTGTCTGTCTGTCTATCTGTCCGTCCCACCTTATAACGGCATTATCTTTCGAGCCGTTATAGATAGCCAGTTGAAATTTTCACAGAATATCTATCTAATGTTACGGTGGATTAACTATTAATAAAGTCAAAAACTAAACCCATACAACAAATGGTTTTTTAACGTATTTTTGTATTTGCTCTAGTATAAAAACGCTAATACGTACAAGCGTCAAACTCGGCATGATTATACTACACACTCTAAAATAAAACAAAAGAAAAAAATGGTCAAGTGCGAGTCGGTGACAAGTTTCTATTCACCAATAGTTCTCGTACGATCACCGAAATTAAGCAACGTCAGGCGTGGTCTTCGTACTTGGATGGGTGATCGCCTGGGCATGATGTCTTTTTACACTACTTTTTTATTACTTTCATCATCATCAGCCAGAAGACGTCTACTGCTGAAAATAGGCCTTCCTCTTTAACCTCCACACTGAACGACAGCCTGCCATCTCCATACACTGGATGCCCATTGCCCGTGACTCACACAATGTCGTCGGTGTCCATGGATCGGTGTCGGTTGGTTTTTACTTTAGTAGGAAACAATTTAATTTATGTGGTGGTACGGAACCCTTAGTGCGCGAACCCAACTCACACTTGGCCGCTTTTATTACTTACTAAGTCATTATTTTATTTGTAAGACAATAATGTTTATTTGAAAAAACACTCTTTCCTAAATATTCTCTGAGCGCAAAATACATTTTCTGCAGTTAACACAACTAGCGCAACAACAGTTTTGCGAAAATGTGAAGTAACTTTAGTATTAAAACAACCTGAGCCTACAAAAGCGATACTCTAAAAAATGCACTGGAATATACCTACATCGCGAAGTTCTGTTGAAAGTGAGGTAACGCACGGAGCGTTGCAACTAACCAACCGTGGAGCTAAGGAAGCGGTGTAGGACATACGATCATAGCGATTTTATAGCTACACAGCATCTTAGCCTGAGCTCTATTTGCCTTAAGACAGGTAATACTATATGTACCATTTCTTCGCGTCCTGCGGGGCTATTATGGATCTTTGATCGGGATCAGTCAGTGTCAGAATTGACAGAATTTTGACACTTGAAAGGGGTTATGACGCAAAAAAAAAAGCGTTGTCTATTTCCAATTTCATACTACGAAATTGGAAATAGACAACGCTTTTTCTTACATAATTTGGACAAGTCGCGATCCCGATCAAAGATTCATAATAGCCCTGCGGTACAGGGTGCACACACGTAACATTTAAGGCCGGGTTGCATTGTGATGCGAATACGATTGTTGCCACAGTTGATCATTAGAATTACAGAGACGCAGTTATCAGAGCAAGAATAAGGTGGTACCGCAAGGTCACGCTTGGTTTTTTTTATTTTCAATTATAAGGCTAGCCTTTACCTACCACCTCACCTGATGTTAAACGATTATGTGCTCTACGATAGAGAACGATTGCCTAGAAGACACCGACTAACTCGCGACTTGAAAACAACTAGATTATAATGGGGAACACCCATATTCAGGCAGCGCATTCTTAAACTAGCATATATTATTGTTATTATATTTCCTAAACGGTAAGAAACTAAATCCAATCTGTTGGGTTTCAAAAATCAAAAGATTCGTATTGGCATACCTTCACATAGTTTTATGATGGAATCTCTTAGCACTTCTTTAGTTTAACAAAATAATTATTTTATACTGTCGTCAATGCATACAAAATCCTGAGTAATCACTCCGACGAGCTAACAACAAAAAAAACTAATGTACAACTACAAACGCTGATCCTGAGAGAAGATACATGAAAATTTTAATCAGAGTCGTGACAGAAAACCAGGTTTCATTTAAAAAGGTCAAACGGTGGAATAAAAAAGTTTATACTTACCACACCCTGGGGTTAAAAGGAACGATTACGTAACGAGTGCGCATTTAGACTCGTTAAAATTATGTAAGAAGAGTAAAATAAAAGGTGAAGAGTTTGATGTGGAGTCATAATAAACATTACAAATTATTTTATGAACTTTGTTTAAAGAGGAAAGCCTTGGCCTTTGCTAAAAATAATTGAGAAGTTCTTGAGTCATGACGTAAATTACTTTTTTGCTGTTACATAAATTTTGGGATGAACAATTGAGTTACCTGGTCTTGTTTTCATCTTTTACGGGAAAATGTGGGGAAACCACTGCTAGTTCCTATGATGGTGTCATTCTGATTCAGCGCTGTAGTCACAACTTGAATTTGATCAGTTTTTTTCAATAATAAAAAAAAACAATTCGTTTTTCAATTAAATTTTTAAGCTATGACCTGAAACGTTTATGATAAGGAATCTTATGTGGTTTAGGGAATAAGGGGAATAATAGGATCTACGTCTTGTCATCTTGTATGGTGACGTTACAAACCCGGTGACAATTTCTGAACTCGGAGGGTTCTATCGATGCCTTGTTTGTCAAATCAGTTGAGGCGTTTGGGCTGTAGTTGGGAGCATACGTACAAAAAAAATACTAATTATTTAGTGTTAGTTTTAGCTAGTATTTTTATTTAGTTGATAAAGGCACTTGCCCCTTTTTGAAAAAAACACAGAATACCCTACTAAGTTTATTGGCTTTCACGTAAAAATAAAAATTCCGCCATAAAAAGTTTTCTGGTTCGTAAATTCATCTGTAAGTGAGCGAGTATAAGATTTTAACACTGGCTGCGTAATGTAGAGTATATTCCTATATAGCTCAACTAATATTTTATATGTATTACATAAAAATATTACGCATGGGGTAAACGTACAGCGAGGGTGGCATTTATGACACGAGCATAGAGTTTTTTTTCTTCCTTTCTCTGGACCTCTCTAGCCGAGAATAAAATAAGCTTACAGCGGTTTTCATGTACAACGCTCGAGTATCACGCGATCACGTGAGTTGTGGTCAAACGCCTAGTTTGTCAATTTAAAAAAGGAGTTTGTCACACATCATCTACAGCTACGACACGTGACCAAAATGCTAGCGTTTATCTGATGGCTCAATGTATAAGAAGGCTTTCATTCATATTATTTATCTTGGTAAAGCCGCCAGCATGCCGGGTACGCTGCCAACTGGTAGTAGGCTTGATCATTTGGATTCTGTTTAAAGTTTCAACGATCTATGGGTAATCCGACTTCCAAAAAGGAGGAGGTAGGTACTCAATTCAACTGTTTTTTTAAATCTTTGTTTCCTCAGAACTTTCGACTGGGTGAACTGGTTTTGATGATTCTTTTTTTATTTGAAAGCTGGTGTGGTCCCATTTTAATTTGGTCCAGTTCTGTGATTTTTATGAAGTCAGTTTTTTATATTGATAATTATTTGTATAGGTAGTTTGCTTGTGTTTTGTTTAGTTTAATGAAGAAATTTGCCAGTAAAAAAACTACAGTTGCTACAAGTACTAATCGCGTAGACTTGTGTTTTGTGCCATGCTCGTGCTGAATAGCTGGTGTCGGCAAGGCGAGCGCCTACCGCTGCATATTTATGAAGCGCCTCAAACACTATAAATAGTTGATACGAGACGAGAGCCAACCTCCTAGTAATGGAGTAAATACAACTACATACCCCTGAGTACTGTGTAATGAATGACTAATATGCTACCCTATCGAACGTAGATCATGGATATGTTGTAAAAAATTCTGACATTTTTATAAAAGTTTCCGAAAATTTGACTCATGAAGTTGGTGAATTAATCTCGTAAGTATCTGGTATTTAATCTTCGTTGCCAAATAAATAGTTTTACAGCCTTTTTATTTAATTTGCACTGTTATTATGTATATATGCACGTGTGTGTGTGTGTGTCTGTGTGTGAGTGTGTATGCGTGTGTGTGTATGTTTGTACTACGACATGTAAATTTTGTTTTTGACTTATCGATATTATTATTTTCCATTGTCGAAGCCGTCAGTTTTATATGAGAAAAATAATACGAGTACTTGCTTCGCTAGTAGTATTTGATCAAAACAGATTTCGTTTATTTTGTAACTGGTTCCGAAACTATGGTTACGCTTGTGACCTAATAATACCATTGAGCTGATCTGATGCTGGAGCCTGATGGTGGCCACTAGCACTCTCTAATGATAAGAGAAAACCCGTCGACTTTGGGCTAATTTTTTTTGTTATCGTAGGTACTTTTCATGACACGTGCAAAATTCAAGTTTAAAAAAAGTTATTTTTACAGTGATTGTTATAAGTCTAGTATTACGAAGGACATGATATACGAAACCCCGTTATAGGTTCTACAGTTATGTTTCATGCTCAAGCTTATAAATAATTCTTATAATGTTGTAAACGGTTGTGAATTATGATGTTAAACATCCAGATCCGCCCTTTTAATGCTGTGTATGCCTGCCTATGCAGACCAATGTAGCTTAGATAAACGCGCACATAACTATGCAAACTACTTCTTCGAGTTTTCCAAACTTTATGAGAGCTCAACTGCATTTATTTAACAACTCAAATGAAGCTTTAAACTCATTGCTTCAGAGCATAATTCAGATTAAACTTTTAGTACTGCGATATCACAAGCGAGTGAACCGGCGCAACCCACTATTAGCTGCGAGTACCATGTCTGTAAGTGTGGTGGGAACGAGACTTGAATACAGTATGGGCGTTGTAGTGAACCTTAAAAAATTAAAGCCGCCGACGGCACTTAGAATGCTAAGTAAAGATTTGAATGGCGCGGAACGCTCTCCGTAACGCGATGGCGACTCACCCTCATCACGTCTGTGGGTAATTTTTTTGGTTCGAAAGTCGAACGTGCTCAGAGACTTCCTTTCAATCGAGCAGAATCGATTAATGAGCCCCAGTTTAGAATTTCTGTGCGGTTACACGTTCTATGTACTCGTATACTCCATTGTTCAAATCCTATTCGTTAGTATCAAACCTATTTAGAAATATCGATGTAATTGTAGTCTCGTATACGTACTGAAAGGTGGTATAAGGGCTGATCAGTAATATCATTTCAGCGCAGACATAGGGACGGAAAAGCGTATATGCTTCCAATACCTGTGTGATGTAGCGAGCAGTAGATTTTCTGGGGAATTGTCGGCGTTGTCAATATAACTGATGTCCAATTCTGCGATAGTTGCGGTGGGCGTCGATCCGCCGGATTTGGGGTTCGATGTAGAGCGGACGAGTGTGAATTTTCGCAACGATGTAGCAGTGGCATGGTGCAGGATAAACTGGACATTGGTCGAGCGTGCTAATCTGCGTGGAGTGTCGCGTGTGATTGGACAGACGGTGTTGTCCAATTTTCCGGTAGCAACGGATGGTCGGCATTAGTTGGACAGACAACAGGCGTCGCATAGCAACACACGCGTAAGCCTATCTTAGAGTAGGTACTCTTCTCAATACAGATTAAATGGAGAAACCACGAATATATCAGTACGATGTCCGGTCAGTTGGGAAGTTGAGAAATTTTCTCTCGATGGTAGTACAAAAAGCTACTTGAGCGCTGCCTAAATGTCTACTAAAAACAGGAGCGGCCATCTAAATGGCAATCTGTATTCGCAAACAAATCCGGCAGCGCAAACATTGCCGCAATCCGGCAGCTCTAATGATTGTTTACCGTAGGGGCAGCTAGTTACCCGTTAATGCAATATTAATGCAATTCATTAAACGTGCATTTCAAGTGCGCTGCCCACATAGTCGGGCATCGGTAGATTCTTGAGTACACTTTTGTGTTTTACTAGAAGAGTTTTTTTTCATTCCTTCATTAGTTTATAGCTCTATGGTTAACACAAATAACTGATGTAATAAGTAGGCACATTGCCTGAAATTGTACAAACTACATATATACAAAAAAAAATCTTAACAGGAAGTAATTAATTATCCGGTCTGGTTAAATTTATTTCTTTTTTATCGCCTTCTTAATGCAGTATGTGTAAAATTACTAAGAGAAAATATTCATATTTGCTTTCCCATTTTTAATCTCCAGTTATTGTTACAAACTCCAACCGAGAGAAATTAATATCGGACAAATCGAGCGCGCCTCGGGGCACCATTACGCGATCAAAGTAAAAATATATGAGGCGAAGGAAAAGAAACCAAACATATGCCGGGGTAAATATTTGGACTGCGAACTGCTTCCCTCTCCCAGCGGACCTTCCCCTCCTCTGTATTACGTCACATTGTTCTCGCGATCGATTAGCCGCGCGGTGACGTAGCGCCGTGTTTCACAACGCCTCCATAGAGGCTCGATCACAAACGGTGCTTTTGAGTGGTTTTACGCCTACAACAATGTTAGTAGTAAAATATGCTACAATAGTATCCATCATAAAGTTTATCTTTTTACGTAGCACTTCAATTATTTGAAATCGTTCATCACTATTTGTAGCATTAGCGCCGTAGCAAGCAATTCGTAGCATTAGTGGTTCCGTATTTTTTACAAAATTCAACAATTATTAGGCAAGCAAGTCAGTTTTCGCGTTTTGCCATTATTATTATTTTACTTACAATTGGAACGAAGGAGCATGCTTACATAGTCGGAACTAATTGAATACACCTAGATTGTATTTTTCGGGAAGCAAGTTGTTACTATAGCATTGCATTCCACACTATAACAGTTCTAAACAATAAAAGACCTGATTTTCATTAATCACTGTATGTTTTCATTTACATTCAATCAAATTCAATCACGTTTTTTATCAATATAACATTTTATGTTAACTCCATTCTACAATTCGTTCATATTTAAGTAATACCAGAAATGTTAATGCGTGGGCATGGCCGTGCGAATTCGTCCGAAGTACGTCACCGTGAGAAACTCTCTCCACCATGACTCCCGAATAAAAAACTACGGAAAAAATGTACTCGAATTGGTGCCCGAGGATATATAATAGTGATTGAACTAACCTGTCAGTCCCATGTTAAGTGGTTTTGAGGGAACCGTACAACTATTGTTCGAACACCAGTAGCGTGTTTTCTTTATAGATGTTTGGTTTGGGAATATTTACTGATCTACCTTTATAATTCATGTTTGCGTTAGTTTTTGCAGGTTATCGGAATGTTTACGCAAGGCGCGTTTTGTTGTTAGTATACTTAGGGTGTGTGCAATATTTGTGTTTTGTTTATGTATATTATTTCATCATACCATAGCTCATTGGAATTTGGCAAGGTATCGTAATTTTTTCATCATCATAGTTAGGTACTAACCTATTTACTCTAAGAAGAAGTTATATATGTTTGTGGATGTTTTATGTATTACTTTTATTAAATAAGCGATTTTTTTAATTTATAAGTATACCTGCTAAAAATAGCATATGAATCGAGTCTCAATGTCGATCGAGAAGCAAGCCGCAGCGGCGGATTGAATCGCGCATACGGCCCATTGTCTGGGCACAATGGCGACGGCTGTGTATTCAGCGTACAGACTACAGCCACAAAAGTCTGTTTCGCTAAACTCCTTGTATGTAACATTGACCTATTGAGCCAACAGGTGAATCTCACAAAGCGTTTGTTTGGGTGTCGCTGTGAATTAGCGCCGACGACGCCCTTGCATGTTATTGTGGTAGTCTTTGCTTTTTATCGGGAGAGATTTCAATGATAAATTTTATGCCATCTATAAGAATACGTTCTTTCTAATGGAGTCATCATACGGAACATGCCGAAGTTTTTTGTGTGATTTTGGATTGATGCTAACATGAAAACCATTCACGTTTCCTTTTTTCATTGGTACAAAAATGCACTGAAAAAGCAAACATATTTCAAGACAACTTTACTAAATACGTGTATAATAGGTATTAGAATTTAGCACCAAAATTTTAGATAGACTGTTATAAGCTCAGTCCACGAGATTCATACAACACATAAACGTTTACCAGCATGTTCAGCATGAATTAGAGTCAACCCCATATTACGATTCTGAGCCATTCATTACCTATTAATTAATCGCTGCATGTGAATTATGCTTCATGAGTAGGTACGCACCGGTCCACTCCACAAAGCACATCTTAGACTCACCAAAAAGTTACAGACTAGTATAGACATTAGTCCAGATAATTTTATATATTAAACAAAGTAATTCAAACAAACAAAGTAAGTTATTTTGACAAATTTAGTTTTACATAATGTGTTGTTCCATAGGCTCCCGAACTAGTCCGGGACGGTGTCGTGTAAAAAAACATTGAATTTAATAAGTAATACTCAACCGAATTAGCATGGAGGTGCGGCAATATTGGATATAGCTTAGATGTCAGAAATCTACGCTATGCCAAAGAAAAGCAATAGGTATATCACATAAATAAATATAGGTAAATATGTGTATATATAAATATATGTACATAAATAACAATGCTACCTACTTTTTTGACTCGGAAATCTACGGTTTAGTCAGTTAATAATATTTTTTATTTATTTACATTGTATGAAGCACAAGTGGTTATGTAACATCAGTGGTTCTGACGGCACGCTGTGTTCTGAGCACATAATGTGCTCAGATACAGCGTGCCGGTAGGTGGTCTTGAGCGCGCTTTACTACCTATAGGTCTGGTATTCAAGACATTGATCTTGGTTCACAATGCTTTGTCCAGTCCAGCGGCTGTTTGCCTCAAAGGGGTACTATAGAGATGCATACAACAAACTGTCTTCCTGAGACAAAATTACTGAGAACCTTAGAAACAGACGTTTCTACCTCACAGGAAGTTAGGTCATATCTAGGAAATACATTCAAAGAGCAAATAACGATAGATGACATATGGCATGCTTTTCTATACATATTCCTGTATGATAAAATTATAAACGACCCGCGAATATAGCTGAACCCCGCGGTGCCATCCGCGATTTTCCAGCGTTCCGCATTTCTGGAGGGGAAAGTACCTTATGTACGTTGATGCACACTATCTTTCTGCCAAATTTCATTATGATAAGCAGCTGCTGTTTATACGTGAAAAGCAAACGAACAGACAAATAAATTTACTTTCGCGTTTATAATATTAGTTAGGATGAGCTAGAATCGGCTAGATTGTAGTCGAAGAAAATACAATTTGATACCAAATTTCGATTAAATATTCTATTTTGTAGGACAAAAACGTACATTAAAATATATCTACTTAAATCTACACCGAGTTTTATATAGTTTGTCTTGATACGGGAAAACTGTGTGTCTTGCTTGCCTATACATATCAACGTCTGCATTCTTTATTTTGTATGAAAAGTAGAAAGAAAGATCAATTGATCTTGATCATTATGAATTACCATTCTATTTTTATTATATGTGTAGCATCGGTGTTGCCTGACATCTACAGATTTCTACGGCTAGTTAAATGTGCTCTATGGCCTACTTTCTTGTGCATTTTCTTTTTGCGCAGGATATCCCGGGTTAGATTCCCGGCTGGGTAAATGCCGACGAATGATCGTGTCAACGATGGATTTCAATGTCTGTACAGTGCCATTTGGGTCTCGTTGTGTGTTTATTCCATGGCATTGTTTTATTTACGACTAACTCCGCCACGCGGTTTCACGCACGTGGTGATGAAAAAAGGCGATGATGATGAAAAGTAGCCTATGTTACTCCTCATAATATCAACCATCTGCCAGTGAGTCTCGTCAAAATCAGCCCAGCCGTTTCGGAGTTTATATAGGGAACATACATACATAAATTACATACACACATCACCTATAATATAAGAAGAAGAAAGAAGAAAAGAAAAAGATTTTGTTTAAATTGCACCGATTATTATAATTGTAGAGAAGAAAGAATAAAGAAATATATTATAATACAAAGTATCAAAATTTTAGGTTGCACAGTACGGTTGGTTGTTTTACGCTACGCTTCGACTGCAGCGAAAAATAAATGCATCCACAGGGTTAAACGAGTAATGGCTCTCGTTATTATCATAATAATGTGCACAAAACAGGAGCTTGGCTAAATATTTTCGGTTTATCGTGGAGCCTGCTATTTTCTGATTTCCGTATTTATACGAATACTGATTCCGTTCCACGCATTTTATTCCACTAAAAGAATAATTTGCGTTCTAATTACGTTTACACACTACTTTATGGAATTGTAAAGTCCTTTTTAATTCATTCTAATCTCATTTTAGGTATAACCAAAATTGTTACTGTAAAATTTAAAACGATTTCTCAAATAGTAGAAAGTCGGTATTTACCTCTGTCTACAACTGTAGTGAACATGCCAACTTTGTGAAGACATTCAACAAAGTGAGGAAAATGTGTAAAGAAAAGATTTGAATGGCAATGAACTTCACGAGTTCACGCGAATCAGCATAAACTGAGACACAGTGCGAAGAGCGACGGCGTCTGACGACCGGCGACGTGACAACCCATCACTCTGACACGATCAAACCATTCAGCCGGATTAAGAATAATTAACCAATTTGTCATTTTAATGTCACATGCCATCACGTACCCTCATCCACGAAAAGGAATAAACATTTTTAAAATATTTAATCCAACTTGAGTGTATAGTAAAAACTACAAGTCGGCATAACTCATGCGTCTTTGCCTTTTGAGCGTGTTAAAAAATAAAAAGGATTTCGAAAAAAGAACATTAGTTTATGCGACGGATCAGTCATCCGCGCAGCTATGTCGGCAACACGTCTCGTCATTGCGGGTACTTCACGATTTATTTAGCTCTCGACGTGTGAAACTAATGATCATTTGATTCTGACCTTTCGGTATGTGCGGGTAGCGCGGATTATGCCACGCGGGAATGATAGCCATCAATTTAACTTTATTCAAGTTCACAAACAAAGAAGATGCCCATTTTTCTCTCATTATCGTGTGTCAATCTTTACTATCATTAGCTTATTCCCTGTCATTAACAGATGAATCTCTTGTACGGTCAATCGTCTAAAAGGATACATGAATTTACCGTTACTGAACCCATTAGAGTACAACTGGCAACCCGCCTACGGAATTTGGACTAGAGATTTGACAAAATTATTCAAGGTGTTTTCGTTTTGTTTCAGTTATTAGGAAGCTGAAAACTATTAAACGTATCGATAAGTTTTATGGTATCTAGTAAAATGTGAGTTATTAAATTATTTCATTCAAAAGTGATAATTGTATACTTATATAATAATAATCTGGGTTTATTTAAGCCGCATGTGAATCAGTTTCTTTAAGCAAGCCATTACCAACCACAATATCGCTTAAAATCCGGCGAGATGGAAGTAATAAAAAAGCATATATTTAGAAATAAAATTGAAACCTTGGTAGCACATTTCATGTTCTAAGCATATTGAGATCAAGTAGTCAGGTCATGAAACATTCGACCACTTGATTGATCATACCGGCCTCTTTACCTAAGCACGGTAACCACCCACGGTCTGTCAGCTGGTCCGGTTCGTCACTATGATTAATACCACTCTCGACTCATTAGCTGAAGGGCTTAGTACCTCGCAGGCAGTTAATCACTCGAACAAAGCACTACCTACTCGCGCGAGGAGCCGAAAGCATCATTCTTCGTCAGGAATGTGTATGGGTGGTGCAAACGAAACGATGCTAGCGAAATTTCTAAGAAGAGCGAAAATTCTGTTTTTTTAATACTATGTGTTTGTAAATACATGTGTGTTGTTTGTATAGGGAAAGAACTGAAAATATTAACAGAATAGATAGATAGATAAACTCTTTATTGTTCACACCACAAATTACATATCACACGATAAAATAGCTTTAAAAGAAAAACTAGCTTAACAATCGGCGGCCTTATCGCTAAGAGCAATCTCTTCCAGGCAACCGTAGGATGAAGAGGATTCTTACAGGAGGTAGAAGGCGGGGCGTGAAATAGTGAAAAATATGATACTTACATTCTAATAATAACACATTCTAATATTTAAATAACTATAATATACTAATATATAAAAGTATAAAATATATAAATATCATTATTTAAATAAATAATAACAAGTCAACAAGGTGGCAACTGCGACAGGTAAACACGTTCTTTAACAGTGAGCGATGGCGCGTGTCAGAATTAGTAGAGAATAGCGAAAAGGTTGCTTTTTCAGAAGTTTTTGTATCTGGAAAGTATTTTTTATTTATTTAAAGTATTGTTCTACACTTTTGGATTTACTATTTAAATATTACAGACTATTCAAAAATTATTTTAACATAATATGTGTAATTTATAATTTGTCAAATTTAATCATTGTGATTATTTTAATAGAAAACCATTATTTTTATATGCAGGAGACGAATCAATAAAAATTAAATAAGATCAAAATATATAAATTTATAATTATGCTTGAATAATAAAGTAAACCACAAGGCACAAAAATCGCTCTATCTCATGAGTTAGACCACATCACCAGAGCATGCATGGAGCACAACGCGGCATGGAGAGCTATGTACTGCACACGCTCTTATGCTGATTGTGTATAAGTATTTCAGTTTGTGTATTTAGTTAAATAAATTAGCAATTGTAAACCTTTAGCAGTGATATCAGTTAATTTATCGGCATAGTTTAATAATAAAAAAAATAGCTTAAATATTTAAGGTTTTTTATGAGAATAATAAATATCTTTATTCGTTCGAATACCTTAAATATACAAATGATGTCGATTCTGAAGTACCTACCAGTGTCTAAAATGTTACTGAAATTGACAGCCCAAAAATTGTTACCATCCTCTTCTTAAGTACAGTGTAAACTCAATATAGCGACACTTAAGGGACTGCGCATTTTATGGTGTTATTGAGAGTTGTCGTTAAATGGAGAGAAGAAAAATTAATATTATTTTACTATCGTATAATAATATTTATTTATTAGTGAAGTAAAATTTACAAACAACAATCATTAATATTGATAAAAATAACAACGGTTATTGATATAGTCTGTTATCTTCGTCCGACGTTTTTTACTGCTTCAGTATTTTATTTTATTTTAAATACGAAGTGTTATAAAATACTGTGTATTGCTTAATAATGATGTATTGTTGTCGTTATTTAGAGTGGGTGTGATGCAACATAGAGTGTATCATGATGCTATATAGTGTGTATCATTGTATGGACAGCAAGGTAAACCAACCAAAGTCAATAAATTCGTCTTTTTCAGGAGTCTGACGGTAAATCCAGTGTCGCTATATAGCGTTTACACTGTATTAAAATTAAAACAGATGCAGATAAATTTAGTTCTGTCAGATTGCTTTAAATTGAGGAGGGGTATTAAAAATCGACGTCAACGTGTCAAAAATGGAAATTACGTACGTAAATATATTTTTTAATGCCATAGATGGTAAACAAGCAGACCGGCTGCCTGATGGTATGCAGTCACTGACGCATATGGATACTTGTAACAGCAGAGGTATCACAATAATAAGTATGTAGCTAGTAGAGGTTTAGTCATAAGAAGCAAATTTTTTAAGCACTCTCAAATGTTCGGATAGGCAAATCTTGTTATTTAGATCTATCATAATCTTCTCCAGTGCGGTAGCAAGTGGGTCTAAAAATACAAACTTATTGTACGTTTTAAAGACCTGAAAAAAATATCTACTCTGGACACGTTGCTATATCGTTATCATAGCAAGCTAATAATCACACCTCCACTCCTGCTTTCCAATCACTTTGCAAGCCATGTGGGACACGATCCGCGAGTTTCATTGCTTATTGGCACATACTTTGCAATCAGTTACACATGTTCATACAGGGCTTCAAGTCTCAGATTTAAAATAACAATTAAGACCATTCAGTACATACTCGAAGAGTCTGTGCAAAAAGAGAAGCGTCGTAGAGAATTGAACTTGCGTGTGCTTATTTACTGTTTTTGTTGCGTTGACAACACTGCTTTGTCATTGCCAGCACGACTAAAAATGTTTGATGCTTGCTAGGTACCTATTCAGTTCCAACTAGTACTCAGGTGCTACTAGATAGGTAGGTACCTTCATATGCATACCGCCTAAACTTTAGTTCACCGTTATGTCACGACAGTTCTCTTTTTGCACAGACTCTATATACTCTATTTGTGTATATTATAGTAGATACACAAATAGATAAGTTGGTTTCTAAAAGTATTATTTTTAAGTTAATCGATTTATCTATATTGAAACAACAACAATTCAACAACATTCAACACTCACCTAAGTTATGTTATATTACCTTTTTTGATCTAATGCAAAACCAAAAATCGCATAACCAACGGTATCACTTTTACATTGTGCTGACCATCGAGAAAGTTTTCAATATGCTAGGAATGGCGGCGGATAGTGAAGCGAGCCACCAACCGAACTGATGACCACGATCACTTTACCAAGAGTGCACACGACTAAGAAGAGTGATCATAACGTCATAGGTGTCAACGATTTCTATGTAATTTCTACCATACTACTTCAAAATCCATGACACAAATCTGCTTCAAACGCATAGTTGACACCGCCTGAACACAGAATTGCACTTACCTGTGTGCGTATACTCCAACCCTTCCCTGCATATAAGCCCACCACTTGGCAACTCTCGGGCTGTTTAATTACCATAATTAATTAGATCCCACGGCGCAGACGCGGCGAGAATAGAGGATTGATGGCGGTAACATATCGCTGCCATTACTGAGGTGACGAGTATCGTATTTTAAAAGCCAGCCATTAGGCAGTTTTTGTGTCCGACCGGTATGATATGGGACGATCAATCATTACTCGTAATATATCGGGTTAGGTTAGGCATAGACCATTACTAATTGCTCGGAGAGTTTCCGTCCGATTCTTGACGGTGTCTCCACCGCAACAGTATCTATTTTACACTTATATATAATTTTGTTTTTAATAAGTCTCTCTTACCTTCAAATAATCATAACTATAAATATATAATACAAAGTCGGGTTAGTTACACCACTTATAACTCAAGAACGGCTGGATCAATTTTCATAATCTTTGTTTTGCTGGATTTCTCTCCGCCTCGAATAGCAGAATAAAACAAGCAGAATAATATTAAAATATTAATATATAATAATAAAACGATCGGGAAATAATTTATGAAGACATATGCTCAGATGTTGTGTCTTATACGTCCATATTTCAAGGATGTTCTGTGTCATTTTTCAGTGATCACATTAGGGTTCCACTTCGGAAGTCATCGGAGCCCTAAATAAATACATTTCCTGGGTAATCGACGGAGAACTCTCAGATATATATGAGGGGAGAGTGGTCACCAATCATTTTTACGCATTTCAGGAAACAATAAACTAACATTATAGAAATATCGTCTTTTTACTAAACTAAGTTGTAATGAAAAAATAAGTTGAACTGTACTTGATTGATTCGAAATTCCATGTTAACGTTGTTATCAGTATATACTAGCTGTTGGCCGTTACTTTGTACGCGTAGACTTTCATATAAGCTTTGAATCCCCTTTTTCTTAGCGGACCTTGTAGTATTCCTTCATATTCATCCTCATTCATATCCATTTTTTATATAAAATTTGTAAACTTTTTTATCGGTTAGTTAAAACTTTTTGGGCACATTATCCGCAAGTCGAAATTCAAAAATTTGAAAAATGAACAGCGAAAGCCGTGACGGCAAACGGAGCGACATTCTGTGAAAAATCTTGAAAGAAGAAAATATGTGAAATGAGTGGAAAGTAAGATCAAAATGGGAATATGTGAAATGAGTGGATAAGTGTTTTGAAAATTGATGCTGGTCTGAACCTAGAGGAAAAGAGGACAGGCATGCTGAAACCGTGAGTCCCTTGGTATCTTACTAATCTCTTCAAAGGCGGAGAACGACCTGGCATTTGCTCCGCTGCCGTCCTCCTACCTAACTCTTTACATATCGACCTCCGGATACCAGACGCATGGGAACCTACGATCTCCGTACCCTCTTCGGAAAATTCACATCAACTTACCACTACCTCACCGGATACCTGGCGTGCGAAGACTTGCGGAGCGCTTAGGCCCTTAGACCCTTTAGTTTTTTCTTTTTAAATACTGTACTGTCTGGTATATAAAACCCGGTCCATTGAACTTCACTTTCCGTTACCTTGTTGTTTTTCTTACCACCCATTAGGAACTGCAGGAACTGATAGGCTGGCTTAATTTCTTAATACCTAGAAATTGTCGCGGGACGGTACAACCTCTACATAAAGAATCTCTGCTTAACGATTGGGTTAGTACAAACAAACAGCATTTACAATTTGATGTTTCATCCAACCCCCGGTAGCCTTCAGTTGTAAATACAGACATCCGTCGGAAATCTGACAAAATCATCTGTTGCTTAATTTCAGTGTCATTTAAGAAATGCCTATTTTGCCATGTATGCGTGTTTATAATTTTATCTATATAACAAGGTTTATATGAAAATAATTATATAATAAGGAGAAGCTTGGGGAACCAATGGGGAAGAAAGGTTCTTGAGTGGAGACCGCGAACCAGAAGACGCAGCGTAGGTAGGCCTCCCACTAGATGGACCGACGACATTGTGAGAGTCGCGGGCATCCAGTGGGTGCAGATGGCAGGATGTCGTTCAGTGTGGAGGTTAAAGGGGGAGGCCTATGTTCAGCAGTGGACGTCTTCTGGCTGATGATGATGAAGGAGAAGCTGCGCTCTCGGTTTCACCCGTATGCACATTCCCTCAGGAACATTGAATTTTATATTAAAATTAAAATTTAATTAAATGTTTAGCTCTAAATTATTTAAAGTATCCTATGTCACTTTTCGATTCTCCAACCATCTCGATATCATATCTCTATTCAAAAAATCACGTCAATCCTTGGCTCTGTTGCTGCGTTTAAGAGAAACAAACAAACGCACTTTCGTAGTTATGATTTTTGTATGATTTGTATGATTGATATAGATTTCGATTCGGGTTCGATTTCCACCTAGAGCAAACAGTCATGTGATGAACACTTGTGTTTGTTCTATGTCTGGGTGTTAATATCTATGTATGTATTAAAAATACATAATGTTGTATATCAGTAGCCTCTGGCATCCAAATTACAAGCTTTGCTTAGTTTGGGAACAGATCACTGTATGTGCAAAAATGTCCCAGTTATTTAAAGTTATATGATTATTTACGGGATATTTACCGTGGTAAGGTTGTGGAAGGAGCTCCCGATATTTCGGCGCAGTTACATGCACCATGTTCACGGGAAGACTGACTGATTTACGGGATATTTACCACGGTAAATATCCCGTTAATAATCATATAACTTTAGTGAACAACCGTGATAGTTTAAAACAGTGTCCCAGTTATTTATTTATTATTTCAACATAGACTGTGCCAGCAGCATGTTGGATTAGGGTCCATCGTTTATATATAATTATATATATCTCTCTGACAGAGAAAGTATGTATCCCAGCACTAGGATCATGATAGGCTGATAATGAAGATGATGAAAACCGTGGGTCACAGCTACGTAGTCATATTTTGAGTAAATTCAACTCTATCCTAGCAATTGTGCGACAGTCATGTCATGTGATACTTAGAGTGTGACTGGTGAATCCCTCATCATTTTTGATACAATTTATCACTAAGTTGAGCTGTTACATACTCCAAACGTTTAAGCTAAAAAAACTGACTTCTGCAAAACCCATTTTCTAATTCTGTGTTTTCTGTTTGATTATTAGGTTAAAAAAGGGTGTATTATTTCTGTAGTCTTGAAGTGCAAAGAGTTTAGTGACTCTGGTGATCTCTTCCAGATAAGCTTCAGATAAGTAGGTTTATAATCCTCGTAGATTATGGATGGTGGTGTATAGTGAATTTGTTTATTTTTCATTACATGTAATTGTTTTTATGGTTATTTCTCGTTAATGACCAATGTACTTTAAGCTAAATTTCGCTGTACCTAGTTTATTCTTATCGTATTAATATTTTGTACCAAAAACTCTTTTTTTTCGACTGCCCCGGTGGCTCAGTTGGTAGTGAACCTAACTTCTGTGCTTGGGGGCGTGGGTTCGATTCCCATCTAGGACAAACATTTGTGTGATGAACATTTGTGTTTGTTCTATGTCTGGGTGTTAATATATATTTAAGTATGTATTTAAAAATATATATGTACGTATATCAGTGTCTGGCAGCCATATTATAAGTTTTGCTTAGTTCGGGGTCAGATGACCGTGTGTGCAAAAATGTCCCAGATATTTATTTATTTTCAAATTGTAATCGCATGCGATATCTCCGAACAGGAATTGCTTGCTCTTCGGACCTATACTGACACAGATTGAGCCGAGTTTAGGGCTTAAAGACAATTCTAAACAGTGCTAAAAAACTGCTCATATTTTATTTATTTATAAGTAAAGCTAATTAATGCGTCTTAAAAAGAATTAAGACTTATGATAAGCATTTACCTACAACAACAAATTGTCACAAAAGCTAGCCATCATCAATTTGGGACCACAAATCACCGCAGTGGCTAGCATAAGGCGTAAACACGGCTCCTTATCTGCGTTATTTACGGGCGCGGCGGCGACCAGCCGGGCCGGCGGCGGCGATCGCAATATATTGCCGATTTCCGCCCGCCCGCCGAGTAATACGCGTCCGGTACGCCTCACGACACGCCCTGCACGCCGCGCTGTACGCACTGTTTTACATGTCATGTGGCGTCATCTTATGGCTTTCAGTAGAACCTGTAATTTTTGATAACATTGTCAAGTATTACTATTTTGTTCAGACTTCAGGATCATTTCGATCCGTATTTTTTACAAGCTTTTTGTGTTTGTAGGTGTGCGTTTGAGGTCAAATCTTTCAAGTTGACTTAGAACCACTTCTTCTTATCCTATGGAGCTGAATTTTTACACATTGGTTCAGTTTCGATGTATATATATTTTTATAGTAAGCATGACTTGAATCGATAATTGACTTGATGGTACCAAAACATTGCATTTAAATAAAAGCTTGTAAAAACGATCAGATGAACTTTAGTCAAACGCAAACCCTGAGAGCTCATATTATGAGCCCACTAAACTGACAAATAAAAATAAAAAACAATATTAAGAATACACCATATACACCAGACCACCTTGAACCAAATGATTTTCCCATCTCAGCGCGTATTTTTCGCATTATTAAGTGGTATTCGTAATTAATAAGCCGAGGGCGGGCGGCGCGGAGTGTTCTTGAGAGAGCGCGTGCCGCCGCCCGCCCTGCAACCGCTAATTGTGCTTTTAAGTACTCATCATTGCATTTATGCACTATATTTTTACTGAGTACATGGTGATTATTTATACCTATTATGATATCAAAGAAATATTTAACAATATTTTCATATATCAGCCTGATAGTTGAGCCCAGAGGATCACGCAGTGGGTGCCTGAAAACGGACGCGTTAATTCTCTTAGTTTATAATCGATTTTTTAATGTGTACCAAACAGACAAACATACAGACAAGAAGATGAAATAAGTGAAATAAAATGTTTTGTTTCTTAGGAATATACGAGAAAAGCCAAAAAAGTTTATTCTCTTCCGCATTACCTGATATAACAAATTAGGCACCTATACTAATTTCAAAATTTCACGATTTCCTGCCGTTGTATAGAATTAAAAGATCGTAAAGGAACATTGTTTACTGTTGGTAACATGTGGGGTGTCATTAGCTGGGGCCAGCGATGGGCCACGACATTTATTTTACGGTTTCCGGCAATAAAAGTGATCCACTGCCTGCATTCTGCAGCGTTGCCCAGCGGACGGCCCAAAGATATTGACTCTGCTGGAAGTGTTAAAGTTATTATCACAGATCTTTATAAAGTTGTAAGCTAAAAAAAATATACACGTCGTCTTACTAGCCTCCTCCTTTTTTCTTTGGTTTTTCAAGGATAAATTCGGATGACGTAAGGATATAACCTATAGCGAGGTTTACATTTTTCAACTACCGGTTGAAAAATTCAAAACTTTCAACTTTGAAAGATGCCGAATATTTTCTAGAGTAATCGAATTAGCCTAATAAATCATGGCTAGTAATGGTAGTGAACAGTGGGTATATTATTTGGGCCTTTATGGTCGAAACTTTGAGATGCTGGCATATCATATTTTTTAAGAATTATCACTTCTCTTACCGCCCTGTCGAAGCATCCCGTAACCAAAATGCCGAACCTTGTGCAACCTATCAATCAAACGCGGCGGCAATGCGGCCAGCAGTTTGGGAACGATAGCTGCGGGCATCAATCTATTAGATTAGTTGTATTATAAATCGTTTTAGGTATTCATTAGTTTTTTATCTAGTAATATTTTTTTCTGATAAATTACTGATTGGTCGTGACTCGCGAGTAAAATAATGTTATTTAACTTACTGAAATATATTCCAATTTTATATATAAGTATATATATAACTATTATTTTTATAAAATTCACTAGTTTCAGGCACAAACTCTGTCTCGCTGTATATATGTAAGGAAACATGTGTAGGCAGTAGTTAACAATAATAATAAAGTCACAAATAAAACAAACAATAAATAAAATTATTAATTAAAAAAACTTTTAACAACGAGTTTTTAGGTTCCGCCATATTGAATTTAGTGTGATGTCATTTTATTTTTCGTATTCTTCATAGCAAACCCTTTCATTTGATACAAATATTATTTTTAGATTATGAACAAAACAATGTACTTAGATTTACATTTAGGAATTTATTTTGGAATTGTAAACAAATATTAAAATAATTTAGAATTAATCGACTATCTAAATACAATATAATATTTGTTATCTGTTGAACGTCGGATCATCATATGTGTCGACTCGCTCGCACTCAAAGAATGCTTCCGTAAACAAGAAAGAGAAAGGAGATGCAGGACACCATTTTTGAAAAATGGCATCCACACAGAGGCCGCACTACGGGCTATTTCGTATGAATCACAATTTTTAATTTACATCGAAATTTAACAAGATGACTTGAAGAAAAATACTGTATTTTCCTCGTGGGAACGTTAGAAACAGATTTTCGTCTCGAAACCAACATGAGCACAACATTGGATTGATTTTTGAATAACACGTCCTGAGACGCCACGCGCTCGAACAAATTTTCTTATTTCCTGGAAATGAAGACCTGATCATGCATCAGGAACGCAGAACTCCAAGAGTGTTACAGTTTCAAGTGGAGATGATCCTGGGCAAGCCACCGCGCACGCAGGATTTCAACAGATAACCACTTTTTATTATCACCTTCATTTTTTACTTAGTATTTTCCCAATTTTTGATGCTGAGGCACAGTAGTGTGCCAGTTTTCCCTTAACTAACCGCCATGAGCCCTCTCTGGATTTTGGTTACTTTATAATAACTTGTATTATGCAATTTAAGAGAGTAAATGCATTGTAACCTCAAATATTTGCATTAGTTTATTTTCCACATTCCCTTAGCACAAGATAGGTTCAGTAGACTCATTTAGCTTCCACAAGAGGACCCTTGTACTCCAGGAGTGCGATGGTTCTGGACTGATTCATATCCAGGCAACGTTTTAACCAACATAACTTAATTGTCATGATTTTATAGGGATCTTTCCATCACAAACACTTTACATTTCAAATGTACCGTTTGCAATCCCCTTTTTATTCAACTTAAAACATATTTTTTTTCCACACATGACAACGTCTAAGTATACAAAATTTCAGCTCTATCGGTTGGAGATAACTATTTTAACTTTGAGTTGCAAGATTTGATCCATTCTAACATATATTCTAAATAAAACCTTGTTAAAAATATAAAATGACCAAAAAAGAATGTCAATCTATTTTTAGAAAACGACTTTAAAGCACGTGTTAAACACGTGTTTTATCGCAGCATTGGAAAAAATGTGATCACTTCCTAACAACAGGAACGTCCTCGAGGCTACAACGTGGTTCGTGACGCAAATGACAAGGAAACTGGTAAGCAAAACAAACCGAAAAATTTAACTTTATGAAAACAACACTCTTTACGGTTTCCATTAGTGTAGCTTTCTATTATCTTTTTTTGAATTGCCACACTTTTTTTGTGAGACAGCATCCTACTAGTTTCTCGTAAACAAACCATTATAGTCCGGTAAATTTAGACATAAAAATAGTGATCAAATAAAGAAAATTCCGACAGAGCCAAATCTTCGTAGAGACCTTAGGTTTACCACAAGGAATAAAGTGTCAAAAGTCCCAATCAGTCCCATGTGCGCTACGGGACTTATTGGGGGCCCAAGGTCAAAATTTTAGGTTTTTTGGATTTTTCTCGAAAACGGTAAGTTTTATTGAATAAGTACTTCAAAGCAAAGTTGTAGATCTTAAAATTTTGTATAAAAATAGTCCTGATATTTTTTTCTCTAAGACCCACTCTTTTCCAGATATTGCGCTTGTAATAATCGTGTTCTACATAGTATGCACACATCATCATCATCAGCCAGAAGACGTCCACTGCTGAACATAGGCCTTCCCCTTTAACCTCCACACTGAACGACATCCTGCCATCTGCATCCACTGGATGCCCGCGACTCTCACAATGTCATCGGTCCATCTAGTGGGAGGCCTACCTACGCTGCGTCTTCCGGTTCGCGGTCTCCACTCAAGAACCTTTCTTCCCCATTGGTTATCAGTTCTTCGAGCGATGTGGCCTGCCCGTTGCCACTTCAACTTGCAGATTTTAATAGCTATATCGGTGACTCTGGTTCTTTGGCGAATATCTATGTTCCGAATTTTATCGCGTAAAGAAACTCCGAGCATAGCTCTCTCCATTTCCCGTTGTGTGACTCTGAGTTTTTCCAAAAGACCAACAGTTAAGGACCACGTCTCAGTACCATATGTCATCACTGGCAACACACACTGGTCAAAGACCTTTGTCTTTAGGCACTGTGGTATCTTAGATGAGAAGATTTCACGCAAATTCTCGAACGCTGCCCATCCGAGTACCGGGACTGATTGGGACTTTTGACATTTTATTCCTTGTGGTAAACCTAAGGTCTCTAAAAATATTTGGCTCCGTCGGAATTTTCTTTATTTCAATTGTCTAAATTGACCGGACTAATTAGCTGGAAATAAAATATACAAGTAAATTATTTGTTTTGCTATTTTTGCAAGTTTTTTAAATATATTTACTAATCACGGCATATCCTTAATTATGTAAATGTATTGGATTAGTAATAAAAGTATAGTTTTCGAGTTTATCCGTGTTAAAGTTGTGAAAAATTAGGTGGTTTGTTTAGCATTCAATGTGTGAAAATCACGTCAGTTTCCATAATAAAGTCATAAATTAAGCAACAATTTAGCGTTACCTACATCTAAAGAAAAGACTGATGGACAACACTATTTTGCCACCCATACTCTATGTTTGCCAAACCTGGGCACTGACCAAGAATAAAGAACCAACATTTCAGAGAGCAGTAGAGCGCTCTATGCTGGGTTTCTTATACTTAACGATAAAGTCAAAAACGTAGAGATAAGACTAAAGACTAAACTTATGCAGTGAAACACAGTGAAGATGCTTCGTAGACTGAAATTGATGTGGGCGGGACAATTCGCTCGAGCTATAGAACCATATGGAGCCAGCGAAATGTCCACTAGCATCAGAGAGATAGCGTGCGGCTGGAGGGATGGCCTAGCTACAAGAAAATAGTGCGATGATGTAGTCAATATGGTGTGCAACCTGGACTCGACTAGTCCAAGACCGCAGCACATGGCGTTGCTTGCACGAGGACTTCCCCCAGATTTGGGCAACTAAATATAAATATTTGAATATTTAATTTATTTAGGTTATCTAATTGTATAATAGGGTAAATAAGGACTATTTTATTTGTCTATTTTAATAGCAATAAAAGGCAAATTTACATCAAAATAGGAACAACATTTAATTTGTCCCATCTAGCAACTTTATCTCCGCTACGCTGCCCATAGTCCATATCCCCACGGAAGTGATAAAGCTTTTTGGCTAAAAAAGCATTCGGGTGGCGATGGCGCGGAAGCAAAGTGGAAACATTCCCTGGTCGAAGATAATCTTGAGTCCTACCAACTGGGTGTTGAGTTTACCACTGGGGGCTAGATGGAGCGGACGAAAAGATATGCTTTTTACGATGTGGTCGTATGTCAGCTCGTAAGACAAATTTGCAGGACGAAGAAATGGGGGCAGAATAAAGTTTTGGAAAAATCAACTTTCTTTGCATTCATTGAATCAATGTTTTAAATAGATATAAATTTAAACTTAATTTTAATTTACCTACTTTTAATTTATTATTTCTGTATTGGACACTTCTAAGCGCGCGTTAAATCAAATATAGGCAAATCTATTCCGGATAACTAAGAGATCAGCATAGCTGGTGCGATATATCCCTACATATATGTGATAATGTAGAGTTTCAGAAAAGTTACACAGAAAAAAGTGAATACGTTCGTTTTCATTCACACACCGTGACCTACAGCTCAATGCTGTCTTTAGATACAGGCGGCGTTGTGGCGTACAAGCGGTCGGTGGAATTTAAAAGTTTAAATTATAGTTTTAATAGATCTTACATTCGTCAGTACAATTTATGTTCTTAGCCCAGATCTCGACATTATTTAAATCAATCAACGTAACACTCCACTACTGAACCGAAAACTACATTGATAAATGAGCATCGTCGGTAAAAAGGAAACGAATCCAATTCACAGGAAATAGGGCATTGATTCAATTGTCGATGGCCCATTGTTGTCTGTGGACTGGTCACGGTCAGTTTTAACTGTTGGTGCTTTAGCATATTTATGTATATATGTATTTATCATCGCTTTTACCAACATAACAATGATGGTAACCATAGGATATGTTCTTAATGAAATATGTCGATTCATGTTTTGTTTTTTCTTCTTACAAAATACAAGATTTGTTTTCTTCCTTAGATTAGACAAGCAAGGGATATATCATCATCATCGTCGGCCATACGACGATGATGATGATATATCCACTGCTGAACATAGGCCTCCCCTTTTAACCTCCACACTGAACGAGAACCTGCCATCTGCATCCACTGGATGCCCGCGACTCTCACGATGTCGTCAGTCCATCTAGTGGGAGGCCTACCTACGCTGCGTTTTCCGGTATGGTAGCCGGGATTGTCTTAAAACTGCGACCAGAACCACCAGAGGATGGACAGCAGTATCCTCCTACTTTCATGGTGGAACATTCTGCGATCCCCAAGCCGCCTGCCAGGCTTGAGGAGTATGGCAACAATGACAGACAAGGGTGATATTCTTTAGTACTTTAGAATGTCTCCTTGTTTCATAAATTTTACGGCACACATACTTATTTTTCACACACACTAAGAACTTTGCAGCGTCACCAATGAACTAACTCATAGTCCACATGTTCACCTAGGTGATCTCAGGAGGTGGACGGTGGGTAAGAAATGATAAAATAGATCGGTAAGTGATGCAGTATGCGCTTATTATTTTATGGTTGACAGGCTACGAGTTTGACCACAGCTCACCTGATGTTACGGTGAAAGGAGCGCAGGAGTTGCTGCCCTTATTAGGGAAAAGCATTACAGGTATATTACAACATAGCTACATGAGGGTTCGAGTCCTGTAGGTGCTTGACGACAGATTTTCAACTTGAGGTTGATAGCTAGCTAGCATTAAAAAGTGCTCTTCCACCATGATAAATGGTCACAATCACGATGTCTTTTTTCAGCTTCAGCTTCCGGCAGCTAAAGTTCATTGTTGGGATTTGAACCCACACCCTTTCGATTGGAATTCAATCGCGCCCCTAAGCTATCATCGCTACAAATTATTAGCTACGCATTTACGCCGCGCGCCGGTAGCAGAACTTAGCCGCAAAACCGTAGCGGCAACCAGTGATCCTGTGAAGTTTAGTAGCGATCAGATCAATAGTTTTTTTGTGTTTTAATATTTTCCCATAAAACAAGAAAATAATTAAAGTCTACCAATTTTCAATTAAATAAATAAATATCTGGGACACTTTTGTACACACTGTTAGTTTGGGATCACCCAAACTAAGCAAAGCTTGTAATATGGCTGCCAGAGACTGATATACGTACATATATATTTATAAATACATACTTAAATATATATTAACACCCAGAAATAGAACAAACACACATGTTCATCACATGAATGTTTGTCTCAGGTAGGAATTGAACCCACGCCCCCAAGCGCATAAGGTAGGTTCACTACCAACTGAGCCACCGGGATAGTCAAAGTCATATAAGTTGGCATATTACATCATAGAAAAAAAAACAAATTGTCATGCAAGTCAAAGGAGGTTGCTGTCGCTACCAAGGAGGTTGCTTCAAGGAGGTATATAACGCAGGTGAAATCTGAGGGCACAGGGGTGCAGTTTTTTTTTTTTTTTTAATCACCTATTTGAGAAGCTCAAGACGATACTCACGTATTTCCATTAAACCATCTCACATCCCAATTCGAGACCTGGAATAAAAAAAACGCCGTTTTAATCACACAAAAATACCAATTACAAGATTAAACATTACATCACAATACAACTAAAACCCATACACTCTACACGAACCAATCTAATACACTTTGGCAAAACAGAAATTAATCAAAGCACAGTGGGAAGGGTAGGTGGTATGGTCCCCTATTAGAAAATGATTTAGTCCGGGAGTCCATCGACCCTCTTTCCCTGCAATTAGTTTCACAGAACAATGTGCAGTGATTTTTAAATGATCGACCTGAACGCCATCTGGCAGGGGCCGTCATTGCGATGTAATATCGGTAATTGTATGCCGGTGCTGCGGATAAAGCCGTTTGTAAAAGAAAAATACGCGTCAACTAAAGAACCTCCTATTTTTTCCGTCGGTTAGTAAAAAAAAATATGTTAATATCCTTATACATAAAAGGCGATGTGTGTATGTATATATGTCCAAAACGACTGGACTGATTTTGACGGGACTTTCACTGGCAACAAGCTGATGTTATATATACCTAGTATACGCGGATGAAACTGCGGGGCGCAGCTAATAATTAATATAAATAAAATAACTAAAATACACGCTTTTGTGACTCGTGAAAACAATCCAAAAGAGCCCAAACTCAGAGTTTAAGATAGCTGTTGATGAGTTTCAGTATCCACCTCGTGGCTTCATCATCAAAGTCTATCCGATGCACCTTGCAAAGTTTCAAACCGATACTAAAGTTCGAAGTAAGTGGATTAAATTCTACTTCTAAGATTTATATATAGTTTTAGACTTTTAGAAACAAGTCAAGCTAATAAATGCATTTAACGGTTCCTTCGTTGCTTAATTTCGATAGTCTGCGAAAGCCTAGTCAAGCTACTCAACAAGGTTACATGTGCCAGAGCAGATGGACTTAAAATTACACGTATGAAATTCACTTACATTTTTCTCTGTCTGCGCAACTCAGATGCACCGTGCGCAAGACGTATAAGTAACCTTTGTATAACTCAATCATATTTTTAAGATATACTTAGTATAAAATAGTTGCATAACTCAATAAACCAAAATATTATATTCCAAAACTCGGCACATTTCAAACAACCGAATTCCTCAAAGAAAATTTGCCTCATTTTAATTTAGAGAATAATATTAAAGGCACTTGGCCTAATTTGACAGCATTACGTACGCCTCGGTGTTCATTGGCATCGGGAAATTAATATTTCTCGCTGATATCAAAAGTTCACGCTTAACTAGCCACCCTGAGCAATAGCTACGACAAACTGTTCGGACGAAAATTGTCACAGGTAAAAAAGCGCTTATATTATTATTTTCACCTTACGTCGGGGATCAAAAGTTGTCTAGGTAACAGCTAGTGATGTTCGCAGTCCTGGATTTGTCAATAGGCCAAATAGGCCGCAGCCTAGGGGTGGCAGCGTCCTAGGGGCGTCAGATAATTAACACCATAAACTATGATGATATTATAGATGATTTTGCTATTAAGAAGTCCCGTAAAAATTGTAATTCTTGTTTCTTTAATGCCCTTTCTTAATGACTAATTCATTCTTTTTATTAACTATAGTTTCTTTCTTACTACCTATGGAAAATTATTATTTTAGAAAGGTACATGGGGCGGCGGAAATAAAGTGGCCTACACTCGTAAAAATATAAATCCGGCACTGGATGTTCGATATGTCAAGTCGTATTTCTGCATGTAGATATATTATACGCAAGAAGGTTTTAAAACATTTGGCTTTACAACTTCCTGATTATACGTAATGGGAGGATTTCTGACAGCTGGAGGAACATAGTTTTGCTATCATCGATAGATGGCGCTGAAGACACATGTTTATTTTATTTTAATAACCACAAAACAATAATAGAGCAAAAACTAATAACTACCAAATCCTACTACATAGTACTATACTACAAAATGAAATAACACAAAAACAAGCATGACAGACAGATAGACCCGCGTGCCCTCAGCGCACTCAATGCCCTTCTGAACGCCAACCCGAACTGCGATGTGTTTGCCGATGAATGGAAGGTGATATTGTCTGAATGTTTGAAGTTTTATGAGATGAATGCATTAATGACACTATCAAATTTGACTTTTTGAATTAAGTTGACATTATTATTATTTATTTACTAATTATATTTTTATTGACATTTAATTCATTGTTTGTATTAGGTATTTTTAATTTAATTTTAATTAATTGTATCCTTTATTTAGCCTTAATAATGTGTAATTAGTTTAATTGGTTTTAAGCCGTACTAATGACAATAAATAAATACAAACACAAATGATAGATATTGTCTGTCTATGAGAATCCATAAACCCAAGAAGCAAGTTTTTTAAAATGGCTTTTCTTTGTTTGTGGTTTTACAAAATCTTCAGATCCATGGTTCTTCAACGCCATCTATCGCATTTTTATGAACTTTTTCTATTTCCTTTCGGATAACCTCCCATTAGTCCAATAACAACATGGTGTTGCGATTATTATAAGGCACTAGTATCGATAATTACGGTACCAAGTAAGAAGATTCATTGGTTATTATTTAAATACTGGGGGCGTAAGAAGTTTTCTCATGTGGTTTTTTAGGTATATCTACGAGTATGATAAAATATATTAAACGTATATTTAATAAATTAAATATGCTAAGGCTAAAAGCTTGTGTAACAATGTTTTTTTTTTCTTCTATTAACTTATTTATTGTTTGCTTCGCCTATTCGTAGCTATCTACACAAACTTATGTACTTTTTACGAGTTGGTGAAGTAAAAAACATTGATCGTTTGATTAGTTGAAAAACATTGCTATGTTCATGTCTAATAACAACTTATACCTAGAATACCTGTCGTTAGGGCACCATACCAAGCACATCACTAGAACAGAGTCAGCATGGATGATTTTCTGAAGGGGATTGCTGGATTATCTGAAATTATTCACGTGCCATAAAGCGCAAATTACGCCGGCAACACGTGCCGTGGCGTGCACAATATTGGGCGGCCCGCCTACTGGTTTACGCATTGAAAACAAACGCTACTGGGCGCCTGGTACGCATGATTAAAATGGTCGTACTACGTACTGTATTAAAATGACTTTATTTTTATAAAAAGCTATTTTAAAGCCGATTATAGATAAAATATTTATTATTAAAAATACGGCCTGGTTAGAACTACAATTTGATATGATTTGTAGTGTTCACAGAATAATAAAGAGCATAGAATCCGTCATGTGACTTACAAACTTAACTCAAGTGACTTCACGTAGTTAGCCACTAATCTTTTTAGTCTACAAAATATATGTACTGTTGCAGCGTATAACCTAACCTAAGCCTAGTAGATATTTTCTTTATAGGTACTCCTATCACACTATTATTTTAAATACAAAAGTATATTTGTTTGTTGGTCTGTTGGTTTGTTTGTTCCTCTTTCACGCAGCAACAGAGTAACGGATTGACGTTTTGCATAGCGTAGTGATAGTTGGAAGGCCAGAGGCATATGGTACTTTCCAGTAACTTACGATTACTTATCCAGAACATGCATGTATTTCTGAGAGTATGTTAAGTTTAAGTACGTTTTCCTTATTACAATACCTAATACAGGAACAACATAATCATTATGCAATTATAACAGCACATTGTTCTGTCTCATGTTTTCCGTATACAATTATTTCGGCGTCACTAAACAAATAGCACCATCGAGCCATATTGGGGTTCATCGTAGCACGTAGTCGAGCACCTATTAAATTCTGAATGAGAGGTTAATCCGCAATTACCGCCTAGTTATCGCCGGAAGACGGCGGAGATAGTTAGGGCCCGGAAAATATTCCGTTCACTAATTATTCCGCGTAATTAAACGCGGCATTATCGCGACGCCGCCGCCACCTGCCGGCATTGTGCGCGTGATTTACTGCGTTTACTGCGATCCGCCCGCGATGCCGCTGCGATTCCAACCCAGCCCGCTTTTTGCACCGATTAATTATCGAATTGCTCGTGTTTAATAATTGCTGTGAAATTAATGTGAAGAGGCACTATCGATCGGCAACGGTTCTGTAAGTTTTGTAGTGTTCAACTGAACTGTGTGAAATAAATATACGTACGTAATTCGAATGAACTATGAAAGTATTTTGACACACTAATACAAATATTTTGGTGCGTAATTATGTACTAAGTTTCATACAAATTCCCATTTCAAAATTTGAATGGAATTCGATACGTATTACACGCACGTATAAAAAAATATTCACGAAATACGAATATTATAATTATGCTTAAAATATACGTATTTCGTGAAGTTTTTTTGATCAGAAGCATATCTGTACAGTAGACAGTAACATTGTTTTCAAATATATAGGTAGGTACCTAACTGGCGTACTATAGTCAACAAACTCAACATTCTCAGAAGAACGTATAATATTCACGAAATGAAAAAATAGCAGCCGTAGCCAACAATATGGGCCGCTATCAGGTCCCCGGGTCCACTCTTATTACTGCGGCCTCTAATTTGCCCGGAGAAATTCCTCTTATTTCGCCAACATCCCAACGGAGACAGCCTACTTCTGAGAATGGAACGTTCTTCCGGACCAAATTAAAATCTACTTGGAAGCATTTGCACATTCGTATATAACTCCTATTGTTTTACGGGATGATGTTGTGTAGATAATATCGATGATCCAACAAATGTACAAAGCACCTATGTGATACTTATTAAAATATGATTTGTACAAAATGATAAAATATAAGTGTTATTTTCAGAAAATCGAATATCTAGTGGGTCAACCACGTTTTATAAAGTTTTGTGCACGAATTAATGTAATTATGTTCATTAATGCTTGCCCACTGCTTTCTTAGGCAGTAAGTTTCACGTATGGGGGGAAATACAAAATTTTCTTATTGTAAAATAACAAATTTATTACTGACAAATGTGACTAATTTATTAAAAGGTGCGTTACTGATAAATAGCTTTACATTATAAAGTTAAAAATATAAACTAGCGCAAACACCGAAAAAATAAAACAATGACAAAAAACTGTTTGAAATTGTAATTTCCCGCCATAAGTAAAACGTGCCACCTTAATGAAGATAGTTAAGGCAAAATCAGTGGGCATGGGTTTAATGATGATAATGGCATTAATTCGTGCACAAAACGCATGAAAATCTCTACATATTAAAAAAGTCATTATAAAATTTAATTTTAAAAATTCGCAGACGTCTTATGAGGACGCAATCACGCAGCCCGCAATTAAATTTAATTAATACCAGTATTGCGAAATCTTAAATTTTCTTCATTAAAATATAATTTTGCCGTGGGTTTGTGGTTAACAGTGTCTCTTATACATGTACTTAAGTATAAGCTCATTAGTAATTACGAGGCCTGGTGCGGACGCGCGCGGCTAAATATTTTCTCGAGCCGCCCTAGCGGCCTTCCCGCCCGCCCTGACCTGCTCGTAATTAAAAGAACGGAGCTGGAGGGCCGCGCCCGGGAAAATCAAAAATATATTATTGTTCACGCATATTTTCTTCCAGGAAAAATGTTTTGGTGGGAAGTGATTAATATTTTTAAGAATTGCTTTGTAATATAATTTTACCGTTCGGTTATACCCAACCTACCTTACTTATTTAGCACTTTTTCACTGCATTAGCATAATCAGCCTTTTTTAGCAATCCACTGCTGACTTGGTTTGCCCCTAAAAGGGCGATTGGGCCATATCCACCACGCTGGCCCAGTTGCGGGTTGGTGGATTAGCAATGCCCATTTTTATACAGGCCCAACTAAAGAAACACAGGATGTTTGTTGCACTAGCTGAGGAGAGCCCGTGGTCGTCCAACACAAAAAAGTTTTGCAAGGATATTTCGACTAGGTTGGTTCTCGCCTCGGGGGATCCTAGAGCTGGCACATACTTTAAACAAAAATTTAGTATTGTTATACAGCGAGGCAATTCTGCCAGTGTTCTGGGAACCCTGCTACATGATGGTGATATCGACGGCGTTTTTGTTTTTTAGTACATTCATGTTTGTTCTCTTGATATACGTAATCATCTGTTAGTTTTGTTTAAATTAATTACGTAAAACAATAAAAACAAAAATATATATGTACCTAGAGATTAAAATATGTAAATGTGAATGCTGAACTTTAATATATAAATTGAAACCTTTTTTGAAATTTTGTTTTCGTTGACTAGCTTAGGTCTTCTTGAAAGTTCATCATTTCCCCGTCAATACAAAAGTGTTTCGAATTCGCAACAAAAATATCCGTCACGAGCGTTTTCTTAATGAGGTAAAGAAACAACAGCGCGTCGAGTGGCGCGTCATTAGCGCGCTGAGCGTCTAGCGGAGCGGGTTGCGGGTGCGCAAGCGGGCGCGTACACAAAGCCGCCCGATTTAATGACATCTCCTGAAAAGCCGCGATGAGTTCCGAGAGGAAAAGGCGCGCGTAGAGTGGCGCGGTTGTTTTACACGCGCGGTGCTGCCGTCGTTTTATTTCATCTAACGAGGTCAATAGTTGAGCGTACAAGTCGCGAACGGAAACAAATTGCCGCCTCATGTTCGTTGCTAAGATCGTTCGTTGAGGTATACACAGTACTACAGTACAGTCGTTTTGTAGTGGTAGGACTCTTTTGCAGGGGTCCGCCTGGGGAAGTACCACACCTTTGCCAGTTATTCAACCGCCAAGCAGTAGTGTTACGGATTGAAGGGCAATGTTTCCAGCGAAATTACAGGGCACACAGAGATTTGACATCTTATATCTCGAGGTGACGAGCGCAGTACATTGCCATCCAGGGTTTTGAACTGTTGAAGTTCAAAATTCTGAGTGGCGTTGAGCTGTTATGGGCAAGCGTGAAGAGCCATCAGGCGAGCGACTTCGCTCGTCTCGTCACCTAGTATCATGAAAAAAAACTACATGTCGTAAATATGGTTTAAATACGAAGCGAATTTAAACTATTTAAAATTCAACTTTATATAATACGATACTCTTATTTAACTATTCCAGTATTGTTTTTTCAAGGTTATCAAGTAACACCTACTTAAAATAAATATGCTGACGAAAAATAAGTTCTCACGGTTAAATATTATTTTGATAAAAGAGAAGACACTTGAGCTTTTATGCTTTAAAAAACCTGCGAATTCGTAATCCCGCTCTCCGTATCGCATATCTCGCTCGTACGCCAGCTCTGCCCGAATAATAAACTCGAGTTTAAAAATATAGTATAAGGTTGATCAGAAGCGCCGATAACGCGCGCGCTACCGTTTACACGCCCTTTGTCTGTTACGATAATAAAAACTCATACAATGAGGCCGAATGTCGTACTTCAGCCTCAGATATAAACCATTTTGACAGAAAATAATGCAATTTCGTGTATTCCATTTTTTTAACGCGGCAAGTGCCTTTATTAATTAAACAAAATACTAGCTAAAACTAACACGACATAAACAGTTAGACTGTCCATAGACCGTTGAAGGTCTAAAGACAATCCAAATGCTCAAGCCCACTATCAGCTGGCAGCGTACCCAGCATACTGGCGGCATTACCACGTTGAATGGCAATGCTTATACGTTACACGCCAGCATTTTGTTCACGCGTCGCGTTAACCAGACGCTATTACTTTTTTTTTTGGTTCCATACCCAAATGGTGTTAACGGGACCCTATTACTAAGCCTACGCTGTCTGTCTGTCCTACCTTTTGACGGCTGTATATATCGAGCCGTAGTAGATAGCGAGTCCGACTCGAACTTGGCAGGTTTATTACTTTATGACTCTGTTATGATTTCTTAGGTAATCTTAAAGTAGGAACCGTCAGTAAGTGAGCTCGATTCCGCACTTGGTTGGTTTATTTATGCTTTTTCTAGGCAATTTAAACACTCCGGAAAAAAGTACGATTCACAGGGTCACTTTCCACTAGTAAATCATCATCATCAGCCATTAGACGTCCACTGCTGAACATAGGCCTCCCCCTTTAAGCTCCACACTGAACGACAACCTGCCATCTGCATCCACTAGATGCCCGCGACTCTCACGATGTCGTCGGGCCATCTAGTGGTAGGCCTACCTACGCTGCGTCTTCCGGTTCGTGGTTTAACGAACTAACGAAGAACTAGTAAATACCTATAGTTAAAAACATTATAAAGCTGAAAATAATAATAATACAATGTGTGAGTAATTCAATGGTTAAACCTATTTATTTTTGTCTAAATATCTATGGATACATAAGTCACATTATTTGATCCACGTCGGTACCGGCCGGCGGTCGTGACTTTCTCGCTCGCACAAATATAAATAAGTCTGGGACTTTCAGAATTCGGAACTCTTGCGCCGAGCCTACAACCGAACACACTTCTGAGCAACGGAGCCTAAGTTTTGTGATTGATATAAAACGACTGTCTTCCCCGATTTCATAAAGATAGATAAAAATACAGTAAAAACAAATTGTTTTAACTTGAAATATATAAAATTGCAATCGTCAATAACTTAATTCTACGATAAAAATAATAGCTAAGAAAACCCACTCAACATTAAATCATGATTCATAATTTTGTAATTGGGTTGAAAGAAAATCGTGAGAAAAATCCACTTAAGTTAGTACATTAGTTGCACGTGTAATTCACCCTATGTCGCATTGTTAAACATGAAAATTACTTGAATGTGCCATAACCTAACCAAATGATTATACAGTCAAGCACAGAACTGATATTACTAAAGTAATTACGCATTTTAATTGTTGTGTATTCATGATGGTTCGTCCAAGATATTCATATGGTTCATATAGTGATAGTGGTTACTTTTCCTTCCACCAAGGGACTTTTAGAATAGTTTTTTAGTTTAGTTCATTTTATGTTGATTTTTAAGTAGTTTTAGTTCAATTTTATTTTATATTATTAAGCAAATTCCTAATAAATAGTATTATAGTAAAATATAAATATTAATAGGTCGGGGAAAAAGTCTTTTCGTATTTTGTATGTATAAGGTTGTAGTAAAAATCTCATCCGTTGTACTGTTTGTATCTGGCTGGTTTTGATACCATTAAAAATATGACATTTTAAAAAAGGAATACAAAAAGTAAAAAGCAATTTTCCGCCATTTTTCAAGTGTTTTATTGTTTGATAAAATGAGTGAATCTAACGAAGAAATTCGATATATTGTGAAATTTTATTACAAAAAAGGGAAAACTGCGACACAAGCCGCGAAAAAAATTTGTGACGTTTATGGACCTAATGCAGTGTCATCAAGAGTAGCACAATGTTGGTTCAAGCGTTTTCAGTCCGGGAATTTTGATGTCAAAGATGCAGCTCGCTCTGGTCGCCCTGTTACGGATAAAGTAGATGCCATTTCTGAAAAAGTGGACCAAGATCGGCATATTAATAGTTACGACGTAGCTGAAGAACTGGGGATTGACCACAAAACAGTTTTGACCCATTTGAAAAAAAACTGGGTATACAAAAAAACTCGATATTTGGGTGCCACACAAGCTCACTGAAAGAAACCAAATGAATCGTGTACTCATTTGCGACTCTCTATTGAAACGTGACGAAACCGAACCGTTTTTGAAAAGATTGATCACTGGTGATGAAAAATGGATCACCTACGACAAGAATGTGCGCAAACGATCATGGTCAAAGGGCAGTGAAGCACCACAGACTGTAGCGAAACCCGGATTAACACGTAATAAGGTGATGCTGTGTGTATGGTGGGATTGGCAGGGCATCGTTCATTATGAGCTTTTACCGCCGGGCAAAACCATCGATTCGGATCTCTACTGCCAACAGCAGATGAGACTCAAACAAGAAATTGAGAAAAAACGGCCGGAATTGATCAACAGAAAGAGTGTGGTCTTTCATCATGATAACGCCAGACCGCACACATCTTTGGCCACTCAGCAAAAATTTAGAGAGCTTGGTTGGGAAGTGTTAATGCATCCACCATATAGCCCTGACCTTGCACCCTCAGATTTCCACCTGTTTCGATCTCTTCAGAATTCTTTGGGTAGTGTTAGATTAACATCAAGAGAGGACTGTCAAAACTACTTGTTGCATTTTTTTGATCAGAAGTCCCAAAATTTCTACAGCAACGGGATCATGTCACTACCTACAAGATGGCAACAAGTTATCGAACAAAATGGCACATATATATTATAATTAAATGTAATTAAACTTGAAAAAAATATGTCTTGAATTTGTTTAAAAAATACGAAGAAACTTTTTCCCCGACCTTATATTTATTTACAAAACCTAAAGTAAACGAAATATTTTTGTAATAGATTTATGATGGAATAAATTCATGCGGTGTAAATTAAACAATAGCTATCAGGTTTAATTCGTATGTTAATATCTTTGGACAACATCGTCGATAACAAGCGGGCATCCATATTAATTTCCTAACTCGAGTCCTAGTAAAAAAAGTTTAAAACTTTTGGTGTCGAATGTACCGAAGCGCACCTGGGTTGCCGGGGGCTCTTATTCAAATGCAAATCAAACGTTCCATTTTTAAAATCTACCATCTCGGCACGCCTCGCCTCCGGAACGACTTATGTCCAATGCTACCAACATGATCTCACCCTCCCGATTGAATTCAAAGCTTAATTCGTTCCAACATAGATTATAGTTAAACATTTCTGAGGCTGGTCATAGGACCTTTAGGAGTAACATCGAGTGTCGTTTGGGACCTTTTAGGGCAAATTTCGAGTACCCAGGTGTGTTCCCAATCCGGTTAAGCGAAGCGTCCTTGTTAGAGATTCCCGTACAAAATCGTTTAATGGTTTGTTTTAAATTTCATTTTTATGCTTACCGGTGCGATGTTGTAAATTATTGATAATAAAATCGTGAAGGTTTATTGGTAGTATTTGTAATTCGATCAGTTGGTTCACAAAGCGGCTTAAAGCAATGAATGAATTTTGGAGTTCGTGGGTGGGTCATTTGAATACTACATGGCATGCCCATTCTTAGTACACGTAATCCCCTGATTATTTGTTAATAGCAGTTAAGTAGGAAATAACTGTTTCATACTGTTCATAAAATAGCATTAACTGATTGATATGGTGAATAAATTTAATTTGTTACATATTTTAGTGATAGAGCGGATAGAGCCATGCCTTGGGACAATTACTTAGGTATTTACTGTTTCGATAGATTTGTTTTCCACGTCTGCCTCTCGTTCTATTTGTTACATTTTTCTGTATGTACGACTGAACTATAGTTTAGATGTTTTTTTGCCAATAATCATGCACATTTTTTGTATAGTTATAGGATACTTTGCGTACCGTAATTGCAAGCAAAACAGCCAGACGCAGCCAATAAGTACATAAATCATTCAAACAACTGATCATAGTCCTGTTGAAATAACACCAGACTGCATGGCACCGAAAAAACCTGGTCTCTAACCACCAAAGTGAACCAATATTGGATCAAATTGTGAGAAACAGTCACCTCTGCCCCTAGTAATTAATGGCGCTCATAAATATTGGTCCAAAAGATACAAGAGTGCCGATTGTTTTTTGTCTCAGACACAATGGCAACCCCATATGAGGTAGATATGTACATTTGAAAATAAGAGAGTTTACCCGCCGAAGTCGTTGAGATGAATTATATCTCAGGCTGAAGTGTATTTTTAGGCCATTCATGCGAAATAGACTACCTAAACTTCGTTATTTTCCATAATTACCTATGTCTCCGTCCTCCAGACGCGTACAACTTCACCACGTTATATTTAGTCGTGAAAGGTAACAAATAAGAGGAGACAAACGTGACAAGAGTTTCGTGGAATAGACAAACTTTTGAATCATCCGAGAATTTACATGTTGTGTAATTTAATGAGAACTTTTCAGTGATGATCCATTATCATCGTCAGTTAGAAGACGTCCACTGCTGAACATAATTATACTTTCCCCTTAGAACTCCACACTGAACGATAGCTTGTCATCTGCATCTATTGGATGCCCACAACTCTCACGATGTCGTTAGTCCATCTAGTGGGAGGCCTACCTACGCTGCGTCTTCTGGTTTGTGGTCTCCACTCAAGAACCTTTCTTACCCATCGGTTATCAGTTCTTTAAGCGATGTGGCGTGCCCATTGCCACTTCAACTTGTAAATTTTAATAGCTAGGTCGCTGACTCTGGTTTTTCGGTTAGTTCCAGCTAAGTTAAGCCGCATCTGCCTAGCACAATTAAAACCCGTTGCATTCGGCTAGGCATCGGCACTTGCGGGAAACTACGGAACTATCCTTTGATATTGTAAAGAAAGTAGCACCACCGCGCTAATCTAAATCTAGGATCTAATCAGCCAATTCCGAAAGGCTTGTGATGTATCAGCATGTGCATTATATATCTAGTGAAGCTTACCTGAAAAAGACCCCTAAAATCTTCTCATATCAAAAAATAGACTAATGACCCTGTGCTGTCTTTGCACTTCTTACTTAACATAAGAATTATCAAGCTACGCGCATTATAGCCGAATGCAGAATTACAATATTAAGAAGTCTTAAATAATTTTATAGAGCCAGCAACTAAATCATTTTTTTATTTTATTTCTGAGCATGTTGACCTAAGTTACCAAAAAAGACGTCACTTGCACAATAGCCATCAAGACACATTCTTGATATATTATAAAAGGAATAAGTTTATAATTCGCATATTCGCTACGCAAATCACAATATCACATAACTCACGAATAAAAAAGTATCCAAGTAAGGCCACACAAAAGGCTCTTGTAGTTCGCCGGTAATAATAGCTAATAGTTTTCTCGAGGTCTATACAAATATGATTTAGTATGTTCAAAAGTCAGGCAGTAAATCAAACAGATATCTCGCACCGGATCCTCCAATATTCTTCCAATAACGACGGCGTATGACACGTGCTTCGTAATTCTCATTATTTGAAGTTATTATGTTCCTGATTTCAAATAAATACATTTTATTGCGCCATCTGTCATAAAGGAGATAAAACTTGGCGCCAACCAACTTATCTGTAAAGTCGGCCAAATGACGGAACTAAATATTTAACTGTTGGTTGTTTAAAAATACGACGATAGCTCCCTCATTCAATTCTCCAGATATGTTGGTTAAACTGTAATGGACTCCGTGCACACCGCGTAGAGTGTGCTATTTAATCTGTAGCGAAGGAATCGACTCATGCGCAGGTCATTATGCCAGTGACGTTTACTGTCGCATTGACTTAAATTACTGTGTGCCGCGAGTTTTATTTTTGTTGTTCATTACCACGCGAACCTTAAATTTATTACGCGTCGAAGTTTAAATATTATTGTATTATTTGTTAATTAATGACAGTCGTATATTACATTTATTGATTAAAAGATATGCAAACGAATTGCAGGCATCATTTTATCTTATAATACTCTAAATGTTGACTATATTTTATAGCAATTAATGTATGATGTTTAACACTAAACTTAGGCTACCTTCTATACAGAAACTTCAAAACACAAAACACTTCCTATTAAGCATACATATTTTAAGAGGACTTTTACGAAAAAAGATCATGAGACGTCTATTGGTTTTCAGTCTACCTTAACATTATTAAAGTCTTTAATAAGAAGAGACCACGCTTGAGGAAACAAGCACTTCAAAAAATTTCAATAACGCGCCTAAAAAATACACAACACAGGCTCCCCACTCGAAACTCCATCCAGCCAAATTAAATTAATACATGAAATGTATAACAGTGAGCATCAAAAGGCCTCGACTGTCCGTCCGAAGCTTTACTTTTAATTAGACCCTAAGTACTCGTTAAAAATACGATCTTCCCGACAGACAAAGTGAGCTCTACTAACAAACACTGCGAATGTAAAAACGTCGGGTAAATAAGCGGAAAATACAGGTAAGTCCAAGAGGGGTTTTGTACGTACCGTCCGGCCGGCCACTTAGGTCATCTTGCGAAATAAAGCCTCAAGTTTTTTATATCGCTTTTAAATGCAAGTCCCGTACGCTCAGCCGGCCCGCCTCGTCCTTTTCTACGATAATGTGAAAGGAAACAAACGAAAGAAAATGTTTCCAGTGCCCGTCGCTTTTATTGGACGGTCGTTCTCCTAGTTTCGATTGCAAATAGTTAGTTTAATTCAGTTAGTTCTCAGCTAAACGAATAATTTGAACACTATATTATATCTCGTCGAGTTAATGTTTACCTGCGCAAAAAGTAGCGTATTTACGAAATCAGCGAGACGCGTAACGATGTACTGTGCCGTTTCGTAGAAAACGTTTTTGCACCGACGACCCATTGTTTGCGTATTATGTTGCGTGAAGCTCTTTGCGATCCCTTTTGTGCGCAAAAATATTTTTTTAATAAAAAAAAATTATACGAATTTCCGTTGAGTGATATGGCAATCGGGTTGATTATTTCGAGTGTTGTGATGCGTTATAATCTTGCATCGGCGTAGAAGTCATTCTAAATTGAAATGAATCTTGGGCTTGTGGGCGGTTTGATTGGAGTTTGCATGTGTGCTATACGTTTTCAATTCGGTTTCGTGAGGGTGGTCCGCGAGGGTCGTTTGAAGCGGTGATTAGTAATGCGGTGAGGGCTTATGGCGAAATAATCTTAGTGGAGCCGTTAATGAGAAAACATTATGCCTGCCGGGATGGCTGGCGATTAATTAATTTCTTTTGAGTCAGGAACAGACGTAGATTGCTAGCACTTCTCTCGGGAATGCTAATAATGGTTAAAAGCTATTTTGAAATTACAAACGGAACAGTTTTAATTGCTACTATTTAATAAAATCAATATTTTAGTCGTGAGTTGCATTGCGTGATGACTGACCAACAATGGCATACAGTAATCATCATCATCGACAGTGCGTTATATCCCACTGGTGGAAAGGCCTTGTTTTTATTCTCTATATAATATTTATGCCTTTTACATGCGCTTGACCGTAATCTCACCAAATTTTAAGCGATTGTGCGGTCTACGACGGCGCGCGGCGGTTTGTTTCGGAAAACTTGAAAGAAACCAATTCCTCGTGATTTAAAGGTACCCAGATTGTAACTATCAGAGAACACCCTATCAGGCAGTGCATTTCAAAGCGATTCGCACAATGAAATGAAAGCTAATAACTGGAAGCAAAGCGCTTCGTTTAGGTTATCAGATTATCAACCTTGAACGGTGTTGCGTTTTTGTGCCCGCCGTGGTTGTCCGATATAAAAGTAGGCAGGGAGAGAATACTCGTAAGTGCATGCAGATTCGATGCACACTCCCTGAATTGTATCAGATGAAAAACCGGTTGATTAGCAACTTTTATGCTCTCTAGCTTAGCCTGTTCAACAGATTCGTCGCTAATGAGCTTCTTAGTACGTATGTGAATGGACTCCAACAGGCCAATCACATCCACGTGCTAAAGTATATTGATAGACAACATATTTTTAACAAATAGGAGCCATCATCAAGTTTTACTAAAATATATTTTCAACGGACGCTATAATTCTACTTCCTCCAGAAAAGGTAGAACTAATTATAAAGACAAACGGACGTCACCAGGGCTAATGAACGCAGAATAAATCGATTCCGATCTACTCTGCTGAACACAAGGGTTGTCTTTGTTAACCCCAGCCAGGGATGAATTAGATTTCGTGGCGCACTTTTCCAACATTAAGAAATGCTTATTTAGAATCATTGCAAGCTTAATAACAAATTACAATTATGTCAAGTGGGGTAAGTTGGACAGGTGGAGTAATTAAGGCGGTGGCTTAGAGAAGGTAAACATTTTGCGAATTACATATACGTGTGTAAATACGTCATCGAATTCCATACGAATTTGAATTTGGAAATTCTAAATTTGTATGGAATTAGCTACGTATTTTACGAACGTAATTATTGATACTTCGTCTAGTGACAATTGCATTGGTCGTTGGGCAGCGAAATATATCGACGATATTGGTTAAACCTAGATCAGATCTGCACCTAGATTTGTACAAGACCGAGCTGATAGTATTAATATAATAAAGATAAATGTATACCTACCTGTTGAATAAAGAAAGCTGTTGATGATGATTATAAAATAGTTACTACACGATCGCTTAGTGACAGAATATACTTGAAACAGAGGTGATAACAGAATTTTGAGAAACCCTATTCATCGAGCCAAGTCTATTGTTATCTGTCACATTTTAAAGCGGACATGTGATTAAACTACAGAAACAACTCGGCGATTATTGAGAAACCGTTTCAGACAGTTTCAATAATCCACCTACGCTTCGTATCATTCAACTCTACAAAGTACAAAACAAACAATGAAATAGCCAAAACAACTGGCGAAGTTAATCACATCGAAGCCGGTGCTACTACCGAAACTTGTTAACAAATAGATACCTGTAAAATGCTCAAATTGTAACTAACCTTTATTTGAAGACGGACAAAGGTGAACAATTATTATTTATTAAAGCATAGGGCTCAGAGGGGCTACTATTGATTACAATACTCTATTACCCAATGATCGCAATTTTTTGTTGACGGTACGTGAAATGTACGTTATGAGAATGGTGAGGGAAAAGGGTGTGAGTGCGTAAAAAATACAAATATTTTTATGAGCTTATACTGAGGTGATCAAGGAGGTGGAGGAGCTGGTCGCCTCTGGGGGGGTTTGAAAGGACACAAGCATTCCACTTTCATTGTGCGAACTGCTAGTCTGTGGAATGCGCTGCCGGAATGGATGTTCCCCGATAGTTACAATCTGGGTGTCTTCAAATCACGGGTGAATCGGTTATTTCAAGCAAGCGTGATCCATCATAGACCGCACAAGGCAAGTTGGCGGGCAAACGCAATAATATAACACAAAAAACTATTGTTTTTAGAAATGATGTTTCAATATTTTCTGAAATTTTGTTTCTTAATCTGCTAGTAAAATATTCTGAAACTCGATCTCTATTCAATTACCAGGTTTTGTTTGTGTTTATTAACGCAATCCTATAGTAGATCCTTCTATTTCTAAACCTAGTGATTCAGGTTATTGGACGGACAATGTCACTTTTAACTAGCAAAGGGCACAAAGTTCCCTTGTTTGCGACAACTCTAGAACTTAAACTTATTCAGAATTGAATGACTCCCGTTTTATGCCTTATTTCGAGGAATCTAGTCGTTAAACGTTTGCTTTGTATTATTCACGAAATAATTTGGAAGTGGTCACCAAATACTTTTTGAGTTAAACTTAAAACTTTAAATAATGTTGAGATTCAATAACACATAGGTAATTTTCAGCAGCGTTTCTCTAACCTGGGCCAATCACAATAATCTGTATATATAAAATTCAAAGTCCTGACTGAGATATCAACGCACAGCCTAAACCGCTGGTCCTAGAGACATGAAATTTGGAGAGTGTATTCGTTGTGAAGTGAATGCACCCACTAAGTTTTTTTTTTTCGAAATTCCAACCCTAAGGGGGTGAAAATGGGTAAAAACCTTAAAATTCGTTTTTGAAGTCACAGATGTGAAAATTGGTGTTGGAACAGTAATAATATAGATTTAAATTTTAAAAGTATAAAAAATATATTATATTGCATTTTAGGGGTGGCACTTCTACGTGTGAATTGGGGATGAAATTTTTTTTCACTCCACTTAGTCGTGTGGGGTATCGTTAAAAAGGTCTTTTATAATGAAGGTAAGGTTTGATACATCACTTTTTTATAAAGTCTATACTTTGAGAAATATGGCCCGCAAAAGTGGCAAAAAGTTGGTCCCCCCCCCTGCATTTCTAAACCATAAGACATAGAAACTTGAGTCTTACCATACAGATAGGTCATATTTAAAACCTTCATTCAAAATTATTTCGAACATTATCTGATGATGACTTTTTGAGTAACAGCGATAAAACTGTAATAAATTCAAAGCGTTCTAGCTCAAAGGTTTATTACCTTTTTGTGAAATGGTCTTAACAAATAATGTTTCTCAATCAGTTTTCTCTATGTTTAAACCATAAAAAGTATATGCTATGTCGGGATGGTACATCTTTGAAATTAGCCAAATTTCAAAGATGTACCATCCCGACACCGAAGTCCACAGAGCTTCGTTCATTAGATTTTTTCTATAACCATAATTTTCTGAACTATGACTACAATTATATGGCTTTGATTACGGAACGGTAGGGACCATATGCGTGTCTCGACACGCTCTTGGCCAATTATTTAAGTTATAGCGATGAAAATTTGTATCTGAATATACTTTTTAGGGCCCCGCACCCAAAGGGTGCTAACGGGACCCTATTACTGAGACTTTGTTGTCCGTCCGTCTGTCTGTCACAGGGCTGTATCTCTGGAACCATAATAGGTAGTCACTTGAAATCATCTTTGAAATATATATTTCTATAGCCGCTATAACAACAAATACTAAAAATTAAATTAAGTTGAAAATTAAAGGGTGTGATACAAGAAACGTGTTGGGTAACATACAACGCTTTTGCTGCAGAGTTTTTAGTTTTAACATAAATGTACACGTATAATGGTACGGAACACTCGGTGAGCGAGTCTGACTCACACTTGGCCGGTTTTATTAAAACAAAATCATACCATTTTTTTTGCCAGGGTTGATTTTAAGGGGTGAAAATGGGGAGGAAGATTTGTTACAAAACTTTTTTTATTTTCGAAGTCACATTCGTAAAATCGGTTATTATTGTGTAGTTTTATGTCAAAAAAATACAAAACAATAATAGCTATGTATGATTTGGACGCGCACCGAGGGTTCCGTATAAACATAGGTAAGGTATAGGTATCTAAGTATCATGTAAAATTAATTAATTAATTTACAGTTTTCAGAATTTTTCCTTTGTAAGACTTGCTGTAAGACAATGCTACTTGCTATATTTCATGACTCTAGGTAAACGGGAGAAACTTATAGGTTTGACTCCGTTGAGAAAACGCAAAGTTTGCGAAAATCACAATAATATTATGCCCAAGTATCAAGAAAAAGTGAGGTACAAACAAGTTAAAAAAAAATTAAGATATCGCGCGGTTCGCTGGGCCGCAAGCGGCCCGCGAGTTCGAGTGTCAAGAAAAGGTGACATACTAACAAGAAAAAAAAATCGATGCGGTGCGGTTCGCTGGGCCGCAAGCGGCCCGCGACTTCGAGCGTCAAGAATAGGTGAGGTACAAACAAGTAAAAAAAAAACTTTCGATATCGCGCGGTTCGCTGGGCCGCAAGCAGCCCGCGAGTTCGAGTGTCAAGGAAAGATGACGTACAAATAAGTAAAAAAATAACTTTCAACGTCGCGCGGTTTGCTGGGCCGCAAGCGGCCCGCGAGTTCGAGTGTCAAGAAAAGGTGACATACAAACAAAGAAAAAAAAAACGATGCCGTGCGGTTTGCTGGGCCGCAAGCGGCCCGCGAATTCAAGTGTTAAGAAAAGGTGAGGTACAAACAAGTAAAAAAAACTTTAGATATCACGCTGTTTGTTGGACCGCAAGCGGCCTGCGAGTTCTTGTGTCAAAAATAGGTGACGTACAAACAAGTAAAAAAAAAACTTCCGATGCCGTGCGGTTTGCTGGGCCGCAAGCGGCCCGCGAATTCAAGTGTTAAGAAAAGGTGAGGTACAAACAAGTAAAAAAAACTTTAGATATCACGCGGTTTGTTGGACCGCAAGCGGCCTGCGAGTTCTTGTGTCAAAAATAGGTGACGTACAAACAAGTAAAAAAAAAACGTTCGATATCGCACGGTTCGCTGGGCTGCAAGCGGCCCGCGAGTTCGAGTGTCAAGGAAAGATGACGTACCAATAAGTCAAAAAAAACGATGTCGCGCGGTTCGCTGGGCCGCAAGCGGCCCGCGAGTTCGAGTGTCAAGGAAAGGTGACGTAAAAACAAGTAAAAAAAAAAAACAGAGAAAACTAGCACTGAGACCCAAAGCATATAAATATTTAATTAAATTCACCATTCAAACATCTGCCAGGCTGGGATCTAACCAGAAACCTTCTGCTCATAAGGCACATGTGTTAGTACTTAGCCATACCGGTCGTCAATAGCCAGGATGAAATATTTATATCGTCCTAAAATATAAGTACCTACTTTGCAGAGAACTCGATTATATTTCTCTCAAACAACGCGGGCGAAGCCGCGGGCGGAAGCTAGTAATTCATAAGAAAAATTGCATCATAAACAAGTAAATTAAAGTATTAAATAAATATAACCGACTGCATTGTATAAATAGTAGGTAACTGAAAAGTAACAGCGGCGCGCTGCGCACCTATCTATACCTACTCTCAATAGATACAGAGCTCTTTCATACCGCTGTATCTCGTATACAACTGAATATTTCAAAGTATGTATATTTTTGGAATCTGCCGAGTGCACATCTACGTAATGATGGTATAATTGACCTATTTAGCAAAGTTAACTTAAAATTTCCCCTCAATTGTTTTTCGCGGATACCAGCTTGATTTCTTGTCCCCATTGTCTCCCTCTATTAAAACCATATTAATGACACCTCACATATCGGAATCCATTAAGCTGTAGGGAGTGCCAAAATAACCATCATGCATACACTCGAAAAACATAACCCTCCTTCTTGCGCAGTCGGGTAAAAAAGAAGCCACTAGTGAAACACCTAACAAAGCCTTCCATCGGGCGTTCAACCCTAGAAAATATTGAGTGAACCGAGCCCTAATAAAAATTACGTAATAATGGTACATATCTCGCAAGGAACTAAGTGGTAATTAGGTTAAACAGGGCTTTTTCCCTGCAAGTGTAAGAATAAAGAATATTAGACTTTATACTGGAGTTAGTTAGGTGGTAATTAGTGTGGCACAGGCTAGCCAGCCAATGCAGGAGAGGTCCTATTGTCGCGTTATCGTCGCCCCCCAGTCGGCAAGCTGGAATGTCGTCAACTTTAATTCCCTTCTACTTGGCAAATTTTTAATTCGATCGAGGTTTAATTATAATGGTATGTGCTTACTGGAGCGAGTAAATGAATGACTTCAATAAGTCCACGCAACTTGACTTTAATACAAAAAATATTTACTAATGAAATTCTGCTGTAAAGAGAGGTGTGAGAGAGGAACAGCCTGGATAGTCAATCTTGGCATCTGAATAGATGAATTTCCTTCCTCTAAAAATGAGTATATTTTTAAGACACACGTTTGACCATTATCGGCCTTTTGTTTTCCCACTAGTGAGTGGGACACAGGCTTTCTCGTTCAGAGAGAAAGAGACAGAGCGAAGAACGGCCCTAATTCACCATGTGGAGTGCATGTTGATGAATTTCTTATGTCTTTTAACTTTGAGGTTCTTGGACATACCTCACGATGCTTACCTTCACATTTTTGAGCGATGGTATTGAAACTGCATATAATTTATTTAGGTTTAAATAAGTCATTGGTGCAAGCTCAAGATCGAACCGGGTGCCGTCTGATTTTAAAGCGCACACGCAACCACTCGACATTCAACGCTCATTGAGCAATCAACGTAAAGTTTAGAGATCAACGTAAAATAATTAACTCCTACATTTTGACAGATGTGATCAGCATTCAATGAACGTGCCGTGTGAAGCGAGATAACGCAGCGGCGACACGTGCGCCGGCACACTCCATCGATTCGCAATACTTACCCAATCAGGATTATAAATCCCCCGCGACCGAAGCAGAGATCTCCACGATGACGAAAAAAATGTCATCGAAATCCAACAGTACATTACAGCAGCACCCGCCAAAAGCATTTATGGACGAACGTGTAAATATGGGCTGAAGCGAAGCCTCTTCTCAAACGTTAGTGGATATTCACTTAAAAATTTACATAAATATTTTGGGATAGTTTTCGCATCTCATTAAAACGTTACCTAGCCACCATATATGAAAAATCGTCACTACTTTAAAAAAAAAAACAAGTTTATAATTTGTTTGCCGAAAATTCTGTACTGTAATGTGACGTCAAAAGTAAACACTCATTGCCTGCTAGTATTTAGGATCGATTTCAAAATTAGTTTTAAAATATAACATTTTTGCAATTAAAAACAAAGTTTCTACAGAAATTAGCTGTTTATTTGGAAATAGCAGATGCGTAAGGACATCGTAGAACAGTTATTGAAACTAGTCATCATGTCTTTTAGTAGAAAAATTATACGTCAGAGGCCGTTGACAAAAAGGCATACGTACTCGTATATTTCTCGTGTTTTCTTCGTTCCATTGTGCGCAAACCATAAGGATAGGAAAATAATTACGAGGCAAGTTAATCAAGTACCGTTGAGAAATTGAGGAAAAATTGTACTTGTAGGGAAGTATTTTGTTCAATATTGGATTTTAGGCAATTTTGGAAATTGGCTTGGATTACAACCCACGAAAATTTGTAAACAGATAAAAATAAAAGTACAATAATTTAATTTTAGGTCATTATTTAGTTATATTTACTCTTCCATGTTTTTAGTTTTAAGCTAGTTTCTAATTTTATGTTTCTAGATTCTGTTTAAATTAAACTTATCATAATGCTCTTTAGATAATTTATAAAAGCATGAGCATTTGGATTGTCTTTAGATCTTCAACGGTCTATGGACAGTCTAACTGTTTATTTAGTGTTAGTTTTAGCTAGTATTTTGTTTATTTAATAAAGGCACTTGCCAGTATTAAAAAAAAATAAAAAAATATATAAAATATATCCAATCACATTTTTTACAGAGAGGTAGTAATGGTTTGAATATGTAAATTTAACAGTTAAATTTAATAAATGCATACAAAATATTTTCTATGGGCTCGTCATCTTATTTTACCTACCGTGAAACATCAATACAAATAAATTTTCGAGCGTAATAAAAAAAACTAAGTCAATTCGTAGGATGAATTTGCCTATAATTTATTTATAATGAAAACTTACGTGGTTTTCACACATAACCACAGAAACAACGGATGCTGTTGAAACTATAGTTGGATTAACCGGTTTACAAGAGTAATAAAAACTAAATTTCTAATATCTTTATATGAAAAAATTGACACTTGGATCAAATAAAACTTGAACAATATAAGACTTGGATTAAATAACTGATGGATAATTTATGAGACTTATAAAAACTAAGATTTTGTAGATTTTTGTGGTTTGCCAAAATGAGACTTGGACTAACATAGTAGTTAACGGTTTTATAACTTAACATTCTACGTCTCAGACAGAATCAGAATTATTTATTGACATATTGAAACAAAATATTAACATTATTTACACTTATTGTAAAGTAATTATTAATACAGCTTACAATATGTCTCGTCGTTTCACAAAAAATATCATTTGCTGTATAAGGGCAATTGTATAGGACAAATTAATATTACTTTACAATAAGTGTAAATAATGTTAATATTTTGTTTCAATATGTCAATAAATAATTCTGATTCAGACTGTATTTCTTTACATCTCCACATGTTTGTAGAAACAAGCAAATTGGAGCACGTGGGTCTCAAACTCCTAACCCTCAAAATTCAAACGATCTTCCATCGTTTCAGAGGTTCACTTAGCGAATGAATAAACTGGCCTGTCCTCACAGATCTATTCAGTAAACACCCTATATTTTTAATGATAGGTATTTCTATTCAAATCGGGGATACTTTGGAAAGAGGTCACGATCGATGCTAGGGATAAACTGAAGTCGACATATATTTATCGATATCCAAACAACTTGCTAAGTCAATATAACCTATATTAGACATAATTGATAGCTATGTTTATTTTTTACCTCATATATACATAATATACATATATACGATAATATAAAAGCAATTCCAAAATTAAAAAAATAATAAATAAATATTCGGAACATTTTTGCTCACAAATAAAATAAAATAATTAATAAATGAATACTTTACTTGTAAAAAAAAGGAATTCTATTCTATCATATCTAGTTAAATGTAAACGAATGAACACATTTTTTAATTCGTGGTCCCCAATTACAAAAATACCTTTTTTTACACAACTACGCATATTTTAGATATTTTATTTTGCTAATCAACGTTGAAGTACATCTTATTATATATCAATAACAACAATATTTTATTACTTCATTCTTGCGCATAAAAGTATGCTTAGCTAGAAGTCGATTATACAAAATTAGTGTACAATAATGACTATCGATGATTGATTGCAATCTTGATGAAGACAGCGGGACATCCCTAACCTAAGCCCGACCAATTACTCTGAAAGACTCGTATAACATGAAGGCATTTCAATTTAGCTTATTGGCTCGTGTGCGTTTGGATTTTGTCATATTTTTTACTCTGTCACGTGACATGTAATTCCATATATTGGATGGCTATTTTCGTTACAAAATTTTATAGCCTTATAACTTTAACCATCGAAAATTCGACCCCAGGTCGCCCCCGGCCGGACCCGACGGCACGACGAGCTCGGGAGGTTTAACAAAGAGGTATGTCCAGCAGTGGACGTCCACTGATGGATCTAGGCCTCCCCCATCGATCTCCAAAAGGACAGGTTAAAAGCGACCTGCATCCAGCGTTTCCCTGCGGTCTTTTTAAGGTCGTCTGTCCATTTTGTGTGTGGACGTCCTATGCTCTACCTACGAGATCAAATCATAAATGAGAATTGTGGTGACGAACAAAGATGCCTTGATTTATTAAAATACACACCAGGCCGGGCAAATGTGTTTTCTTTCAAGTACACACATTTGGCCGGTGTATATTAATTTGTCGTTTTACTTAAGAGGCTGAAATGATGATGATGATAAGGCATCTTCAATGCTACAGTGAACAGATTTCTGCTAGATCTTCGTGCTCCATTCTCGGTCACGCCGTCGCTTACCAATAGGATAAACAATTTAAATTATATCACTTAAAAAGAAGTAAATTAAATCATTATAAATTTTTTACCCGAATGCATTGTATAAATAGTATAGGTAGATAACAATATAGGTAGATAGGTAGGTGGTAGGTAACTGAAAAGTAACAGCAGCGCACTGCGTACCTATTTATACCTACTCGTAGTAGATACAGCTCTCTTTCATACCGCTTTATCTCGTAAACTACTGAATATTTATAGTAGTGTTATATATATAGTGAGATCTAAATAATGATGTCAATATTGTGCTGTGTCACTCCTACTATTAAAACCACTGAAGTGAGAATTTTTTCCCTTCTCTTTTCTGCTGTGATTAAAACGATTCAAATGACACCTCACGTATATCGTAATCCATTAAGCCGTTTAGGCTGTAGAGTGAGCCAAAGAACCCTTATACATACATAAGTACATAATACGGATTAATACATACGTATTTAATATAAATACGTATACGTACGTACGTATTATATATGTCTACGAATGATTTCCTTCAACTTGATTCTTTATAGAAGGTACTACTAAAATGTATAATTAACATTATATTTCTAAGATGTTTGCATAAAAATTGGAAAATCACGGGTATCTCTACAGACGCCAGCTTTTGAAAATCTAAAAGTACAATACTCCTAAAATGAACTAATTCGCGGTGCATCGCAGCATAAAGGCGCGTGCACACGGGTCACGCTATCGCCATTCTGGTTCATTAGGTGAGCGTTGGCGCTATCGCCGCGGGCCGCTCATTTTTCACAACCTGCGGCCGCCACTGAGCGATGTTTAGCGGTTTAATGTGTCAAAGTTGGGAAAGGTTATGGTGGTGGTGCGTTATTTTCGAATTGCAATGTTAGGGTTCCCTAGCAAAACAGAACCCATATTGCTTCTCCCTGTCTGTCCGTCTGTCTATCTATCATTATGTCATGGTAATTCTACTCAGGAACTATTGTCTTTCGCGTGCTTTTGGTACGTATAGATAGTGAATTGTACCTGTTGAGTATAATGGAAAAATATTTAAAATACGATAAATGTATACCGAACTTTTTTATTTTATTTTACATGCCTACGAATCTTACCAAGATAGTATCACGATATACCTTATTTTTTTATTTACTAAGGCGTAAATTTAGCGTTTTTTTTGACCCGGCATAAAAAGAATAGTATATTTTTTTAATATTCTACTATTTTCGTATAATAAAGGATAACTATTATTTCTAAAAGTTAAATGTCATAGACGATTATAAAAACCGCTACTATACTACTACCTTTACTAACGCCGCTATTACTTTAAATAAAAGGAAATTTGGAGCGTTTTTTTTAAAAAAAAATTTAACTAACGGCAACTGTTTAATTATGTGAAATTAATAGACTAACAAAATAAGGCATAATTTGCGAGTTTTGTCGGATCAAAATTGTGTGAAAATTAAGCGATAAGCCCGAAACTATTTTAGAGCAATTGGTATAAAAATAGACCAAAATAAAAGGTTTTTTTCTCAAGCATATATAGAAGTATGAAGTGATATGTTTGATCATATCAAACATACGGCTTCAGAGCATTATTATAACGACCTCAACCTGTCACTAAAATAATTGCGCTTATACAAAAGAACCCCTCACATTGCACCGTACCTGCACATACTGGGCCTACCGATTTAATTTACAGGCCCCCCGTGATCGGGGACGATATTCAAATAAGGTTTCATCTATTAACGGGCCCCGCGACAAGTTCTATTATCTATCGTCTGGGGACTCTCCAGTGTGTCGCCGGCTTTAGTAAAAGTCTGACAGGTGATTGATCAGTTTATTGAATAATAATATCGTAACTTTTCTACGATGTTATTGAAAGTAAATCTCTTTTAGACCCAGAAAACACATTTCACTAACAAGTTTATGCAACATATTACCACAGTTATGAAAAATATTTCAGTTTCACTAAATCCTAAACTAATTTTTCAGATTATACGATTCAGGTATTAAATGCGTTAAACTTTTGATAATTTTGCTCTACGAAATTTTCTCAGTTAATATTTTAGGAATGACTGAATACTTATTATATTTTCTATGGTATATTCCTAAGATTAAAGCAAATTTACTTATTTTTCATCATAAACATGCGTTTTTGGCCATTTATGCTTAAACTATTTCTCTGTCTGGAATAAACTCAAAAAGTATTGAATGCATTATAATACAGTTTCCACTATAGATATAGGTTGCGTAGCAAAAAAAATGTTCTGTGGTTTCCACTTATATATGCATAAATATACCGGCTTACCGGATAGGCTATATTGTGAAAATAACCTACAGATAACTATATAAGTCTGTTTATTTAGTGTTAGTTTTAGCTAGTATTTTGTTTAGTTAATAAAGGCACTTGCCCCTTTAAAACTACATTAAGTATTACATAATTGATGTCATGCATGACCAGCCCGATGACAGTTCATAGCAGCTGTCAAATTGCTTTATAAATCCATATATAATATATGTCAGACCGCACCGGAGAGCAAACCTACAATCATTTCTAAAATTTGATAACTAAACTCTTCAGAATATATTCCGAATTCCGATGGATTCATTAATTCCTTAGACCTTCTAACCTAGCTAAATCATATTTATGGTTCCGTAGAGTAACTTTTATAGTTCTTTTGTGTCTGTCTAACCATCCATCCGCTACTTACTCCTATCTACGCGTACGATGTCGCGAGCAGAAGCTAGTTTTAAATACGAGTATATCACGATACTTTCATCAACCTTTAACAAGACCCTCCCCTGATAATTTAACCCTTGTGGTGTCCTGCTGGGCTCTTCAGCTACGGCCATATCAATCGAAACTGGTAAATATATACTGATAATATTGTCTTTATAATTATTAAAAATAATTAAGAATGTAACCGTAGTAATCTCATTTGCTACGGAGGTGCTACGTAATTCGTAGATATTCGTAGTATTTGGACAATCTAATATTGTGGTGGTACTGGAGTACAATTTTCGCCTTCTGCTTTTTCTATTATTATTACGAGTATGTAGCAGAATGAATTTCAAAATCAATCTTATATTTATTTTTATTTACGCTGTGATAATACCGATTACTCTATCGAGACGAGCGAAGTGATTTGATGGACCGCGTGCTTTATGCATTTTCAGGCTCCCTGCACACTCGGTACATTTTTATTTACCAAAATTCATGTATTTTACCATGTAATACCCACATGAAAACAATAGATACTCCTTTTTTTGAAGCACTACTCGTAATTGTAATTATCAATGTAGGTTTAAACATTTTGAAGTTGCAGAGTTTGAAAATGTTTTCCGGACCAATTTAAAGTTAATTTTAACCGAAATATCTACTGAAGTAGTTACCCAACTTCGTAACGAATGACGTGACATCACAAACTCGATTCTAAACCAACTTAAGCAGTGAATCAAACTGACAAAACAAGGGTGAAAATGAAACAATAGCACATCATCCCGAGTTCACCCCTCAGTCGCAAACCACAGAGGAATATCATAAACGTCGGCTTAAACACTCGTCTCTGCGGATATTGAGTAAATAAAAACATAATAAAATAATAAATTTGACGCAACATATGGCGCAAGACACGGCTTTAGAAAGGAGGGGGCAGGTCTGCAGAACAGTTGCGTGAAGGCGTCAGTGCTAACAATGGAAGTGAGTATGAAAAATTAGACTTAAGTTACAACAATACAATTTGCCTTATTCAGCTGAAATCTTAAAGAAATTAATATATGAATTGTGTAATATGAAATTTACAGACTAGGAGTCTGGATTTCTTATTTAGAGATACATTTTGGAGAGTGTGAATCGGACCTGCATGGTCTAATTCCCTCCTTCTCATTTTTCTATCAGATAGCCAGGGCGGGCACGAAAAGGCAACATGGTTTCATGGTTGATATTCTGAAAACCCGTACGTAGCGCTTTGATATGCCTGAATGGGCCTGCCTGTTCCCAGATAGTTTAAATCTGAGTATCTTCAAGTCGCGAGTGAATCAGAATCTTCTACTAGGCAAGCGTACTCCATCGTAGACTGCATCATCAGCCAAATGGCGGTTTTTAATTTTAAGTCAGCGAGTGCGGAACCTTTCTTTGGAACGATGCAATTTTACAACAAACTCGATCGATTGTCAACAAATCGATTGCAAAACCACGGGAGCTGGTGTAATGCAGCACCCCTGCGATGCATCGAGTGGAGTATCGAGATCGAAGACTCGAGTAATAATCGAACCCTCGCGCGCGGTGTCCCGCACTCAATCTCAGGGATTTGTAACTAGAGACCACTCTTACCACCCCACAAGCGAGAAACATTGAAAAGTCAACTTTATTTCGTAGTGAGCAAGATTTGATAACTTATTTTTGAGTTGTAAAATTAGTATTGTCGGAGAATTCCCTGTATTGGGGTGACAATCCAAAGAATCGTGGACGGTTATTGAATTTCTTTGCATTTTTGATTTGTCTCTTCATTTCGTTTGTTGCTCAATCACAACGTAAATAATTGATTGATGAAGTTTTATGTGATTATGTCATTCTGGTTCTTTGTTTAGTTTACAGGTTTAGTTTCTCAAATATATTAATTGGTCGTCAAGAAGTTTTATTTCTATATATATAGCTTCGGCCTACTTCTTGTTGTCTAGGTGTTTAACCAATTCGATTTTGGACACATTCCTTGCTTTTTGTACCAACACGTTTTTATAATAATTGACAATTATGTAGATAAATAAAGACAATATATTTCGATTCGTTACAACGCAATATGCATCATATCATGGTAATATTACACTACTGTGTTCCGGATTGAAGGGCAATGTTTCCAGCGGAATTAGCAGTTCAAAACCCTGGATGGCAATGCACTGTGCTCGTCACCCTGAGATATAAGATGTCAAATCTCTGTGTGCCCTAGAGATTTGACATCTTATATCTCAGGGTGACGAGCACAGTGCATTGCCATCCAGGGTTTTGAACTGTTGAAGTTCAAAATTCTGAGTGGCGTTGTGCTGTTATGGGCAAGCCTGAAGAGCCATCAGGCGAGCGACTTCGCTCGACTCGTCACCCTGTATCAAAAAAAATTATACATGCGAAAATTTGTTGGTAAGTGTGTTTGTTAGCACTCAACTCTGCAACAGCCGAACAAATTTGGTTAATATTTAGTATGGAAGTAGCTTATTTATACCCTTTTTATCTTAAAAAATAAAAGATTCCTGTCGAATAACGGGTATATAACCATAAGATGCTGTTATATACGTATTTACTAACTGTACTCCACTATTTTAAAGAATTTGCTTAGAAACACTTACAAGCTAAGCAGCTTGTAAGTGTTTTCTATCTGTTTGTAATTTTTATTTCTGGTATACAGAATAAAGAGTTTCTATCAATCAACTTTTTCAGAATGAAACAAATATCTTCTTTTAAAAATTATTATTTTTAAAAGAACTCAGATCAACTTACTAAAATGATCGTACTTTTATTGAAATATCCGGGTCTAGGTCAGGACTTTTTCCAATTTTGACATGGTAACCCTAGATACGATGTGATATATTTCATTCTCGAATCGAAACAAACTATTTGAGCTTTCACCGCTCATCTAATGAAACGACGAAACTAGTCATTCGAATTCACTTAACAAAAATTGCCTCCAGCCTAAAATAATGATGTGCAAATCGCGATTACAACGCATGAAGCCACTCTCGGTCGACTGTGGGGCGGCCGTTCGATCGCACATCCTATGGGGGATGTCAAATGCATTGGAGCATTATCACTTTTTGTCTCTGCGAATTTACTTTGAAATATTTTTAGGCGATTGAGGTGGGTAAGTTTTTACACGTATCGATTTTGACAGTTATTTATTATATCATAACTGTGTATCATAACAAGCTAATGATCTATGATTACAATAAATTTAAACCGACTTTTAAAAGATGGTTCTCAATTTGACTATTTTAGGGTTCCGTACCCAAAAGGTGCATGTACAACTGTACACTCTAAGCCTACTCTGTCTGTCCGTCTGTCTGTCAATTTTGTAATATGGCTCTTAAACTGTTAAATGCAACTTATAATCTGCAGCTTAATAGCACGTCATGCTCCGTCTCCATTTCAATTACTCCTGCAAGCGTCTGATGTTAATTTCGTCATATCGCGATTTCTCGATACAAGTAGTGGATTATGCGGCGATTTGCTTCCAGCGTTCGGCTCAAATCGCATCAATGTTATCTGCGCTGTGCCAAACACTAGTGAAGACAGATGCGTCACTCATGGAGAGTTGGAAAATTGGATCATAGTTTTGAGACGGTGTGTAGAACTCGGAGTCGAGAGTACAGAACTATCTGCACCCCGCGTTTTCAACCGCGTGGTGATGAAAAATTCTGATGATGAAAAATACTTTACGGCCTATTTTTTTATACCTACCAAATATACATAAAAAAATCATAAAAATTGGTCGAGCCGTTACGGAGGAGTGCGACCACAAACATCGTGACACAAGATTTTTATATAATACTAGCCGTCCGCCCCGGCTTCGCACGAGTGTAAGCTCGGCCTTCGGGCTCGCTACAAAATATAATATAGCCTATGTCACCCGGGGATAGTGTAGCTTCCCAACAGTGAAAGAATTTTTCAAATCGGTTCAGTAGTTTCGGAGCCTATTCATTACAAACATACAAAAATAGGTACAAATCTTTCCTCTTTATAATATTAGTGTAGACTAGCGGACCTGGCAGATGTCTTCCTGCCCGACCGAGTCCAATTGTGTTTTCAAACCATCTAGGAACCCATTGCAATATACATACAAAATTTCATCCAAATCGGTCCAGCTGTTTAGGATGATTTAGGTGACAAACACAAGTACAGAAGATTACATACCTAAATTAAGATATAGACTTTATCAGCCATTAGTGGATGTACAACGGTCTCCCAACTATTCTTTGGTATTTTTTTGGAACAGGGTCAGTCAGCAGCTGAGTCGCGGTAATGGAGTGTCACAGTGCACGTGCCGCAGCGGTCGCCGTGCGTCGTGCGTCGCCGCGCGGCTGCCGCACGCGGCACGCGTCTCCACTCCCACCGATTACGCGCTATCGCCATGAGAAACAAATGTTATGCCACTGTAAGCTCTAATTTGACAAGTTTCTCCATACAGAAAAATTTCAAAAAATGGCTATTGCAGTCACTTACTTCAGATCCAATATTTATAAAATGAGCTCTGCTCTAGACTCAAACGTAAAACGCGTAATATTTTTATATTTCAATGGGAACTGTCAGGTTATACCAATTGAGAATGCTATTAAACACCAATTTCTGGTCTGAATCGAATTCCATATCGCGTGAAAAAGTCGGTATGAAAACGTGTCACGCCAATAAACTTGAAGAGTTTGCACCCGGAGTCTAACCGCAAAATGCCTGTATAGCGAGCGGTTGTTGAACGGAGCTGTACGAGTACGCGAGTGAAAAGTAATATTTAGGTGTCAACTGCAGGCGATAATCGCGGGGTAAAAAATAGGTGCGCGGTCTCCAAGCGCGGCGCGCGAGCTCGGCGCACTATTTCCACCCTTGCCGGCGGTATCTCGTCGTTTATCGGCGATAGTATCCGAGTGAGACATCGCTGGTGACGTTTGAAATATGATCGGCGCGGTCCCCGGGGCGCGGGACGCCACGTGCGGCGCATATTCAAATCAGAATCGCACGCGGAGCACCCCCGTGTTGGCTAAATACACCCGCCGGCGCGCCGCCGCGCCCGGCCCACCCACTTACCAAGGGTCGGCCCTATGTAATCGAATTTGAAAATTATTCTAAAACACTGAATAATGTATTTCGGAGGGACCACGCGCCGGAGGCGAAGCGCGCGCTCTCGCTGATTTTTAAAATAAATTAAAGTTAATCAAGTGGGTTCGCACACCTAAACGGATTAACTTGGCACTGATTTGACTCTGTGTTGGCATAGCACGTGAGGGGTGCAAACTGTATCAGACTTACATAGTTTACCTATTACATCTATCATATCTAACTCTATCATGTAAATTATATGACTAACACACAAAGATTTCGAAACAAATTTTATTTTTGCTCACAGCTTACTAAATTAAAACAATTTGAGTTTATGAAAATAAAAACAAGAATGCAATTAAACTTTCTAAATCCTGCTATTTACCCAAAAATGTATAGGTAGGTATTGTTACTGAGATACCTTAGTCAGAAACTCGAAGGAAATCACAAATCTTTAAAACAATCAACCCTTCCCTCGCTTCCAATACTTGAATAAAATTTATGTTTCGCAAAATTGCTCAAATCCAAATTTTAAAATTAAATATTGGATAAAACAATATTAGTTCACTCGCTACATTAAATTTTATTACGCCATGAATATATTTTACTCGGTGTGATTCGATACGCAGGGCTGAGGCCCCACCATTAGCGCCTCATATGAAATTAAAATTAAAATATATAAAAAACTACGAGAAGCACTCTCTACAGACCGCTAAGGGGCAGCCCTGAGGATTTAAGCACAGGAAAATATATAGAACCTCTATTCAGATTTCTGGTTTTTATCAGTTATCATTAGTTATAGGTAAGTAACATAATAATATTATTTATTCTGTGTTATGAGTGAAACGAAGCATGAATTGAAAACGAATTATATAATCTAAGAGAGTTGACTCAAAATTAATTCATAAATCATAATAATGATCTTTATTTCTAAAACAAGCTGTGAAATCTTAAATCAATACTAAAACAAACCTACTTAGACTAATGTAATAATAAGACTTAAACATATTATGAAATAAAGAGTTTTACCGTAAAATTTAAGATGTCGACTTTAACAAGGACCCACGCTAGGCTCATTGCCCATATTGTGTAGGCCAAGTGACGATTAAGCTACGTACATAAATTTAATTAGCACGCGTCCAAAAATTTTGTTATTTTATATTGCATAGGTTATTCATTTATATTACGTTGAAATTATTATAAATTTTAGCTATGACTTGAAAATGAATGTAACCATTTTCAATAGCAGTCTAGTACGTAGTAATCAAGTTTTAAAAAGACCTGTTAAACTAAATTTTAGTGAAAAAAATACAGAACTTTATTTTAAACTAGTCGTCCAGACCAGCTTCGCACGGGTGTAAGCTCGGCCTTCGGCCTCGCTACAAAATGTTATATAGCCTATGTCACCCGGGGATAGTGTAGCTTCCCAACAGTGAAAGAATTTTTCAAATCGGTTCAGTAGTTTCGGAGCCTATTCAATGCAAACAAACAAACAATCAATCAAATCTTTCCTCCTTATAATATTATTATTAGTATAGATTTCATTCTTTTGTACTCTGAATTTTTGTAAGTGCCATCAATACCTGAATTTTTTTTTTATGGAAACTGCCGTGGTTATTACATAACCGTGCTATTTTATTCTTAGAAAACTTACTTTCAATGCTTTACTAATTTCATAACAAGCCGGCTGTCTAACTCTCGCCCTGACTGAGACCCCGCGATGTACGGCACGAAGCGAACTCAACGATAATGTACCTAAGATATCCGAAGACATTACCCTAGGTAACCTACCTAGGTGAAAGATTAAAAAAAAATTCTTAAAAAACTGCTCCATGCCACCCGTTATAAACTATCATGTAGCGGTGTACAGTAGGGGTGCTACTCGATGATTTGGTTTTTCGATTCGTTACGCAGTCAAACTACCCTCGATGGCGACCCTCGAATATGTTCCCTCGACTTGAATATTATTTATATGTTTGTTAAGTGGATCTCTACTGTACAGCACCAGTGATATCGATTCAGAAAATTACGTCATCTAGAATTTTCAATATTTTAAAGTTCATCTAAGCACTATAAAGAGGCTGCTATTGATTCTATGGACTTACATAAATATTGTATTTTTGCTAATATTACATTGAAATGTAATATTGTCTAAAACTCTATAAAAGTGCATTATCGATTAACGATATTGAACGATCCCTAATAACACTGATATGTAATTGTTAGATTTCTATGTTTCAGTTTAACAACAAAGTAAAGTGCATTTGTGTATGCATGTGTGCGTATCACATATCCTCTCGCTTGTATTAAGATTGCATACTGTGCAATCTGGCTATTATGTGGAGGATTATGGCCTCCGGTGCTTAGTACTTTAACAAACATCGGTTACGATTTCTAGTATCGATCGGGGTTATGATGACCCTTGTGTTGTACGCTTAAAAAGAGATGCTAATATTATGCTGTGGCGATCCAGATGACAGAATTAATGAACGTTTTAAAGAACATACAAGTTTTAATGAAACGTAGAGAAGCCTTACGTAATAAACAAAATAACCAAAATATGACAGAAATCGTTGTCTACAAGGTTACCCGGAAAGACTGTATTAAGCCGAAAGGGGTCTGTTATACTCATAATTATGAACAACTTTACTATGGGACCAAGCATGAAATCGCTAAAATAACAGTTTCCATAGAAAACGTTCATTCAAACTCGACAAAATGTATGGAACAGCTGATATTTTTTTCACGATTTCAGGGTTGGTCCCATTGTAAAAGCTGTTTACAATGACAGGTATAATGGACCCCTTTCAGCTTAGTAAAGACTTTCCGCGTAACCCCAGTGCACAAAAACCGTTTACACTCTCAATCACTGGCTGACATTTGAAATAACAATAACTGGGACGCTGAAATTTGGCAGATAGATTCCTTATAGACAGTAAATGTCCGCTAAGAAATGATTATGCAATAGGGCCGAAGTAAGAGATGGCAGGTGGAAGTTGAAAATTTAAATGAAAGTCTACGCGTATATACGTAAGTCGTAGTAACATCTACTTATTTTTATAATTTTGTTCTTAAAATGCTTTGATACAGTGAGTAAAAATTGCTGCATTCAGAGACCTTGTTACGGAAAATTCCGACCTTTTTTGCAGATGTTTGTGCAACCTCCAGTGGAAACATGTCAAGGAAAACAGGCGCGCTCCGAGCCGGGTACGGTGTGGTTAGGTATGCAAAGCAAACATATTTTCTCTTGGGACTAGAACGGCGAGCAAACAGTGGCCAACGTGAGCGAAGGTTGGGTCTGTTTACCGACGACGCTGCGTCGCCTGACTCATATAATAATCATGGCCAGGTCTACCTTAGCCCGCCTCCGTTACTCTACCTACCTAGACCGAACGTCTCTTGCAAATTTAACGCCCCATAATGTCACAGTTACCCCGCAATACGCGTAATGAATACGTTTTTCAGCAAATTTACATTGGCATAAAAATAAGGTCGTGGCAGTTAACACGTTTATCGGGCGCTCATTAAAGCGAGGGCGATCTTGCTTCGGAGTCGTTAAGCGCGCAATAGTTCGCGAGATCCTCATAAAAAATATCTCGCAACCGACTTTACGAGCGCCCTTTGTGAATGCATCATTAAATTTCCATCTAAATTTAAATTACGAACGGTGCGATTCGACGCGCGCTCTCCCACGTGTTTCTGTTTTCCTAGTCGGTGGAAATGTTATAATTGCTGCACAGAGAACGAAGCAGAGACGAGAATTTGAAAAAAAGATGACGTCAGTTGGAATTATCTTCAGCGCAGCGCAATTGAAACGGCTTTGCGACGGGCTTAGTGAAAAAGTTGGCGTTCGTTTTAATAATTCCCGGCTCCGGCGCCTCGTCAGAATGCCGTTGTCACTTCGTGGATTAAGCTCCGACACGGTTGAGTTGGGATTTGAGAGTTATTTTAATTTGCATTTTTCCTACAATTCGGAGGAAATGTGCAGCGCTTACGGTGTTTTTCTCGTGAAAAAATCGTGACGTGCTTACACATCAAAAGTTTACGAGCTTTGGATGGTCGGTCGGGGGTCGGAGGTCGTTTGTATGCGGCGCCAGGCTTCCCGGGAAAGGCATAAAGTCAGCAGGTGAGGAGCGAGTATCGCGCGGTCACGCTATTTAGATAAGGCCATTCTCGTGACCTCTCTCCCCCTCTACGATAAAGGAGTTCGGCACTTTAGATGCCGCTATTTTCTCGTACATCACCATCAGCACCCGGTCGTACGCTAATAAATCAAAAGGTTAAAACAACAAATGGACAAAAAACAAGGAAAATCTTGGCAACAAATAGGATCATTCGATTAAGCGGAATGATTTGCGAATCACTTAAAAATCCAAATGGCACCGTTTTCCGTTCCCTCTCGACTTCTGGCGTTGGAATGGCGAATAAACTGAGTTTGGAATAAATTGTGCGACTGGATAAAGCAATATTTGTTCATCTACCCCCGCATTACCGTGGCGGTGGCCATTAGCGAGATGCAAATAGCGTCTTGTCATTTTTACTTCTTTATTTTTTCTTGTCGGTTCCGAGGTACTTGCCCTACGGATGCCGCAGGCTGGAATGGGAATAATAAGTATATATTATTCATTAAACTTTCTGTGAATGTTTGGAATGCATTTGTTATAAGTAGTTAATGATGGAATTACTTGTGCCAAACCTTTGTTAAGTCTAGTTTTCTGATTTAAATCAAAACTCAAACAATCTAATAAATAAAATACCTAATACAGTTGTATTACTTAAAGGACTGACTCTAGTCAAATATTCCATACTATATGGAGACACAATCAACTTTAAATATTACGTTGTAGACAGAGAAGCAAGGAAAATCACCGTTTGAATGTCCTGCGTTAAAACTGCTTAGAGTGTATTTGATAACGGACTTTATTTCAATAGTACAAAAGTATTTGCAAGAGTAAGCACAAAATTGTGACGCTAACTACGCAACGTGTCAGAAAGAAGCGATCAAGTGGTTAAAGAAATAATTATCAATTTAAAATCCGACTTCAAAATTAGAAAATACGTAATGTCGTTAACTCAACTGGAAAAAATATATCAATATATTTATCTTAATCAATATACAACTACTGAACCGACTTTGATGACATTTCTATGAGAACAATCTGAGAGTATATCCTTTCAAATAGAAAAACAATTTTTCAAATCGTTTTGTAAATGACGAAGCTATGTGGTAACAAACATAAAAACCGAAACCCCTCCTTTTTTGAAGTCAGTTGATTAGATAAAGAAATAAAAAATGTTAATGAGCCAAAATCTAAAAATAATGCTATACACTCAATATATTTTTACACTCATTGCTATGATTTCCTGTATGAAACACGCCATGGCAAAGACGCAAAAACAAGGACAACTAACACGCAGACCCAAAACAGATATTTCAATTCATCATTCAAATATTTGCCCGGCTGGGAATCGAATCCGGGACATGCTCAAGATCGCTATCAAAATCAAATATGGGAACAAAATGAACTCGGTGAGAAGAACGCATCAACCTACGTCTGCAATGCGAACGTCGCGTTAGACATACCTTCAAACATGTAAGACATGACACGTTCCAAATCTGAGGCGGATTTATGTGACGTCACCGCCATTAGTGCTGCTAATGCCGCCATTACCGGCGCAGGGGGCCACAGATGCCGCTTGTTTTAGGTAATTTATGGCCCCAAGACAAGGCCACGCAAGGAAAGGTGAGAGAAGGAACTGGGTGAGACGTGAAACTAGAAGCGACTAAACACTGAATCCTAATCAAAGTTTTTGCCATATAAGATATCAAAGATCACCCCACCAGCGGTTGAACGTTCTTAGAGTCAAATACTGACAATAAACCAGGTATACGGGACACGAAAAGGGTGTACTAAACCGAAGGGGTCCTTTATATTCATAAAAACAAGTGGATCACATTAAAAACTGACTTAACATAGAACCACCGCTTTTTTTGAAGTCGGTTCTAATAGCCTGCAACAACTGCCCCGGTGGCTCAGTTGGTAGTGAACCTACTTTCTGCGCTTGGGGGCGTGGGTTCGATTCCCACCTAGGACAAACATTTGTGTTTGTTCTATGTCTGGGTGTTAATACCTATTTAAGTATGTATTTAAAAATATATATGTATGTATATCAGTCTCTGACTGCCATATTACAAGCTTTGCTTAGTTTGGGGTCAGATGACCGTGTGTGCAATAATGTCCCAGATATTTATTTATAAAAAAAAAAAAAAAAAAAAAACTATCGGTCCATATTATGTACGTATAATTTTGAATGAATTTTCTTTCAACTCCTAACCGTTGAGGAGTTGTACCCTTCATCATCCATATGAGATGAGATCCACATCAGACGCAAATACTTGAACAGCTTTAGAAAATATAAAACGTAATAAGTGCCCATAAAATTTGAGAGTTGCCCTCGATTTCCCTGAGATCCCATCATCCGATCCTGACTTGCGTGACAATGGGACCAAATTGGAAGTACACACTACCGAACAAATGAAGAAAAAAAAACTGTCAACAGTTTGCGGAGATATCGGTGAACATACATAAAAAAAACAGTGTAAAATAGAACCTCCGCCTTTTTTGAAGTCGGTAATGAACAACTACGGGACCAACCCTAATATCGCGAAAAATTATCAACTATTTTGACTGCAACACATACATCGCAAACCGCAAAAAATCATGTACACATTATTAACGATTCTGACACTTTTAGGCTTCTCAGAATTTCAAAAAAAAAGTTAGGTTAAGGAATATCTTAAGTCTCTTCCAGTTATAGACATCCTCGCCAGCAAGGCCTCGCACTTCCGAACATTCCACCGGTATGGGTGAAATATGGTCCAGCGTACGCGATTGGGGCGCCGCCCGAGCTCTGGTAAATACCTATTTTATCTATATGTAGTAACACACATGAGGAATAGATACACAGGGCTACTGTTTTGAAGTGCGTAAATATTGTTTATGTCAAGATCACAGAAAAGAGAAAACATATTTTTTTTCTTTTCTGTGGCCATCGATTCTTCCTTTTTGGTATGCGTTATTTTATTTTATTTTAATCTGTAATTTATAGAGCCATTGTATCTAATTATGCTACACAATAAATAGTTGCCAAAACCCAGATTCTACAGGTTTTTACATACTAAGCATTTTATTTTTCAATTACAATTGTTAACATTATAATCAGAGATATCGCGCACAATCGCCGTGGGCCCAGCTAATCCAGATTTATATGTACAGGGCCGGATTAAGGTGGCGTGAATTACACGTTTATAGGCCATAAAGACTGATCCAGTGGCGTGTTGTACCTGTCGCTTAGGTATAGTTATGATGTGCACTCTCTCGTCCGGGACGCACAGGGTGTTTATAATGTTATACATAAATTAGTCACTTTTTTAATGATAAGGATTTAAAACAACTCTGTACATACTTATTCTGTTATTTCAAACTAACCGCCTTAAAACGTAATTGAAGTGTCGACGAAAAGTTGAAAAGTTTTTTTTCGGACTGCCAGAGCGGGCACGAAAAATCGACACCGCTTTATGGTTGACATTCCGAAAATCCGTACGAAGCGCTTTGATTACACTTTTATTGTGTGAACTGCTAGTTTGTGGAATGCACTGCCTGAATGGGTGTTCCCCGATAGTTACGATTTGGGTGTCTTCAAGTCACGAGTGAATCGGTTTCTTCTAGGCAAGCGTGATCCACCGTAGCCGCGTCATCGCTTAACATCAGGCGAGTTGGCCGCCAAGCGCAAACCTATTCTACAATCAAAAAAAGTATGTTTGCAAAGAATAAATCCTTCAATAATTAAGGTATCTACTACCATATTGCTCTTGACATCTTTGTCATAATATGGCTGATAGAGTACCTAATTGAAAATCTTATTTTATTAAATTATTGCATAAAAAGTACTTAGAGAACTATTTAGCAATTTTTGTGTTGCCAGATAATAATAAAAACCTATTGCTTCGACTTGCAACGCGTAAATTTTCATAATATACATAATAATAGGTATATACTTTCAACCCCCTTAATTCTTCCCAGTCGTAAAATTCTTCCTTCTTTTCAAATAGAACTGTATCAACCAAATTTTAGTTTCGTAGGTCGAGTAGTTTTTGAGATTTCGTGATCAATCTGTCACTGAGTGCATGAGTCATGCTTCGCGTTCATATACATATATGTATTTAGAAGATTAATTTTTACTATACAAAATACAAGCTACTTAATACTACAAAAGCAGTTGGACTGTCCAAAGACCATTGAAGGTCCAAAGAGAATCCCAATACTAAAGCCCACCACCAGATGGCATGCAGCGCACCTAGCATGCTGGCAGCATTATCACGTTGCAGAAGATTATACCTATATATAATTAAGAAGTAATTTATTTTGGAAGTCGACAAATTAAACCTAAACCGGAAGATATTCTGATAATTTTAGAACAGCCTGTATAGCCGGGACGGTAGTTAGGCCTGCGCGTCTTGTTGCGTGCGAGTTATGCGCCGCCCACGCCCACAGGCGCTTCTACTGGTACAGCTGAATGCACATGCGTACTGGACATTCGCATTATTTTGTAAACTCTTTAAAACCATTAATTCATTACAGTTAAAATAGAAGTTTTTTCACTGAGATTGTGTTAGAATGTACAGACAATAATTGACATTTCCAGATGGATATGGCTTGATGTCTTGTAATTAGCTCATACTACAAGCATCTGGTTTTTAATTTTTGGTTACTAGGCAGATTCTTTGTACCGACCTCTCTAGTTTATGTGTACATTGTTCAATTAATGTAATAACATGTATTATGTAATACCTTTATGAAAACAATGTCTGCATTTTAAAAGGTTAGATATATATATATAGTGATTACGTCTGACAACTTATTAATATGCATATTCAGGGTTCCCTAGGCTGTACTAAGCCGAATGATGGTCCTACCTGTTCCATAGAAAATGAAAAAAAAAAAACTTTTCCATAGAAAACAGTCATTGACACTCGACAAAATGTATAGAATAGGCAGTTTTTTTTTTCGCAATTTCTGGTTGGTCCCGTAGTAAAAGTTGTCCATAATATTGAGAACAACTACCTCTTTTCTGATTAGTGCAGTCTATATGCGTAGCCCTGCGTGCGTAGCGTGTTTATAAAAGAACAAGCATTTTTGAGTTTAAAAAAGTCTCCAAGTTTGATATCTACTGGACGCCTAGTCTAGTAAGAACTCGAATGGTACGATCTAAATGGCCATGAATGAAATTACCATCATTTTCGATACCACGCACAAGATTCTTAGTTATGGTGTTCTATTTTTGTTCGAATCTACCGTGTTTACTATACACATACATATAGTACATAATAGATAGAACATTTCTGTAGATTTCTGAAGTAGCATTGCAGAAACACTTGGATAAAATGGGAATAAGACTGGTTTTCAACATGTGTTCCAATCGCAAAAGTTCTAAAACGGATATTTATTAATTTACATAAGGACCACTAGGTACGCAAAAGACTGGTACACCATAGAAAAGAGAGGAGCGGAACAAAGGAAGGGAGGCCTTTGCCCTACAATTAGATGACCACGGCTGAAATAATATATAATAATTAATTTACACTCGTATTTTCCAACATATAGTATAAGACTCCGTTTGTCCTCCAACTCACCTGATGGAAAGCAATATTGTGGCTGAAGATGGTTGACGTAGACCTAGAAGGAACTTGTTTACTTTGGCATTGAAGATACCCAGATTATAGTTTTCAGAAAAAAAGGACAACATAACTCACAAAACAGTTGACAGCCCCGATGGCTCATTTGGTAGTGAACCTACCTTCTGTGCTTGGGGGCGTGGGTTCGATTCCCACCTCGGGCAAACACTTATGTGATGAAAATTTGTGTTTGTTCTATGTCTGGGTGTTAATATGTATTTAAGTATGTATTTAAAAAAATATATATATATAACGTATATCAGTCTCTGGCAGCCATATTACAAGCTTTGCTTAGTTTGGGAGTCAGATGACCATGTGTGCAAAAATGTTTTAAATATATACCGAATATTTTAAAATTCGTAATCGAATACAAAATGTGTCTTACATCAATGATTATATATACTTTTCTGGACAAAAAATATCACATACCCTAATTGTATTTTTTGGACCAATGCAAATAAATATGCTTTTTATAGCTAACCAAACACATTAGTTTAAATAATACGAGAATAAATCAATAAGCATACGGATTCCGTGAGAACTATCCCCCGTTTCGCGACCCCTAAAACAAAGTTACCCCCGCTCAGTGGGGTAGTAAAAATTCCTCGTAATTGAATAAATCAATTCTATCGCCATTAAATCGAGTTACCGAGCATATTGGGAGCGAATTTATTTAGCTAATAGCCCTCTGGATTTGTTGTAAGCGCAGTCTTCACAAGCGATTTTATTGTGATGATAAAATCGCATTCAATCCAACGCTGATAGAACCGATTAGTGAGGTAAATTTAACTTAGCAATTTCTGTAAGAAATCTTGTAGAAAAGAAGACACTGATTTAGATACCAAGGCAAAATTATGAATTCGACCGTTTGATGCATTTGTTAATTCCTACCCAAATCCGTAGCGGTATTCATGATAAGTGGTATTGAAGTTTTAACACGTAGACTATTGTTATTGCGCTTAAATAGACAGTTATAGGATAGCGAGTAAAACCACGCGGTGCTGCTAGCGGAGTTATGTATTGACAGACCGACTAAAAATTATCGTAGCGTATATTGGTTTTAGATAGACATAAACTCTTTATTCTTCACGCCAGATAAAAAGCTACAGATAAAGAAACTTAAAAGCTAATGCAACACACGACATCCTTATCATTAAAAGCGATCTCTTCCAACCATTGGATGGACACAATTTAAATATAGGTCAGACGTGGACGGGGTGTTATCGTATGTTGGTATTATGACTTTGATAACATAAAAAGTAGCTAACTATAGACAATAATTGTTTCGTTTTCTTTATTTCTATAAAGCATATTTACCAAAGTTCTCCAGACTACCATCTACCGCAAGAACTTAAAAAATTAATGGCAAACAATATCTCAAACTCAACTGAAGTGCTCAACTCTTCTGCCGCATGCTCCACACTCGAGACAAAGACTCGTACCTAACTTAGTTACATGAAACTCGAATAAATATTTAATCCCGACGAAGAAACCGTCAGCAGCACGTCTCGAACTTACATCGGCCAAGTTGGGCAAGTTGCGAAGCGACAACTACGTAAATTAATACCTGACATAAATTTGCCATAACACTGGAAACTTTGGAAAGCTTTGCTGTGGGGCAAATTAAATCGGATATAGTGTTACAACATTACAAGTTAAACTTCATTGTGATAGGTGTCAAATTGACAGGTGTCATTATTATCTATAAAATTTATGAATACGTGCAATTGATATAATGTTGAGAATCGTGTATTTTTGAATTGTTCCCATAGATCCATATAGAAACCTAAGAAATTCTCCACCACTTAACGCGGGTATGTCTTGCACTGGATTGTGACTTACTTAGCTTGACTTTGAATATGAATTGTTTGATCAAGAACTTGACTGACTTGATAAAAATTAATTTCCCCATATGTTTTGTATGGAATGGCAGAACGAATTAAAGTCTATAGATACATTGACATATTACAGCATAGAAAAAAAGAAATTGACGTCAAAGGACCACCAAGCTGCAGCTGCTGGGCTATCGCTACCAAGAAGGTTGCTTCAAGGAGGTATATAACGCGGGGCGCAGCTAGTCACAGATAAAAAAAATAAACAACTTCGTAAAACGGACAAAGCCGCGGGTGAAAGAGATATTTTTAAATCCATACAAATTTCAGTTTTATTAAGCTAAAAACCCGAATCATGATGAAGAATCCGTTAATTGTACTTTTTATCATGCTATATTCATCACAAGTAACTATAATATAGAAATAAACCTTCCAACAATCCTGTAAACTTGTAACTTCTAAACCCTCACTTGGTATAACAGAGCCCCGCTAGAGACAGTACAAACGAGGAACAAATCTCTGAGCCGGATGCGACTGGGTCTAATGGCAACGTAAAGCAGCGGGGACCCTCAGCGACACTCGAGGGTCTCAAGATCTTATCAATTTGCAGGACTTGATGCAAGACAGTATCTTCAAGTAAGCATTGTTAAAGATAAAAGAATGTACAAGAAAATAATCAATTTGTTTGTGCTACGCTACGAATAATGCTGTGAATCAATGCTTCATTATTCGTAGGTTCTACGCCAGCATTTTAAATTTTAAACATTAATATACATTGTACAGGTGATCTATTTTTCAATTCTTGAATTTTTTTATTACAATTAATAGTCAAAATTTTTAACTTTCTGAGCTGAACGAGGGCATTTCGATCACACGAGTCTGTGCGATTGGTTGTTGTTATTACATGTACGTTTGCCGATTTTGACTTCACTACTCCGATTTTTTTCACAATAATTCTCGGTTTCTATGCCAAGTTACTTACGGACAATTTTGCACTTCATATGCGCATCGCAAAATCTTTCTCCAGCTTCTTTCCACGACATTTTACCAAACCGTTTCATGGACATAAAAAAGCTTCACATACGATAACATAGTTGCATCGCATCCCTCGTGCGATTGATTAGTTTAGAGCGAAGTGATTGGAGCCTCGCAGCCACTCGGCCGGCCGACGTGACCCGCCTGGGAATGGGATGCAGCTTGGAACCCTTTTTAGAAGGCTTTCTTCAATTTGTGCTTCTGAGACCCTTGCTAGGTTTTACGAGGAATATTAAAATTTCACAGTCTTCTTAGGTGAAATGCTTGCTTTTAGTTCATATTTACCACAATTTACAACATAGAATAAGTACGCTTACGTATGTACATATACAGCATATCTTCCTAGTATATATGTACAAGACAGTCCCGTCCTCTACTTGTAACATAATTAAGACTGCAAGAAAGAAACCAGTTTTAGAAATAATGCAACCAGTTGTCACACTGTAGAAATGTATTTCTAGCGTGAACAATAAAAAGTTCATCAATCTATCTAGAACGATAGATCAACGTTTGCTAAAGTACACGTATGATTTAATCTTGTAGATTGACGGTTAATAAAGTACTTAAATAGTTTGTTGCTCAGTGCAAATATGAGCACCAATCTCACCATACAAAAGATAAACCAGAATAGTGGAAGAAATTACGATGATAGAAAATTAAAAAGCTGCATGAAAATATGAACACTCCAACCTCTGAGAGATGACCATCCATCGAGACCATGGAGTCAATTTATCACCCCGGAAAAATGAAAAGTCCGGAGTCCATTAAAAATAGTCGCACATAGTCGCATGACCCATAAAACGAGAGAGCTACGTGAAAAGGAAACACAACTGGGAAAACTGTGCGAAGTGTGCACCGTGCGGCGACACGAGGTTCCGTAGATTTTTTTATTTTTTACGGTTGAGAGGCTAGTTGTTCGACGTCCATTAAAGTCACATCACACATCATCAGCCAATTAATGTCTACTGTTGGACAAGGCCTCCTTCATAGAGAGGGGTGCTACCATAATCCCCACGCTTGGCAGGCGGCTTGGGGATCGCAGTACGTTCATCGTGTACTATTAGGACGCTGTTGCCCATCCTCCGGTGGTTCTGGTCGTAGTTTTAGGACATACCCGGGTATGTCCATTAAAGTGAATATGTTTAAATGTTATTGACAACACCGGTGTGTCGTTTTTTTTGTAGCTCACCTGATGATGGTGTTTTCGAAGATGGTAAACAGGTGGATTGAGTACTGCTTCTCATATGTTTTTTTTTCATCGCAAATAATTGATTTAATGTGTGTATAATGTATATGTGTATCTGTCTGAGGCATCGTAGCTCATCGTAGCAAGGCTGAATCGGTTTTTTTTAATGGTGACTTGAAGTGAAAAGGTGACTCGAGAGTGTAAGAACATAATTATGCTATTTCAATAAAATCTATTCAGCCGTTTGAGGATTATTAGTTATTTAAACGGTGATTTAAAAAAAATGGTACTTGTTGAACTAATGTTCGACTAGTTCATAACTACTTGTTCAGATTTTTATTTGGGAAATATTTAGTTGCATATTAAATACTTACCGAGCATCAAAATAATATTTCCACTAACTACACGATCTTTATAGATCAAACCTTGACAGAAAGGTACTATTTTAGGTACTATGTTTCCATATAAGAACTTACGAATAGAACTGAGGGCCGGAGTGAAACTGAAAACTGAAAAATTTTATCACAAAAAATTCGACGGAACCCCAAAAATTCGCCACCTCGTCAACCGAGCGGAGGTAGAGCAGGCCAAAAAAGAAAACCAATTTGCCCGCATGAAAAGGTTCGATCCAATCCGGCCGTATCCACTCATTTGATATTTTCGCCCGCCGATAGAAAACAAATTACAAACTGTCGCCGCCGCCTGCCGGATTATTATTAGCTATTTATTTTTCTGTCAATCGACTTAAGGAATCTATGGAAAATGACTCTTGGTGTTGAAGGTTAATAAGTTGTTGCTGTTGTATTTGAAATATGAATTGAGTATTTTAGAAACGGCAATGCAAATTTGATTTTCGGCTATTTGATTGGTGACCTTAAATGGTTAAAAATTTGGATCAAAAACAACTGTGAACTTACAAACTGTGTAAGTATATTTAAGTTCTTAAAATAGGTTCAGTCTTAACGGCTTCGTTCTTAACGAAAATACAATAACTAAGTACTTAATAATAATGTCAAATTTTAAAGATGTTTATTTGGTCATGAAAATATTTATATAAAAAAATGTATTACAAAATAGATTTTAGAATATTCTCTGTGTTCGGAAAAGTAATATACAATTTTACTTTATTGTCCTGACTAATTCGTCATGCCATTGACATTATGCACACATTTCACTTATATCCACCCCCAGTTTTCCGACCGTGACAACAATGTCAATATTTCAGCCCGGTGATATGTACGTACTTATACTACAATTTGTATTCTACCACGAAACAATTCTGACGACTGAAATATAAAATACCCCAATGATATAAACAAACCGCTATGCCTATATCGTTATATTCGTAATATCAATAACAGACAAAGCCTCCCCTCCGTCGCCATGGTTACTGTGTCATCCCCATTTCATATAAGCCTGCCCTATGTTTAAATTTAAATTTATACGTTTGTTTTTATTTCATTTGTGACTGAGTAGTGATCAAATTTAAAATTAAATACATTACGAGTACAGTAAAATTAATCTCAGATAGCACTACTCAACACTAAAAAATATCTGATTTGGTTCATATTGTTTCATATCGAGGTTGACTAATAATAAATATATGTAGGCATTTTATTTTTCGTCCAAAAACTGAGAAATATGAATTTTAAGTTTTGACGTAAGTTTGATTTTTATATTGCGGGTATTTTGAAAATCGAAAAAAATGAGATGTTATAAAAATCCTATTTACATATTTGTCAATAACAAGGAATTATAATCACATAGTAGGAACTCAGATAAAATAAATAGGCCGTAGGCCGTAGGCCACATCATCGCTTAACATCAGGCGAGTTGGCGGCCAAGCTGAAGCCTATTCTGCAATAAAAAATATATATATATATTGTAAAAATAAAAATAAAATGAGATGTTATATAAAAATTCTATTTACATATTTGTATTAGGTCAGAAACAAGGAATTATAATCACATAGTAGGAACTCAAATAAATTAAAAAGTTTGTTATTTGTATAAGTAGTGTAATTGGTCTCCGTTTTTTTCCTTTTTTTTACTTACAAGTGCCTTTATTAACTAAATAAAATAAAGCTAACACTAACACTACAATAACAGTAGAGTGTCCATAGACCGCTGAAGGTCTAAAATGACAATCCAAATGTTTGAGTCTACCACGCTAAATGGCAATTCTTCTGCATTGAGCTAGAAACATTTGCATTTTGGTCACGCGTCGCATTACCTAAGGCACTAAAAAAAATGTGGTGAGCTCCCGTTCCCCCAGGGCCCAATGTTTGAGACCAATGCCTATATATTCTATAATCTATACATATAATAAAAACGTAGAGACAAAAAAACTGTAATTGCGAGATATCAAAAATATATATAGATAGGGCGTCTCAAAATAATCAACTGAACACGATAAGACAGTTTTTATAATTTTTGTCTGTTTGTTTGTTTGTCCACGCACATCTCCTAAAACACTGGACGGATTTAAATGCGGTTTTCACGAATATGCTTAGCTATGACCAGATTGAAGTATAGGCTATGTTATTTTCCTTAAGGGCTGGATTAAGGGAGGAAAAAAGGGTTGAAAGTTTATATGAAAATCTACGCGTACGAAGTCGCGGGCATCAGCACTAGTATTAAATAATATTGAAAACGACCATAGGTATCTAGTTGTAAAATAAAATTACGAACCACTTTCTACTTTCTGATGTGTCGCCAAAATAATCTCGTGACATTCAGAAAGCACAAAGTGAAGCTTCACCGTGATGATGAGTGTTCAAAATTTCATTCATGTTACGCTCTTCACCTGTCAACTCCACTTAATGACACCTCGAGCTATTTTATTGGCGACTGATAAATCACGTGGGGTAAATTTATGTTACAGCCTGTAAAAGGGAAAGTATGAAAATGGTGTCATGGCATTCGCAAAAATGATGAAGATTCGGCATTTCATTCAATTGACACTTTACTTCCAGTTGATGACACCTCGAGCATATTTTATCGGCGATCCATAAATCGTATCGGGACACGGACTGTGATTTGTGACGAGCGTGACAATGGAGAGACGTCACTGTCACGTGCCTGTTTAAATATGGTACAGTCGCGTAGTCCGGTGGAGCGCTTTGTGTTGAACATAGCGTGCTAGAGTGCCTAGAACATGGTGTAATATATGTGGGCTTGACAGTCGGTATGTTTGAATATGACAGCACCAGTGGACTAGTTATTGCGCTCGGAAATGTAGGAACATAATGTACTTACCCTAGCTGGTTGGAACATGCTTTCACATACACGTAAGGGATTATGTTAATTGCATGTTTAGAGTACGATAAAACATCACCTTACCATACGTAACCTAGATAATAGGTAATATCCTTAGTATCTAGACTACGTACTTGGGCAACCCTTAATAATATCTCACTAATCTCTGTTAAATTTTTATTTCAATATTGCTGTTATATTGGCCTCCCATCTCTCTTCCCCCCCCCCCCTCTCTCTCTCTCTCTCTAAGACATAATGTTCTAAGAGTAGATAGTACATGGGCCCGTACTTTGTCTAAATAGACGGAAGTACTTGTAATAACAGACAAAACTATTAAAATTAAGATACTTAGAGAAGTATATGAATTAAAATATATGAAACACTGTAATTCAATTAATATGTTGACTAGAAATATAACAAAACGATTTCTAGAAATTTCATTGAAATTCCATTTTGTCAAGTCCGGGAGCGATTCGTTAGGGTTGACGCGAAGTTTAAAATAGTTGTTGTCAAAAATTACTCAGAGAAACTCCAATTTATGGTATCTAAATGTGAATTCTGTCGTTAAGCACAAATATTAGAAGTAGTACATGCTACCCGACGACCAACTTTCCGATGATAGAATTACACGACCAGTAAAAAATTCTTTATCGTTTGTTGTGTAAAATTTATTTATCAGTCAATACTTATTAGATATTAATTTATCTCTGTGCTCTAAAGCGCCGAGTATAAGTCTTTCCGTGCGAGGGTTAAAAAGAGCTCACGCAACAGAGACGAGTTCAATAGCTTTGTTCATAAAACTGTTAAAAAACTTCGGAAGAAAACGATTACAAGACCTAGACGCGAACCGCTTTATCAGTAAGACGCAACCGAAGCCTTCCTACATCTACGTATACAATGATGATGGTCAATTGTACTGAGCGCCTTGCGATAAGGCCCTTAAAATTAAGTTTGGCTTTACTAGCCATATACACTCATAACCGGAGATAGCCAAGTTCGCCATTGACGGACACGTCAGGGAGGCCGATATCTCCGTGTTTACACAATGGATTTTTTTATGTAAAGTTTTTAATCAGATCAAAGCCGCAGATTCTAATCCAGGAAGTCTTAATTGATCTCTCATTGTTTATCTTAATTTTTTGCCGACTACCACCCCTGCACATCAAGAAGTGCCCAGAGCGTCCGCCCAAACGGGCGGGCGGGCGCCTCGACGGATTTGTCGCGGTCCGGAAACGGCAGGGAATTCATTTCGGCGTAATAGGTTTCCTGCGCGCGCGTCCGGTCTCGTCCGACGCCCGGACGGCGCGCGTCCGGCACGCAACGGAAGTACGCCACCGACGGTATTGGACCTTATGAGCCTTGAGGCCTTGCATCTCATAAATGAGAAAGTATTACGAATTAGAGAAGATATAATGAAAATATATTAGTAGTAAATTTCGAACTGCATATAATAAACTCTGTGAAATTGATTTTGAACATTATTTGATAGACTAAACTGAACTGGCATCACTAAAATATCAGTATTTATTTTAGTATTTTCAAAAGTTATACATACAGCAATGATTAAGGCCCACTTACACGACCGATTTAAATATCTATTTAAAGAAATTCAAATGTCAAATTGTATGGAAAATTTTGTTAAATCTAGATTTAAACCACATTTAAATTGTTGTGCAAGCCAGCCTCAGTTTTGTCAGTTTGGTTCTAGCTACTAAGAAGGTAGTTAGAAGGTCTAAGAAGGTGTTTCTTCAAGTTGATGTTGGGAGGTGGTACCTACTCGGATTATTTATAATTAATATATAGACTACTCTTCTAATTGAAAGTGTACAAAGTTGCAAACACATTGAACATTGGACTTTTGCTGAAAACTCGTTAACACCGCCCAAAATACATTTTCGAAATAATCTTAAGTTCTCCAAACTTTGTGGACGGGAGTTTCATTCAACCCGTAGAGCATTCAAACAAGGGAGATATGGTAAGGTGGCGTGGCGGGTGCGAACGCATCCAGTCTAAATGAGTCCGGATGCCTTTTGGTCAAATCCAGCCTGCAGACGACCTTGCCGCCTTTTTTGCATTTGGACTATTAGTTCATTAGTGTCACTGCAAGTTTCTTAGTAGGTGTAAAAAAAAATTACATGAGCCGGTAAGTATACAGTTTTTACGTTAAGCGGTTTAGCAGTAGAGTAAAAGAAAAATTATGAAAAAGGAGACATTTAAACATGAACTATAATAGTTGATTGAATCAGGCGTTACTTTGCGGAAGTCCATTTTCAAAACTGTTTTGATGATGAATTTCTAGTGTAATTCCGCTTCTACGTCGCTTCAAGTACAATAAGGAATTTGTGATAAATATTTGTTGGTAATGTTAATTTTATTGAGTTTAATTTTGCCTAACCTGATATAAAATATTAATTACATAAATTGAAAATTAACGTAACCTGAAACAAAAAGTAATTAATTCTGAATTATTTTTAATTATAAAATTATTAAAGTAATCTGAAACAAAAATTAATTAATTCTGAAACATAAAATATATATTAATTGGAATTACATGTATTTTAATTGAATTTAAAAAAGTAATAAATTATACCCGTTTCCTTAGTGCACTTTGTCAGTGTTAGTGACAAAGTGCACTAAGGAAACGGGTATAATTTATTACTTTTTTAAATTCAATTAAAATACATGTAATTCCAATTAATATATATTTTATGTTTCAGAATTAATTAATTTTTGTTTCAGATTACTTTAATAATTTTATAATTAAAAATAATTCAGAATTAATTACTTTTTGTTTCAGGTTACGTTAATTTTCAATTTATGTAATTAATATTTTATATCAGGTTAGGCAAAATTAAACTCAATAAAATTAACATTACCAACAAATATTTATCACAAATTCCTTATTGTACTTGAAGCGACGTAGAAGCGGAATTACACTAGAAATTCATCATCAAAACAGTTTTGAAAATGAACTATAATATTAATTGTATTAACGCATATCTCTGTTGTTTGTTCGATCTGAGGTTCAACCTATGTGACATATCATTAAGCTCCCTATGTGACCTATACTGACTGTATTGGTATTTAAATCTAAAGTTAAAAGGCAGACGCGTTAACTTTATGTTGTTATGAATAATTTTAACTTCACCAGATGCGAAGCGCTATATTAAGGACTTAACTTTGCGCCAAATTTTCACACATTTAGTTAACAAAATTTTAAGAGTACCTTTATATTTTTTGTTTTATTTTGTCATCCTAATTGTTTCACATAAACTCTGGCCAAGTATTTATTTTCTTTGGTAACTGCAGTCCGAAACGTAGGACCGATTTTGACGGGACTTTCATTGATAGCTGCATAGCTAATGTTATAAGGAGTAATCCCCGCGGGTGAAACCCAGGAGCGCAACTAGTAAGGTATACTTTTTTAATTTTTGTGGGATCAAACTTGTTTCAAAATTAATTAAAGTGCCACCTTAAACTATTTAGGTGGACCACAGGTAAGAAAAAGTACCGATGGTCCACCCAGGCAAACTGAGGTGGACTACAGGAAATAAAAAGTTCCTGTGGTCCACTCAGGATATAAGAATTGGTGCAGTTGTTTAGACATGACTATGTAACAACCTAGTTTTGGACCACCAATCTTATGGAAAACTTCTTAAAGTACTGTTTTAAACTATCACGCTTGTTCACTACAGTAATATGATTATTTACGGGATATTTACCGTGGTAAGGTTGTGGGGGAGCTCCTTCCACAACCTTACCACGGTAAATATCCCGTAAATAATCATATAAATGTACTTCTTAAAGTATAGCATATAATGCATAGTACTACACTGATAAATTTCATGTTAAAGACGTGAATGGTAACAAGCAAACAGAAAGACAAATAGTTACTTTTGCATTTTATAATGTTAGATACGATGTGATAATTATACTTATTGTCATCATATTTTAATCTATCACACGTAACTAACCAGATTAATTAAAAATTATTCAAAAGGAAATCTTAAGTAAAGCCCTAAAAGCCGTTTCTTACCACAGTAAGTAACACAACTTCTTCAAATGTTGTTAACCGTGCCCTCTTAAGGTTTCTATATCGTATAATACGTACATAATAACTACAAACGGAATCTGTTTGGAACTTTTCTATACAAAGGAGTGCCCAAGGTTGTACGCGACGGTTTGACGAACGGATCGTTGACTCGCTGTCCACACGGTAACAACTAAAGATATTTAAAACGATAGATTCCATATCAATGTCCAAAAACGTCAACAATATTGACGTTTTATAGGTGGCGAAACACGAGACTGTAAGTAATTACTCAGAACCATGATATATTTGAGATATGAGTCGTGATCTCAGATCAGACAAACAAGGGAAATACTTAGTACAGTTATCGTTCATGTTTATATGTCTAAATATTTCACCTACTTTTTTTCACTACATATACCAATAAACCGCAAAACGCAAAAACTGTAACTGTACGGGCACTCTTACTCATTTGTTACGTACACTAAGAAAATTGTAGCGATACTAACTAATAGTTCACATACGAATAATTCTCAAGATAAAAAGCCGACTTCATCAGAACTGAACCAAGTTGAAATGGGACCAAATAGGAAGCACCAGCCTTCAAATAAAAAAAAGAATCATCAAAATCGGTTCACCCAGTCAAAAGTTATGCGATAACAAACATAAAAAAAACAGTCGATTTAATAACCTCCTCCTTTTTTGGAAGTCGGTTAAAAAAGGCGGGTAGTTCATCATACATTGTAACTGGTCGTTTATTTGACAATCAGTGCATTATTTTAGTACGGTTTTATTGATGTCGAATCTATAGTTTTAAACCCCTTGGTAACAACGCTCAATTGGATAACTTTGAGGTCAATAGTTTGTTATTTTAATGCGTATTGCGAAACCTAGTATTGACTTTGTAATTGGCGGTAGTACTGCCAATCTCAAGGTCAATATGAGGTCATACGTTGAACCTAGACCTTACTTACACTCTTAAAATACACGTGGAATGATTATGGTTACTGACTTGGCATACCTATAACTACCTACAGTCATAGCAACGTAAAACATGTTCTTAAAAGTTGATATGTCGTCAGCATGAATCCAAGTTTGGGCCCTGCGTGAAACAGTGAAAAGTCTATGCGATATAGATAGATAGAAAATCTTTATTTTGTACACCAGAAATAATAATTACAAACAGATAGAAAACACTTACGAGCTAGTGCCGCAAGTGGCGGTCTTATCGCTAAAAGCAATCTCTTCCAGGCAACCATTTTTATATATTCCTGCACGAAAAGATACTCACGCGTCGGCGTCCGCCTCAGAACTAAATAACGTAATGATTAAATTCCAGATTACTTAAGAATTATTTTAATTTATAATCAAGAACTTCTAGGTAGATAGATAACTCTTTATTGTTCACACCAAAAACTACATACATAGAACATAAAACAACTTAAAAACTAGTGAAACAAGTGACGGCCTTATCGCTATAAGCGATCTCTATCAGGCAACCTTAGATTCGAACTTTAGATTCGACGGAAAAAAATATTCTAAAACTAAAAACATGTTTTAAGAAGGCCTATTTTCGCCGAATTGTTCTACCGAGTAAAGTTTATTCAATTATGTTTCTAAAATCACAATTATTTAATTTATATCCTAAACTATTTATAAATAAAATATGAATATTTTACTGTTTGCCTTAACCGCAAATTGTTGCAACGCAACCCAAGTTAACGACATATCAATTCTTAAAGAAATATGGAAGTTTATTTATAAAAAAAAAAAAAAACTTATATTAATATCAGTATTTTTCGCAGATCGTATATTTTGCCAACGGTACACCTAAACAAAAAATTATGTACAAACCTGACTTTCATTTTATAAGACCTATTTAATGATGTGAACATGACGGGGTGAAATCAAATTATGTTTTACATCCCTACTTTACATGAAGCCATCTTATATTTATGATGATTTCACATACCTGGATATGTGAAATCGACTATGTATCTCTGATTTTACACATATTTATTGACACCACATCTATCAAAATCAGTTGAGGCTGTATGTGCCCATACAGACATACATACGCGCTACCAAAACTTCTTAATTAAAATATTTATATGGCTTAAATGGCCTGGGTGGGCATTGGGCATTTAAGTATCGCATTACACAGTAGTTTGGACCAACTAATGAAAATGCAGCACCTCAGAAACGAACTTGATTAAAATTTCTTGACAAAAACACGTCGCTACGTCGTAGCTCGCGCTACGAGTTGCTACGCCGTAGGGTGTCTACGTTTAAAATATTAAATATCTGGAGATTACAAGCCGGTTGCCCCGGGACACAAAACCGCGCATATTCCGTTTTATTTTTCGCTCTCTTGAACGTAAATCTTGTTACTGTGTGTTTTATTTTTAAGAGGGTTTGCTAGATTCTCGCAGACTCGCCCACACATTCTACAGTTTCATATATATGTATTGGTATATAATTCTCAATATAAAAAACCGACTTCTAAAGTGTTGTAACAAAATTATTGCTATTGGCAAATCAACATGCGCTCGAAGAATACTATTCGTAATATTAGAGCTGGTTCAAAAACTGCAGAGTCAAAGATAATGAAATTTTTGTGGGACCACCTTAACAGTTTGCTATATGTAATAGAAAAAGAATCACGAAAATTGGTTTACATATGTCACAAATGGAGTAATTGGTGTATATTAATAAAAAAATACAGACCGAATTAAGAAATAGTGTATTCAAAAGTGTACAGTGGTGTATATTTTGAGGAAATAAATGATTTGAATTGTGAAACTCGAAATGCCAAAATCGATTAAAAATAACTTAACTACGTCTTAGACAAAATCAAAGTAAAAATTACTTACACACTTCATATAAAAAAAGTTTTTTTTTTAACTCTCTCTCTCTCTCTCTCTCTCTCTGACTAATAATCTAATATTTAAATACACTCTCAGTAATCTTTAATCATTATTATGTAAAAAGCAAGTTGCAATATTCGATTAAGTTAGATGTTAATTTCGAAAATCCACTTAACAACCAGCTCATGAGTTTTTATGCCATGAGCCAGAACTCTCAATAATCAACTTGGCTCACGAGCCAGGTCTCATAGGATGATTTTTGTTTCGAAGTCCGCGATGTGTAACGCGTTTGATTTCGTTTTATACCCTTGTTCTCGCTAACACGGCTACGTGTTGGCATTATGCTAATTATTTTGATGTTTTTGTTAACAAGTGTACACTTTTCCCATTTGATGTTAAAGATAATTGCTTCTTTTTTTCCAAACAACTTTTATAAAAAGAACCTGGAGTTTAAACATAATTAATTTAAAGGCTAAATTCACTCTACCTCGGTAAGAATAAACCTAAAACTTAAAATCAGCAGAATGTTTGATTAAACCATAAAAGTATATGCTAAGCTGGGATGATACATCTCTGAAATTTGGCTTAGTCCGCAGAGCTTTGTTCGTTCAAATTTTTCTATGACCATCAATTTCTGAACTATGACTACAATTATATGGCTTTGGTTACGGAACCCTACCATTAGCGTGTCTCAACACGATCTAGGCCAGTCATTTAATATAGCAAACTAGTGTTCTACAAGTTGTTGATGGGTAGATCAATAGCATTAAGTATCCAACACACCTTTATTTTACACCCCATATATAAATTTACCTACGTATGGTAGGTACATTATCCCAAGCACCACACAACATAGCTAGAGGCACTACGCGACATGTGTAACTTTAACGCACAGGATCGCGTTAGCATTGTTAATATTGTGTCTGTTGCCTTATCAACAAATGGAGTATCAACAGTATATTATATATTTATTTATATTAGAGAATGTTGTAATTGGCCCAGTCATCAATTTCTTACCTATATTATTAGGCTGTAAGTTTCACTACAAATATAAAAAAGTACGAGGATATAATATAACACCACGAAAATCTTTTTTATTCGTAAATAGTTTTGCGTTTGACTGTCAACTCGCCTTATATCAAGCGATGGTGCGGTCTACGATTGAGCACGCTTGCATTTACTTGCAACTTGAAGACATCCAGATTGTATCTATCGGGAAACACCCGCTCAGGCTACGCATTCTACAGTCCAGAGCTTCGCACAATTAAAGTGGAAACAAAGCGCTTCGTTCGGGTACTGGAATATCAAATATGAAACGATGTCCGCTTTATCGTGCCCGCCCTGACCTGAAGGAATTCCATCGTGTAGATCCGATATACTGTCTGAAATGAACTGAAGTAGTGGAAAAAAAGCTCGTCGCATGATATTAGGGAAAAGTATTGGAAGAAAGTGTGGCTCTCATTACACTCAAGTAATGGAACTAAAATAAGAAAATATGAAAAAAAAAAAACAACAAAATGGAAAGGAAAAAATTAAATGAACGAATTTGGAATTAAGGTCACAACCTTACAATCCCTATACCATCACAGCGTCTTAAAACATGATGCAATTTATTTTTTATTTTTTATGAATTACATACAAAATTTCATGTAGATCACATCAACATACATACAAACGCTCGTATAATTTTGCTACGGTAAACTCGGAGACCTCGCTCTGCTAGGACCATAAGATGTCAATCTACTCATGTCACGCCTATAAAACACACGCCTGTATCAGCAACAATAGCATCTCCAGACACATCCGAACAACGAAGTAACCAACATTATATTCTCAACAAAATTCAGCGTCGAGTTAAAGCCAGATATTAATCTCTCAGCGCCGGCAGAGCGCTGGATTCGCCATTTTGCGCCTAAATATGATAAACTTTCCCCCGAATTTTCTTACCCGTGGGGGGTTCCTTGCCCCCCAGGGGGTCGGGGGCGTCTTACGGCCCTGCTTTTAAACTAAGCTCGTTAATTAATTACAGCAAGTCGACGGGGCTGGCTTATATAGCGCTATGTGCCGCTTTAATATTGCAGCGTCCTCAATGTTCACTCAATGCGACAATAGACGATTTTAAAATTGAATATTATGCTGTAATTTAAATTTGAACTAAAAGTACCGTGTTGCAGTTTTACCCCTGATAAAATTACAGTATTCATAAAATGCTATCATACAAGAGTATTTCATCAAACGACATATTTGCTCTGCCTATCAAATAATGCAAGTATAGCCTGCCAGTATATACAGTTGACCAAAATATCAAGATACATATTAGCCGTGGGTTACACTATCTATGTATATTTTTTTTTATCAACATTTGTCTTTTTAGTGGCAACAGAATTGGAAACAATTTAATAATTTAAAATTCCCGATTTGAGGCCTCAGTGAACGTTATTCGTAGTCGTGTTAGCTTATATTAGACATCCATCTTTACAAACTTTGAATATAATATATTTCGTTTAGATTACTTTATTGTAATACAAAAGTGATTCTGCACCTTCTCATTCACAGACCCGATCCCAACCCTTCAGCACTAAATCATGAAATTATTCACAATAATATTAATTACAAAATGGTGGGTCTACTAATACTAAAGACACTTCCTCGCTTCTATAATTAATTGCTACTAAATTCGCCCCAATTTGAATCCGGCTACCAAGTCCGCCAAGAAACTTATGAGGTACATAAGACTTAAGGGCAGGACCGGCCGGAAGGAGGGTAAAATGGCGGCGAAGGGCGCGACCCTAGGGGAGGCTGGGGTAGAGGGGGCTAGGAAGGACGTGAGATTTACTCTAAGTAATTGCAGTAATAAACACGCGAATATATCACGGCGGTGTAATGAGAGGAAGCGTCAAAATTGCCAGCGCAAATTGCGTGTGTGAGATAAGCTAATTTTTTGTTGGAGAGAGAAATTTTCGTTGTTTTTCGTGTTGAGCTTTCGCGTGAATTGCGTCCGGTTTAAATTCGTATTACTCTTTACACTGCCATGTTCAAAGCATTAACGGAAGTGTTGGGATCATAAAAAACCTTCTTTTATATTTTTTGTACTATTCACATCGACCGAGACTGATATTGTGGAAGGAAGTGAGACCTTTGCCTAGCTGTGAGACAGTATAGGATTTAGATAACCATTCACAATAGAAAATGTAGTAGTTCAAAAACCGAGAGTCAGGTGAGCCAGGAATGAGTACTATTAAGTCAGCGTAGAAAAATTAAATATATATGGTGGTATTATGAAAATAACTCATGTAAAATAATTACAGTTTTTAATTTAATTTAAAAATAAGTGGCAAGCAAGCTACGCGCCATCTAACAGTAAGTGAATACCGCTCACCTCTATGATACCCGGGTTATTCTCATTGCCTACGAGTATCTTTGAGAGCTCCGTTAATCTTACGTTTGTTCACTCTTTATTTCTTCCATTGATATAAACAAGCTTTTATAATAATAGACAACAAGTTTATTTTTATTTTTATAAATTAATTTTTTAATTTTATGCCATTTTAAAAGTATTTTTCACAATATTAGGGTGTCGTATTTTATTGTTTTGTTTGATTGTCACCAGAACTAAAGGTGTATGCAAAATCTTAACAAAACCGGTTAGAAGAATCTAATTCTAATTCAGCTTGCAAGATTTGACCTAAACAAACAAACATTGCAAGTTAAATAAAAGTTTGTAAAATGGTATCTTCGTCTGAAACTAACTTATTCTACATTTTAGTTGATGATACCTTTGTCTTACGTATCTCACTCAAACTCACTGAAGTAGTATTTAAACCATGAAACCCTTAAAACGTAAACAGGGTTTTATCTGAAAAGTTTACTATCGCAACTATTTAACGTTTCGTAGACTCGGCCTCTGATACAAACTTACAGTAACAGCTTAGTTTTAACTGGAGTATATATGGAGTGTATAGGCAATTTTTATAAGTATTTATGTTTTTAGGGTTCCGTACCCAAAGAGTGTAAACGGACCATGTTACTAAGCCTACGCTCTCAGTCTGTCCGTCCATCAGTCCTACCTTTTAACGGTTGTATCTTTTGAACCGTAATAGATAGCCAGTTAACATTTTCACTGAATATTTAATATGATGGCGAATTAACTAAGAAATAATAATAAAGTCAAAAAGTAAAACTAAACTCTATACATTTTTTATTAAACGTATTTTTGTATTTGTACTAGTGTAAAAATGGTAATACAAGCGTCAAACTTGGCTTATACTCTAAAGTAAAACAATAAATACTAGCCAACAGGGAGTCAAACAGGGTGACAAATTTCTGTTCACCATCGGTTCTCGAACGATCACCGAAGTTAAGCAACGTCGAGCGCGATTGATAATTGGACGGGTGACCACCTGGGCTTGATGTTATCTTTTTGCACTACTTTTTTTGTACTTTAGTAGTTAATAGTTTTTTCAGGGTGGTACGGAACCCTCCGTGCGCGAGCCTGACTCACACCGGCAAGGCTGGTTTTATGTTTTTGTCTTGAGGCAAGGGTATTTTAATATAGTTATTCCTATTTGAAAAACCGTGTTGCTGGTGAATAAAATTATCGGGTTTTTATGATAGCTCAAGAGTCCACGCCAGTAATGCCATTTTTGTGACACAACTTCACTATAACTATATATATACCTACTATATTGTTTATTTTAAGTTGTTGTTACAAAATAAATATTTTTTTCTTTCTTTCTTTCTAATGGATAGTTTGGATTCATTCTCTGAGTTATTCATTCCGATAGAGGAGGTTTTATTTATCATCGTATCATATTTCATACTTAAAATGCGAAAGTATATTTGTGTTTGTTCTTCTAGTACACAGCAACATAACAACGGATTGATGTGTTTTTTTATATAGTTGGAGGGCTGGAGTGCGACATAGGACGTTTTATCAGTAAAATGTACTTTCCCTGAGGAATTTCCAACATGGGTGAAACCACGGGCCGTAGCCTGTATCATATAAAACTACTCCAAAATAGTTGCACCAAAATATATCTTACCGAGAAAGTATTTTGGCTCAGTGTTCGGTTCAATCTCGTCCGTCTTCCTTCCGCCCACCGCCCGCCCAGCCCGTTACCATATTGCACCAGCCAATTTCCCACCGCCATAATTCCAACAACAAAACAGTCGCGACATAAGAAGCTACGGCATTAATTATTCACAAGACAAGAAAGGGGCCGCCCCATTTCCAATATTTATGTGTTGTCGATGACTCGGCGAAAATATCGAATGCTTTTTAAAACGAAGAAAGGGCGAGAAAGGCCGGGAAACCGGGCTTTCTTAATGCACAAACAGGCACTCGCCTCACCTGCCCGCGTTGATTTATTGGGCGGCTTTGTTCGCAGCTCGTTACAAGCTTGTTGTTGCGTTTTTTAATTTATTTCCTAGGTGAGAATTTTGCACGTTAATATTTAGTTTGATAAGAAAGGAAAGGCAAGCATCAAGTTTCTAATGATGACATCGATAATTAAGGGATACATTTAAATATCAGCGGTGGTTTGGGGGCCCAACATGACAGATTGGCAATTAAGCAAATTTTATTTTGGAACATGTTTCAGTTGCTTTGCGCGATAGAATCCAAAACGAGGATATTCGCGAAGAATTACAGTTACCGACATAGCTGCTCAGATTTGAAAATTGAAGTACCAATAGGCAGGCCACACCGCTTGAAGAACCGATAACTGATTAGGAAGATAGGTTCTTGAGTGATGACTACGAACGGAAGGCGCAGCGTAGGTAGGCCTCCCACGAGGTGCACTGACGACATCGTGAGAATCACGGGTATCCAGTTGATGCAGATGGCAGGCTGTCGTTCATTGTGGAAATTTAAGAGGGAGGTCCACAGGCCACTCCACTGCTGAAAATATTCAGCAGTGAAGGTCTTCGGGCTCAGGTCATTGGATCCTGATGATTTGACTACCCCACATTCAAAATTGTTTTTTTTTAATGACTACTTTTTTTCTATGGTTTATGTCAAACAAATAATCTAAGAGACAAAATTGTTTTACTGACTACAATACTACATTAAATGTTGTCTTCTTTTTACATAGACAAATTTGACTTAAATTTTTTTTTCTTAATGTAAAATAGGCTTGCGATTGGCCGCCAACTCGCCTGATGTTAAGCAAAGATGCGGCCTACGATGGAACACGCTTGCCGAGAAGAAGCCGATTCACTCTTGACTTGAAGACACCCAGATTGTAACTAACGGGGAACACCCATTCAGGCAGTGCATATGCCACAGACTAGCAATTCTGTAGCTATATCGTATATTGACAGCCTACCTTGATAGTACGTGTCTCATACATACATACGTCGATTATTACCGTATTTCTTTTCATATAACCTGAAGTGTTTTTTCATTAGTATGAGTATTACAAATCTGCAAAAGTATTTATATAAATCTTAAGTTCTCCGTCAGACAATTTTGATGGTTTTGCATTCAATCCCTCTGGGATACAGCAAGCTTAGAACATAATTCATAAAGTCTTGCCATCCATCAAAGCCTAGTCCACAGATTGGCCCCAAATATATACAGTAGGTAGTGAATTCGCGCCGTTGAATCTGCAATGAGTCGTGGCGACAATCGTCGTCCGTTTGCGGCGACGCCAATTCACATTCATTCACGGACCATTGGCTGAGGCTGTGGCCTACGTCATTTGAATTTAGAACAAAATATTGGTTGTCGACGTTTAGGTGGATAAATTTAAATTTAGAACGAATGTGGACAGATAACGACGCTGCTTGCACGTGTTAACTAATGACATATTTTGGCGGAAGAAAGTCGTATCATATTCTCTTTGGCACACAAGTTGCCAAAAAGTCAAAGATTAGTCTAGTGACGTGAACGTTAGGAGAAGCAGTGGACAACACTCAGGTTGCATCTATTCTATAGAATAAAAACAGCAAAAACTTTAAAAAGTTAAAAATTTACGGAGTGCCAACCATATAAATAGAATACTATAGGTTTAGTAATTGTAGAGATCGCCTTTAAAAATAAGGCCACCACTTGTAATTTTATATTTTATTTTTAGTCTTTTTCAAAATGCTGGTGTGCTATTAATCTAATCTATTTAGGTACTTGCTAGTCCAAACAATTTTTTTACTTACATCATAAGTTTGAATATGTGCAAATGCATATTCAATCTAAAACAATAAATCATTTCCTTTAAGCCCCAGAGTCCACGAGCACCCCCGCCCAAGAAGTGGCTAGGGCGGCCGGAAGTACATCTGCATATGCAGTCGGGTGGCAGTGTTAACATTACAATACAATAGAAGCCGATATTTATTCTGTAAGGCTTCAATTTGGTTAATATTGGTTTTCTATTAGCTTACTGCACAAGATTGTTTATAAAAACGCAGGTTTTGGTTGATAATATCACAAAATTTAAACATGTATTTATTCGTTAGCGCTTTATATTTTTAACAAAAATGTAACAAAACATCATTCTTTGCTATCTGGCTCAAAGATCTATATAACTGTAGATTCAAAATCGACACGCCAAAACGGCAACAAATGCAGTACTTACTCGCAAACAGGCGAGCAGCAGGCCATTACTCACAGACGCGCATGAAAGATGAGTTGTAAGTCTTACGCTTTCGCAATTTGGTTGGTTTTTGAGAATGACTGTTTATTTGAAAATAGTATAATGTTATTATTCATGTTGAATCTATAACTTTTAAGATCTTTGCTAAGTCGCATGAAAAAATTGCAGTACTATTATATTTTGTTATTGTACATAGTACGTCTGTTTTAAATAAATTTAATATCATAAAAATTCTTAATAGTAATGCCAGAGTAATCTAATGGCTCTCACCTGACGAGCTCATAACCCGTGTCCACATTAGGGGATCTGCAAAATTATGTCACAGGTAAATAGGGAAATTTCCTTTCATGTACCTAATGTTTTAAATGAAAAACTGTTTTGTGTAGAGTATGAACCTTACTTGAAAACGTTACTCAAGTTGATCTATGCTTAAAAATTCTCTCTCAACATCTCGCTGACGGCAATGGTCACGGTCAAAAACGAGACAGCGCAATTTTAAGCATGGATTAACTTGAGTAATGTTTTAAGTATCCAGTAACCAGTTGTCTGGATAAATCTAACATAGGTTTTAAGACAACTTACTAACTCAAAATGTAACGTACTAAGTGTTTTAAATGAATTAAAAAAAAAGTAAGGCCATAGATGTATACAGGTACTTAATTTATAGCTTAACTTTACAATGATACCTACTTAATACTGATTGACTAATCTCAAAAACGAATTTATTGACCTACCAAGCTGTTCGCCAATAAAGGATTTTACTACATGCACGAACGTTTATAATGAAAACCTACGCATACGAAGTCACATTGCTTCTCCTTGCATCGTCTTGCTTCATCTTGCTTTGCCTTGCTTCGCTTTGCTTCACCTTGCTTTGCCTAGCTTCACCTTGCTTCGCTGTGTTTTGTCCTGATTCGCTTTACTTCACCTTGTTGTTCAATAATAAATCCTATTGTGGAACAAAGCTTCAAAATAAAAAAAATACTTTACTACTAAAACAATCGCCAAAAAAGTTGGCCGTCACAGGACGCCTGACAGTTGTGAAACATGACGGCATTTGACGTCATGTCCGTCACGGCATACGAGTCGGTATTAATGCCAAGGTGCGCCAATAGACATTACACATAAAGAAATAACGACATTTCAACATTATTAAAACCCTTAGACGATCTAAAACATTTCCTATGATCACGACATAACTGCAACACAAACATGCAAAATGATATACAGGGCGACACGCAAAATTATATAGAGAGTGACAGCGATCGTCAACCCTTCTTCATCACATCAGTCATGTCAGCGGCTAAGCGACTATTCAAATTGCCGGCCGATGACGTTGCTTTCGCGACCCCTGGCTCGTCTACTGCCACAGGCCAAAGAATACGCAGATATCAGATCCGAATACTAATCTTTATTAATCTGATCTACATATTATGTATATGGTGTGTTTATTGAACTCAAACGTGGCTTAAGGAGGCAACTCAACTCCTCATTTTCACACAATTTTGACCCAAAACTTGAAAATTTTAGTATTTAAATGTTAAACAATTCAAAAACGGGCAGCTCACAGCAGCTCTCAGTCAGCTTTGGGATCTGTAAAGATTCTAGCTGAGTGGTTACTTGCAGGTATCAAGTGTATAGGTAGTGTCACTATCACCCCTTCCTTGTGGGAATTCCAAAGATTCGTACACAACGATTTGGGTCGTCTTTTATGATACGTACTGCCCAAGAATGGAACTCCCTGCCATCCTCCTTGTTTCCTGTGAACTACAATCTAGACATCTTCAAGGCAAGTGAATAGATTTCTTCTAGACTAACGTGTTCCATCCTCGGCCACACCGTCGCTTACCATCAGGCGAGTTGGTGGCCAAACGTAGATCTATTCTCTATATATATAAAAGCGTCACTAACGCTAAGATTGATTACTAAGACAGCTCAAGAATTTGGAGGCTGACCAGGAGGGCGACTGTCGCTTAGCGGTTAGAGCACATACAACGAAGAATCGGATCACAAGTTTGAATCCTACCAGTCGTAAAATTTATGAAATTGTCAATAACGCTTAAATAGTAAAACAATACTTCAAGTATAAAAAATACTTTATGTACCGAAACGAAACAAAAAAAGTTATAAATCGGGTCAAAATTTGTAAATTAGACGCCGACTAAAGTCTTAAAAGTGATTTACAGATTGTTAACAGTAAATGTAGAAACTTATAAGGCCTAAAAACAGCGGTTTAATCTAATTAGAATTTATCTCTTTTTAGTAAGAAGTTTATTCTTGAATTCTAATTTCATGATCATTTTAAAAAACTTTCATATAGAAACCCTGATTGCAATGCCTTTTTTAACTGTTATCCGAGCGAGCTTTAACTGTAAAACTTTTAAATGAACAACAAGAACTGTCCTATCTGTATTCAATACTCTTTATTTTGACCTCCAGGAGCATTACGCAGCGGGGACATACTTTTTACGTCATTAGACATAGGCCGGATCACCGGGTTTTGTGGTCACCCTGAATTGATTATGATCACCCCAATACAACTGACGATGGGTCGATTCTGCCCACTTTATGACTTCACAGGAGTAGTCAATTTATTACTTATTAAAAAAAATTAAAAAATGCAAATGCAACCGTATTATTTATTACATATGTATTTATCAACGTTTACAGATATTCTTCTAGCTACATTTATAAACGAGTTACTCATAAATTTAATCTATCTATACCAAATGTCGCCCAAATTCGTGTATATATAATACATATATGATAATCCAATGAAATTTTGTGAAAATAAAATTGTTTACCCAGAAATGGACATGAAATTGAAAACACGGATGTAACTACAGTGCGTAAACATGGTTACTCAGACAACGTCGAATCATTGAAAATGCTCGGAAACGCGCCAATAAACATTCATTTCGAAATTAAACACATCTACCTGCGTGTTTACCATCACGAAATCACTAAAATGAATAAAACAGAGAATTGGACGCCGTAAATTCGCATTCGACGAATATCAATTTGGCAACGGGCGACGGGGAAAGCTCGATAAATAAAAAATATATAAATACACAGTACGCAACGTGAAAGCGGTGAATGGCACTTGTGAAAAATGGACTTGCCGCTCTTCCAGGGAAGCAATCATTCAAACTGGCTGTTGTCTGTTTGCGCCTCTGCTCTTTTTCGTCCGATTTTTTTTCGCTTATTTTTTCGGCAGTGTCATCCGCAGAGTTCAGGTGTGGGACACGTGGTGCGGGACAAAGAAAACAAATATTAATAACTGGCATTTTTTAAAGTCCACGCTCATTGTTGTCAATATTTCGTAAATGATTGGAGTATGACGCGGCGTTTTTGCCCGCTACCTTTCTGGAGCGGCTTTGTTGCTTCGTGGGTGGAGCAACGTTAACGCAGCTAAATTTCGTACTTTGTTGTGTTTATTTATCGCCTAATGGACAGGTTGTACTGGTAAAATGTTTCGGAATTTTAATTTCAGTAAAACGAAAACATTTCTTATCCTTTTTCGTCCTACGAATTATAACAATAGGTATAGCTTTAATAATTCATACCGCGACGAACCGTCTTCAACGCTGGCGGAATACCGTTAAAGCTGTTAAAAGAAATTACTCTAGCCACAAAAATAAAATTTCTAAATACTTGTTATAATAATGACTGCCTACTTAAAAAAGAGTACTTAACTAGTCACGTTTTGATACCGAAAGCACATTATTATGAAAAGGAGAAACGTTCGTAAACAAACAACAAAGCTGTACACAGTGGTTGTGTCATTACAGTAATCAAAGGCATTTATTAAGTTGCTCAGTGCAGACCATCCACCATCCCCAGTATCCCACCCTTATGTAGGTGAGACTGCGCACTCTACCGGTTACAAGTGTAGACAGTATATAAGATCGCAACGTTTTTGATTATCACTTCTGCACTAACAAATTGAATACTCTTACGTTGTTACAAGCTATATTAAACTTGCCTTGTTAGTATGAGTGAAATCTTGCAACATAATTTTAAAACAGCTATCCCCAAATAATTGAATAATTGAGTTGAAATTTTGCATACACGTTAAGTTTGGATAACCATATGCATTATATGGTTCGCTAAATGTCATTCTATTTCCAATATGGCAGACTCCCAAAGATGAAGATAAAGATGGCAGACTAGCATGGCTAGCATGCGCACCGCGACAAAATCTTGTCGTCACTTTGTAGAGTGAGAACGCGAGAAGGTGCCTACGGTATCATATACACCTGTCACGGTTTGAAACGATAAAAAGCGTCGATATAATTTTGTCGCGGTGCGCATGTTAGCCCGGCAGTTATATTTGAATAACCCCATATTATTTATTCAGTGATATATTAAAAGAAAATATTTTTATTCAGATTTTTACTATGTTTTTGTAACTGCCAGAGCTAATAAACGCTTCGACCGAGTTTAGTTACTTTTTTAACAGATTATAGAAATACTTGGTAAACGCACAATTTGACTTTGGCGTACCCTCAAACTGCGCATGGCCAACATAGCCCCAGTGATCATTACAGATGTAAACCTTGATCACTCTCATTCACAGAATTAAGACAGAGCATACCATTTTTCCTAATTAAAATAATGCCTCGCCTTCTTCCCCATTCATTAACTCAATGTGCTGTGGATAAACGTTGTTGTAGAGTTTCCCCACTTGCAAATACGCAGTTTTTTGTCCGTTTTACATAAATACGAAAGGGATTTTATTGCTCTTATTTTTGTAGCATTTTGGTTTCGAGAATTTTTTATTGTTTAAAACTGTAAACATTGTTTTATTTTTAAGGGACAAGTGCCTTAATTGACTTAATAAAATACAAGCTAAATAACATTACATACCTAAATGACTTAGCCTATTATACAAAAAAACTATTTGATTACATATTATTATACTATTTTTAATATTATGGTTTCAGATTTTAGTTTTATTATATAAGTCATTAATTTAACATAGAAAAAATTACGACTACGAATGTCAGAAAAGTCCAAGCACCTTTTTTCTGGACTTAGTGAAGGTAGTAAGTGGCTAAGTTGTATTATGTAAAATAGAATATAATATTTATTTCTATATTTGACATGTTTTTCCACTCTTTATAATTTACTATTTAAATGTAATATAAAATTTAAAAAAAACTGCTTGTCTGCCGCCGGTCTTTAATGGTTCGAATATTACCGGATTATTCGAACCTGCGCCATCCAGGTTTACATCGTGCACCTTGTGTAAACTCGGATATTGCAGGTTCTAACCCTGGCAATCGTAATTTTTATTGAATTTTCTATTACATTTAAATAATGATATCATACAGTTGATCTGACACCCTAAAATCAATGACATTTCCAAAATTAGCCTGTGTTAATCCAGGGTTTATGCTCATTATAAATTGTACTTGAAGATAATAAGTCAAATAAATAATCAACTACTAATCTAAAAATAACAACTTAAGCACCAAAGGCATAAAACCCGAACACTTAATAGACAAAAACCTCTGAAATCTTCTTATTCTTAGTCCCACATTTAACCCGAATGCCGCAAACTGCATAATTCCGTCGCTAATGAGCACGTCTAATTAGCGCGCTGACGGAGGCGACCACTAAATAGGGACTTGATACTGACACCGACTACTTAATTTTTGGTTCAAAAATAGCCTTGTTTATTTTGACTTCAGAGACGTGATTAAGCTTAACTTTGGGTAGTGAGTCAGGGAAATTAGTAATTTAAGCGTACATTTTCCGTTTTTTTATGCCATATGTAGCAAAAAAGCTAGCAGGCCGCGTGGTGTTAAGCGATCACCATCGCCTTTGGATTTCAGTAACATCAGGGGGCATATCATATCAGATTCGTAACGACCTTCAAAGATTCTATTGACAGCTCTTTTCATTTATTTTGTCTCCCGTGTGCCTTTCGGCAAAGGAGCATTTAAAATTGTGTAATCATGGATTGCTCGATGCTTTGGCCACTTTTCAGTAACCGTAGTCCATAGACTTGAATTTTTTGACATTCTATATCGAATCCATATTCGCAAGGAACCATAACATGCCACAAATTAGAAAAATGATGCTAATGTTAAAAAAAAATATTAATAAATTGTTAAAATAACCTAAGAAATCTCATTATGGAAACTGACGTGGTTTTCACTCATTTTATTTATATTAACCGGTTTAATCTTACGTGTAATAGAACCTAAGAAATCATAACTTTTTTTTTCTTTAAAAATAGTTCCCATGGTAACCCTACTTCGGCAAGGAGTCACGACACGGGCGGAGGGCGTGAGGAGCGCCGAAGAGCGTCGCTCACCTAATGAAGTGTTTCGCTTTGACACGCGTGTTCGTTAGCAGACCACTTCACCGATTGCAACGAGCCATGTTCAGCTGTCAGCGCCTGGATTTACCACTTAAGTGCCGTGACACTTGTTTACTAGTCTGCGGTTACTTATCCCCCCTACTTTACTACCGACTTGCGTAAGTAGACAAAAAGATGGTAGCTAATTATTATTATTTCTGATGCCTGAGTTCACTTCATCAGATGTTCGGCACAGTAGATAGAATTGACAAATTTAAATTATAAAAATATAGGTAAATGTGTATCGTTTAAGTTCACCTGTCCACTTCACTGATTGCAACGAGCCATGTTTAGCTGTCAGTGGATTTACCACTTAAATTCGATTCACACGTTCAGGTTCAAAATGTCCCTTTCCCAAAATGACCCTCGGTTCCAAAATGTCCCTTTCCTAAAATGTACCGGTTTCGCTCGCGTGAAAATCTCGAAAAGTGATGATGATGAGCACCCGAAGTCTTATTTCATCACTATTCGCCATTTTCAACGCGTGCGAAACCGGTAATTACATTTTGGGTAACGGACATTTTGGGAAAGAGACATTTCGGGAAAGTGTCATATTGTGAAAGGGACATTTCGGAAAAGGACATTTTGGGCAAGGAAATTTTTTACCTGAACGGATTTACATATATCAGTGAAGCCGCAGTACCGGCACAGTGCGAAATATTCTTTAATACATTCTCTATGAACGCACTGAGAGCACTGTGTCGTTACTGTCCCTAACAAGCGGGGATGCGTTCTTAGAGAATGTATGAAAGAAGAATATTTCGCACTGTGCCGGTACTGTGTCGGAACTGTGGGCTTCGCTGATATGTGTGAATCGACCTTTTAGTGCCGTGACACTTATTCACTAGTCTGCGGTTAGTTATCCTCTTTTATTCTACCGGTTTGTGTAACTAAAGAAGAATTGTATTTCTAATGCCTCGGTTTACTTCATCAGATGTTTGGTGGACTCGGTAGCATTGACAAATCTGATTTATAAATATTATATTTCGGCAAGAATATCATACATTTTTGGAATTATAATAAACTTTTTGTAGTGGTAGGACTCTTTTGCAGAGGTCCGCCTGGGGAAGTACCACACCTTTGCCAGTTATTCAACCGCCAAGCAGTAGTGTGCAGACACTACTGTGTTCCGGATTGAAGGGCAATGTTTCTAGCTAAATTACAGGGCACACAGAGATTTGACATCGTATATCTCGGGGTGACGAGCGCAGTGCATCAGTCCAGGGTGTTGTATGTTGAAGTTCAAAATTCTGAGTGGCGTTGAGCTGTTATGGGCAAGCTTGAAGAGCCATCATGAGGCAAGCGACTTCGCTCGACTCGTCACTCAGTATCATAAAAAAAAACTTACATAAAATTATAATGAAGATTAACTAAATTTAAATTAACATATTAAATACATATTTTACAGTACCAAAAATATGTGGTTATGCCTTTTGCTTTAGTGAATCGTGAAGCTTTAGTGTAAGTAGTATTTCCTAAATATACATATATAGTATAGTTAAACATAGCTCGTTGCAAGGTACTTACTGATTGCAACGAGCCATAATATCTGGCAGTGCTTCAGTTCATTCATGAAACTTGTTCACTAGTCTATGATCATTTATCCTGTGCTGCCGACTTAACGCTGAAAAGATGGCACAATGCAATCAACACCATACACAAGCCACACCACATAACACTTTAAGCCACATGTGCCACATTTTGTGGTTTAAAAAAAACTGAAAATCTTCCGTTTTATGCACAGTTTTAGTTCCTTAATTTGGCCAACTCTACAAAATAAGTTGGTAAGTCTGCAATTCTGACGACGTTATAGTTAATCAGATGATTGGTGCAGTCGGTAACATATTTCAACAACTATTAGCTACATTTAACTTTTTAAACCTATTTTTCTTTAGTTTTTACTATTTGTATCATTAGAAACATAAACAATAATTAAGTTGTACAACTTATATAACTTTTATATATATATATTTCCCTCTCTTATATTCACGGTAGAGTGGTAATATAGATATAAACTCAGTCTAATACTTAATTGCATTCTCTATCCACGACACAATACCGCGCGTAATCAGGCCACGAACTGGCAACAATATAGCGTAGGGTTGCCAATGTGAATAAAATTAGATTTATACTGAATAGTTACGTACCAACAATTCAAGAACCGTAATAGCAGCAACTATAAAGAATTCTGGCTGATGATGAAAATAGAATATGACCAGAAATCCAATGGATATTTCAAAAAAATATATTTTTTTAACTCGCGACGCAAAAACGTGGGTGTTATAAGTTTAACGTGTGTATGTATGTCTGTGGCATTGTAGCTCCCAAACAGCTGAACCGATTTTGATTTAGTTTATTTGTTTGAAAGATGACTTGGTAAGGAGTGTTCTTAGATATCGTTCAAGAAAATAAGTTTAGCCGTTTAAAAATGATCAGCTCTATCAAAAAAAAATAGTATTTTTGAAGTGAAAACTTTTTTTAGGCGCGTTGATCACTGTTTGGGTGTACAAAAATCATGGAATCGGCATCGTCACGCTGTACTGTGTATTTCAATTCAGAGCCATCTCTTGTAGTATAGGTGAATTAATACGTAAGTTTTCACTTCTGACGTGCAGTCCTATGACTGATGTGTTTTTTTAGTAACGATTAACGTTTTGCTTTTATACTTTTTTGTATCACGACTCATCCACAATTATTAGGTCAGTAAAACCCACATTTATATTACAAATGCAATACTATATAAGAGAGTTTGGTCCTTACTTATACCGTAACGGATTAGATGAAAATGTACTGACTGCTAATGCTCTGAATTAGCAGTCAGTAAACCCTACATTGCTTACTTTTTTATGCGGGATTGAGATTTGGGTCATGAAGATAGCAGCAACCACCATGTAAAACCATGGGGCATAAATATTGTATCTAATAAACAATCAGAGTCCTAGGAAACAGCCCTGTGGCACCCCTGCATGTCTCGTAATCCCACTATTCAATTTTCACCGAAAAGGATTGTCCACGTCTTACGTTTTTTATCTCGTCCCGCTGATCCAGTACAAGCGGTTATTGCGTCCCTGTCCGAAGAAAATAAAAGGAAACCAGCCTTATTGCTTTAATTAGAGTCCGTTATTTCTATCTTTACTTTTATTGTCATGGTAAAAGAAAATATGTGTAAGTACTATTATTTATTTGTTATTTTCACTATGAAAATAACAAAAAATAAATTTAAGGCCGGAGTATAATTATTAGCTGACTATATTCATTATGTTATGTCACATATTACCTAAAATGTTTCTCAAGAAGACAAGTTAAAAAATTAAATAAATAAAAATAAAACCTTTGCTGGATTATTCATATTTTGTAAACGGTACCAAACCTCACTTTTATTTTAAAAGACATATTCTAATAACACGTCACATTGTGTATTTATGATGACGTCTTCTGTCCATCAACCATCCCTTAGAGTCTGTGCGGAAAGAGAACCGTCGTGGCGAAAAATGGAACTACAAAACAATATGATATTGATTATTATATGGCAGCCCAGCCCAGCCATCTGTCAAATGTCAAACTGTACTTCGTGGTATTTACGTGACGGATACAGCTTTGTTTTGTGTTGTTTTTAAGTGAATTTTGCATAAAATTATGTCTAAAAGGGGAAAATCGTTACGCAGTTCCACAAGGGCAATAATATTTAATATTATACAGTTTTGTCAACGAGAAAAAGTGGCAAAACACACCATTGTTGACCTCAGTAAAGTAACGGAGCGTGTGGCAGCAATGTCCGGTAAATAACAGTTTTATATTATTACTTATGTCCTTCCTAGATAACCTCCGGTTCCTGATATCTCCAAATGTATTTAACTAAAAGGATTTCATATAAACATGTGACAATATTTGTATGTTTTGATTCAACCAATGTTCTTGATAGTAGGCTTAAAGTGTGTTGATGCTTTTATTTTTTTTACTAACTTATGTTTTTTTTTTTCAGGTTTAAGTAGAGCTACAGTATCTAAAATAAAAAAAGAAGGTTCTACAAATGACGGCGTATGGTGCACACCGGGGAAAATACGTAAAGGAAGACCAAAAAAAGTCATTCTTGATAAAGACCATTTATTAGACAACATGCAAGAGTTTATTATAAATGTTACTGATTCGAGTACATCAAGTTCAGAAGACGATACTAATAATTTGTATCTCTCTGGTAGCTCCAAAGATGGATCAGTCATGTCTGGTATTGAATGTTTGGAATCAGACTTTGACTATGGTTCTGATTAGTGACTCAATAAATAAATATATATAAATAAAATCTTTTATTTACTAGCTGCGTCCCATGGTGTAACTAGGGATAAAAAATAGCTTATATTGTGTTAACTCAGAGTAAACCCTGGCTTATTATTATTACCTATTTGCAATTATTTTTACAACTTTTTCAATAATAGGTTGTATTATTTAGACAGAATTTTGTATCAATTTATTTGACAAAGTGTAGAAATATCAAGAATCATAATCGCGCTATAATGACGTCACAGTGTTGTCACCATAGCAAATACGTTAAAAAAACACAGTGGCGCCCTCAAATTTTATGACGGTTCTCTTTCCGCACAGACTATATCTATTTTCTATACCCCTTCACCGATTTTCATCACCACGCGGATGAAACTGCGGGGTGCAGCTAGTATATATATAAATATAACAAAACAATCTACAACAATCTATCGATAACTCATTTATGAAAATTGGTTGAGGCATTTAGACTATAGTGTAGGTGAGAATATACAAACATACATACATCCACGTTAAACAAAATCCTTCCTTTTTGCTCCAGTAAAAAGAAACGGAGAACCTCAGATCGAAGAGAAACCTTCACCCCTTGAAAGTAAAAGATTAGATAGAAAAGATTAAAACAATCGCTGAAACATCTGAAAGTTCACTAATTGTGCCGTGATTTCCGTCACTGGCACACTGTAAAACAGTGTTAAAGGTTGTCACTTTCTATGTAAACCTTTTTTCAGGCACATAGTAACTGAAAGTATGTATTTTATAGATTGTGAGGCATATAGTGCTAGTGATAAAGCAATTACCATAGAAATAGAATACTAACAATTCAATGCACACTGCATAACACACGTTCATTGTTAATATTTAACTTTTGAAGTCATATATATTTTATTTAACACTGAAATAATGTTTTTTTAAATAAAACAGGTTATTTAAATAGATTCTAAAAATGTTATTATTTTAAAAGATATATTAATCGAAAATTTGATAAAATAGAGGATAAAACAATCCGTTACAGTAAGTCAAACACCAATCAGAGTGAATGACGTCACGATTATGAAAATAAATACCATTTCGTTTGAAAGTTCGCTGTAAGTTCTATAGTGGGAGGTAATTCTAAAAACTGATGATAACAAAATTTTACAAAAAGCGCTTCGTACGGGTTTTCGGAATATCAACCATAAAGCGATGTCTATTCTTTCAAAAATCAACAGATGCAATATAATTTTGCTGGCGTAGTGTGGTAATTCTTCAAAGGTACAAAATTCCGTTCTATTTTTTTTTGTCCATGATAAACAGTATGCTTTCAAAACTATTGTTCTGTAAATTTAGAGAGTGTACAAAACTACACGTTTTATATGAACTCTTAAACTTTTAACAATAATCCTGCGTCAGCTGGAATCAACATTACGTACTGCCTAAAGTCTAGATTCCATCTCCACCAGGGGTGTATAAAAGTTAGCAGAGAAAAAAGCAATTACATCCACTGTTCTTCGAAGGTGAGGAAGCATATTAAAAAACTTGAAAGCGTTGTCAACCCTACAGTCTGGAGCAGACACTGATGGCTATTAATTAGAAGGGTTGGATGAAGATATTTCATTATTTCTTCTCTTCTTGTTGCACCCTTTTCTATTTTTACGAGGTAACTTTTGTGTTTATGTATATTTAAGAGTGAAATTTTTTCGAGATACTGGCTAGTATCTAATATCGCAGACATAACTATATTTATTGTATGCAAATAATATTATTTTCCGAGATGATTTCGAGTCTTTTAAAAATTATTTGTAAGTATCTGACCCATGGCAGGGGAAGTTTTAAGTAATCTGAAGAAACCTCAGCCGAACAGTAGGACACGACCGGTTCAACAAATGTGATAATCATTTGGGATATAAGCTAAGTCCAAAAGTAATTTTATATTGAAATAACACAGACCTGCATCCTGAAATTAGTGTATGTGTGTTCAACTTTTTAGGACTTAACTAAGTATTTAAATGTTATAGACAATTAGGAATTTTAACGACCGGCAGGATTCGAACCTGTGCAACGATCTAGGTAAAATCGCCCATTGCTCAAGCCACTAAGCTACGACCGCGTTCCTGTCGGCCTCCATATTCATGAATTGCCTAAAATGCAATCAATAATATTTAGGTATCTGAATTTTGGGCATAAAACGAAAAATCAAGCCGGAAGTAACCTACGGCAGTCAAGACGAATATAAAACGTGTAATCCATGACATTTAAATTGTTTATTTTATATTTGTAATTTTAGGAAGTCGACTCTGAAATATTCCCTCCGAGAGTTATACGAAAAACTACTTTTGTAAATTAGAGGTAATAAGTTGATATTATGTTGCGTTTAAAAAGACCTTTATTTTCAATAAAAACACAGATCTATTAATTACACTATTTTCAATCAATTTTCTGTATGATAGGATCACAACGCCTAAAATCCAGACTTAATAGCTTTTTTCATCAAAAAGTGTGAGAGAGGTTTGAAAAAGCCATGTTCACCACCTTCACCTGCATTGCAACATAAATTCTGCAAAAGCCTATAAATCTACTTATATTCTTATAATCATATTATATTATTTACTTATATTCTTATTTAGAATCAGACAATGAATATAGCCACATTATACTACCAGACAGTTCAAAAACACCGAAAGACGCTGGCCCAAAACAATCCGCACTTATCAAACGATCTTATAATCAAACTGTGCACTTTGTTAACAAGGTGCTAACTCTAGAATTTATGTAAACTGCTCCTGGGCCCGTTCCACTTATCTGAGATTGAAATCTGGCTGCAGAGGCGCTGAGGTACGCAACGCGTCGCAATCACTCCCTACGGAGCTAAGTTGTGGGATCCTATCATCATTTAACATATCTGCATATTCATTAAGAGATCAATCATAATGTTGGAGGCAATTGTTTTGGATAAATCAGGATTTCGTTAGCTCTCGTGGAACGTGTGAAGCTTAGAATAAATTGCGTGGAATTAAATACCTTCTTCTTGAGTTTCACATGCTTGTTTAAAATTCATAATCATAGAATCGAAAAGCCTTATAGCGAAGACTCATCCTGAGCCTTTCTACATATACATACAGTACTGATAGTCTATTACCTTGTACGCTTTGCAATATAAACTAAATTTGACTACTTTAACCAGCCGAAGTCGCACTCATAACCAGCATCGATGGAACCCTCGTTGATGGGCACATACTCAAAAAGTACGAAAATAAAAATATGATCACACTTCGTAATCTTTTTTATTTTTTCTATATTATATTATAAATTTGAAAGCCTGCTTTTTGGTTTATTTGTTCTTTCACATAGTAAGAAAGACTCGGATCACCGTTATTTTTTCTATGTAAGTATGTATTTAAAAATATATTTATGTACGTATATCAGTCTCTGGCAGCAAGCTTTGCTTAGTTTGGGGTCAGATGACCGTGTGTGCAAAAATGTCACATATATTTATTTTATTTAATGTTATATGATTATTTACTTTAAACTTTTTCACCAACCATCCGCATTCTTCAGTCTCCCCGTGAACATGGTGCATGTAACTGCGCCGAAATATCGGGAGCTCCCTCCACAACCTTACCACGGTAAATATCGCGTAATAATCATATAACTTTAGTGAACAACTGTAATAGTTTCAAACAGTGTTTTATTTTATTTATATATTTATAGTAGGTTGATAAAGATGATAATTTAACTTCTAGTCGTGTTTTATTTGTTTTACATAAGGCAAACACGTATGACTCTTTGTCACGGAGTACCCACTCAATATTTCACTTGACTTCCTGCCCACCCATCGATAAGCCTTACAAAAAGATTTTTGTTTCTCTCCATTCACAAAAGTCGATCATTGATTGTTTTAGAGACTCTGCGACGCCAACGTTGGAACGAATGGGTCTACGTTTCGTTTCATTGTGAAGCATTTGACGGGGCCTATATCAATCAGGGTATGAGAACCCCCGGGGTACGTTTCCGACCAGGTGTCCTTTTGGAATTTGCGCCGAAAAACTGCGCTTTAGGAAAAAAATGAGTTGTATTGTGCAGTTCTGCGTACCGAGAGTAGCCAGGTAGGAGGGGCGCGCTGGATTTATGGTTTTAGTTTTTGAACATGGCCGGTTAATTTATAGGAAAGTTAGTATATACTTTTATACATGAGTCTCTCTGATATAACTTGAGTTTTAAGGTATTATAATGGTTAAGTTATATTAGGATAGATATTCTTTATTGTGTAAACCTGAAAAAAAAACAGATAGTAAACACTTACGAGATATTTTGTGTAGCTTGATAATCTGTGAATTTCTTATTTTTGAAAAGCAGTGAAGGCCTTGTAATTATTTAAATAATTACATATTTTTATTTCAGTAACTTAAATAACATTCCATCTTCGTAATATTAAAATAAGTAAATAAATAATAAAATAGTTCAGAACCTGCAACTTATCACGGAATCACATAATGCCTCAATCTTACCGACAATAGTAAAAGTTAATTTTTCATAGTGGATCCTGACTGACACAAAACTAATGAAATATGACCATCGTAAAACAGTTTAAAATACGACACAGCGGTGACAATTGAACCAATCTTGGATATTACTGCTGGACTTAAAAATGTGATCCGAAACGTAGAAAAAAAAACATCTTTAGGTTCATACTTTTAAAGTTCAATTTAGATAATCCAGAATAGGGGTGCAATATAAATAAATCAAGGTATCGGTTTATAGGTAGGTGCTTCGTGCAGTGTCTTTGTACGTGATCTATGAATGACTTTCGGGAATTATTCGGACACGGTTAATTTTACTTTGTGCAATGGATGGCGACATTATTTTAGTAGTTAATAACTTTAGTGACATTTATAGCTGATGCCTACCGAAAGAGGAATAAACATTCAACCCCGTTATTTTATCACAGGCAGAAGATATATATAATTATAAATTTAAAAAACCGACTTCTCAAAATTTGTATAAAATGGTCAAATAAGGTTACTTGGATGATCACATTGTCCGCCAGGTAACAAAATGTTTCCAGTTACTTTGATTTAAAACAGAAGTTAAAAATAAAAGTTTTTAAAATATGTAAATTATTTAGCATAGGAACATTTGCACGTCGGCTTGCAGACTGAATACAGTGTGACAAAAATAATATTAAGACCTTTATGTAATGTATTCTAGCAAATAAATTATTTGATTTAATTACAAAACTAAAATAAAAATTAATCTCGCAAAGTCACATAATGGGTCAACTAAACCAAGGCGCAAAATCCCAACTGAAGTTGCCAATTCACGAAAGCAGACAATCATTCATAAACAGGTGTGTGTCTCCAGCGTCACCCGCCGTCGAACAATAAGAAGATACCTTAAATCAATGCGCAGCACCGTGTCAACAATGGCATCTTCGACCGCTATTGTACCTACTATTATCTTTGCCTCGGCCACGTGGGGCAGGTGAAGCGCACGCGCGCAGCTGCGAATAAAAAAATCCCTTTCGGCTTGCGCAAGATTTTAATCGTACTTTTTTTTGTAAATTGATGACAGTTCTCTAGGTATTTATGTTTTGGATTCGCCGATGTGAAGACGTCCCGTGGTTATGACAGCTGCTCGCATAGTTTGCAATTTCACACTTTTGATTTCATATCAAACTTCGTTTAATTGTTTATGGAAGTTTTTCAACATAATAATTTATTTTACAGTGGATTTTGATGTGAAACATATCTATTGGCTATTGGCTGCAAACCAGACTCGTATGCCATGACGGCAAACGGCATGACGTATTATCTCTCTTATGCCGTCATGTTTCACATCTGCTGGCCAACATTTTTTTCTACCTTTTCTTGCAAATTATTTGATTTTATCCCAATAATAAATTTAAATAAAATTACCTCCACTGACAGCCGCGTTCAAACCATTCAGCTCACTGGATTTCGAAGCGTCATTCGCATAAAAGTCGCATTTATAATAACGCAAGTACCTATTCTGATTGCTTCTTGCTCGAGCGCCGTGCGCTGTCATGTATCCATTCTGCCTGATATCTAAGGAAAATAACTTATATTTGACTCTATTACGGTCTTAACTTTATTTATTTATTCGTCGTACAATCGATGTAACCTATGTGTCCATCAATTGTACAGCGATTTTGAAAATAATTAAAATGATATACATTTTAGTTTCATTTTCATACGGATTTTTGTACCTTCTATTAGTCCTTTTTGAAACCTCAAATATCCAAAATAAGACAGTTATGATTTAATATTCAAACCAATATGGCAAAATCCTAATTTATTGTAGCGCTGTCAGTTCACATGGTTAGGCATTGTGATAATAGATAGATTAGGAATACAAAAGACAAACTGGTGAGCGAGGCATGCAAGGTAGAGCGTTTTAGTAGTCTAGCCTAAAACTATTCGTTCGCCCCGAACTGTGACTTTACGCCATATTGGTCTTCTTTTACTCATATTTAAATTAAAAAAATTGTATTGGAATGAACTACCTCATCATCATCAATCATTTCAGCCATAGGACGTCCACTGCTGAACATAGGCCTCCCCGATCGGTTTCCAAAGGGAAATGAACTACCTATTTAGCTACAAAATTTCATTATGTTCGGATCAACGACGCAAGTTATCTTCGAACAAACATACAAAGTCACAAACATACATACATTATATACATACAAACGCTGAACCATTTCCGTAGACTCTGAGACCTTCCCACCATTAAGTCAAAGTGCCTAACCTACATAGTTTTTTTTTTAAATTGTCAAAATCGCGGTTAAATTTGATGGCATTACAAATAAGCGAACCTACTCCGCAGCAGTGTGATAAGGAAGGCTGTAATGATGCTAATATTAAGTTTTCAGATATCTAAAGCTGTTCTATTAAACGTTTGGTGCCACTAGTGCCCATGGTTTACGTCCCACAGTCGCCCCATTAGAAATACCCGTGGTGAGAATACGTGCGGTCGCGATTGCCTCGCGTCGTGTCGCGTCGTACAATGCGCAACAAAACGTCGCTATACAGCGATCACCTTATCCTTATCCATGAGAACTAGTTCGAAGAATAATTGATGTGATACTTTGCAATGTCAGTATCAATTATTTTAGTCCTTTGTCACCGTAGACATAGTCCGTCTCCGTTTGTCACATTTTTTTCTTTCCTCTTGAGAGGATTTTAGCGTCTCACGTCTTGTGCATTTGCCAGTGTTAATGTAAGTATTTTCCACAGACATATAATACCAAGCAGAACCAACAAGCCACAAAAATATTGATGCAAAATACACTACATATACATTACACGCAAACATTTGCAAAACGCGGGCCGGACTCAAGGACATTCTTTTATAATAGTGCTAACAGATACTATTAGATTGTATCTGAAATGTAACGTCACAAAATTTACGACCCCTCCCTACCCCTTGTCAGTCACACTTCGTCGACCCCTCCTCCCCTCCTCTTTATGTGATGGAATTTATGGATGTTCCCATTGGGTATTAATATTCAAACACACCAGACCAAGTCAAATCATTTATTTTTGTATAAAACAATTTACCAGATGTGTCATGTGGTTGCAGGATCTGAATTTGATGGAAATGAGGTATTCTGCAGCTCCCGCAGAACATTTTTGCCAGTAACACCTCTTTTTGTGGCTTTCTTTTCACTTGGTATGTTATCGCTCTGAAAATTATTACATGCAAGTTATCATAATGTAGTTAGTACAACTTGAGATTCATGATAGTGATAGCGTTATTCATTGAAAACTGTTGTTCCAATAAGCATTACACCTCGTACTCTCTAAGGATTGTACGGAAACCAGTCCGGTCGAACAAATGTGCCTCTAAATGCTTTGAGCACAACAAACTTGTCGCACTGGGCTGCCAATTTTCTAGATTCAAATTCTTCAACCATGCGTTTCTCAACTCTTCATCCTTGGGAAAATCTAAAATGTAATAAAAATGTTTGTTACTTGACATGTGTCTAAATAACCCTTTAATTACACTATCTAGATCACTACGTATATATATGACATGAACCACAATAGGTAGGTAGGTACTTTATTTACATTACTTAAGAAAAGCAGCTAGTAATTAATGAAAAAGGTTCATGTCATCATAATCACATCAAGCTGAATCATCTATTTTAATTATACTTCTGAAATACGAATTCTGATTCTGAAATAAATTCCCTGGACAATGTCTAAATACCGTAAACGTAAAACAATGATCGATACAATGAATTTTTAAAGAAAATAACTTATACTATTTTAATTATACTACTGAAAGGAGTATTACATTCTCTTGGCTACTGAATACGTTCCCTGGACAATGTCTAAGTACCTCAAACGCCAAACAATGATCGAATCAATATTTTTTTTAAGAAAACTACTTATTAACTTTTATTACACCCACCAAACTTGTACATTTATGAAATTGAAAGAAACACAACCTTCCCAAGCCTTCAAATTGTAAAGTTTATGAAAAATAACAAGAAAAAATAGCAATTCAAAATAATCTCTATTATAACACACGAAACTTACGTGTGAAACGTTATACCGGGTGGCATCTTATGAGATGAATTAAAACACATGAGGACATTGCACTTCACCATAGTATTTTCGTATCTTTGAAACCAAATATGTAAAAATAACTTTTATTTTAGGTAATTTTTGCAAGCCGTGGTTTTCGCTGTCAGCCTTCTGTCAATATATTGATGCTTACCAAAATGGTGACTTGGAACACCGTACCACATGCTAATTTTTTTCTATTATGTTGCAACGTTACGACAAAACGAGATACGAATATATGATTTTTGTGTAATCGAGAGAGATGCAAACATAACTGTTTTTGCGAATGTAGTTGTAAAAAACATGTTCAGTCTGTTCTGTATTAAATGTCTGTGGTATTTTCAAAATTTTAAAAATCCTCAAGTGCAGAACACTTCATTATATAATTACTTCAAAGAAGCCTCTAACTAATAAAGTCTCCGCCATTTTACTAGGGCATCATTTGGACTTGACCGCAACTTACTTTGCTTGACTCTGACTGTGACTATGACATGTTTAACTCCTGAATATATATTAAAAAAAAAACTCAAATGCACAAGACTTTTGGCAAAATTATCTCAAAGGGAAAAAAAACTGCTACAGCCCCCAAATTGACAGAAAGATTGACGCTCTTCGCTAACTTGAAAGTCATTGAATACTTCAAAATAAAACAAAAAGAATTCAAAGGCAGTAATATGGGCAGTTTTTTTTTCCTTCACCTCACAACTTACAACTGCGGTAGTAATAAAGGTAATCGAGTTATCTATATAGTATTACTACTTGTAGTAGGAACGGTAGTAACACGAGCCACAAACGAAACATTCGTGGGATAAGAATGATAACAATCAACCTATTTTAAATATATACCTACTAAAATGGTTTTAAAATTACTATTGTATTGAGTTAAAGCGTCAAGGCCTGGATGGAAGTAGGTACTAATAAATAGGTACCTATTTTATTTATATGACACAGGAATTACTCACAAATGATTAAGCCGGTTACTCTGACTAATAGTTCCAACCGAATTCAGCGGTCTTTTTCAAAGTGCATGCGCGCGCGCGGCTCCTTTTCGCTTTGCATCCGAGTAATTCCCATGTCTTAGCTATAAATAAATTGTATGAAAACCACGTAATAAGTACTTACGTAATATGCATCACAAAGCGATCAAAACCTTTAACTCTACATAACATTCCCATACTCCTGTTTGTGAGGTGCGAATAAGTGGTTTCGTGAAAATATTTCAAATCAGATCGGGCAATGGCGGCATACAGGCAATAACGATTGACGTGACACGCGTCTCGCCGTGTGTAGACTGCCTAATGTCACGCTGAAAGGGCCACGCAGCGGGCCTTTCACCTTATTTATTAGGTTTTTTGAAGAGGTATTGCAGGTATCTCGGAAGTCTTATAAAAAAAATCCATGATTGTATGCAAAGTTAACGGTGATTTGTACGAATGAATTTGTACAGTGGCCTTAGTACGAGCACTTGCGATAAAGTTATCATTACGTAAACGATAGGAAAATGTATGAAAAATTGAACAGCGCCTCTATCGGACGTGAAAGGAAACTGAATGTTTAAGGAAATTCTATTCTATTTCTAAGGAATTACTAAGGCCACAATAAAAAAAATACATACTATAATTCAGTATATTTTGATATATTTTCAATGAAATAGATTTTCCCTAATTACTACTGGTACAGTTAGGAGAGTTTTTGATCCTCCTAAGTTAATATAAGTTGGAACGTTGTATTTATTGATACACTCCATTGATTTCAGTTTCCTATATTCAAATTTTTCACCCCCGATGCCAACAGAAAAGTATTATCCCATCAAAAACATAAATGTGAAATGAGAGCCAAGTGAATATTATGGTATATGCCTAGGTTGTTGACTTCAACGACAAAAGAAGTGAGATCTAACTTAGGATAATATATTGAAGCCTAAGGTCTGACTTGGCTAGTTCGAATAAACGAATATGATTATTACAGGATATTTACCGTAGTAAGGTTGTGGAAAGAGCTCCCGATATATCGGCGCAGTTACATGCACCATTTTCCCGTGAACATGGTGCATGCAATTAGTAAAACTGATATGTTGGAATTAATAAAAAATAAGGGTGGTATTTCACTCGTTATATATTCACTTAATTATATATCCACGTAAAGATCTTAAAATCCACATAAAGACCGCCTGGAATCAATTTTGATTGCTAATTCTTATATTACAGATGCTATAAGTAAGTGTTACTGATAGAGTCAATTAAATAGAATTTTTTAAATAAAATAATACAAATTTACCAGATTCTGATTTTTTCCTTTCTATTCACCCAACTACCTATCTGGATGCCAAATTTGAACTTTCTAGGTCATCTGGAAGTGGGTTAGAGTTTTGATCTATATATTATCTTTGGTCAGTCAGTGATAAAAATGTCGATTTTTGGACGTTAATATCTAAATAACTGTTTGAGGTGTGTTTATAAAATTTGGAGCACAAATGTATCTTCTAAGTCTCAAAACATATGCCAAATTTGACACGATTATGTGAAATAGTTTTTGAGTAATGAGGGGGACAAAAGTCGTTCCAAATGGTTCGTGTAATATTACACACGGTACCGCTCGAGCTTGGCTCTGACGCGCTCCCGCGCGTCTAGGTAAGTGTAATAAGTGTGTATAATTATGTCGTGTGTATCAGTGTAGGGGTATGTCTGTCTGTATAGTAACGAAGCTCCCAAACAGCTGAATAAATTGTTTTTTTTGTTTGAACCGTTCAACCTTTTGACTTGACCAAGAGTGGTTTAACTATGATTCAATTAAACAAGTTTAGCCCTGGTTCAGCCAAATTATCAGATCTTTTGTCGAAGGTTTGAAAAACTATTTATACTGTGTTTCCAATAAATAAATATAGGCTGTTACTGGCATGACGCCATCTTCTTAGCGTCCGCGCGTACTCTGTCGATCCAATCAGAGAGCTCTAGTAGTGATGGTCCACACCACTAGTGCTGTGATGGCCGGATCAGTACTAACTAAATCATTTTCCTTTCTGTCAGCTTTTTCTCTGAGTTTAAAAACTTAAAGAATAAAACTTAAGACCATTGAACTTAAGACATAACTTGTGATATCCCAAGGTCTCAGTTAGGTACTCAAATCACAAAACAAATTGCGGTGTTCCTTGGTTTAGCTAACAGTACTGGAGCCTTACGCCCAACTCTAAACGCGGGTCCGAATAGATGCAGTTCAAAATCACGCGAACACGAACCTTAACGCGCCAAGATTCGGTTTGCGGTCGCGTGATTTTGCAAACTGCATCTTTTTGGGCCCGCGTTTAGAGTCGAGCGTAAGGCTCCGGCACTGTTATCTCGCTTATCATTTTGATAGCCCTGAAAGTCATTTGTTTTCTGACACATTAGCTAGTGCTCTATTCCCTGTTTAGCGGTATATAGGTACGTACGCATATATTCCCCTGGGACAAGTCGCCACTCGCTGTGTCCATAGGGCGAGATCGACATTTCACAACCGACTGCCCCGACCTTTGCCGTTCGGGGACCAAGCAAAATGCCATCATGTTTTCATTTTTTCTGCAGTGCGGGCTCTCCACGACACTCGATTAATTTTTCACGGTACGCTTGTCAAAATGTGATTTAATACGTAGCCTGGGGCGCACGCTTTGACGTGTGATGCGAGTCCGTTTGTATGTGTTACGAGTCGGACGGGATTCAGGCAGGGGTTGGCGCAGCCCGATGGACTTCGGTTCACTTGACTCACCATAATGTGGATCTATAATTGATTTCGATCAGTTTTATTTGATTTCGCATAGTGTTTAATTAAATTGTAGTATTTTCTCAAATGGGAGTTGAGGGCCGAATGCACCCGGACAGGTAGGCAGATGTCGCCCGCCACCGAAACAATCGGATCGCAAGTTGCCCCCGGACTACCCCCCGATTCTAATAAACCAATTGTTTTCAAATTGCTAATAAATTGCCTCAAAATTGTCACTTTTGACACATTTGGTATGAAATTAAATCAAAAGTGTCAAGGAGGCAATTCATTAACAATTTAAAAATGATTGGTTTAGTAGAATTGGGTTCCTGATTCCGCGACATGCTAAAAGTTTAAAAAAGATTGGTCGATGCTGGCCCAGAACAAATACCAGCGGAAGGAATTAGGGGAGACCATTGCCCAGCAGTTGGATAATATAGGGTAGGTAACATAAAAAGTATTATAACGAACTAATACCCAAATGAGTTGATCAGTGAACTAAAAGAGTCATTAATTTCACCGTTACCGCCATTTGCATTAATTACACAGAATTTACCGAACTCGATTAATAATTTCCACTTCCAACGTTACAAGTGTTATTATTATTTACCAATAACGCCAAAAATAGAACCGCATTTCCAATTTGCCGCGTCACTCCGGATTCCAATAGGAAGCGGGATAAATGGAGTCACATTCCAATATGTCACCGAGCGGTCCGACTATTCGGCTTTCGGGTTTTCGGCATTCGGCATTCGCGTTTTCGGATATTCGCGTTGGCCGCGGCCGCACATTCGTGGAACGCTACTGCGAATTCCGCTGTCGCACCACTAATGAGATTCTAAACGCCATTACGGTAACAGATTAATTCGTTACGATCGCGCTGAAGGCTGAAGCAATTAAATGGTTGAAAACTAGTGGACAGCATATCAAATTGTGATTGAAGACTGAAAGTGACACGTGATGATTCCTTCTCTCTGTTCGACTGAAGTTTTATGATTTTTTGTTAATGACACTTTCATTAGCGTGTAAGTTGACTTGACAGATTATGACTGCACGTCAGAAGTAAAAACTCAAATAGTAATTCACCTATAAGATGGCTCTGTTTTAAAATACACAGTACATCGTGACGATGACGCGAGTTCGATGATTTTTGTTCACTGATTGATGAAGTTTTCACTTCATTTTTTTTTTGTTGTGCTAATTCTGGGAATTGCATGGACATGCAACAGTAAGAACGGAGAGAATGTACTTTTCCAAAACTAATACGGCGGTTAGCAGTGCTAGCAATCAGCACAGTGCCAATAATGGTGTACCAGTGTGAAACAGTTGATTGCCAACTCCGTTGCTTCGTCATTCTTGCAAAATAAATAACGGTTCCTTTTTGTACCTTTTCAGGTACGGAACCCTAAAAACTTCGTTATTACTATATACGACGCAGGTGCGAATCAACCGAAGGTATCCGTTGATCGCGTTTAAGCAATTATGAAAGTCCAGTTTCTACAGGTATAGATGGAAAGATGAAGAGGGACACAAAATATATATAAAAACAAATGTCTCTCATTTAAACCCTTCTATCGTAACAAGCCCGAAACATATCACCGAGATTGTAGATCGTACCCCAGTGAACAGCGATAACAATAATTAGCACAATAACTCACACAACCATTACATCTCCAACGAGGTTCTATAATTAAAGGGCACTCTACCCCAGCAATAGCAACCATTAATACGTATCTATCACGGAATAATGCAATTAATTTGACGCGAACTGTTTTACCGAAAGATTCGTGAGAAGAAACAGTTGCGCGAAGGGCGTTCGTAAAAAATAAGATTTTCGTGCTATTTTTTTGTACCAACCTAAACTTTGCACATGTCAAAAATAGAGGAGATCGTACCGAAGAGTGAATGAAATATATAACACTTGTCTATAACTTCACGTGTGTCAAGAATCTTTATGCTGGGCGTACTGCTAGTGTACAATGTGGCATGGTTACTGATAAGCAGACAGATTTGACTAAACCACGTCTAAACGAAGGAACTAAACATTTTCAAAGTGAGGCTGTCAGTTTTGCTCAGATAATGTGAAAGTGGCTCCCCGACTGCAGATAACTTGGGCGGACTGTAGATACAGTGGGAGTCGGAGCATCCATCATCGATGTCAGATTAATATTTTGATGTATGTTGATACATTATAGCGAATAGGCGTTAAGGATGTGGCCCGGGATGTTTTGCACGTGCGCTACGTAATGACCTATGCAATTATTTACCTATATGCTAAGATTTAACTGTGTTGGGCCCCGATTCTGCATAAAACAATAAACCACGCCAATAACACGCCGCAAACGTCTTCTAATACAGTAACCACGATGGTTACGAATGACACTGTAACTATGGTTAAAAAATTCAAACACGTCAAACGAATGAAACGCATCATCTGATTGGATACTACATTCTCTTGACAAACGCGCACGAAATGAGCTTTCTACACATCCACATTAACATTGCGTCAATTCTACGCAGATAACCTAACCTAACCACGTTAAGAGTTTATATGGTCATAGTGATTACTTTTTCAATTACATTTTTATCGTCTATGGCAAGGAATATTATGTGGTTTAGAGAATAAGCCCTGTTCGTTCTAAGAACGCGAAGGTGCTGCAAAGTTTTAAAGTCAACGCCCGCTTGACTTTTCTCATACTTTGTCAAAACTAATAGTTGAACGCACCAGCACTAAACCAAGTATAATTTTCAAATAGAAGATGCGAAACAATTTAAAAATTCGATAGAGTGTATTTTCTTCTGCGTTTAAAAAAAGAGATTCTCAATTCAACGACTTAGAAGGCTAAATCTCGAAGGTCCTATTTAAATTTTTGGAAAACATTTTGTTTCTTAGGGCGGAAAATTAGGGGATTAATCCCAATTATTGAATTTCACCAATTTTCCGTAAAGTCTGTTTTTTTTATATATCATAAAAAGTATATATTCAAAACATTCCACGATCATCTGTTTTAGTTTCCAATACAAACATGTTGTTACAAAAACGTAGGTATCCAATAAGTTAATTATTTTCATCACCAAATGCATCGTTAGTATTTTCGCCTGAGGCACAACAAATAGTATTCTATGAAAAATATACCACATAATATCATAATATATACAGAATTACATACAGAGCAAATGCCCTTCTAATTCACGAATAGGTAATAGAAATAATTTAGTCTACGTCTACTAAATTTTAACTGTCTACGATCAACAAATTGTACCTACTGCTTTACTACAGCTGTGTGCTACGGAAGTTTTTATCTGATAATCAGTTATTGTGTTTTTTAAATATAAAATACGAGTATACCTAATATCGATGTTATTAGGCACCCGTAGATCCGTAATCAAACTACCCATTTGCTCCTAGCCAGCCATATTCTGCCCCAAATTCTCGCTTCGCTAAACTCATAACAATATCCGACACTAATAGGACCAATCCTTCTGCGCAATATTGTCTACTCTAATTGGCATCAGAAAGAATTTGAGGTAACCCTCAAACCCCAACAGTGGATGTTGAGTCAGTGATGGAGCTCTACGAGATCATTTACATTTATTGGTAGAGCTTCCTGATTCCTTTGGTGAATATAACTGTGTCGATTATGGCTCTATCATTCAATGGAGCTTAGCTTTAGTATGGTATATGTATAATTGAAGCTTTGGTATGGTATGTATAATTGAAGCGTACAATCTCTATTCTACATTATTTAACAGAAGTAAGAGGTAACAGAGGTTACAACCTCTTTGGTAAGTTTTTAACCGACTTCCAAAATGGTGACTGTTTTTTTGTTTGTTACTTCAGAACTTTTTATGATTCTTTTTTTATTTGAAAGCTGGTGCTTCCCGTGTGGTCCCATTTCATGAAGTTTTTTTTTTATATTGATAACTATTTCCTTTTTGCTCTTGAGCTCAAAATAATAATTCCTTCTACTGAGCTCTTGCGTGGATTTTGACCATAGATTAAGGATGTGAAAGATAGGCCATGGCAATTTGAAAACGTAACAACAAACGTATTCGCACATGCGTGAGTAAATTAGTTTTGTGAAACGTATCTAACTTTTTATTAAGTATTGAAATATTATCAAGTTTTTTTTAAACTTGGCTACTGCCCCTTTGTGTGTTGGATTTAGATTTAGTATAAAATGTGGCCATCAAACAAGTCAAAGTCAAGTACAGTCACGGTCAAGTCTTAAGTCATGCCCTATACAGTAGTATAGGCTTTACTAGAGACTTCTATGGATCATTGTAAAAACATGAAAAGACATGTTTCACCTCGTTACACAAATCATGTTCACGAACTCTTAATAAATAATAATCCATTATTATTTTACACCTTGTTTTTAAGATGAATATCTACGAATTTAAAGTAACGCCTGATTCAAAAAAAAAATTCAATCATAGGCTTGCTTTTGATAGCCAACTCGGCTGATGTTACCTAAGCGATGATTCGGTCTACGATGGAGCACGTTTGCTTAGAAGAAACCGAAACCCGATACCCAACGAAACGTATCATGCAGATCACGGTTGGTTCTTCTAGCTAGATCTCATTGTAATGTTGGTGCTTCCCAGTGCTGGATTTATATTTTTTACGAGTGTAGGCCACTTTGGCACTGCAACTTTCCACCCCTGGTCAAAGATCCAGAGGCAGACCCAAGAAAAGGTGGAAGGATGTCGTGCTAAAAGATATGAGCGAGTGTAAGGTTTCCGAAGACGATGTCGAGAATAGAGCGAAGTGGAGGAGAAAAATAAGGAAGGCTGAACCCACCTGTGGGATTCATAGTCGGGAAGAGAGAGAGAGAGAGAGACGCTGCCGCCCCTAGGCCGCGGCATTTATGGCCTATTGAGAAATCCAGGACTATTGCCTCCAGATAGCTTCATAAGATCTGACACTAGAATTAGCCTCTCAGCCTTTATTGACAGTAATTCTTCGTAAGATTTGCTGGAGCTCATTAACTGTTTTCTACTACATCTAAATGAAAGCTTATCGACACATCAATGCGCTAAAACCCGATCCCCGACCCTTGCAGGCTAGTAAACATAATACACATTACACACCCCCAGGTATTTAAGTTTTGTGGTTATTTTATCTGCGAGTGTACGGCGTGTGCATTGTCAGAATTAGGCGAATTAAGGTGCGTAACAGGATGATAGCTTAATTATATTTACCAAAGTAGTAGAGGCAGCAACCATATGTGGGCTACTACGGTGATGAGGTATGATAATGAGGCATCATCATCTTATTCAGCCTAGTTTCTTCTTTCTTGGATTTGGCGTGCCACGTGTTCTTCATTTGTCAGTCTCAAGTATGGAAATAATTAAAAAATTTACTAGATATTGTTAATAAATACATATTTACAGTCAGCAAAGCAAAGTAAGCCACAGTCAAGTCTAAAGTCATGCCCTAGGAAAATGGCAGAGGCTTTACTAAAGGCTTCCAACACGAAAAGACGTGTTTCACCTCGTTATATCACTTTCTGATACTCGAGCTCGTTCATGGATAGGTACTTAATAAATAAATAAATAATAACGCAATGAAGCTACGTGTTTTTTTCACGTTGGCGCCATAATTCAGCCCAACATAGTCAACTGCTGAGCATCTCTCCCAAATTCCTCATTTCGATGATAAGGTGTCGATGGAGTCCTCAATATTTAGGGCTGGGTAGGTGAAACCTACAGAATAAGAACTAGTAGCATATTCTGTGGTGAAACCACTGGGTGGGCCGTCATAAATACAAGATTGACATGTAATGCAGGTTCCACTCGTATAGCTGCGTTCCTATTTATTCGGCAAACAGGCTATGCGAAGTGCCACCATAATACACGAAAAATTAATTTGAATGCACCTCATGCGACGTATCATTGAATAGGTCTTATAAATGGTAGTTTTTTTACATCATTTCTTATTCAGTTTGTAAGTACCGTTTATCTTCTCTACATAGTATAAAATAAAGTTACTTTTCACGTGTGTAGGTCTGTATATCCGCTAATTCCTCCTAAACCACGCAACGGATTTTGATGCGTTTTTCACTATCAGTAAGATAATTTTTACGGAAAGTTTATATATGTATATTATAATAAAACTTACACCGCTGCGAAGCCGGGCGGGTCGTTGGTAAAAAATAAACCACAAAATATATCATTGTCTGTATTTTTTTAAAGGAAAGATACGATATATTCTGTTGGTAGGTATATAGTAAATATGATGTTGGTACGTAAACATGGCAGCATTAGCGGCCCGTCATGTAATGCCGCCTAAGCGACGCTATATTCAAATAGGTGTCCGAGCTATCTGCAGATAAAACGCCCCAATTCACATGCGTGAGCCGTGATGGATGAGCGCGGCGATCAGACCCTACCCTGCCCCCCTCAGAAATTTGCCCCTACCTACCCCCGACACAGCGCCTTCTAGCAGAAGTACAGAAGTACTACTTCCGGCGAAATCACATGGTTTAGCTTACATTGGATTCCATTCATCATCATCATTCGCAGCCTTTATCCCATTAGTGAGTAGAAGCCTGTCTCTCTTACTGCTTATCCCATATCGTACATTTATATCTAGAGGTGTAAGTACAGTGTATTATAATTTTTATTGTAAGATAGGCTTGCGCTTGGCCGCCAACTCGCCCGATGCCCAGCGATGATGCGGCCTACAATGGATCACGCTTACCTAGAAGAAACCGATTCACTTTTGACTTGAAAACACCCAGATTGTAACTATCGGGGAACACCCATTCAGGCAGCGCATTCCATATACTAGCAGTTCGCACAATAAAAGTGGAATCAAAACGCTTCGTACGGGTTTTCGGAATGTCAACCATAAATGTTAAATTGAAATCAAAAAAAAAATGTTAATGTTGTTTGTATGTTTAATTTGAAATAAATAAATAATAAATAAATAAAGCGGTGTCGATTTTTCGTGCCCGCTCTGGCAGTCCGATAAAAAAAGGGCAGGAGGGAATTAAATCATGCAGATCTGATGCGCACTCTCCAAAATGTATCCGATAAAAAATCGATAGACTAGCAACTATTATATTATCATGGAGGGTTTGAACCTGTCGACGTTAAAAATCTTGGGTAGCAATTCTGGGCAAGTTCACCAACAGGTGAGCAACTTGTTTATACTTTGTTGCAGTTGCACATAAAAAACACTTGTAGCAACTAGAAGGATTCGTAATTGGACAGATTTGCTACTGGACAGATTGTCAACTGGACAGATTCGCTGACGGATGCATTCACAACTGGAAAGAATATAACTAATCGAAAGAGAGAAAAAAAAAGAGAAAAAACGCTCGCTTTTTATAGCCTCACTTGAGAGCCAGTTCCCGTTCCAGGCTAGGTGTGTTTTACGTCATCACATCAAGTGAGTTGTTGTCGAGAAAGCCTAGTCTGTCAATCAATAAAAAATATATAAAAAAACATGTTTAAGTGACCCGTTAAAACAAACCAAATAAAACTTCCTCCACCAGAAGGTGGTACGATGATGGAGTCAGAAGACTCCATCATCGTACCAATTTTATGGTACCAATTTATTGTACTTAATTGTAATCTGGATTACACAATTATTATAATTGCAAAGTTTTAAATCGAAACAACAAGTAAGAAAGGTTAAAATCGACTTGCAATTGTTTACATAGTTAATAGTTGTAATAAAACTTGAGTTTATAATTAAAAGCATGTAAAAAAAAAACATGAAACATTTCCGACTGCACGTAACTCCACTATGGCAGGGTCCTGACAACGGCGGCCTAAGTCCTGTAGGTGATCCATTACTTTTTGCGTAATCCTCGTTTATAAATATGAAATTGAAGGAAGACGATGCTTAATCGACTGGAGGTCGGGGTCAGCCGGCCCTCTGTTGTTAAATAATTTATGGCGGCGTGCCAGCCCTGGAAAAATCGTGTGTTTTGCGTTTTGGATATTTTGAGATATTTACGATTTGATAAATTGTGGGGTAGGTAAATATAGGCGGATTATTTACGCCTGAGGTATGTAATGTATCACCTAGTATTATTTTTTTTCTGATAACCGACTTCAATCTACATGTTTACACGGAACGGTGATACTAAGCCAAAAGGAGGTCATAGTTCTCGTCATTATAGATAGTTTAACTATGGAATTTTGAAGTCGCAGTGCTGACAAGGTTTTGTGATTTTTACACAACTGCTTAAAAAAGAAATGTTATGTTTTTGGGATTCATGTATGATGTTGATGGGTGCGTATTTTTATGCCAGACGTGGTAAACAAGCTAACGGGCTGATGGTAAGCAACGCAAAGCTTGTAATATGGTTTGTCCTCTCCTTTCTTTATAAAATCCTGTTTAATCCCTCCACTCCACTGTACTTGAAAGAACGTTTCAAGTTTGTTCAACCTCACTCTAGTTCCTTGCGATCCTCTCGTGCCCTTCAACTTAAGATTCCTACGTCCTCTCATACTAACCTTTCCTACAGTAAATCTTTCACTGTGCAAGCTGTCCTGCTGTGGAATAAGCTGCCTCCTTCTATCAGGCAGGCCAAGTCTCTTCCTATTTTCAAGAATCTTGTCTACAATCACTATCTTCCTTTATAATTGGTACGTATGTATGTATGTTTTATTTATAGTATGTATTGGTAAGTAGTTAAATAGTATTATTTGCATATTCAGTATTTATTTGTATGTATGTATGTATATTATATGTATTGTCTACACCGCCGACCCTACTCCTGTCTCTGTTATGTCCATCCAAAGGTTGCCTGGAAGAAATCGCTTAAGGCGATAAGGCCGCCTATTATACTGCCGGTCTTGTATTATTTTTTAAGTGATTTTTGTATTTATTTCGGTGTATAATAAAGTGATATATTATTATTATTTCACGTATTTATTTGTTTTCTTAAATCTAAGTTTGTTTACAATATTTTTATAAAAACAAAATATTATAAAAAAACTTAAACCTAGGGTGCCGCCAGCAGCGGGGCAGGGCCCAAGCTACCGGTGGTTAGGGCTGCAGAGTGAGGAACCTCCTGACAATGCGCGCCGTGTCAAGGATTACCGCCCTCTGAATCTGACCCTTGACCCAACAGTCTAGCGAGAGCCTCTTAAGGTGGTGGTCGAGGCTCTTCGCTATAAGGCCGTTAACCGAAACAACTATCGGGACAATGATCGTCGAGTCAACATCCCACATGGCGGTAACCTCGTGAGCCAAGTCAAGGTACTTGCTGAGTTTGTCCTTCTCGGCCTTCACGAGGTTCTCGTCATGTGGGATGGTGATGTCGACGAGCACTGCCCGGCGCTGGGACCGGTCGACCATCACGATATCAGGCTTATTGGCGACAATAGTCCTGTCCGTGATGATAGACCGATCCCAGTAGAGCAAAGCACGACCATTCTCGAGAACTGGTGCTGGTGCGTACTTATAGTACGGCACCTCAGACTCGACAAGGCCGTATCGAAGGGCAAGTTGCTGGTGGATGATCCTGGCTACTTGGTTGTGCCTGTGCAAGTACTCGCCGTTAGCAAGATGCGAACAACCGGAGATGATATGTCGGAGAGACTCTCCAGGACGGTGGCATGCCCGACAGATGTCGACCGTACCGTCCTTCATGATATATTTCCGGTAGTTGTTGGTCTTGATAACTTCATCCGCAATCGCACAGGCAAACCCCTCGGTTTCCCCAAAGAGGTCCCCGAAACGTAACCAGTTCACCGACGCAAGCAGGTTCACATCGGGCCCTGTTAAGACCCGATAGAACCGCCCGTGCAGCTCCTTGCCTTTCCATACGTCCTTGCGATCCTCGATGCTTAGCACCGATGGTTTGCGCCAGTTCTCGTTTGCCAAGGAGAGCGGCGTGAGGCCCCTGTCAACAGCCACAACATCGCGATGCATCCCACTCTCACTGTTACGGAAAAAATCCCTGAGACTGCACACCTCACGGTTGTGTAGGTTCTTGGCATTTAAAAAGCCTCGACCCCCCCACTTCCGTGGAATGTACAGTCTCATAACAGACGAGCGTGGGTGTAGCATGCGATGTGATGTGAGCAGTTGACGGACCCTTCTGTCCAGGGCGTCCAGCTCAGTTTGAGTCCACCTCAATATGCCAAAGGAGTATATCAGTAAAGGCATCACCCAACCGTTGAAGGCACGCACCTTGTTGCCACCAGACAAAAGACTATTAAGTACTTTGGTCAGGCGACAAAAGAAGCGCTCCTTCACCGATTTCTTGATGTCCTCTACCGATACACCCAACGACTCTGACATACCGAGGTACTTGTAGGTCTCGGCCTCAGAGAGAGACCTGAGAGTCATCCCCTCAGAAAGCTGTAAATTCGGGGAATCTACAACTTTCCCCCGTTGCACATGCATGACCGCACACTTATCTACACCGAATTCCATCCTGATGGCGCTGCTAAAAACCTCGGTGATTTTTAGCAGCTCCACCAAGTCTTGGCGTTTCGGTGTAAACAGCTTGAGATCGTCCATGTACAACAGGTGGGAGATGACTTGACCATCTCTTCGAAGCCGATAGCCTAGTCCAGAATCTCTCAGCAAAGTGCTGAGAGGGTTCAGAGCTAGGCAAAACCACAATGGACTAAAACTGTCACCCTGAAAGATGCCTCGCTCAATCCTTATTAAGTCCTGCGGGACAAAAGAGCCATCTTCCCCGCCTGGTTGACGAAGAACTGTGGTCCACTGCCCCATACATGCGCCTAAGAATGATTTTAGAGTTGTATCAATTTTATACAAATCTAAAACCCTCTCTAGCCATGAATGAGGCACCGAATCATAGGCCTTCTTATAGTCAATCCAGGCAGCGGAGAGGGCTCCTCTGCTTCGCCGGACTTGTTGGCTAATGGCCGTGTCGATGAGGAGGAGCTCCTTAGTACCACGGGACCCAACCCTACATCCATTTTGAGCGTGGGCCAAAACGTTGTTCGCGACAATGTGCGCATTAATTTTATTTCTCAAAATGGATGTAAGGAGCTTGTAGATGGTAGGCAAGCACGTGATGGGTCTGTAGTTCTTGGGTTCCGTGGTACTACCGGACTTGTGGAGCAGGAAGGTGACACCGATGGTAAGGAAGCTAGGAAGGGTGCCGAGCTCAAGGGCTTCTTGAAATTGGGTCGCCAAGCGGTCATGTGAGCATCGAATCCACTTTATCCAGAAGTTGTGCAACCCGTCCGGCCCAGGACTTTTCCAGTTCTGTGCTGTACGGATCGCACAACTAATGTCTACGGAGTCTATTAAAATAGACCCCATGGGTTCGATGGACTCACATTCGCGCTCGACAACACGCATCCAATCACCCTCCGTGTGCTCGACGGGCACCGACCAGATGCTGCGCCAGAAATTAATCATAGCGCTTGCATCCGGTAGCTGCCCGTCGCTCACACGTTGCTCAGTTCCTTCCCAGCCTCGGTACACCTTCCTCTGGTCACTTTGGAAGAGGCGATTTTGCCAATATCTATCTACACGTTCTCTGTAGCGGCGAATACGGTTTGCCCATGCATAGACTTTCTGCTTCAGATAGTCAATACGTTCCGTGACTTTGGCTAGGTAGTCGTGGGGCCTAATACCGGTCCCAGCGAATGCCTGTGTCACGAAACGCATGACTCGGGGGCGATTATTCCCCCGGCTGAAGCAGATTAGCTTTGCAATGAGAGTCCTGAACGAGGTGATACGCCGCTCGATCCGCACTTGCCATGCGGGCACCCCCCCGGCGGTTCGCGATGCACGGTTAGTGTCCGGAAACTTAACACGTGCAACGCGACACGCCGCGATGGCCCCGCAGTACATGATCGAATGGGTATCAACTAAATCTTCACTAGCCCGCAAATATGGAGCTAGCAAAGCATTCAGGGCTCCCATTAAAGCCAAATTGCGTCTATGGGTGGGCAAACGTGGTAGTCGCGGCCTAGAGTCGGGTGCAAACCGATACTGGGAGATCGCGTCTTCCAAAGCCCCCCTCAGTTGCTCTCTCACCTGGTCGGAGACACTATCACTCGCCAAATCTCCCACGTCGACTACGGGATCAGCCGGTGTCGCTAGTGTCGCCACCGACGCCGGCATTGACGCCAATGTCAGGGCAGACGACGCGATGGGCGGGTTCCGCGCCAAGGCAGGAGTCGGACGAGTGCGTAGTTCCTCCAGGCGGAGCCGATCAAGCACAGACTGATCCAACATCTTGCAACGGTGGATAGCCCGCACTTGATCCGACAGTCGCTGGGCGGATACGGCAACAGTTGGTTCAAGGGCCTGAAACAAAGGGAGCATCCTAACACGGTAAGCTGACAGGTTAGTTCCCCCCTCTGTAGCCCTGTAATATGCGCGCATGCAGTTCTCATTTGTACTTGAGGTCCATCGCATGCGACGCACTACACCACCGGTAGCGGGGGCCGGGCGTGAGGCAGAATGCCCCACAGGCCCCAAGCGTGCCGGCAGCGGGGGACGTCCCCGTCGCGCAGGTGGACGTGGCGGCGGGGTCCAGGGCCCGCTCGCGTCGCTCGACGAGCCGCTGGTCTCGCGGGTGGTGTGGAAATCATCCTCACCCGACGAGGTGCTCGGAGACGACGACGAGGCGGGCGGTGATGTTGTGTGTGCGCTAGGTGGTGCCGCTGTTCTTGTTCTTGAGCGAGTGATCATGTGTTATAAATGATATCAAATATTTTTCCATGGTTTTGATTTTACACTCAGATCAAACAAATTTGACAATTAAATGTCAAATGTTTTACAAAGGAATTTTGTTTAGGTCGTTTCACTGAGGATGTTCTGAGATTCTGGGATGATAATATATGAACTGGTCAGATTTTTTTCTCTCTTCTTCGTTGTAATGTTTAAAACTTCTGATAGGGCCAAAATAATCAAAAATAAAATATAAATGATCACTGCAAACAAAATGACGTGCGTTGTCAGCGGACGTCGTTGACGTTTTATTATTATTATTACACTTTATTTAATGAAATTCTCGGGTCTAGCCCGGACATTTGGTAGGCATTGGTGGAGCCGAAGCCAACACCAAGAGGCCCTATTGAATATAAAAAATACAATTATGGAATATGTATAAAAAGGAATATGAAACTATTGTACAGTATAGGATTAAAAGTCTTGGCTATTGAGGTGAACAACTTGTGGATGGAATAACAGATCTATAGAATGAGAAACGGCACCTGCCTTATCCTGTCTCATCTCAAAATATATTTAGGCAATATATATTTATTATTATTATTATTATGGGTGCCAGACACTGATATCTCTATACGTACATTTTTTTATACATAATAAAATAGATATTAACACCCACACAAAACAAACACAAATGTTCATCACAATCATGAATGTTTGTCCTAGGCGCGGGAATCAAACCCACGCTCCCAAGCGCAGAAGGTAGGTTCACTACCAAATGAGCTACCGGGCAGTCAACCTGTAACACCATGGGCATCACAGATACGTAGCCGACCTTTGTTTATGTACATGGGTTTCTTAATTCCACCATAACTCTGGAACGCCTGAACCGATTTTGTATGAGTGGTATAGTTAAAATCTCTGTATTTTTCCGAGCGTCATAATCTATCTATTTCTATATATATAATAAAAACGTAGAGATAAAAAATCTGTAATTGCGAGATATCCATTCTGGTAATAAATTAACAGCGGAACCTACCTCGATCAACTTTGCACAGCACATCATAAGAACGGACATACTTCTATTTACGAACCCTGTGTAATGGAAAAATCTGGTAACTGAATTTATTTTTTTGGTAAAATCACAAGGCGCACTTAAGTTACTGAAGTTCTGAATAAAATCCCTAATTAGGAATTCGATATATTAAAAAACAAACGTCAGTCAATCTGCGTATCCGCAAGGGGTAATCACGTCACATGCAAAACACTGTAATTGCAATCCATGATTACACCCGGGGAACAGAATATTAGCGCACATTAATAAAGGACAGATCAAAATCTCTCAAAAAAGCGTTGACGGGATTTTGATGTGATGAAAGACGTTCGCAAGCAGCTATTAAAATCTTGCTATACTATATACATTTTTAGTTTTAGATATTCATGTGCACTTTTTTCCGCTCGGCAAGTTCGCACGGCGTTAGGTTTCAAATCCAACCATAATTTATTCAAGTGGCAGATATGCGCGTCAGGTGCCACGTTAGAGTAGCAAATGTCCACGGCAACTGACGCGTGCACTTGTAAATATTAGGCAAGGTAGAAAAAATATTGTGCAAAAAATGCACATATTTTCATTTCCGTCGATATTGGTGTGTTTCTTCTGAGATTACCTCTCACCATATTTCTAGCGTACCTGTGTAAATTAAATAGAAGTTTCTCGGATTTCTCCGATGTACTGCTTAATTTTGAACCACATTGTGTCACATTTTCCCTAAAGACCTACCACGTGCACCGCGACAAAATATGTTGACTCTTTTATGTAGTCCAAAAACAAGACCGACTTATACCTACATAAACGAAACCTTGTCACATTCGGGCACGTTAAAAAGTGTAACGACAGAATTTGTGTGACAGAGTTTTGTCGGCCGACCATAGAAAGTCACATTTTTGCTGTCTGTGGAGCTTGCCATCTGTCACAATCTAATCTGTGATTATAGCCAGGGTGCGCTATATTATAGCCAGGCAGGGTACGGTGTATTATAGATAATTATAGTTGGGCAGGGGGAGGGGGAGCGTGATGAGCGATTTGGGTATTATTTGCGCTTTATTTGGGTATTTATTGCGCTTGAGTGACGACGCAGATATTGTCGGTTCTAATATGACGCGGCGTCCCTACGGCTCTGTGCCCGCCCAGGGCTATATTTTTTAGCTTCTATTTTTTTATTGAAAGATATGCTTGCATTTGACGGCCATTATGCCTGATGTTGAAAGTATTTATTTCTTTATGATCCCAGTTCCCGCCACAACTATCTTGCTCGTACATTTTAGGGTTCCATACCCAGAAGGTGTCAACGCGACCCTATTACTAAGCCTATCCGTCTGTCCGCCGTTACTATTAAGGGTTGTATCTTTTGAACAGTAATGTATAGGTAGTTGATATTTTCACAGAATATATAATGTTACAGTAGATTAATATTATCAAAAAGTTAAAAACGATGTCCAATTTTTTTATAACGTATTTTTGTCTTTGTTCTAGAGTAAAAACAGAAACCTACGCAGAAACATCAAATTAAGCATATATAATATTAAAAATTATGAACACGGACCATATTGGGTCACCGAACTGAATAAAAAAAAAATGAATGCGGAACCCTCGGTGCCCGAGTCCAACTCGCACTTGGATGGTGTTTGATGAACGGAACCATAAAAACAATGGTTACTCCCTCACTGAACCCTACAGATGAGTCGTCTGGTCAAATGTGCGTCAATCCTAAACTCGTCATACTCTACCATGATCCAATGACCTCTAGAGTGGGTTAACTCGCTAACAGTACTTCAATAGGTAAAACGTGTCTCCACTAATACGCGTTTAGTTTTTTCCCCGCCTATTGTGTGGACAAACTTGTTTGTAACGGATACTCATTGATTTACAAATACATGGATGTACAACATTGACGAAAAAAGTTTCCAGAACAAAAATAAATAAATCAGTTAGATTTTCCTTAAAAAATATTGTCACTTAGTGATCTATAATTATCAATATAAAAACCTACTTCATAAAAATGTCAGAACTGGACCATATTAAAATAGGACCACACGGGAAGTACCTTTCAAATAAAATAAAAAATCATCAAAATTGGTTTACCCAGTCGAAAGTTCAAAGGTAACAAACATTGAAAAAACTGTCGAATTGAGAACCTCCTCTTTTTTGGAAGTCGGTTAAAAATGACAGTGTTCGGCGAAGCATGCATTAAATAATATGAATGAAATCCATAAATAATTTGCTATACGACGCTTGTAATACAAGGTTACCTACTGGTAATCATTTGGCTAGCATCCTCTTGGCTTCAGTACGTCAAAGCAATCAAGTTTTTTTCTTTGACTTTTCGAAATTCGCGAAAAAAATATCAGCTGTCCCATACAAAAAATAACATTCACTAGCGACAAAATGTATGAAACAGCTGTTTTTTTCCGATGATCCTTAAAATGATGCTAACTGTCCTTAAGAGGTTGCTACCAGATTACTAGTAACTCTAACTATGTGTACTAATAATTATTATTTCGATTTAATATCAAGATAAAATGTTATATTCAAGTTTTAATCAATCTAAATTTGACGTTGACATTTATTTTTTATTAAATAATAGACTTGCGCTCGGCCGCCAACTCGCCTGATGTTAAGCGATGATGCGGTCTACCACCCACCAGCCACCGTTAAGAGGATGTTAACTGATTACTATAGTAACCCTGTATACAAGAATTTATACAGTACACACTTTACGCAATAATTTTTTAATAATAATATGCTTGCATTTGACCGCCAACTCGCTTGATGTAAACCAATGATGCAGTCTTCGATGGAGCACGCTTGCCTAGAAGAAACCAATTCACTCGCGATTTGAAGACACCCAAATTGTACTAATTATCGGGAAACACCCATTCAGGTAGAGCATTCCACAGTCTAGCAGTTCGCACAATAAAATAAATTATTTGTCTTCGATAATGTGTTGATCAATGCGTTTACAATTTTTAAAGGAGTATACTTATTTGGTTCAAGTATCGCGATTATTCAATAGTAGGCATTGTTTTGCCGTAATTTGTTCGATGCTTGGACTTATGACAATAGTATAAGTTCGCATGCATGCTTAAATCATAATGCCGTTAATATCTCCACGGCCGTTAACTAATATTTTGCTTTTTTTATTGTAAAATAGGCTCACGCTTGGCTGCCAACTCGCCTGATGTTAAGCGATGATGCGGCCTACGATGGATCACGCTTGCCTAGAAGAAACCGATTCACTCTTGGCTTGAAGACATCCAGACTTCTCTTGCAACAAATATAGATTAAATTAACAGAGACAGGTTTTAGTCGGTAATAATATTAGTCAAAATTAAAAGTGAAATTCAAACAATGTTTAATTTTTGTGATAAAAATTATGTCTCAGTAACTTAAACAACAATTCATCTTCTCAATATTAAAAACAATAATCTACTTACTTAATTGTTTTAGTCTACTTTTGATGCGGACAGTTTTGAGTGCTAACCCGACATCTATAGTATCAAATATCTTTGCGAATACTCTACAGTTTTCTCTAGGTAGAACATTGTGACAGGCTGTTAGGATGCTAAAGGTATGGGATACTTGTGTGTAAAAAATGTTTTGATTTGTCAAATGAGATATATTAGAAGCTAAGATATCGATGCTTATTCACAAGTTTCGGCAAAAAGAATGTTGATAAAAGTTAGTCTAATAAAATTACTTTTTTTATATATAGTTATCTGTGGTGAGCGAATGCTACAATCTATCACTGATTAAATCATCACGAAATCTCGAAAACGACTAAACTAATGACGTGAAAATTTAGCAGGTAAATTCCTTATCCCGTAACAGTCCTCTATACCCATTTAGGTCCGCTAAGAAAGAATTTTGCGATAGGGTTCATTTAAGGACGGCTAATCGGGCTTGAAAATTTATATGAAAGTCTATGTGTATGAAGTAGCCGGCAACAGCTGGTTATTAATATACTTAAGTTAGATATTAGTTTGTTTCTCACTTATTGACACTTTGTTTGGCTTAATAAATTGAAGTAGAAAAAAGTTTGTATGTGGAGATATCACACTAATTACTAATAAATGCGATTGTTTGAAAATTGAATGAATTTGAAAATGTAGGTATTTGTTTATTTCTCTTTGTACGCTGCAACCATCGAGATACACAACATATAGAGTCACAATCGTGCCAAAAAAATGTCTAAACCAAAACTCGGCGCACATTACGAATTGCGCAGACTTTTTGGTTAGTTGTAAGGCAACCGCGATCAAACTACAACGCCGCACGATGCCAGTGCTACGATGCCTTATCGGACAAGCGACCTGAAATACTATGCAAGCGACATAACGTCTATATTGGAGTAAATGTGGCATTGTGAACTATATAATTGATGTCTAGGTATGTAGGTACTCGTACAACGTAGTTCGAACGTTTTTTGACTGTTTTCAGAGATTGTGACTCTATAATGTATTGTAACTCGATGGCTCCAACTGATAATTTTTTACCCCTGACGCATACAGAGGGGTTTAACGTGTGTATCTGTGTGTATGTCTGTAGCATCGTAGCTCCCAAACAGCTGAATCGATTTTGATTTAATTTATTTTTGTTTGAAAGGTGACTTGGTCGAGAGTGCTCTTACTATCCCCGGGTGACATAGGCTATATTATATTTTGTAGCGAGGCCAAAGGCCGAGCTTACACTCGTACGAAGCCGGGGCGGACGGCTAGTACATTACACATGGCTATGGTAGAGAAAGAAATAAGCTACTCATGGAGCCAACTACGAGTACCAATTAAGACTATAAAAACACCCGAATCAGCTTGCGGGATCAACTAACTATCCCTGAAACCATACGCCAGCTCAAAAAGAGGCTTACCGACTTCAAACTTACGGTTTACCCAGTCGAAAGTTCAAAGGTAACAAACATTGAAAAAACTGTCGAATTGAGAACCTCCTCTTTTTTGGAAGTCGGTTAAAAATGACAGTGTTCGGCGAAGCATGCATTAAATAATATGAATGAAATCCATAAATAATTTGCTATACGACGCTTGTAATACAAGGTTACCTACTGGTAATCATTTGGCTAGCATCCTCTTGGCTTCAGTACGTCAAAGCAATCAAGTTTTTTTCTTTGACTTTTCGAAATTCGCGAAAAAAATATCAGCTGTCCCATACAAAAAATAACATTCACTAGCGACAAAATGTATGAAACAGCTGTTTTTTTCCGATGATCCTTAAAATGATGCTAACTGTCCTTAAGAGGTTGCTACCAGATTACTAGTAACTCTAACTATGTGTACTAATAATTATTATTTCGATTTAATATCAAGATAAAATGTTATATTCAAGTTTTAATCAATCTAAATTTGACGTTGACATTTATTTTTTATTAAATAATAGACTTGCGCTCGGCCGCCAACTCGCCTGATGTTAAGCGATGATGCGGTCTACCACCCACCAGCCACCGTTAAGAGGATGTTAACTGATTACTATAGTAACCCTGTATACAAGAATTTATACAGTACACACTTTACGCAATAATTTTTTAATAATAATATGCTTGCATTTGACCGCCAACTCGCTTGATGTAAACCAATGATGCAGTCTTCGATGGAGCACGCTTGCCTAGAAGAAACCAATTCACTCGCGATTTGAAGACACCCAAATTGTACTAATTATCGGGAAACACCCATTCAGGTAGAGCATTCCACAGTCTAGCAGTTCGCACAATAAAATAAATTATTTGTCTTCGATAATGTGTTGATCAATGCGTTTACAATTTTTAAAGGAGTATACTTATTTGGTTCAAGTATCGCGATTCTTCAATAGTAGGCATTGTTTTGCCGTAATTTGTTCGATGCTTGGACTTATGACAATAGTATAAGTTCGCATGCATGCTTAAATCATAATGCCGTTAATATCTCCACGGCCGTTAACTAATATTTTGCTTTTTTTATTGTAAAATAGGCTCACGCTTGGCTGCCAACTCGCCTGATGTTAAGCGATGATGCGGCCTACGATGGATCACGCTTGCCTAGAAGAAACCGATTCACTCTTGGCTTGAAGACATCCAGACTTCTCTTGCAACAAATATAGATTAAATTAACAGAGACAGGTTTTAGTCGGTAATAATATTAGTCAAAATTAAAAGTGAAATTCAAACAATGTTTAATTTTTGTGATAAAAATTATGTCTCAGTAACTTAAACAACAATTCATCTTCTCAATATTAAAAACAATAATCTACTTACTTAATTGTTTTAGTCTACTTTTGATGCGGACAGTTTTGAGTGCTAACCCGACATCTATAGTATCAAATATCTTTGCGAATACTCTACAGTTTTCTCTAGGTAGAACATTGTGACAGGCTGTTAGGATGCTAAAGGTATGGGATACTTGTGTGTAAAAAATGTTTTGATTTGTCAAATGAGATATATTAGAAGCTAAGATATCGATGCTTATTCACAAGTTTCGGCAAAAAGAATGTTGATAAAAGTTAGTCTAATAAAATTACTTTTTTTATATATAGTTATCTGTGGTGAGCGAATGCTACAATCTATCACTGATTAAATCATCACGAAATCTCGAAAACGACTAAACTAATGACGTGAAAATTTAGCAGGTAAATTCCTTATCCCGTAACAGTCCTCTATACCCATTTAGGTCCGCTAAGAAAGAATTTTGCGATAGGGTTCATTTAAGGACGGCTAATCGGGCTTGAAAATTTATATGAAAGTCTATGTGTATGAAGTAGCCGGCAACAGCTGGTTATTAATATACTTAAGTTAGATATTAGTTTGTTTCTCACTTATTGACACTTTGTTTGGCTTAATAAATTGAAGTAGAAAAAAGTTTGTATGTGGAGATATCACACTAATTACTAATAAATGCGATTGTTTGAAAATTGAATGAATTTGAAAATGTAGGTATTTGTTTATTTCTCTTTGTACGCTGCAACCATCGAGATACACAACATATAGAGTCACAATCGTGCCAAAAAAATGTCTAAACCAAAACTCGGCGCACATTACGAATTGCGCAGACTTTTTGGTTAGTTGTAAGGCAACCGCGATCAAACTACAACGCCGCACGATGCCAGTGCTACGATGCCTTATCGGACAAGCGACCTGAAATACTATGCAAGCGACATAACGTCTATATTGGAGTAAATGTGGCATTGTGAACTATATAATTGATGTCTAGGTATGTAGGTACTCGTACAACGTAGCTCGAACGTTTTTTGACTGTTTTCAGAGATTGTGACTCTATAATGTATTGTAACTCGATGGCTCCAACTGATAATTTTTTACCCCTGACGCATACAGAGGGGTTTAACGTGTGTATCTGTGTGTATGTCTGTAGCATCGTAGCTCCCAAACAGCTGAATCGATTTTGATTTAATTTATTTTTGTTTGAAAGGTGACTTGGTCGAGAGTGCTCTTAGCTATGATTCAACAAAATCTGTTTAGCCGTTTTTAGATTATCCGCTCTTTTATGGTGGTTTCAAAAATAATTACTTGTGTATATTTTAACAAAGGTACTATAGATTCATTGCATATAATTTGAATAGATCTTCGCTTCGACAACAGGACAATACAAGCAGTGCAGTTTACGGGAAGTTTCGTTAAGCGATTTCGTTCCCTCGGCGTTCAGAGCCTGTTCGGGCTTTCGTTTATAATCAAGAGTGATGAGATGAGCATTCCATGGAGCCGGCAACCCAAACAAATCGGCATGCCAGTCGGCGCCCGCCCTTGAACTGAGCGCAGCACCGAGCGGAGGCTGCGCGGAGGCGGGGCTCCACCGGCCAATCAGCGCCCCTTCACATTTTTCTACCCCGCCCGCATCGCCGGACGCTGCCCAAAAACAAAAGGATCAAAGTCTGCGAAACCTATCTCTTTCTTTGTACGCTCAACGGTCGAGCATCGATGAGAGGATAGATACAGTGTCGCGCGGCGCGGGCGCGAATCGATAAGGCACCCCCTCTCTAGCCTGTCACCCTCCCGCTCCCCTCGGAGCCCTCCTCCCCCCCGCCCGCCGGCCATTTGCACGGATGTTTACTATTATTATTTTATTGAACGGACGCTCCTAAGTGGTGATATAAGAATATTTACAAATCGTAAGCCCCCGATTTGAGGCAATTAGGGAGGTCTTGCGAGGCCGCAAGAGGTCGCCGAGAGGTATCTCAAGTTAAACGTCTTTTATATCGATGATGGGCGCCTACAAGTACCTGTCTACTTAGGTATTATATGTTTGTGCCTTGTTTACACAGCTTTACATAAAAAGAGTAGATTTGTTTATCGACTTCTGGTGGATTCTCAATTCGGTCTGAGTTTATTTTCATAACAAGTTACTTACCATGCAGGTTGTAAATCGTTTGTTCATGGGTATATAGTATATACCTAATTTATGAAACATTATTAAGAATAGAACTCATTGATACGTAGTATTTATACACATTCATAGACCTTACCTAGGTATAGGTACACATATGTATACATACATCTCTACAAAACTAATATTATCTAGGTATTAGCATTAGGTATGATAGATCTTGATGTCCTGTGTTTATTTTGAGGCCCATCGCCAAACCTGTAGATTTGGAACCAGGTATATGTAGGTATCATGGTTTGGTATTACTGTTAAGTAAATAAGTACATAATACTGACTTGCTGCACTAGTTTTTATACGTAAATAAAGTTATTATATTAAGTATATAGAGTGTCTAAAATATGGGCGATAATGGGTTCTTGATGTAGAGTATCTATCTATGTAGGTAATTATTTTAATCGCAACTAATTCCGCGTTTGGCCAACCAACTCGCCTGTTGGTAAGCGACGATGTGGTCGAAGATGAAGCACGCACACTTAGAAGATAGGTATCTGTTCCCTGTAGCCTTGAAAAAGTCCAGATTATTATTTATATTAATTAGTAATTTTTAAACTTTCGCGATTCGAACACATGTTTTCATATTTATCGGGACTTATCGCGCACTATTAAATATAGGTAAAAATAGATACCTTTCCCTAAAATAGATACCTTTTAGATTATTTATATTAATTACCTATTTCTACCATGGTTTACCAGATCAACAGAGGTCCATGAATATGTCTATATACATTATACATGGCTATGGTAGAGAAAGAAATAAGCTACTCATGGAACCAACTACGAGTACCAATTAAGACTAGAAAAACACCCGAATCAGCTTGCGGATCAACTAACTATTCCTGAAACTATACGCCAGCTCAAAAAGAGGCGGGACATCTTCGATCAGTGGCCTTAGTACGAGTATTTGCGAAAAAGTTATCGTTACGTAAACTATAGCAAAATGTATGAAAAATTTAACAGCGCCTCTATCGGACGTGAAAGGAAACTGATTATTTCATGCAAAATGTATGAAAAATTTAACAGCGCCTATATCGGACGTGAAAGGAAACTGATTATTTCATACATTTGCTATCGTTTACGTAACGATAACTTTTTCGCAAGTTCTCGTACTAACCCCACAGGATATTCAGGCAAACTGAGTGCAAAAAAAATGGCTGGCTTCACTGGGAGCAGCGCCCTCCACGCTAGGAACCCTACAACTCATCTGCTTATAGTCAAAACAGATAACGCATGATAAGAATTGAAAAAAAAAAAAACTATTGATCGAATTAACATTATTACAAACATATTGTTATCTGTTGATGCTTCTTATGTCAATTTGCATGCCGGTCAATCATTCATTCAACACTTCATCTTCAGTCATCCAGACTCATAGAATAGGTAAAGAATAGGTAGGAATAGGTACCTATACTTGCACTATGTGCAGACTAGATTTTCTCTCTCTATTGCACCTAAGATGTCGCCATATATGGGTTTCACAGAAAAGAGAAGTAAATAGAACGGAAATGAGAAGAAAGTTCTGTCGCCAGTCATTGTGACATATACTCGATTGAACATTCTTATTTATGTCAACGCGTCGAACTCCGCGTCACAGTTTAGTACGTAATCAATTAGAAATTACCTAACCTCCATCCATGGGGTCCAAGTACCATTTTTTTTTATTAATACCTACCTACTACGCTTTGTCCTTGCTGAATTTAATTTTACCGGTACAAGCAGCGCAAACAATCTAACCTCGACAGTGTTTACATAATTATTTGCACCGTTTGGGGTCGAGACCACTGAAGTGAGAATTTTTTTCGTTTAGATTAGAAGGGCTGTCAAGGCATTTTTGTAAGAATTCCGTTGTAGCCAGTTGAACACATGCAAACGATACGTCAAAATATAAATACGTAGGAAGGACTGCAGTAATTCGTCAAGATTAGTATTATTTCAAAAGGTTATGAACACCATTTTAATAAAGTTTAAAATTGACCTTCTCGTGGTGCAATACGGTTCAGTTCCCCTTGAATTTTGTGCAATTATTTTGGTAAATGTTGCTAGTGCAAAAAAACTGCACGATTATTGTGCGGTTTATAATACTAGTAGAGAAATATAGACCGTATCGTAAATTAACGTACCTCATTATTAAAACAGTTCTACCTTAAACTGCACGAAAAGTGGTTGGTAAAAAATTTGAGTTAAAGAGTTTTTCAACAATTTTGTTTATTTTAATTAACAAAAGTTGTGTATTAACGCATGTAATTGTGTTATACTAGTGAATTATTATCCTTTAAATACTATTAAGGTAAGTTCGTAGGTTTGCATGAGTGTGGGCAAACAATAGGAAGTAAAAAAAAATATTTTCGGTTTTGCCCCAAAACTCCGCACAAACTTAGCTAGATAAGTTTCCATGACCTTAATAGGTCATGCTTTGACCATGATATCGATTTTGGCTATGTTTATAGCTCGTTTTATGTGACTTTAAATAGGTAGAAAAATAAATATTATTTGATAAGGTTAAATGCAATATCCATGCGAAGCCATTGAAAATAAAATGATATTATAAAATTTAGAATGTGGTATCACAGCTAGTGATGGGACAGTTTTGTGTGCAGTTTTGATTTTATCGATAACCTGTTATTGTATACCTTATAAAATATTTTATGGTAAAACTTGCCCTAGTCGTTTAAAAAAAATTACAAACTCTTATTTAACTTGCATCGTTGGTATGTCTGTCAGCTTCCCGATTCAAAATTTGTAATCCATTTTTCTAAGCACGTTTCAGTTGCACTAAGTAAATTTGATGTTTGTAAAATAATATGGTGGTACTTAACTGGCCTGATGATGGAGCCAGAAAAGTAGGCCATAGTAACCTCTCTACTACATACTTTTACTTATTACTCCGTCGTGTTTGGACTCGTTGAATTCATTTTGATAAGGACTATTAGACCAAAAAGACAAAAACAATATTTCACATCACATCATCAGCCAATTAACGTCCACTGTTGGACAAGGCCTCCCTCATAGAGAGGGGTGTTGCCATAATCCCCACGCTTGGCAGGCGGCTTGGGGATCGCAGTACGTTCACCGTGTACTATTAGGACGCTTCTGCCCATCCTCCGGTGGTTCTGTTCGCAGTTTTAGGACATACCCGGGTCCAAAACAATATTTATTGTCTGTCTAATAATTCATAGATTTACTGACGACTTGCAGCGCCCCGTGGTTTCACCCGCTATCCTATAGGAACTGCTATTTTTTCAGGGTAAAAACTATGAGTCAATCCAGAATATAACCTACCTCCATACCAAATTTTATTTTAATCCATTCACTTATTACAGAATTCAGTGAAAACAAACATATTAATACGCAGACTTTCTTATTTATAATAATAGTGTGATAATGGTGTTGTCTACATCTACATAATAAGACAAATGAATAATAACACAATAAAGTTTAATCTTCAAAAAATACTCCTAAAGTAGGTATTGTAGGAAATGTTGTAAGAAAAATAAAAAAATATCGATATCGATAAAATTATGGTAACCACTATTATTGTCAACGGCTTGTCAAGGGCTTATAATTTAAACACGGTGAAATCACAAAACTATCAACAATTTAGACTATACCGGAGATAGGAAATTCCTCCTTTAAAAAAAATTAAAATCCATTCTAGCTCTACCACACGTAATTACAGCGCAAGACGGCATTGTGAATAAATCCGATGGAGCAGCATACGAATTCGAATTCAGTTAGCAACTGCGATGCGGAGTTTGACGCGTTGACGTGCATACTCATGTTCACTCGTATGCCTCGTAACAAATGTTCCATCTCTCTTCCGTTCTATACCCTTCTCTTTTCTGTGGTCGAGACATTGGGCCCTTGATGGAGACCGGGAGCTCACCTATTTTTATTATTTAACAGAGCGCCTGGTTAATTCGTAGTGTGACCAAAATGCTGGCGAGTTTCTAGCTTAACACATAAGCAATTCCACACGTGGTAATGCCACCAGCATGCTGAGTACGCTGCCAACTGACAGTAGACTAGCATTTGGATTGTCTTTAGACCTTCAGCGGTCTGGGGGCAGTCTATTTTAGTATTGTTTGTTTGTATTTTGTGTAGCTTATATATTAAAGGCATCCTATGCCAGTTGAAAAAAACTTGTAAACTGAAAATATAATAATATTGTAAACAATTAAATCCACATAAAGTTATATGATTATTTACGGGATATTTACCGTGGTAAGGTTGTGGAAGGAGCTCCCGATATTTCGGCGCAGTTACATGCACCATGTTCACGGGAAGACATGAGATGTTCATGTTCTGCGCCGAAATATCGGGAGCTCCTTCCACAACCTTACCACGGTAAATATCCCGTAAATAATCATATAACTTTAGTGAACAACCGTGATAGTTTAAAACAGTGTTTAAATCCACATATTATTATAGATACATACTTATTATTACAAAACTTAAATTTGTCAATTAATTCCCTAACAGGGAATTTTGCAAAAGTGTACCATATCTCAAAATAATAACTACTTACTAAGAAAATATTTTTGAAAATTAATTCCCCAATGGGGTTAAATAGGGGATAAAAATTCTTATAAAAGTTTGTAATATACATTAGAAAGTTGATTTTGAAATTAAAAAGGTGGAAGTTGGTATTGTTATTTAAGCTTCTGTTTACAAATAAAAGTCTGCTGTATAAAAGTTTTTGGAAATTCATCCCCTAATGAATTTCCAAAGGAGTTCAATAGGGGATGAAAATTTATTTAAATATTCGTAATTGTCATTAGCTTTTGAAATTCGAAACGTGTATATTATTATTTAAGCTCCTTTTTAACCAACTTCCAATAAGAAGAAGGTTATCAATTGTACTGTTTTGTTTTTTAAATGTTTGTTAACATAACTTTCGACTGGGTGAACTGATTTTGATGATTCTTTTTTTATTTGAAAGCTTGAAATGGTCCCATTTTTTTTCGTTCCAATTCTGTCATTTTTATGAAGTCGGTTTTTATATTGATAATTTTTACATAATTAAATAAAAGTCAGCTGTAGGTAGGTATATACGTTTTTCGATTTTTATCCCCTAAGGGAGTTAAATACGTAAGAGATGAAAGTTTGCATAAGCTTCATCATTCTCTGTTTTACAGGTAAGAAATCCCGCTATATATAGGTACCACTTAACGCGGGCTTGAAACAGCGCAGTGCGAAAATCAAGCGAACGTGAACATTGTCACGCCGAGATACGGTTTGCGGCCGTGCAACTTTTCGTAATAACCTAAACAGAATCGCTTAAAACAGGTAGCAGTAAGTAGGTACGTTGCCTGCCTTTGAGGGCTCTATTCACCTTTTGTATGTAACCTTACGTGTTGCCTTTTTTTCTGATAGATAGAGGTACCTACCTAATTAACATATTAAATATCTTTCATGTTAAAGGCAGTGAATGTTTGTTTTCCGAATACTATTTATCTATCCAGGGGCCTTACCCCTAGCTCTATTTTTGCGAGCCAACTTTTGGTAGGTACCTGATAGGTACCTAAAACTAACCAACTTATTTAAGCTGCATCGTTTAAAAGCGTCTAACTTGAATGAACTAAAATCCGTTTTACTATGCGTGTGATTGTGATTATTTTTGCGAGCCAACTTTTGGTAGGTTATTGTGATAACCTACCAAAAGTTGGCTCGCAAAAATAGAGCTAGGGGTAAGGCCCCAGGCCCAATGATCTCCTATCATCAGAAGTGGGCTGTCAGCAAGGTGATTCTCTGGGCCCGACTATTTTCAGGCCCATGTTGGTGTTCGGAGCATTTAAACTATTTTAGTTCGTATTAGTGAAAACTTATTTTTGTATTTTGTGTATATTTACCTATCTCATATCTATAGGTACCTATTGTGTTGATTAGCAGTTGTTTATTTTCCATGTTTTTCTATCGGACTGCCAGAGCGGGCACGAAAAATCGACATCGCTTTATGGTTTATATTCCGAAAATCCGTAACGCTCTGATTCCACTTTTATTGTGCGAACTGCTAGTCTGTGGAATACGCTGGCTGTTCCCAGTTGGCTGTTACAATCGGTTCAAAGTTTATCCCTGTTAGAACGCAATAATTACTATCTAGGAAGCTAATATAGATAACATATTCTGGAAAAAAAAACAACCATGTACTATGAAAGGAGAGATCCTTTCATAGTACATGGTTGTTTTTTTTTCCAGAATATGTTATCTATATATTTATAGTATCATTCAGACATACAAAGTAGCATACCTACAGGGTCGTACAAATGAAATTGTATCTCATCTCTTCGGACATTTGTTTTATCTTTGTAAGTACTTACATGTAAAACTTATCCTACATACTTATAATATGAAATGTCAAATAGGTAGTTACAGCTACTCACACAAAGTTTTATCATGTGAAATTAATATGTAGGTAGATAGGTAATAATAGTGAATTATTAATTATGTAGCGACGTGTGTAAGTATGTACGTCTAAGTAAGTAGGTAGGTATGTTTCCAGAACGGCTTGACCGTTTTGGACGGGACTTTGGCAGATTGATGATATACCGAAGAAGTAATCCACGTGGGTGAAACCGCGGGGCGCAGCTAGTATTAAGTAAAAGTATACGGTACGGTTTCTATGTATTTAACGATTGTATATTTACAGTTCGTAGGAGAGATTGGTTATTTTATTGCAAAAAGAAGCCCTCTACATCGTTAATCGTTAAGTAATTCGTAAATTGCCATCTAGTGTCATATTCTCGAACTGAGTGACGATAACGGTCCGTATGCGGACCAAAAGTCCGGGCGATAATTATATTAGTAAGCTAGTTCCCAACAGTAACTAAGATGGCGCTGTACAAAGCGTAGTTACTTAGTATTGGTATAGATGGCGCTAGAATTTTACCGTTGTGGCATCGCGGCTTAGAAATGTGGCGTAGTAAACTTAAACTGCTTTACCGACAGAGCGTGTTTCCGGTTGGCGCTCGACGACATCACGCAACGCGATTTTGCGTTTGCAGCTAACTTCACTTCTTAAATGTTCGATCTCTTTTAACTACGTCGAGGCTTGTGCTTTTGGGATAACACTTTTCGGTAATTATTGTTTTACTCGTTGCTTACCGTGTAAATTTGAAAAATAACATAATTAATCTAGTCAAAAGGTGAGTCTCAAGTGCCTTAAAAGTGATGTGATGGTAGAACCGTAATAATTTGGCGCGCTAGTGGTTTGTGTCAACAAGCACTCGGTTTTCTCACGTAGCAATCTCATTGCACGTGTAATTGCAGTACAAACGTGATTTTCCGTTTCACAGACATGGCTTTGAGCGTTGCACTACCTCTCGCGGAAATGGAGACTGAGGGTTTCAACTCCTTCAGCTCATACGGGCACATCATAGACATAGCGGGATTGACCAAGTCGCAGTCAAGCCCAAGCCCGTCTGTCTCCAGTGAATCTAGCGGTATCGGCTCGCTGGGATCGCTCAAGTCGGAATCGGTCAACAGTGACTCCCTACCGTCTAGTCCTCAGACAACAGAGAAGGTGAGTTAAAAATATTGCACTATTTTGTTTGCGTTCGTCCTGGCCTTGACCCCTCTATTTTCATAATATTCCGTAATGGCGAATGTCCATATTACGCTACCTATCAATGTTGTGTACATTATCGACGCGTGATAATGGAAAGATTTCATGCCATAGGTTATTTCAATGATACTAGTAGTCTACATACTGGCAACAAAGTTGGTTGGTTTGCAGGAATTTATTTTATTGTGATCGAAATGCCCTCTATTAATAGGTGTGCTCAAATTCATTTCCTATTTTATCTCATAATAAGGTTGCTAATTAGGAGGATCCATTATCATCCAACTTAATGAACATTTTCAGAAAATATTCGAGCCGGTTGTTCAGCCACAGCCACGTCCAATAGAAGTGAAGCCCGAGAATGTGAAGGTGGTGTACGGAGGGCGCGACTTGCTGAACTTGATGGGTAACCTGACTGACCAGCGGTGGAACTACCGCGCCACGGTGCTGCCACCCAACAATCCTGCCCTGTTCTTCGCCAACCGCTCGCAGTACCACCGGCTGGGGCCGTACGGAACCCGCACACAGTACGTAAAGGACTCTTGTCGCCACTGTGGCTTCACTTGGGTAGTTGCTGCCACTGACTGATGTGACCATCACACATCGTAAACTCTGAACAAACAAACGTTAAGCGGGTACGACTGGGACACATCAGGCACATCAAATTTTCTAATCTTGTCACATGATGGTGCCCATAGTTACGCACCATTAAATGCTGCTCTTCTGATGACTTTAGTTCAATATTTAATTTATTAGCCAATTGTTTTGACCAAGTATTAATTACCGTTTTATTTTGTTGATTTTTATGAACATGTTAGTTAATATCTTACTGTTTTACATAATTTTATTGATCAAATCAAAGTCAAAAGTGATCAATCTGTGATGTTGTTTGAACTAAAGTCATTGATAATAATGTGACATCTTCCTATAATGTAGTGTGGATGGTGACCTGCTGTGGCCCAGTTTCTGGATGACTGTGGAATATGTAAGCGCCCATCGTCTCGTGCTTTCAGAGTTACATATAAATGTGACTTGATACTGTGATCTTAATTTAAAGCGAGACATTTATTGACAAGTTCTGTGAATGGACGGCGCGACTATACATGACTTTCGTTTTTGTTTTTAACTTATTTGTGTGATAATATTAGGCTTAATTTAATTCTATAACTTGCAACGCCACAGGACTTTGCAGACTTATTCCAAAAACACGCATTTCTAGGTCTTCTACTTAACTGATCAAAAAGACAATATTGGATCTTAAAATCAACACTCCAATTCCATCTCAAATAAAAATTTAACTTAATATTATATTGCTACTTAGTTCCTCTTAGAAATATTAATTATTTGTTATCCAAAGAATATTATTTTACTGTAAATTGTTGAACTTCACAATTTATGTTGCTTAGTATAAAAATGCAAATGGTTGGAACTCTCGGCCGATGCATTTCGTATCCAGTGACTCTTAAAGCAATATTTAAATAGACATTTGTAGCTTCGTGACGCATTAACACTTCCCACCATTAATTACAATATAACAGTTATTATTTAAATATTGTTTTATAATGTTCAATTAGTCTATAGAGTTAATTATTTAGAAATATTCCACAGTCATTTACCAATAGGATTGTCATTGTTTAAACCAAAAGGCTGCTTCTCGGATGTTATTTAAATTTACGATTTTGACGAGACGGGCACGAATTTAAAGCCAAGCTGTAAGTTAATTTTAAGGTATGTTGGATTTACCGTCCGAGCATTACATAATAATAGTGATGACTATTATACGATGATACGATCTTGAAACATTTCCCAAAAATCAATATCCTATCGATGAAATGAAAAAGCTAAACTCTGGAATTATAAATGACGAGCCCGTTATAAACATAGTCAAATGGGTTATCAGTGCATATCATCACAAATAATGCAGTGATTAGATATTGTTAAGGTATTAGTAGTTGTTACATGCCGTTTTAAAACGTTTGAGTCATTGATTCGCCCAGATGCTGGGCCTCTAGTGAAATTATAGTAAGTGTCGTTAACAGACTGGCAATATCTCTATGTATGTGCATATTTAAAGTAATAATATCTGTGGTCTCTTAATTTAGTCAAGATATTTAATAGTGTGAGTCTCTTCAATTACAATATAAGTAGCGTATAAAAGTTATTGGATAATAACAATACTGTCCCCTACACCGTGCAACTTTAGTTCTGCTACGTTGTGACCAGCTTTAAATTGGAACTGGAGTATTCGTACACAATGTTGACATATTCCCCACAAAGTTATTTTTATAAAAATGTTGATGTGAGACAATACAGTGTGTAGTTATCAAAATTTCTTTTGAATGAGGTGTATATAGTTTTGGCAAATTTTTTTGGAGGGACCAACATCCGCGCAAGTTTTCCTAAATCTATCGATATTATCTTTTATGCCGAAGTGGATTAAATTTCCAAGGCTTGTTAATTATACTCCAAATTTACATTGCATTTTATCAAGTGCTTTTTGTCGTCGCATAGTTATATAGCATACTTGATAATAAATGATTGTAGAGCTGTTTTGTCTTCAGTCAACCGGGCTATGAACACAAATATAGATGTAGGTAAAGTCTAATAATATATTTATTTACATATTCAGTGGGTAATGACTGACCATATAGCATGGATCTCAGAATGCAGCTAACAATGACAGCAATCATTGCCCTTGCTGGAAGACGTCTCCGAACAAGACGACAAACAAATTTAGATGTTTGAATGCGTTTTCCTTCACTCAGTGTGCTATATCTTCAGTCACACGCACGTACACAAAGTGGTTGTTATTGGTTAATTGTAAAATCAAATGTTGCATTCAGAATTATTTTTAGTTTTTGTTGTATTGACTATTGTAAAATTGCAATCTAATGTATTTGGAGTGATACGCACAGTTGTTAGCTCTTGTTGTGAAATTGTCCTTAAGTAGGTGATCCTTTTGACCTCTCGACCAACAGCAAGAGAGGGCTAGGTGCGATGCAATATCTGCATTCCAATTTTTTGTTTAAGTTAGCAGCCGAGGGTAGTTGTAAATATTTATTTAATCCACATTGCCAAATATGTTGGTTGTTGTGCTATTTATTTTAAAACTAAAAAAACTATATCAATTTAGTACCTTCCATTACTAAGTGTCTTCGAGTGATTTTACAATGTTTAAATCATTTCAATTATATGCATTTTATTTTGTTAGTCAAATCATATTATGTACACGATATTATACATGATTATTATATGTTGTATTGTATCTATAGTTCATTCTATAATAACTAATTTTTCTCATGTAGTCAAATGACAGTATTTTTGTAATGAAAATTGTATAAGGTCGAAGGGTTTCCAGGGCGGGTGTGACCCCGCCCCGCTCCATGGACGGGGTCTCCCAGGACCCTGTCTCCGGGCGTGGCAGGGGCTGCGCGCGACCCTCGTATAACTGATAAGCATTATGTAGGTTTAGCGAAATAGAATTAACTCGGAGATGTCTCCAAGTACCAAATCTTCTTGGTTCAATGTTGTTCTCGTATTATGGTGATATAGTGCGCCCGCGCGGCGCAAAGCTCAATATTTTTAGTAACCCTTAAGAAAATTAATACCTCTTTTGAAAAGAATATAATATTTATTATATAGTCTATCCAATCGATAATCACATATGTATTTCCCTGTTTATTTTGATGTGATATCATAAATGACTGATCTGAATTTAGTTTTTAAGTTGGTTATTGATATGCAGTGCTATTTCGAGAGTGTAATTAAGAATAATATTGAAAGTGCCAATGCTCGTAATGTAATCTTTGACTGTTCCTGGCGGTGTGGCGAGCGGTCTGCGCATCTCGCGCGCTCGCTGCGCCGGCGCCGCGTCTACTTCAGTATAAGCAATCTATCATAAAACTTAAGTTCACTGTTACTTTAAACAAATCACGTAAAGTGCACAATCTCAGTAATGCTTGCAATATTATGTATAACATGTTATATTCCTCATTTAATATTAATACAGCGTAATGTTAAGAGTACAATATGTGATGATGTTATAATATCATTCTAGTATCAAAATTAGCCGAAGATGTTAATATAATTATTAGTTAGGTAAAATTTTAACATAGCTTCGTATAATTGGGATGTGTTAGTATTTAGTAGTGTATTAACTGCGTAGTCGCAAGCAGAATGTCTCTTGGATGAAAGTGGCAATAATACTCTATGGAAGTCCCTGCCAACTGAAGTGTCTAGTACAGGGTTCGCGGGCCAGCGGCCCCTCGTAGAACACACCTACAAGTTTCGTTGTAATTATAATAATAGACATAGGTATTTTGACGTACTTAAATAATTATTCTTGCGATGCCTTAATTCTGGTTGTCAATTAGACATTGTCCCTGCCTAGAGTGTTATCATTGTTTTCTATTAGTTTAGTTTTTGCTGTTCCGGCTTTCTCCGTGAACTTCCAGTACGGGCTGTTCTTTTGAAATAATTTTGAGGTCGATTTATTTTTACCTAAGTGTTCTTATTAAATGTTACCAAAATGTTTTTAATAAAATATTTTTATATGTACGATGGTGTTTCATTTATTTATCCAAATTACATCTATCATTACAGGAATGTCCTAATTCAATAGTGTAAGTCAACCTAATACTATAAAACTAGTTAAAAATTAAAGTAATTTTACACGGGATATTTACCGTGGTAAGGTTGTGGAAGGAGCTCCCGATATTTCGGCGCAGTTACATGCACCATGTTCACGGGAAGACTGAAGAATGTGGGTGGTCGGTGAAAAAGTTCAAAGTTAGGTACAGACAAAACGATCTACCCTCTTTCTTAGTCTATAAACTTAGACTTTACTTGACTTTTATTATAAACTTAGTTGAACATTACATTAATTTTTACACACTTCAGATAACATCATTATTTTGAATTCTGCTACCGAGCAGACAAATCAGTTTTCTCGGCAACTTGATTTAATATAACAGTAATTTTTTTAACAGTACAGTAACAGTAGTTTTTGGTTATAAATAGAGTACATAAACATATGTATAAGTTTAAGATACAAATTATGTTATTATAGACTTCGTCTGGAAATTTTTGAGTGATGACCCTCATCTATCCATAGGTTTAATATACTTACCCATCTTTGATTGCCCACACAATATTATTATCCTTCCCACCTACACACTGCAAATAACTCCGGTGGATGTAGAAATAGCGTGGTTATTTTTCGCAGTGCTCGTGAGAGATTTAATTATGTCAGCGATTCTATTGAACCAACTTTACGGTCACGTTTCTTGGCGAATTTATTTTGGGAACTATGCCAAACAAAGAAGATCGAATACCTACTGCCGAGCGCTTATATGTGCTGTAAGCAGGTAGGTACCTACATACCGCCTGATTTAAAAATCAGTTTATGTACTACCAGCTCACAATAATTTACATCTGTGTTTTAAATTATTTTATTACTGTACATTTGTATTGTTATTTTAGGTAGACAATAAAATGGAAGTATGTTAACAGCGTTGTTTACAAAATAACTTGCGTCATTCAATACCTACTGCCTTTCAGAAAAAAAAATTTGCTTATAATTTAAGAGTGATATTAAGTACCTACCGACTTAGTCATGATATTTTGTTTATTCAAAATCTGCTGATGTAAGCACTAAGCAAATCCTAAGTAGAGAGAATGTCTCGACAAGAGGTGGTAGAGATAGGCCTACCTAGGCAATGAAGGTATAATTATTTTTCAGGGTTAGTATAATGAATTGAGAATTATTAATATTAACGGGTTATTATTAATACGAACCAAGAAATAAGGTCAAAGTGATAAATTCATCACATTGACCAGTTTTTATTAATAGTATGGTATTATTTAATTAAATGAAAAATTGTTTGAAACCATCGATTTATATAGATAATTTAGTTATGTTTTTAACCTACTTCCAAAAAGGAGGATGCTATCAATTAAACTGTTTTTTTTTTATGTTTGTTACGTCAGAACTTACGACTGGGTGAACCGATTTGGATGATACAATTTTTTTATTTGAAAGCTCCATTTCTGACATTTTTATGAAGTCTGTTTTTTTATATTGATGATTATTATTTTAAAATACATATAAAATACGAGGCAAACAAGGCACGGGCCATTAGTGGCCTAATTATAGTACGAGCACTTACGAAAAAGTTATAGTTATGTAAACGATGTAAAGCCATCCACAAATTATAGATACGTGGAAGTCTCGCACTGTTAGATTTAATCGACTGTTTCTGCCACGTACCTGTAAGTTGTGGACCTTCGGAGGAAAAACCTTCGGTTTTTCCTCCGAAGTATAATTTGGACTGCTTCAAACGAAGGGTGAATAAAGTCCTCAAAGGTAGGCAACGCACTGACAATGCCCCGGGTATTGTAGGTGTCTATGGGCAGCGATGACCACTTACCATCAGGTGGCCCGTAGCTTGATTGCCACTTATTCTATTTAAAAAAAAAACGATAGCAAAATGTATGAAAAATTGAACCTTTAAATAGCCTCTATCGGACGTGCAAGGAAACTGAAATTTTTCATACATTTGCTATCGTTTACGTAACGATAACATTTTCGCAAGTTCTCGTACTAAGACCACTGTTGGTAAGTGGTCATTGTTGCCTTTAGACACCTACAATACCCTGAGCATTGTCAAGCCGTTGCCTACCTTTGAGGACTCTGTATATTATATCTGATACCTATACATATATTCACCCCTAATTTGAAGCAGTTCAAATTATACTTCGAAATTCGATTTCATTATTCTTCTTTGTTTTATTCTCATTGTTTCTTGTACCTACTATTGAAACAGGTAGGTTATCCTTCCTTCGGAAAATTATATATTATGTATTTTTTGATCGAATAGGTTATCGTCCGCTGATGCATTGTCCTTATGGGCTGTTCCACTAGTCCCTATCGAAAGGCACTCATGTAGTACGAGCAATACAGCAAGTTCCATTTCCAACAAAAGTCCACCGTTGGTGATTATACGAGATTTAGCATACATACCTAACTGATTTAGCGTGCTTATTTGGCATCATTTAGGCCAAATAATTGTATAACTATATAAAAAAAACGCAGCACTAAATAGATTAAGTACTAACACAACATTATAATTATGTGTTCCAAAATTGGTTAAATCGCATCACGCAAGTTTTATATGACAAAAATGTGACTTAGATCGGTAGGTAGAATAAAAATCATAACATAAATGTTTAGAACGCCTTATTTAGGTATTTAAATAAAGATAGGTAACATTTTATTGGTCAACAAAACCGCAAAATGTTTATTCATTGTGATAATACTGATATTTTTTTATGATAGCTTTATCAACCAGATATCAAATTGATATGTTACTCGATTTCTTGACACCGAAATAAATTGTGATGTGAGTCACATTCGATATTCCTATTGAGATCTTTTGGTTTTTGTTTTCTTATTAATATGTAAGTAGGGATAATCCAGCGAAATAGTCATATTTCGCTGTAAATCATTTAAAGGACCGTTGGTACCTACAAAAAGAACCTCCTCAGAAAAGTTCGGTATGGCGCGAGTTTTTCGGCTCTGCGTGGTTTGTATACTTACCACAGAAAAGAGAAGTAAAAACGAACAATAAAATCTCTTTGGATAGTAGGTTCATGGAAATCTCATCCATTTTGTCTATAGATTCAAAGCCGAATTCAGTTTTTTTTTAGGTATTTTTTATGAAACTTCTTGGATCAAACTCTTTCATTTCGATAAAATTTGCATAATATTAGCTTATAACTTAGACTACAGTGTACCTAAGGACTAAAAAGCTATTAGTCCTTATTCTGAGGCTTAGATCTTCTAAACTAAGGTCTGCAAAAAAAACCTAGAGTTTGTTGTAAATATATTTTTATTCAAAACGCGCTAATTTTCTTCGCGCCTAATGATACCTACCTATGTTTTGGATAATTCTCACTTTTGAAAGATTTAATTAACCTATTGCCAAGTGTATCTATGTTAAAAGAAATTAACTACATACTCGCGTTTGTAATTTGACTTTAATAAGTTTGGTACCTACCTGGCTTTAGTTATATAGGTATATATTGATACCTGTGCAACCTAGTAGTAGAGGAGACGTGGAAGATCGACCTTCACCGATCTGATAACCAAATGAGACGTATTTTTTACCAAATATAATTTATAAACAAATATGCCTATGATAACTTGCCTATCAAAAAGTGTTCATAGCAAGTTTTTAGCTTGGCAATAATATTTTATGTACGATTTTTTGCAGTCAAGCGTATATGATTGGTTTTGTAATTAAAATATCTAATCTATGATATCAATTTCGATTGGTTAGCAGATCGGTGTAGTTACCTATATTAACTTACCTGTTCACTTCAACAAATGCCAGGTAGCCATGCACAGAAATGAGTAGGCAAGCCTACCTAGGCATATTCTGTGTTAAAAAGTAAAAACTATCAGTTGAGATAAAACTCATTCAGTTATCAAAAGAGTGAAGATGATGAAAGAAAATTTTATTAAAATAAATTTAATCAAAACTTGCTATGAACACTTTTTGATAGGCAAGTTATCATAGACATATTTGTTTATAAATATTATTTGATAAAAAATACGTCTCATCTGGTTATCAGATCGGCGAAGGTCGATCTTCACCGGCTCTTAGACTATAGGTAACTAGGCATTTCTCGTAAAGCTGCATCATTATCATTTTCTGCCAGTAAGTACTAATTGTTAAAATCGCGCAATCGACAATAGATAGGTACGTAAGACTGGTAGGTAAGTAGGCATTCAAGTTCAGACACTTCGCAATTTTTTGCATTGGTTTAATCACGCAATTCACGCATGTGGCATAACCTCGTAAGTTGAGACATTCGGAAATAATCATCAATTAAAAAAACTGACTTCGAAATTTGTACCTAAATAGGTAGCTGCAATTTCGTTTAGGTAGGTTACCTGCCTATACTTGGTTGACATATTTTTTCCAGTAACCTTGTTTAAAAACCAAACTACTGAACCGATTTTGATGAAATTTCTATGGGACCAATCTGAAAGATACCTACCATAAAAAAAAAACTACAAGCATATTGAGAACCCCTTCATTTTAGGGTTCCGTGCCTCAAAAGGAAAAAAAATAAGTTGGTTAAAAACTAGTCATGTATAGCAGTAGGTAGTAGCTTTACCTAATCTATGTATAGGTATAGCTGTATGACGGGAGAAATGATGATATCAAGCTTTGATTAAATAGGCATTTCATCATCATCATCATCATCAGCCATAAGACGTCCACTGCTGAACATAGGCCTCCCCCTTTAACCTCCACACTGAACGACAACCTGTCATCTGCATCCACTGGATGCCCGCGACTCTCACGATGTCGTCGGTCCATCTAGTGGGAGGCCTACCTACGCTGCGTCTTCCGGTTCGTGGTCTCCACTCAAGAAGCTTTCTTCCCCATCGGTTATCGGTTCTTCGAGCGATGTGGCCTGCTCATTGCCATTCCAACTTGCAAATTTTAATAGCTATGTCGATGACTCTGGTTCTTAATAGGTACGTCATCATCAGCCATAAGACGTCCACTGCTGAATATAGGCCTCCTCCTTTAAATAATAGGTACGTATCAAGTAACAATCGTCCTCCCAAATAACTTACATAAAATAAAATAAAGAATGTGACAGAAAAAAATACTGGATCCGCCACATGGGTAACAAGCTTTATAACAAACAACGTCTTCATCCATGATCACAAACATTACCTACCTATCCCACTAGCTGCGTGTACATCATATAAATTATTTAATAGGTATATATGAGGGAATGAAATGAAGTTGGGAACAAGCAATCAAAACAACTATCACAATCAAAATAAATGCTACAGATACTAGTATACTAGTCGAAAATATGCCAAACATACAGGGCAAACAACAAGTCTTTTGTTTGTAAGAAAATTATCTTACGTTTTGTAAAGCGCCACCTGTCAAAATTTTCACAAACTAGCACGGACAAGAAAAGCTCTGTAACGAGTAGCTAACGCTACCATGCGTACCGGAAACTGTCTGAAGCGTCTGTGAAAATAACGTGAACCAGATGGCAGCACTTTTCAAAAATAAAACGCCACAAGCAGACTAGAGGGCAGCACACGTTCTTTAGAATGTGAGTACCTACTAAACTTATTTATGGGTATGTAGGTAAGCACTGCTGAAAAACATGGAAGGTTAATAAAAAAAGGATCTTTTACAAAGTACCCTCCCTTGTTAAATATCCTTTTATTTTTTTTGAAACGATAATAAGCGACGATATACCTAAGAATACAATACGTTAACTATACGAAAGAAAAGCTAGAGAAAAAATACCGTAGAGTATGCGATATTGTCAGCAGTATGAAATTTTGAGTTCTGATTCTGGTTGTGACTGAAGCAAATAACGTTACACCTAGTTAAGAATAGTGTTAGTAAGAGAATATTTTTGAAAACTCTTTAACCGTTATGATTGATTTCAAACTAAGAAAACAGTAGGTAAATATTTCCTTAAATGGATAGTATTTTATAACAAAGATATAGCTATACTTACAACAAACCCTAAGACAATGCTAAGTTTGTACCAAAATTTTAATACAATAATGACAAAAGATCCACCCACGGGTAGCGCGCGCGTCCTCAATGGAGGATTTATATTCGCTACGAAATACATTTTACCACTACATTGTTCGAATTTATAATGGAATATAGTCCCGAATTGTTTTTTACTCGGCGTAATAACTGCGGTAATGTTGTTTTTGTTTGGAACATCCACTTTTGTGTGAGCATAATGGGTGTATTCATTCAGATGGGAGAACTGAAAAGTGTCTCTTTATCGGGCCACAATGGAAGGGAATCAAAGAAATTACGAATTCCGCGGACCGATGTTCTAAAGTGTAAAATAAAGACGGGATTGCGGGAGCTATTGTTGGATATAATTTTATACTTTCATTGTTGAAGTAGAAAGAAAAAGATATAAGAAAGTGAAAATAGAATAGACGGAGAAATGAGAAAATGTCGTCACCGAAACTTTCTTCAAACCTTAAAAGTGGTTCATGACTATAAGATATTACATCTCACTAGTCCAAGATAGGTTCCTATTAGGAATTAAATATAGGTACCCAATCAGAATTGGCCGGACCTACATATTATACATGACCGAAAAATGGGTATTGGTATTACCTAAGTATGTACCTACATACTGGCAAGCTTTTACTACATAGATATATTACTAGCCAACCGCCCAGCTTCGCACGGGTGGAGTTTAAAAAAAAACCATTCTATTAATAAATATTGCCTATTTTACTCAGGGATAATGTAGCATACAAATGGCAATTTTTCGCACAGTTGTAAGCTCGGCCTTCGGCCTCGCTATAAAATATAGTATAGCCTATGTCACCCGGGGATAATGTAGCTTCCCAACAATGAAATATATTTTTTAATCGGTTCAATAGTTTTTGAGTTATTTCGCTACAAACATCCAAAAATACAAATCTTTCCTCTTTATATTAGTATAGATATAGTAAGTATAGAAGTATAGTATATGACGATACGTCCAACACGTACCTATATTACGACGATACGTGTGTGAAACGTCATACTTTTCTTCTTTGTAGCCAGGTTTGACTGTGGAAATGTGGACATAAAGAAGACTAAAATATTGTTTATATATTCTTATAGGATGGAGCACTGAGGTCCCAGTATCGAAGCCCAAGTCACATCATCCGAGCTACATACGCTGAAGTACCTAAAACAACAATTATTAAATAATGACCAAGTGTGAGTCGGTAACAAATTTCTGTTCATCACCACGTAAAACAACATCGGTTGCGGTCGGTTCTTGGATGCGTGACCGCCTGGGCGTGACGTTGTCTTTTTGCACTACTTTTTAACAGACTTCCAAAAAGGACAAGGTTCTCAATCTGACTGCTTTTTTATAATATTATTTATGTTTGTTACCTCAGAACTTTCGACTGGGTGAACAGATTTTGATGATTCGTTTTTTATTTGAGCTGGTACTTCCCGTGTAGTCCCAGTTTTTGTGGTGGTATTGAACCCTCGGTGCGTGAGCCCTACTCACACTTTGCTGGTTTATGAACTGGCACTAAATTCCTCCTCGGTGTCTGGGGTTTCAGGTATGGACCTTGATTCGGCCCTGGTGATCTCAAGTTTATGTACAAGCCTATACCTTAACATAATTATATCTGATTCGGGTAAATACTGAATTATCATTTACCTACCCTCTTGTCAGAATCCAACTGATGAGCGGTTGGCGTAAACCCCCGGCGGATGTGACGTCACTGAATGCCAATGGAAGACGCCATCGGCCCCGCTGCTTTCAATTGCCACCCTATTCACACGTGTCGCGTATTTTCAGTATCGGATACGAGTTTGAATTGACTGAAATTAATATATATTACAAATCACCGTATTGTTCGGTCGTAATTTGTGCGAATTGAAAGCAGTTATTTGGGTCTATTCCACTTTGATAACCTGGATGATCATAGGACACTGTCTAAAGTGTCTTGCGCGACTTATTTATCAAAGCAGACGCTACGACGTATGATCTGTCTTCGTAGCAGAGTCTACGAACATTCCATTTCTACGAGTGTTTAGTCAACACTGGTTAAATAAAACAAATAGCATTTATTTTCAAAAAAATATAGCTAAATTCTCTTCTTCTTACCGTGCTACCCATGTTCGCGGGCCGTGACCAATTCTTCCCATCAGTCTCTATTATAATATAGCGCCGTTTTTCTCTACCCTCGGTGACATGCAGTGCTTTATACACTTTATGCGTATATAACTGTGTCATCATCATCATCAGCCAGAAGACGTCCACTGCTGAACATAGGCCTCCCCCTTTAACCTCCACACTGAACGACAACCTGCCATCTGCATCCACTGGTTCGTGGTCTCCACTCAAAAACCTTTCTTCCCCATCGGTTATCGGTTTTTCAAGCGATGTGGTCTGTGTCTGTTCTACAAGTCTGCTGTTGAACTGAACTGAACATTAAGTACCTAATACTATTTAGTCACAGAAAAGTTTTTTTTTGTTTAAATTAGAACGGCTGTCAAGGCATTTTTGTAAGAAATTTGTTGTAGCCACTTGCACCCATATAAACCCATAGCAACTGTGACGCGGAGTTCGACGCGTTGACATAAATAAGAATGTTCAATCATATATTTGTCACAAAACCTGGCGACAGAGTTTCCTTTTCATATCCGTTCTATTTACTTTTCTTTTCTGTGCTATTAATAGATAATTTTTCACAGAATCTATATTACGCCAAATCATCATCAAACGTGCTCCAGTAATCTTAATACGCCGAGATACGGCGGTACGCGCAAACTTTTTAAACAGAATCACTTAAAAGAGGTAGCCGTAAGGTCCCAGTTCCTTTTAAGATAGGTACGTTTGTGCAAGACTTACTGAGTAACACAAACCTTAAACAAACACTAAATTATCCCTTGTTTTTTAATTACATTGCACAACACACTAATCATACACTAAAAAGTATATAATTGCGAAGCATATCTGTGATATTACGACGCTAATGATGACGGCTGCTTTGATGCAGGATTTCATATCCAACCCCTTAGGTTCTATCGGAGGAGGCACAAATTTTGGCCTAGGATCCTTTTTCAGGCTTAACGGAAGAGGCATTTTCTTTATGGATCCTTTAGCCATGATCCCTCTTCAATTTCCTATAGTGCTTTTATTAGGTACAAACTGTTGTTCGCATCAGGTTTCCAGTCACTATGGTTCTTCATAGTTAGATTTAAGACTGGTTGCATCCATTTCTCATAATCAAGATTACTTATTTGGGGTTGGTTATTTAGACTTTTGGTAGAACTGACATACTCTCATTCCAAGAGAATGTAATACTCCTACCTCATCTATGGAACTGACATTAGTTAACGTTTTCTACAGGATTGATGGAAGATTGTCAATCTATACTCTGATCTATGGTCAATCTTACACAGTTTGCGAAGATCTTATGAGGTTGTGATAATAAGTTTTCTATCCCATTCGGTGTCGAGTTTTTCTGTTGACAGGACTTATAGGGAAAAAAGTTCACTTGGCCTGTTTATAGTATTACTACGCTTTATAACTCGGATTTACCTGTTTATAACTGTAACTAATTCTAAAAGACTACTGGAAAAAAAATACACTAGAGATGTTATTTATAGGTACATATCTCTAAAGCCCAAAGCACACGAAGTGCAGTAAACTGGCGTAAGTAATACATACGCAAGTATAACTTGCACCGTCTGCAACGAGCTTAAATATACCATATCAATTTTGTACTGGCTGCACGGTTTTGCTCGCCTTTTTCTAGATTTCCCAATAAAAGTTCGCTTAAAAATACATAATTTTCGTTCTTGGACGTGTATATAAATTACTATAGATAAGTTATCTGAGGGACAGACAGGCAGAGTTACTATCGAATTTATAACAACACTATATAGCGGTGCTCTGGGGTTTTTTCGGAATTTAAGGTATGTACAAGCCATACCATAGGTAACAACTTCATCCAAAAACTCGTGCTTTCGAGTACATTATCAGTAAGGGTGCGGACATTAAAAAGTAAGTTTCTATTACAGGTAAAACTGTACGGCTTGGTAGGTACCACTCGGAGCAATTGCATCCTACCTTACCTACTAAAGTAAAAAGTGAATCGGTTTGCAATACCATCATGGCTTCCAGTTCATTGCATGGCAGTTTTTTTACTGCTCGACTTGCTTATCGAACGAACTTGAGGTCAAGATGGTTATTGGAAACATCAGAGACATCGGACAGTGTTTATTTTTCTTCCAAGGAAGTCTAAATGCAGAGCATAGCAAAGCGAGAGTCAAAACTTGAGATGTTGAGAGAATCATGAGCGGGTTTCAGCTTTTCAATTTCAGCTGACTTTGACTATATTTTTAAAACACCTTTGTTCGTTTACTCCTATCAAATAAGTATAAGACTTCGCATTGAAATCGAAACAAAACCAAGTTTTTCAAATGAAGATGTTAAAAACTTTCTTGTTCCATTGAAAGAATGTCGGTAGGTAGGTTGTACCTACTGTTTGTACAAAGCGTCTGGTATATTGAATAGGAATCAGAAAATGCCGCTCAATGAGCAATGTTAAACAGTATTCTATTCATCCGAAGCCTTTAGAAAATCACCCCAGGCCCGCGTCGCTTTTTACCGCCTCCATTTATGTTTTCCACATTTTCCATATAGAATTTCGTGCTTGTGTCGACTGAATGTTTATTGAAATCCGCGCTGGTTGCCAAGTCAGTGGTAAATTAACACCATTCAACGAGATATAGGTTCGTGGTAGCCTATTTGGGACACCGCTAGACTTGAAAGAGTGAGGTCGCGTGTTCAAATCCCGGGCCCGTACCAATGAGCTCTTTGGAGTTTATGTACGGAATTCATACCACTGGCTTTACGGTGAAAGAAAACATCGTGAGGAAAATCATACGTACGTACACGGAGAAGAAACTCAATGGCGTTTGTGAATCCACCAACCCGCAACTGGGCGAGCGTGGTGGATATGGCCCATAGCCTTTCGGGGGTAGGCCTAAGTCCAGCAGTGGATTATTATAAAAGGCTGATTATGTTAGCAAGATGTGGTTCACCCCACAGAAAAGAGAAGGAAACTCTGTCGCCAGGTATTGTGACAGATATGTGATTGAACACTCTTATTTATGTCAACGAGTCAAACTCCGCGTCACGGTTACTAATACAGTTGCTATGGATTTATACGGGTGCAAGTGGCTACAACAAATTTCTTACAAAAATGCCTTGACAGCCGTTCTAATTTAAACAAAAAAAAACTTTTCTGTGGTTTACCCCCGGCGCCTACATTCACTAATGACCAAAGATAATATAGATGTATATTATCTTTGCTCAATAAATCTATGGTCTATGAGAAAAGAAAAAAAGTGTTTTTGACTTCTCTTTTCTGTGATATAACCACATCTCGCACACATCTCGTCATTCATAGATCAGAGTGTCGTCATTGCTGATGGATGACACTCCCAGATCTACTACCTAATCTGTGATGACACTACTGCGATCCCGCATTCCGTAACTTCATTACAATCTTGTCGTGTCTTCTAATCACGTGATAATCGCTTTCTTCTAAGCAAGCGTGCTCCATCGTAGACCGCATCATCGCTTAACATCAGGCGAGTTGCCGGTCAAACGCAAGCCTGTTAGTATACTTATAAAATAATTCTCGCAGTTAAAAAACTAAAGAACACGCTTTAAAATCGCTAATCCTGAAGATCCTGGTAAGGATAATGGGACAAACTATATACAAATTAGGTATTGCATTGTCATCGGTCCTTGATAAGTATGCAAAGTTTCAAATCAATCCGTCGTTTTGAAAGGGGTGAAAATTACGTTCAAAGAATCCGTTACATAGAGATACATACCAAGCTAATAAAAGCGTGTTAATAAATCTATACTTATGTAACTATGAAGACAACACGTACACTGCGTATATCTGTAAACGACGGACATATTCAACTAGCTATGCCCTGTGGTTTTACCCGCATGAAATACGTACTCCTTATATCCTTGGCTCCTTGACCAACAATATTATAATTTTAATGACTGTTTTAAAATGCCTGAAATATTAATGGATTCATCCATTAATATTTCAGGTAGCTGCTGTAGTAAATAACGATGGATTAGTTGATTGAATCAGGCGTTACTTTGCGGAAGTCCATTTTCATTAAAACAGTTTTGAACGATGGATTATTTTAAATTTGACATACCTAATTATTATTGAAATGACATTTTTGTTCATAATCATTTTTATTTGTTTAACTGAATAAATTATTATTTAATTTAATGTACCTAGACCTACTCGTATACATAATAATATTATTAAGATATAATTTTATATACAATTTTGTAGAAGAGTGTACTGGAGAAGTTTGACTTGTAACTATGGAGTTATTAATAAACTAGGTATTGTATTGTATTGTATCAGCTACCTAAAGCTAGCTAAAAAAACCCACGACGTAAACAGAGGGGTAGTTTAACGTGTGTGGCTATCTGTGTCTGAGCCATCGTAGCTTCCAAACGGCAGTACCGATAATCTGGCCAATTTAATGTTAACCTAACAGAAAATAACAGCCAATAGAAGGATTCAGCTTGGCAGCATTTGGTAAGCTCCGTCAAGTCTTCACATCGTCCATACCGCAGTGTCTCAAGACAAAGGTCTTTAACCAGTGTGTCCTACCCGTTATGACCTACGGTGCCGAGACGTGGTCACTCACGGATAGGGTGGTCCACAGGTTTAAAGTCGCTCAGCGAGCTATGGACAAAGCTATGCTCGGAGTTTCTATACGGGATAAAATTCGGAACGAAGTGATTTGACATAGAACCAAAGTCACCGACATAGCTCAAAGGATTAGTAAGCTGAAATGGTAATGGGCCGGCGACATTGCCCGAAGTACCGATAACCGATGGGGTAGACGAGTTCTGGAGTGGAGACCACGTTTAGGCAAACGTAGTGTAGGACACCCTGCGGCCAGGTGGAGTGACGACCTGCGTAAAACGGCGGGTAAAATTGTATGAAGTACTGCCGACCGAGTTCAGTGGCGTGCATTGGGAGAGGCCTATGTCTAGCAGGAGTGAGGACATCTACAGCCTGATGATGATGATGATAACAGAATACTTGTGTTAGAGGAATTACCTACAGGTGGAACATATTTTTTTTATATAATTTATTATTAAGTTTGTATACGGAACCCTCAGTGCGCAAGCCTGACTAGCAGTTTGCCATCTCGTTATTCGTAAAGAGGCTTACATTTGACCGCCACCTTGCCTGATGTTAATGGATGATGCGGTCTACGATGACACAAGCTTAAAAGAAACCGATTCACTCGCAATTTGAAGACTCTACGTCTATAAAAATATATCTGGGGCCTTAGGGTTAACTCATCACGCGGGCTCGAATTAGCGCTGAAACAGCGCGTTCAGAAAATTATACGAACTTTGCAGTCACTTAAATTTTCTCATCACCTAAATAGAATCGCGTAAAACAGGCACAGAATCAAGTACATAGCCTTCTGTTTTCTAAATAACAAGTTTTTTATTTAGGCTGGTAAATTGCTTTTTTTCCTCCATTTTCATTTACCCCTGCAACTCAAAAAAAATATATGTAAACTAGCTGCAACCTGCGGTTTCAACCGCATGGTGATGAAAAAGTGTTATGATGATGAGGATGATGAAAAATAATTTACGACCTATTCTCATACCTACCAAATATACACACAAATTACATAAAAATCAGTCGAGCCGTATCGGAGTAGTGCGATACACACACACCGTGACACGAGATTTTTATATACATATATAGAAGAAGCCAATTATATACTTACCTAAGTTGATTCATCATAAATTACTTATTTGGTAAGTATAGTACCGATTACTACTTTCTATGCGAAGCTAAAAGCAGTTTTCAAAGCGCTTAAGCTATTCTACAAAATCTTGACGCCAAAGAAACCTTCAACATTCAGCCATCGGGATTCTTTAGAAAATCGCCTCCGGTGTGTCTGTTCATGTAGGTACCAAAGCATTCATATTTCCCGCGTTTTCCATACACAATATTGCGACTTTGTCGGGAGTGTTGTCAGTTACAGAAGTTTCCCGATGCATAGGGTGTTTTTAGGGTTCCTTACCCATAGAGTAAAAACGAGACCCTATTACTGAGCCTATGCTGTTCGTCTGTCTGTCTGTCCGTCCGTCCTACCTTTAAACGGCTGTATTTTTGGAACCGTAATAGACACCCAGTTGTTCACAAGAATATGTAATGTTACGACGGATTAACTAAGAAATAATAAAAAAGTAAAAACAAAAGGGTACAACATACAACAAACGTATTTTTTTACGTATTTTTGTAATTGCTCTTGAGAATTAATTTCATGTTTGGTTTCATGAATTAATTGAGATTTGACATCTTATATCTCGGGGTGACGAGCGCAGTGCATTGCCATCCAGGGTTTTGAACTGTTGAAGTTCAAAATTCTGCGTGGCGTTGAGCTGTTATGGGCAAGCGTGAAGAGCCATCAGACAAGTGACTTCGCTCGTCTCGTCACCCAGTATCATAAAAAAAAAAACGTACAATCGTCAAACTTGGTATGATTATAGTACGGTATTGTAGTAGATTATAGTATAACAACAAATAATAAATATGGCCGAGTGTGAGTCGGTGACGAATTTCTGCTCATTACCAAGTTATAACTGGTAGTTTCGTTACTTGGACGACCTTATCATTTCTTTCACTGAATCGAAATACCATATTTTACAAATTTTGAAGTCTAATTTTTTATTGAAAATTTTTGGTGATATACTTGCACAGTGCAAGAGTCCAATTTGCGCTTGACCGGTTTTTTAACTTTTCAAACGCCTCGCGGCTAATTTATTTTAATGATTTGAATAAGTACTTACTTTTTGAATTACAAGATATGGGCTAGCTCTGTATGTTTATTCTTCTTTCACGCAGCAACAGAGCATCGACGGTTTTTTTGCTTAGATATAGTTAAAGGGCCGGAGGCCAACATAACATACCTACTTTGTGTCTCGGAAAAATGGGGTTACGCGGAAAGGGTATACTAAGCCGAAAGGAGTCAACTTTTACCATAGCACCAAACATGAAATCGCGAAAAAAATATCAGCTATTCCATACATTTTGTCGAATGAGAATGTCAATTTTTTATGGAACAGCTGATATTTTTTTGTACTTTCAGGGTTGCTCTCATAGTGTAAGTTGTTCATGATGATGAGTATAACTGACCCTTGCGGTTAAGTACACCTTTTCGTGTAACCTAGTCTACGGATCCTGAGAGAATGTGCACACGCGTATAACCGCGAGGTGCAGCTAGTATACATAATCTCACTAATATCATATAATTATGTGAAAGTTTGGATGGATGGATGTATGGGATGGATGGATGCTTGTTACTCAATAACGCAGAAACGGCTGGATGGATTTGGATGAAATTTAGAATATACATTGCTTATGTCCTGGATTAACACATAGGCTACTTTTAATCATCATCATCACCACCGATTTTGATCACCACGCGGGTTAAACCGCGGGGCGCAGCTAGTAGGGTACCTATATAGAAAATATAAAATTACAAACTAAAACAATTTATGATATCTAAGAACTAACCTAGTTACCTAATCTGTCATCTCATAAACCTAAATATAGTCAATGCTATTTGAATCTACGTATATACCTACAGATAGATTTAGTAAAAGGCTTGTTTTCCAACTTTTCAGTTAATTTAGAGTGCCTTTTTAGTTTTAGGTCTATATTTCAATTGCCTTTGATAAAAATAGTTGTCAGCCTGGCATCCCAGGTGGGAGGCGGCGGGCGCTCCTCAAGACTCCAAATGGTCCATTGACGAGCACCGAGCAAACTCGCTATAGCGAATTAACACTATTCACGAGAACTTTTGAAAGAGGACTACTCTCATACAATTTGGTCGCATTCATAAAGATTCACTTCTTAGCTAGAGATGAATAGATTTATGAAGAGCTCTATATTCTAGGAGAAAGAGACTAAAGAGTTTTTACTGAGTTTTTGTATTTCAGTGCCTTGTAATTACCTAATAATATTAATTATTTTATGATGCTATAGATGGACCGACGACATTGTGAGAGTCGCGGGCATCTAGTGGATGCAGATGGCAGGAGGAGGATGGAGGACGTCGTTCAGTGTGGAGGTTAAAGGGGGAGGCCTATGTTCAGCAGTGGAAGTCTTCTGGCTGATGATGATTAATTATTTTAATGAACATGTGCTTTTAGTTAAAGAAGTCCCCCAGAAGCGGCGCTATCATCACGTATCAAGTAACATATCAGTGTCATTTCTCGAGTAACACTTTTATCAACTTAAGGCATCGTACACAAATTAATAAAAATCTTACTAGCGTCCAAATACTGTAAATGCACCTGAAAACTACAATTTGGAAATTTAGCTCCACTGTTTGCCGTAAGACTCCTTAGATGAAAAGTAATTGACCTCTTGGTGGTTGAATAAAGGTGAGGGACATAAATGTCTTACATACCCTTTAAAATAATAATTATTGCATATCTGTCAGGCTTTGTAAAGTGGCTACATCCTTTTCCTTGACTGCATTATGCAACCGAAGTACCTTGTAAAATTGCATAGTCATTAGTAAAGTTAAGCCCTCAACTAGATGAGGTAAGGAACAATTAAGCGACAAAACAGCCGCATTGTTCGGGAAACGTTTGAGAAAGAGTTGTTGCAAAGAACGCAGAACAATGCCTGACACGGATTGTACTACAGCGGATGCTTTTCTGGGAAAATTAATGAGGAAAAACTTAAGTACATTTTAAGTTTAAACAAGATTTGTGATGGGTGAGATATCAAATTTGCTGACGTATAAGATGGTTTTAGTTTCAGACTTCCATATTATAACTACTTGTAGATTACTTTCCAAAGCTGTAAATATCAATTAGATTTTTTTACAATAGTAAACCCTAGTGCTGTTGCCCGCGACTTCGTACGCGTAGATTTTTATATAAATTTTCAACCCTTTTTTCCTTCCTTAATCCGGCCCTTGCGCAAAATAACATAGTCTATAATTTAATCTTGTCATAGCTAATATTCGTGAAAACCGCATTTGAATCCTTCTAGTTGTTTAGGAGATGTGCGTGGACAAACAAACAGACAAAAATTCTAAAAAACTGTCTTATCGTGTTTAGTTGCTTATTTTAAGATGCCCTGTATATATAATATTTTTTTAATATCTCTACGTTTATTATGTCTTTATATAAAAAATATATATAAACAAAAAGATTAGGTATACGGTACGATAGTTAGGTAACGTTATTTTTTATTTATGACGTTATACTATCTTTAGATAAGATATACGAGTTTGTTTGGAGTTTTTAAAACATGTGCTACTGATGAATTTACAGTAATTTTTTTTCTTCTAAAATCACAACAACCAATACAATCATCTTTTTTTTTTTTTAATCAAATATATTTATTGAAACAAAGGTAACTTAAATAACAGAAAATTAACATGAACTTAAATATTAACTAAAAACTAAAACTTAAAATAATAAAGTAGCTAAATAAATACCTAAATTAATTATCATCATTTGTTTTTAAACAAGATAGAATACCTATATAGGAAAATCTCGGCCTTTTTTAAAATTGTTTGCGAATGTTAAAATGTTATTTCTAAAATGTTTCATAAAAATATCTAAGATACTTATCCGCACCAAACAAGTTCAAAGGAACTCCAATCTTACCAGAAACCTGAACTAGGTCCCGCACAATAGCTTTAAGGCTTTAACACACAAGACTCATTATGTAAACACAGTATTACGGACAACCCTGTGTTTTTCAGGCGCCAGCGTCGAAAGCGAAAAGGAAAAACGGAGCGTGCCCGAACAAAGAGTTTCATACAATGGATGGCGAACAATGCCAACTAGAGCCTGTACCATTCGGAGATAAAGACGGATATCGATGAGTGGCAACCCTAAGAAAGTGATGGTGACGATGATTATTTGAGTGACAACCCTTGAGACTACCGAGTCACAGGTGTTGTGTTGTGCGTACATTCAGTACGCCACGCACTGAGTGTACGCTTGGGGTTCAAACTAACCTCAAACGTTCTGATTTAAGGATCAACACTTTAAATACAAACCTTCGATATTTCAACTTTGAAGAAAGTTGTTTTATTTTTATACGTAACAGTAGACATAAAAATGGCGTTATTAAGTTTGGTCTAATGTAAAAGAGATACGTCCAAAGTACCTGATAGTTGGATAGCATGAAACGGAGGTGAACTAAAGATGTAAAATTTAAAGCCGTCGGTCTTCTGGAAATTGTTCATACGGAAAACATTATTTTGTAGATGGACGTAAAAAATTATTATACTGAAATAAAGTCCACGATAATAATATCTTATTGCAGTTTCTATTGATGGACTAAATTGATGAACTTGGTACAGTTATTTACATTTTGAGTTCAGTCCAGTGATCCGTAATAGTACCGAGTGCGTACAGAAAAGTAAATCCGCGTGGCGCGTTGTCAAAGGTCTCCGTATTAAAATCGAAGCATCACTTAGAACAGCACATCCGCCAGCTCAGCACTAACGACTCCGTCCACAACAATGTGCCCTCTAAAGAGCTCCGAACAATCGAATGAAGACAATAAGCAGCGATACTCCGAGACAAAAAGAGGCGAAATAAAGGCTCACTTGTTTCCTGGCCGCATTGTGAGGAACGGGAGAGGGCAGAGACAAAAGCGTAATGTGCCACGGGCCCAAACAATGGGGCTCGGCTATTATTGTTACTGTAGCGAGCTTTGGAATATGTAGCGTGGTGGCTGCGAACTTGACATGGTGCGGTGGCCTTGCTGCCAAGCCCTTTGTGCGCGAATCTGGCCAGGTTCACTGTTGGATAGCGTACTGCCGAAATAGCGTCGACAATATCATCTGGCTGACTATCCTGGCGCACTTAACTTTGCTTCTCTGTCACTGCCATGTCCATCTCAATATGACTGACGATGACTCAATGAGTTTAGTGACTAATCCCGTCCAGGCTTTAGCAACAAATAACAGTCAATAAAAAAACCTATGGCATTCCATATTACCGCTTGCATTAGTGCCCATGGTCAGGGATCGAGATCTCAAATATCTCAATGAGGTTCTTAGCACATCTGACTTAACATAAAGACTTGGTGCAGCCACAGAATAATAAAGAGCATAGGATCCGTCACGTGATTAACAAAGCGTACAAGGCCGTCTGTCAAATAGTATGTGGTCTTTGGAGCCTTTTCCAGGTCCCTATATTAGTACCTTAGAATATAAAAAAAACTAGTTTTACAACCAGTTTTAAATTTAGTTTTACCAATAGTTTTTTCTATATTCTAAGATTAGTATATTAAAATAGTGTACCTACAACCCTGCAATTTGCCGTCCTGTCAAAAATATATATGTTTCATTCTGGTAACAACAATTCTGGCATATGTGTAAAGAATGTAACATGTTTAATTCGTTTGTGCTAAATTAGAGCTACTTCTATGCATTATTCTTTTTTCTGAGGGCGGGGGCTATCAACTGTATTAGGAACCAATAAAACTGAAAAAAAAACATCACTGAATGGCGGATAAGACAATAGATTACCTAAGTACATAATACACAATCCCAAGGAACCTAGGTACATTTTAATGATCAATAAGTAAGTACTTACTCAGCGCCAGTGTTGGTAGGCCTTGAAGTTTAAGTACCTGTGGAAGATAAATACAAATATAGATTTTTATTTGCTTAAATTAGCACAAACCACAGGAAATCCAAAAAGGCAGCCAACATCTAAGAAAGTCCTACGCCGATTTCATTCAAGTGGATAGATTTAGTAGCCAGGACCTATGCCTAATACTATAATGTAGGTATATCATGAATTTTATTTTAATAACTTTTATTTAATTGTATTTACTTAGGTAGTTATTGTTTTTAAGTACTTATTATTGTATTGAAAAATATTGAGAAATACTTATACTTTTATTTTAATTAGTAAATTTAATAACAAGTAGGTATAAAATTTACCATATTCTTATTCCGATATACAGTTTCTTACGAGGAAAATGAAATATTTACAAAACTGGTTATGTACGGGTTTTGGATGTCTTCGTACGAAACTGGTTACACATAACTTTTTATTTTCTCTTTATACCGTACTATTCTCAGTCCTAGAATTTATTTGCTTTGTCATATTCAAGGCTAGAAAGAATAAATAGATTTCTTCTAGATCAATGTGTTCCATCCTCGGGTACACCGTCGCTTACCATCAGGGGAGTTGGTGGCAAAACGTAGATCTATTCTATTGAAAAAAAAAAGAAATATAACATTGTAAAAAGATGGGTAAGAAACACGAATTCTGATTATTTTCGCTAGGTTATGAACGTAAGTCTGTAGAAGGTACAGGATATACTCAGTAAAATATTTAAAAAAAAAACGGCCAAGTGAGAGTCGAACTCGCGCACGAAGTGTTCCGTACCATTATCTATAAAAGCAGCAAAAAAATAAACGTTTGTTGTATGGGAGCCCTTAAATATTAATTTTATTTTAATTTAATTATTTGTTTTATGATGAACATATAAATAAATATTCTGTGAATATTTCAAGTTTCTACCTTTTGCCTTTACCTTTTTGTGTTAGTGTTAGCTTGTATTTTGTTAAGTTAATAAAAACATCGAGTCAAGTTGTCAACACTAATTAGGTATAATTGTAAAGGCTCTTACATCACATGTCCAGCAGAGGGCAGAAGCATCATTTCGTTATCGGGTCAAAAAGACCGCACGTTTGATCTCTCGGCTTTATATTTCTGCAGACCGCACAGTGGGTGGTTTTATTAATACTTCGGGAAAACTATCCTCAAACTTCTTCGTTAGAAGGATGAAGTGAATCAAATTCCTATTCTTGTAAAATGTGTTCATGTGACACCACTAATAGGCTACAAGACTTATTTTTTTCTTTAAAAAACTAGCCATTGAACAGAACATCAAAAACAAAATTAAGCATTTTAATAGCAGAAGAAGAAAGATATAATTTAAGTATTTTAATGTCTTACTATACAGAGAGCCCACTATAAGTACTTACGAATTACGTTATCTGTTTTTGTACGCCATAATAGCTACATACTGACACTCACTTTGAGAGAAAAGTACCGAGCATCCCTTCCTAATTGGAACAAAAACTTTAAATTCTTATATCTCTGAACGTTATAAGCCATTTTAAATAGTTTCTTCAGTATCATATCAGCAAGGTCGCTCGTTTTTATGTGTTACCTGAAAACTCCGTAATTCATATACTGACTTAGAAAATTAGTTTCAGAATAAAAAGGTTTTACTATGGAAACAACCCGAATTAAATCGCGAAAGAAATTTGCTGTTCCAATACATTTCGTTTAAGTTAACACTTACCGAAAAAAAACAGCAGTTCCATACATTTTGTTGAGTGTCAATGACCGTTTTCTATGGAAAGGCTGATATTTTTTTTGCGATTTCAGGTTTGTTCCCATAGTAAAAGTTGTTCATAATGATGACTACAATGACCCTCCTTTCGGCTTAGTTCAGGGTATATGAGTAACTCTTTATACAAGTTTTGGACAAACACAGCGGCACTGTGCAGCAAGGTCCGTCGAAGTTGAATAGGCAGTGGCGAAAGCAGATCTCGAGTCATATGAAACCTGTAAAATGCAATCCCGCTGCGCCGCAGCCGCGTGCAATAAGAATATAATAAATTTTTCTAGAACACGTAGCTTCAGCACCACTGTGCAGCACGGTCCGTCGAAGTTAAATAGGCAGTGGCGAAAGCAGTTTTCGAGTCATATGAAACCTGTAAAATGCAATCCCGCCGCGCTGCATCCGCGTGCAATAAGAAAATAATAAATTGTCTAGAACATGTAGCTTCAGCACCACTGTGCAGCACGGTCCGTCGAAGTTAAATAGGCGGCCGCAAGGGTGGATCTCGACTTCTTGACTTGTCATGCGAAACGTATCAAAATTCAATCTTTCACCACTATATAGATACATACGCTACCGCTGCATACTCGTTGGAATTCCATCGGCCGTGGACTGCTTTTGAATATTATATTGTTGTTGAATAAGTTGTAGCGATAGTGGTCAAGCGGTAGCATGTGCGCTTTACAGTCTGACATTACCCGTTTCGATCCTCGGCTCTGCACCAATGATTATTAGTATTTCAATATTTCCCGAATTTGATTTATTTAACACACCTCCACACAAATTCAAAACTACAGTCTCCAAGAACTGGTTTGGTGCGAATATTGAACTGTCACATTTATAATTATTTTATCCTCATTTATTATGTCGTTATTAAACTATTTTTTTACATTAACATAGACCTAGTACCAAAGTTTTGTATTTCTTTAACGTAAGCAAGTGTTAATTAGATTTTTATACGCGGAAACGTGTTAATAGTACTAAGATATCCAAATTATTTGTAAATTAATTATGTATCGCTGTACGTTTTCCGAATAAAATAAAATAAATAAATAAAATAAATTATGTTCAGTTTCGATGCCATTTCTCAAAAACGGTGAAAGAAAACATCGTGAAAAAACTGGTATGTCCAAGAACCTCAAAAAGTTCATAGACATAATGTGACATTCACCAACATACACTTTGCAAGCATGGTGGATCAGGTACCATCTCCGCTCTCTCTTTCTCTCTGAGAGACGGCCTGTATCCAAGCATAGTGGGAACGTGATAGGCTGAGAAAATGATAATGATGATGAAGTTGAATACATAACTTAATAGGCAAATACTTATTCATTCTGTACCTGGATTCTTGGATAGACTGAATGAATAAATTCAGTTCTGTCGATAACTTGCGTGGAAGAAATCGGAAATTTAATTTCGAACGCCGAGCAAGATTTCGAAAGTCAAAAGTTAAGTGTAGGCATAAATGAATTAATGAATATATTTATTAAACACTGTTTTAAACTATCACGGTTGTTCACTAAAGTTATATGATTATTTACGGGATATTTACCGTGGTAAGGTTGTGGAAGGAGCTCCCGATATTTCGATCCTATCCTATCCTTTCGATTTTATTTTAATATATTTATTGTCTAAAACTGTACAATTACATGATTGTATATACGGTGTGTATCTCTGGATGAGCGACATTATTAGAGGAAATCATTGTACTCTTCATTGTAAACAATTTTAAATTTTCACATGCACCAGAGCCACCCCTTAAATGTAAAATTATATTTTTTAGTTTTAAAATTGATATGTATACCAAAACTGTAATCGCACAAAGTTCTATGCACTAGAATTAAGAATAGTCTAAACTAATGCCTGATATACACTTTCTTAAGTATCAAGTTCGAGTGACAAGTGTTAAGTAATTAGTTAAATCAGCGTGTAAACAGACGCGCTGTTAAGTGATAAGGGCAAGTAACAAGTGCAGGTGCGAAGTCAAGGAATTAGAATCCGTGTCTATTTCTACTGTCAAGTAGTGTCCCCGTACACCTGCGTTCTCCCCTCCACCGCTGATTGTCCTTCATAATACACTGGTTACTTTCAATCTGCAAAACGGACTAAACATTGTGTGAACGTTCTGAATACACTTAACATTAAAAACCTGTTAATTAATCACTTATTTCTCGCACTTGCACTTAACAAAGTGTAAATCAGGCATAAAGGTATATGGTATTTATATCACCTCTATATGGTTGATATTCCGAAGACCCGTACGAAGCGCTTTGATTCCACTTTTATTGTGCGAAATGCTATGTCTGTGGAATGCGCTGCCGGAATGGGTTTTCCCCGATAGTTATAATCTGGGTGTCTTCAAATCTCGAGTGAATCGGTTTCTCCTGGGCAAGCGTGCTCCATCGTAGACCGCATCATCGCTTAACATCAGGCGAGTTAGCGGTCAAACGCAAGCCTATTACATAATAATAAATTAAAATAAAAGGGATTCGCGCGGACGAACAACCCAAATTATAAGGGTTTCTCGTACAACGAAACTAAAAATCTGATCGTTGGAGGTTCATGGAGGTCGTTGTATTATTGTTCCGTTTATATTTCTCAGCACGGAACTCTAAAACTTTACCTTAAAACGGTCAGTCTAGGTAATTGAATCAAAAGTCCGTATAATAAACCCTAAGGTCAATGTAGCTGAGTCACTATCTCCAGACAATAGGCGAATAGTGGTTCGAAACTCAGGTTTGGTTCCATTGTAATGAATTAATTAATAAAATCGGGGCGGGGGTGGCCATTGTCCAGCCAGGATGGATCTGATCTCATTAACCAGTCATTGTGATGCGTAACAATAGCCTAGCTGGTCAGCGGTAACTTGACCACGTCATCGTTATCAAACTTAATTGAAAACCGGTGCAGTGTTTACGAATGCGAGTCAAGTCATCCCTCTTCTTCAATCAAAAATTAATTACAAAAATTTCAAATTGCACCACAGTAACTGCAAAAATTTCAATAATTATCAATATAAAAACCAACTTCACAAAAATGTCAGAACTGGACCAAATTGAAACAGGACCACACGGGAAGCAGCAGCTTTAAAAAAAAGAATCATTAAAATCGGTTCACCCTGTCGAAAGTGCTGAGGTAACAAATTAAAAAAAAAAAAACATTTAAAAAAAGTCTAATTGAGAACCTCCTCCTCTTTGGAAATCGGTTAAAAATGTCAATTTGCGCTATAGTACCTTATAATTATGTTCTCCGATATATGTAGTTACAATCTACCGGAATCTTCAAATTACGAGTGAATCGGTTTCTTCCAAGCAAACATGCTCCACCGTAGACCGCATCATCGCTGAACATCAGGCGAGTTGACGGTCAAGCGTATAAAAAACTTTATGTTCAGCAGTATGACGTCTTCTAGCTGATGATGATGATGTTATGGGCATAATAAATTAGTCAATCACTAGCCAGTTAATTTTGTTAGTGTTAAAACCTAACCAATCTGGTTTTAAGAAGTAATAGCTATTGTATTTAACCACGTTATATCCAACTTATTGTCGAAATGTCTTTTACGAAGTCGTACCTAATCCGACCGACGCCGACGTCGGCATTAATTCCAACAACCTCTTACATATCATACTTTTTTATTATGTGGAGCCACTCCACCTTAATCAACGGAATAAGATATTTATTTCTTAGCAGTGTCATCGTGAATTTTCCGCAGTGCTGAAAAACGTGTATTCTAGCGCGGCGTAGGCAGTGCTACGTAGTGCTACGAAATTGCCCAATTACATGTAAATATTATGTGTATAATAAGTACCGTGCTTATAGCTCTTTTATCGTTTTGTGGTTAAAGTAAGTGTTTAAACTATTAAAGCCGCGTTTAAGGGTTCACCGGGACCACACTGCGGGAGCGGGTGATACAATACGTACACCTACATTTGTATAGAAACGGTCTTAAAAACCCGCTTCCCGCCATTGTCTAACTCATTACAAATTTTCAACATTTTCGAAGATGAAAAATCACTGAGTTCTTTTGATTATACTAAAACAACAATATTACACAGAAAGAACATTCAAAGAAGAGTACATTAATAGAAGCACAAAAGACGGTCTTATCGCTAACTACAAATTTTTAGTTATTTTTTTCTCCTTTACCAAAATAGAATATATCATGATGTTGAAAATGTGCTAAAGAGCGGGTTGGAAGCGCGGCATTAACGACGGCGATGCTTTTCGAACTACATTACAAGTGAAACTGCCGGCGCACCCACTACGGCTCTCGCTCCGCTACCTTCTGAGGTATTAAACGCTACCCTTGAGATATGTGGATTTGAAACCGCAAGTGAATTTAACAAATAGTTAATTCTTTTCAAACTTATCTATAGCTTTGAATGTTAGCGTCACAAAAGTATTCCACAGTTGGACAATAGATGGCGTTGATCAAGATAGCGATGCGTGAACCTCGTCACAATGGCGACGTAATGGAGCGATTGTGCTGCTTACAATGCCAACACCTCTGACAAAGGACACATTTACTGACAATCACGAATAAACATAATGTAAACCAAGTTTTTTCCTACTGATAATACGCTTAAGCGTCTTCTCTCACATTTATAGTAAAAATCTAATAAGAACCAGTTAGACCCCGTGTCACGGAATAAGTCTCGCAGATGCAGCGCTAAGTCATTCAATGGAACCTCTACTGCTATAGACTCCACAAAAACTGAATTTAAAATCATTTTTTTACCAAAAAAATTGATATATGTAGCATTAAATCAGATAATTATATATATTATTTTTTTATTGTAAAATAGGCTTATGCTTGGCCGCCAACTCGCCTAATGCCTTATATTGCCATCTAATAGGTAGTTCCATTCTATTTACTGATATAAAATTTCTCTCGGGAGGGTCTACTTAAGTTCATAACCCATAGATTCCACATTCATAAGTTGACTTAGTTGTGTGTCCATACATGGTTAAAGTGTCATTATCATTACAGCCATAGGACGTCCACTGCTGAACATAGGCCTCCCCCATCGATTTCCAAAGGGATTGGAAGCGGTCTGCATCCAGCGTTTTCCTGCGGTCTCTTTTAGGTCGTCTGTCCATCTTGTGGGTGGAAGTCCTACGCTGCGCTTACCGGTCCGCGGTCTCCACTCGAGAACCTTTCAGCCCCATCGGCCATCTGTTCTGCGTGCTATGTGCCCTGCCCACTGCCACAAAGTGTATTCAAGTGTATTTTAACCAAATTAAAATAAGATCCATTTTTACAGAGCAACTTTAAACAGGGTGTTTGAGCGTTTCCATGGACACTCACGTACTAACTCCACTTTTATCTGCGTGCATTGTGTTTACAGTCATCTTCTTATATTAAAGTATAAAAAGGTATGTTGTGTATGTATATATGTATGTTCCCTATGGACTCCAAAACGGCTGGAATGATTTTAACTTTCACTGGCAGATAGCTGATGTTATAATGAGCTGATGCTGGTCTATTCTACAAGCTAAGTGAACGCGCAAGTGAGGTGATAAGCAAAGTGAACGTGTATTTTTCTTGTGGATACTATAAAGAATAGTCAAAATGTCGATTTGATTGCCCTTGACTGTAGTCCCTTACCCTTATAATTCAATGTTTTGACATTTATCTACAGAAATAGAAAGGAAAAAATCACATTCACTTAGCTTATCACTTCACTTGGGTGTTCATTTAGCTTGCAGAATAGACATGCAGCATTCATAACCCATAGATTCCACATTCATAAGTTGACTTAGTTGTGTGTCCATACATGGTTAAAGTGTCATTATCATTACAGCCATAGGACGTCCACTGCTGAACATAGGCCTCCCCCATCGATTTCCAAAGGGATTGGAAGCGGTCTGCATCCAGCGTTTTCCTGCGGTCTCTTTTAGGTCGTCTGTCCATCTTGTGGGTGGAAGTCCTACGCTGCGCTTACCGGTCCGCGGTCTCCACTCGAGAACCTTTCAGCCCCATCGGCCATCTGTTCTGCGTGCTATGTGCCCTGCCCACTGCCACAAAGTGTATTCAAGTGTATTTTAACCAAATTAAAATAAGATCCATTTTTACAGAGCAACTTTAAACAGGGTGTTTGAGCGTTTCCATGGACACTCACGTACTAACTCCACTTTTATCTGCGTGCATTGTGTTTACAGTCATCTTCTTATATTAAAGTATAAAAAGGTATGTTGTGTATGTATATATGTATGTTCCCTATGGACTCCAAAACGGCTGGAATGATTTTAACTTTCACTGGCAGATAGCTGATGTTATAATGAGCTGATGCTGGTCTATTCTACAAGCTAAGTGAACGCGCAAGTGAGGTGATAAGCAAAGTGAACGTGTATTTTTCTTGTGGATACTATAAAGAATAGTCAAAATGTCGATTTGATTGCCCTTGACTGTAGTCCCTTACCCTTATAATTCAATGTTTTGACATTTATCTACAGAAATAGAAAGGAAAAAATCACATTCACTTAGCTTATCACTTCACTTGGGTGTTCATTTAGCTTGCAGAATAGACATGCAGCATCGTCGTCGTTGTCAGATCAAAGCTTAGAATCTAAAGAGTAGAAGAGCTTTGATCTACAAACTTTAGAATTTAGAACAAGCCAATAAATTGTACTCCCTATACCAATTCGAATTGAGAATATTAAAATCTATTGTATCATAAACCGTAAAAAACACCCTCTGCATCTCATCCATAAATGAGTCATCCATTTGTTAGGAGTTGAATAATAAGCGATTGATAAAATCGTCCGGCTGCCTGTGACAATTCGCACTCGAATCCGAAGCAACAATGGTTCCGCACCACCAGCCACACGAGCTCTCCTCCCCCCTCCTGAATACAAAATATCCCTGAAACAAGAAGGGTGCGAAAGGGTGTTTTAGCAGGTCTGGTTACACTGGCAACGAGACATAAGCCACCCACTAACTATTCAGTATGATGTTATTCAGTCCGTGATGGATCACAATTTCAGACAACATTGTATGAAAACAAATGAAGTAGTCAAATAATGGCATCGCAATGATTTGTGCGAGTTTTGTATTGTTTAGAAAGCTTTAGGTATGCAAATTTAATAATAAAGTTAATTGCTGAAAAGAAAAAAAACCCGACTTTAAGGCTATTACCTACATGTACAAACTTAAACTAAAAAACTTTTGCTGAAGGGAACCACAAACCAAAACGTCATCTGTTTTTTTTTTTAGTTTTGTTGGTTAAAAAAGTAATGTTGAATGAAAGAAAAAAAATTATGTGCTAAAAGGGCAACTATGGCTTACCACTACCGCTTATTAGGGCTTACCACTTCCAATTACTTTTTCTGTTCATGGGCACTATTAGTTCTACGAGTGATTCAAAAATAGAGCCCCATAAATTGGTACATGACCCTGTCAAACAAGCAATTCCGTTGATAACCCGTATCTCAATAATTAATCTAGTAAATCTGTGTAATAAATATTATACAGTTTAACTGTCAATAAATTGGTACATGACTATGTCAAACAAGCAATACCATTGATAACCCGTATCTCAAAGCATCGATAACGCCGGTCACCTCACCCTTTATCATAGCCTGTATTTGTTTCCGGTACGCATCAATTAATCATCACTTCCGGTGAGTTTGATGGGTCATGGGACGCGCTGATTTAGTACCTTCGTGCTATTTTGAATTGATTACTATAAAAGGCTTTTTAATTTGTATTTTGTATTTTAACCGACTTCTAAAAAGGAGGAAATTCTTAATTCAACTGGTTTTTTTTTAAATGTTTGTTACCTCAGCAGTTTCGAATGGGTGAACTGATTTTTATGATTATTTTTTTATTTGAAAGCTAGGTACTTCCCGTGTGGTCCCATTTCAGTTTGGTCCAGTTCTGTAATTTTTATGAAGTCTGTTTTTATATTGTTGATAATTATTATAAATAATTTGTTCTTACAAAGCGTCATGAACATTATTTATGTAGAGAAGATTTTTCTAACTCCTTTACGATACCAACGAAGCTTGAGCGCGAAGACCTAGAACAGTCCCTGGTGTTTTTGAGGTATAAAGGATTTTCTAACATTCTTTTTCTCGAAGTTACATCAATATTTTGTACACTGCTGCGCTGTATGGGAATCTTGTACTTTGACTCATGCCCAGCGATTTTTGAGTCACGAAATACGTCTTCTTCCAGATAGTCGATTTCCTTAATTTCGTTTAATAATGGCAAAGAGTGAGTTTAGGCACGTTTGTGATAGAGTTCCGTGGCTAAAGCCATATAATTGTGGTCACATGCATAATTCAGAACATATAATTATGTATGTACATATATGTAATAGGTGGTTTCAAAAAAATCGAACAAACTAAGCTCTGTAGATATTCAAATTTCAGAGATGCTATCATCAAATTCAAAGCAGTTATATAGTTTGCTGATACATTATAATTCAGACATAGTTATCAAGACACCTTTTGAAAGTAATATTAATGGAATGAATATTAGCAATTGAAATCTATGTCAAAGCTGTAATTTTGCAATGCTTCATGCACTTAATAACTCTAGAAGTTAGAAGGTTCTAAAGGATTATTAGGTTGGACGGGTAGACTGACAGATTTATAAAACTAACGAACTTATAAGGGTTCCTTGCAGTACTATGGACCCCTAAAAATGTCTTTAATACCCCTACTAATAAACGTAGAGTAGCCTTAGAATAGTTACGGCTATTTTCAATTTTCTCACTAGACTAGAGAGTCAAAACTTGAAAATATATATACTTACCAAGTTTCCAAATCTAAATTTTAGTTTTAAGTTTGGTTTTAAATGGTAGGTAAATATATCATCTATTACTAAAATTAAATCAATACAATTTTTAGTTTAATATTTTTGGAAAATTTACGCAAACTGAAAATAAATAAATATTATAATTTTTATTATTCTTTTATTCTGTAAACGACATATTTTTTTATTGATACTAGATTAGGGTAACAAAATACACTTGTGTTTATTTACAATCGTTTTTTAAACCTCTGATTAAAGAGCTGATAATCTTTAAACGGCTGAACAAATTTTCTTGAATCATAGAAAAGAACACTCTCGAACAAGTCGCCTTTCAAACAAAATAAACTCAAACAAAATCGGTTCAGCCGTTTGGGAGTTATGATACTACAGACAGGCACACAAATACACACGTTAAACTTATAACAGCTCTTTTTGCATCGGTGGTTAAAAAGAGTTAGACGCACGAATTCTAAATGAGCTCGGACTTTCGAGACAAAGTGTTTTTTTTTTTGTTAGATGATATTTATCTAACACTGGTATTTGTCTACTAAATAGTTGTAATCTAATTAGTACTGAGTGACTTCTCTCCATTGTGGTGCGGACAATGACAGCTAATTCCTGATCCATGTAACTTCCTGCATTGTCCCATGTTGACAGATTTTCCTATTATCAGCGGGAACAATATGCGAACGCGGTACGGGAATTAATAAAACATAGTACGTAAGTACTACGCTTAGTAGCTTAAAGCTCGTCAACTTTGTGTGCGCTTATTTTATTGTACTAACTTACCTATTTATTATATAAACTAGTGATGTTGCCCACGACATAGTACGCGTAGATTTTCATATAAACTTACAACCCTTTTTTCCTCCCTTTATCCGGCCCTTGTGCAAAATATTATAACCTATACTTCCATCTGGACATAGCTAAGCATATTAGTGAAAACTGCATTTAAATCCTTCCAGTGGCTTAGTATAGGAGATGTGCGTGGAAAAACAAGCAAACAGACAAAAATTCTAAAAACTGTCTTAACGTGTTTAGCTGCTTATTTTAAGACTCCCTGTGTGATAATTTTTTGATATCTCACAATTACAGATTTTTTTACCTATACGTTTTTATTATATGTATCTATATAATAGATGTATAGAAGAATATATAGAATATAACACCGGTAATTATTTCTTAGGTTTTAAACAAGAGGATGTTTGGTAAGTACCACTTACATGAGATCTAGTCCTCCAAATTAATAAAATCTCAGGTCCGGTGCAGAATGGGTCTCTTCACTGAATAACGTAAGCGATTACTGCGTACAAAACGTACGTACATACGTATTACACGGAACGTATCGAAAGAAAATCTTTGGCGGTACTTGTAAATAATTTCATAACATTTCTATAGATATATGTTATCTAGTGATCTCAGTCTACCTGTGACCAGTGACCACACTGCAAAGTCTTTAACATCAGGAATTAAAATAATGCAAATCACACGCGATAGAATCCGTTAAAAAAAATTCGGTAATTTATTTTCTAGATCCCTCATACATTTTGTTCATTTGAGTAAACCAGTAACATGAAATAAATAGTAAATGCCTACCTAAGATACCATCCACCACTGTTCATACCACAGAAAAGAACGAAAAAAAAACTCACTATAGTGGTTTGTACCACAGGAAAAAATTCTCACGTCAGTGGTGTATACCTACTTCTAAAGTTGTCAAAGTGAAAATCATTGTCAAAAACAATAAAGTCTTAAAATAATAAAGATTTGCAATTTATTATTAACATATAAGGTCGGGGGAAAAGTTTCTTCGTATTTTATAAACAAATTCAAGACATATTTTTTTCAAATTTAATAACATTTAATTATAATATATATGTGCCATTTTGTTCGATAACTTGTTGCCATCTTGTAGGTAGTGACATGATCCCGTTGCTGTAGAAATTTTGGGACTTCTGATCAAAAAAATGCAACAAGTAGTTTTGACAGTCCTCTCTTGATGTTAATCTAACACTACCCATAGAATTCTGAAGAGATCGAAACAGGTGGAAATCTGAGGGTGCAAGGTCAGGGCTATATGGTGGATGCATTAACACTTCCCAACCAAGCTCTCAAAATTTTTGCTGAGTGGCCAAACATGTGTGCGGTCTGGCGTTATCATGATAAAAGACCACACTCTTTCTGTTGATCAATTCCGGCCGTTTTTTCTCAATTTTTTGTTTGAGTCTCATCTGCTGTTGGCAGTAGAGATCCGAATCGATGGTTTTGCCCGGCTGTAAAAGCTCATAATGAACGATGCCCTGCCAATCTCACCATACACACAGCATCACCTTATTACGTGTTAATCCGGGTTTCGCTACAGTCTGTGGTGCTTCACGGCCCTTTGACCATGATCGTTTGCGCACATTCTTGTCGTAGGTGATCCGTTTTTCATCACCAGTGATCATTCTTTTCAAAAACGATTCGGTTTCGTTACGTTTCAATAGAGAATCGCAAATGAGTACACGATTCATTTGGTTTCTTTCAGTGAGCTCGTGTGGCACCCAAATATCGAGTTTTTTTGTATACCCAGTTTTTTTCAAATGGGTCAAAACTGTTTTATGGTCAATCCCCAGTTCTTCAGCTACGTCGTAACTACTACTATGCCGATCTTGGTCCACTCTTTCAGAAATGGCATCGACTTTATCCTTAACAGGGCGACCAGAGCGAGCTGCATCTTTGACATTAAAATTCCTGGACTGAAAACGCTTAAACCAACATTGTGCTACTCTTAATTACACTGAATTAGGTCCATAAACGTCACAAATTTTATTCGCGGCTTGTGTCGCATTTTTCCCTTTTTTGTAATAAAATTTCACAATATATCGAATTTCTTCGTTAGATTCACTCATTAGATCGAACAAAAAAACAATTGAAAAATGGCGGGAAATTGCTTTTTACTTTTTGTATTCCTTTTTTAAAATGTCATATTTTTAATGGTATCAGAACCAGCCAGATACAAACAGTACAACCGATGAGATTTTACTACAACTCTATACATACAAAATACGAAAAGACTTTTTCCCCGACCTATTATTTTTAAACACGTTTTCACCTTGACAACTAATAAGATTAATTAATATCTTTTATGTTTAAATTATACATGAAATTTATATTTTAAATATATTTTCTTTTATATACAGTGTAAACCATATATAGTGACACTCGATTTAACAACAAACTACTTGACTTTGGTTGGTTTACTTAGATTGGTGTCCAAACAATGATATACTCTATGTAGTATCACATCCTCTCTAAATAACGACAACAATACGTCATAAGTGAGCAATAAACAGTACTTTCTAACACCTCTTTGAAATACTGGAGCAGCAAAAAACGTCGAGACAAAGATAACAGACTATTCTCAATAAGCGTTGTCATTTGTATCAATATTAATATTTGTTGTTTGAAAATTTTATACTTTACTAATAAATACATCTTCTTAATATATAATTCTTGTGTACGCGTGTTTGTTACCTAACTCCTCCTAAACGGCTAGACCGATTTGGATGGAATTTTGTATGTATATTTCAATGCGTTCCTGGATGTTTTGAAAACACAATTGGACACGGTCAGGCAGGACGATGTCTGCCAGCTCGCTCCGCTAGTATTATAATAAAAAAACATATTGATTTTTCTTCTCTCCATTTAAGGACCAATAATGTCATAAAATGCGCAGTGCTTTAAGTGTCGCTATATAGAGTTTACAATCTATTTGAGCCATTTGGGGTCAAGACGTTGGGCCCTTGAGGACTGGGAGCTCACCTCGTTTTCAAAAATCTTTCAGTTGCGTGACCAAAATGCTGGTGTGTTTCTGGCTCAACGCATAAGCATTTTCACTCATCGTGGTAATGCCGCCAGCGTGCTGGGTACGCTGCCAACTGGTAGTGGGCTTGATGAGCATTTGGATTGTCTTTATATAGACTTTCAACGGTATGGGCAGTCCAACTATTCATGTACTGTTATTGTTAGCTGGTATTTTGTTTAGTTACTCGTATTAAAGGCACTTGCTGTATATGTTTTACCTAATAAGTTATCAAGAACATATTTTTTTTCGGTTCTGCTCTAGCGACAAAAAATCTGACTATGGCGTTGACGACAATTTGGATTGACCTAAAAGGTTGCAAGAGCAAATAATTTCTAATTGTAAGGAAAATGGGAACCAATACGTGTGTCGTCCCCACAAAAATGCGAGTGACGCGCATCGAGTGTTTGCCCTGCACTTCATATTGAAAGCTTCCTGCCCCTCGTGATATGCAATTCCTCGACTACCGTCGTTGACAACATTGACGTAAGAATGTTTCCACCCCTCTGATATTTTACCTAAGAACTTTGATGGTCAAAATACCTCTGACACAAACACTTTATACTAGTTGATACAGGCATTTTATCAGTCAGTCCCTTTGCTGACGATCACGAAACTGCGCTAACGAATAACCATGCCAAATTGTTCGAACTCTGTACTGCTGATTGCTCGCAAAATCTATTTAGCCTCTACCTAGGCAGCTAGTGCTCTAATTATTACATCCACATTGTGCTACGATATCATATTTGTCGACAATAGCGTCCTTTATGTAGCAAACAATCGGGTTGTTGATGAATTTCGGTCTATGTCTGCGCGGTGTCTTTGTGCTCGCAGCGGCCTCCCTCAGCGGACTACAATGGGACAAAAGTTGTTCAATGGCGCAAGCACCTAATACCGAGGCCCTCCCTCCATTGTTTCGGATAATGTTCGACTTTTATGGATATTTTCAATGGATCGGCCATAATCTGGCGAATGGAGTTGGAAACTTCGGCCTGTTGTTCCGCAGATTTGGGAGGCTTTAGCACACTAGCGTGCCATCCTAATCATGTGCAAGCGATCAAAAGTTTACCACTTTAAATAAAGACACTCGAGACTAATTTACAATAAATCGATTTCGATCGATTCGAGTAATCGTCAATCGATTGCACTAAGCGGTTTGCAGCACAAGTCGTACGTTCCGTTTCAGAGTGAGCAACAGTCGGCAAACCACCCAGTCGAGTCGAGCTCGAGCTAGATTATAGAGTTGCGGCGCACAATAGCTCAGATAGCTCATAATGCAGTTTGCCGTTGAAAGCAGCCGCCACACTTCCCCGATCGGATTTGCCACGATAATCGTGACAAAAGAACTTTGCGGACGCGCCACTAACTATATTCTATTGGGAGCGCGACGCGTGCAGTGCTCTATTCATATTGACAGCAACTCGGATATATTCTGTGCCGGGATAAACTAGATAGATATACGTGTGAAGGAGTTTATCTATTTTGTTCGGTTGTGAAAGGCATTGAAATTGATTTAAGTATAATGTGTATGGAGACCAAGAGATTTAACAACGATTATAGGTACTTGTTTGATGCGCGTTGGCGCCCAACGTGGTACAACTGTAAAGGTAAAGTGTTTGTGGTAAAGACAATGGTCTGCATTGTACACAATATTTTGTACTGATACATCTAAACTCATTGTGTGCTGCAGCTAAATATAAAAGAAGCTGGGGTTTTAGGAACACCAAGATTACAAAAAAGTAGAATGAAAATTCTCGCATGAAAGTGAAAATTATCAGCATTGTCCTCAAGTTACCCTCAGACATAAAGGGCCCGCACATCGGCGTAGTTAAAGTGACCGCGACTGAATGCGATCGCTGAAGCGGCACGATTGCAGCCCCATTGTTGCTGAACACGTGTCAAGGAATGCGGTTTTATAGATTTTGAACAAAATATGAACCCGAAAAGAGAAATAATGAAAAAAGAAACAAGTATATTGGTTCACAGGTGTTGGCGTAATCGATGTACATACATTCGGCCCGTATTTTTTTAATTGTTTTAAGTTAAAAAAATACGGACCGTATCGAGAATCTTCCACCTTTTTTGAAGTTGTTAATAATTAAAATATCGCATGAAAGACCTCATGATTTTTTTAAGTTGAAAGTGACAACTTTACTGCTTGCTTAATTTTCACACAACCCTGATACGCCAAAACTACAAAAGTATGAGATAATGAGTTGAGAAATATATCTCCCTTATATATTTTTATACATATAGTATTAATACTATGATAATAATATGAAGTAATATCATGTATGTAAATTTACATACATGATATTACTACAACATCAATGGCGAATACATCACTCACCTTCGTTTTGCTGACGATATAGTCATCATGGCAGAGTCGCTGGAGGACCTTAATACAATGCTCAGCGACCTCAGTAGCCTTTCCCAACAGGTGGATCTTAAAATGAACATGGACAAAACAAAAGTCATGTCCAATGTCCATGTTGTACCCGTACCGGTAATCGTTGGGAACGATACTCTCGAAGTTGTTGACCATTACACCTATCTTGGACAGATTGTTCAGTTAGGTAAGTCCAACTTAGGCAAAGAGGTCGCCCGAAGAATCCAACTGGGATGGGCAGCGTTCGGGAAATTGCGTGACATCTTCTCGTCCAAGATACCACACTGCCTGAAGACAAAGGTATTTGACCAGTGTGTGTTGCCAGTGATGACATATGGTACTGAGACGTGATCCTTAACTGTAGGCCTTTTGGAAAAACTCAGAGTCACACAACGGGCAATGGAGAGAGCTATGCTCGGAGTTTCTTTGCGTGATAAAATCCGAAACGTAGATATTCGCCAAAGAACCAGATTCACCGACATAGCTATTAAAATCTGCGAGTTGAAGTGGCAATGGGCAGGCCACATTGCTCGAAGAACTGTTAACCGATGGGGAAGAAAGGTTCTTGAGTGGAGACCGCGAACCGGAAGACGCAGCGTAGGTAGGCCTCCAACTAGATGGACCGAAGACATTGTGAGAGTCGCGGGCATCCAGTGGATGCAGATGGCAGGATGTCGTTCAGTGTGGAGGTTAAAGGGGGAGGCCTATGTTCAGCAGTGGACGTCTTCTGGCTGATGATGATGATGATATTTACATATAAAATAATTTATAATATGAAGAAAAAAAATGTTGGTTGTCCAGCATTTTGTCTTTTAGACTTTAATTAACAATTTTTGGTGGACGACTGGTAGAAATTGTTTCGCATTAAGTCCTCCATTTGTGAATTTCTACATTATTTGCAATAAAGTATTAAATATAAATATAAGAATAAAAAATGCATACAATAACAGTACAGTAACAATCGACTTCATTTATTTAACTATTACATAACCAGTTCACATCAGTTTTGCCAGTGCCAAGCAGGTGCCAAGTATTAAAATATTTTAAATTTTTACTTAACAAGCAACTTATCGTCAAACAAGCATATCGTCCGCAAGCGTCAAATTCGAATTCGAAATATTTTAATACTTGGCATTGGCAAATGCACAAGAAGTGCGACGCCGTCTGCCTGTCTGTCTGTCCGTCTGGTCATCCGTCCTAATTTTTTAGAAGATGGTTCTAAAATATTATTATACTTATATAATTATCAAAAATTTTAATTATTTATTATAATTAGATATTGATTCGAGATTATAATTAGTGCATGAAACAATGCACATTTAAAGTTGTAGTATATATAGATCTCAATTTTAAATGTAAGTATAAAAAGGTATAATATTGCATTTATATTATTTGATTATGACTTTTTGGGTAATAGCGATAAAACTGTAATAAATTCAAGACTTTCTAGCTCAAAGCTCTAGAAATCTCTATCGGTCTATCTCTGAAATTTGGATAAGTCCACAGAGCTTTTTTCGTTCGATTCGTTTTATAAAAACAAATTTCTGAACTATGAACATGCCTACAATTATATTCCTCCAGTTACGGAACCCTATCATATTCGTGTCTCGGCACGCTCTTGGCCAGTTATATTCCCTTTTCGTATTACATATTTGAACACACTTAGCAACCAGCTCGCTACTTTTGTTTACGTTGTTTGTTTGGGTGTTCCCTTACTGAGAGTGCTCTTACTGAATTTATGAAACAATATTTAATATTATTATGAAAGTAGTCAAGATTTCACATAAATCAATTCTTTCAGAAGATTCAAGATTCTTTGAAATGCCTTGTTTACTTATACAGGTTTCTGAACGACATTGCGATTTGAACAGTACTTTGAAAAAGAACTGAATTTACCTGGCATGTAGTAGATCTGTGCCTGGCATTTTTATGTAGTCGTTTTTTTAAATTGTTTTTTTTTTCATTAAGTCAAACTTTACTGACAAGATTTTTATGTCATATTTTTTTTCTTCTTTTCTCTTGAGAGAATTTTGGCGTCCCACATCTTGTGCATTTGTCAATGCCAAGCAGGTGCCAAGTATTAAAATATTTTAAATTTTTACTTAACAAGCAACTTATCGTCCGCAAGCGTCAAATTCGAAGTTGAAATATTTTAATACTTGGCATTGGCAAATGCACAAGAAGTGCGACGCCAAAATCCTCACTGAGTAAAGATAAAAAAGTCGTGTAAAATTTAATAAAAGAATACAATAGAAGATGCACTTCATTAATGCAAAAGTAAGCATCTTCCATCATGATCAGTTGGAAAAAGGCCAAAGTGGCTTTTTATCGAGTCTTCTAAACAATAGCGCGATGTGACACAATAGTTTTGAACGGCGACCGATGGTAGATTAGGCAGGTCGCCCTACATGAAGCCAGAGGCTTTACTTCAAAATTATCTGACGTTTCAGTTAGCGCTTGTAAAGTTTAACGTGACCTTCGAATAGAGAGTAAAATACTCGTAACTCGTAATCATTTTAACTGACTTCAAAAAAGAAGGAGGTTCTCAATTCGATTATGTTTTTTTGTATGTTTGGCGATGACTCCGCCAATTGATTTTGATAATTATTTTTATTGTTTGATAGATCATCTACTTCAGAGCTGTTCCCATAATATTTCTCGAAATTGATTCAGAGCTTTTTGAGAAAAATCAACAAAAACAAAAATTAAATACACGCAGATGACGTTTTGGTTAGTACTTTGATGAGGACTTTCAATCTCTGTTCAACCATAGACCTAAAATTATTTTTGCTGCGCAATGTACGATGTACGCCACAGATCTACTAATGTACGCAATAGATCTATGGTTTTAACTGTCATCACAGAAACATTAGCCAATTAGCCAAAAACAAAGAAGATTGTAGGTATGTATTTGTAAGGAGGCGTTATAATACTTAATTATACGTAAATGTTTATTATCGCAGTAATAAGCATTAAGATTTCAAAGCTTTCATAGACATAAGCCAGTGTGTTCCTAGTTGATAAAAAAACTTATGTACCTTTACTACGCATAATTAGCTAATATTTGATGTATAAAGTAAGATTAGTAATGTAATAGATTGTAACAAATTTACAAGTAAAAAGAATACTTAAATCAAATAATTAAGTAAATAAATACATGTTTAAGTGTCAAAAATTAAAATTAAGTATCTCCGCGACCAGGGGCCTTACCCCTAGCTCGAAAAGTTGACCCGCATAGGTGTTATTTGTCTAAACGATACCATCAACTACGATAAGCGGTAGTTATTTGATAGCCGCCAAGCTTTGTTATTTTCACGCACACACGCATAGTAAAACGGATTTTCAATCATTCAAGTTAGACGCTTTTAAACGATGCAGCTTAAAAGAGTTGGTTTATTTTAGGTACCTATCAGGTACCTACCAAAAGTTGGCTCGCAAAAGTGAAGCTAGGGGTAAGGCCCCAGCACTTTCCCGACCAAACGTGCCAATCAGGCTGGCGGCATTCCCGAGCTAGTCCAGCGAAATATTTTGGCCTGACCGGGATCACGCCCCCTCTCCTTCAAGCGCCGGCCCACATCGAAGACGATTTTTTTTGTTTGTTTCATATATATATAAGTTGTGATTTGTGAGTTTGCGATCAAAATACATAATATTGTATGTAACATATATTTACATTTATTAAGATAACCTTGAATTTGGTTCATAACCATGGACCTTTGTATTTGACAGCTTGATACCTGTACGCGTTCCTAACATAAACTGGCCAAGTGCGAGTTGGGCTCGCACACTGAGGGTTCCGTACCACCACTTAAAATACAAAAAAATAATATAAAACAAGATTATCTTAATTTGGCTGATTTCTCAAAGAAATAAATACGATTTCAATAAAGGCCATGAGCTACGTAAATTGTTAACTACAAAAGTATAAAAAAGTTGTACGAAAACCTTAATAGCTTTATTATTTCTTAGTTGATCCACCGTAACATTACATATCATTCTGTGAAAATTTCGACTGGGTATCTATTACAGGTACGGTTCGAAAGATACAGCCCTTAAAAAGTAGGACAGACAGACAGCGTAGGCTTAGTAATAGAGTCCCGTTTACACCCTTTGGGTACGGTACCCTAAAAAAAAGGTCTTGACACACGGAAATACAGATAGATACAGACAGACGATTCAGTTTTTTCCATTTGAGGTACGCATCCCTAAAAAGTAATAAAGTCACAATAGGGTGTATCACCCCAAATTGTAGTGAATAGCAATATTGAACGGCATTAGGTTAATACGCTATGAATAATAGGAGCTCTTTATTACTATTGTCGTCCTCAAAGGGGCAATTTCGTTTTTTACTGGGGCTTTTCAACCCTATTGTTCTATAACTCATTGATTTTTGACCAATGTCAGCACAGATCTACTACCAATGTCAGCTTACTGACACTTGCAAAGTGTCATGTGCCTCATAGTATTTTTTTTCTTTATCATCATCATCGTCTTGGTCAAATTTTAATGTCACTAAAGTTATATGATTATTTACGGGATATTTACCGTGGCAAGGTTGTGGAAGGAGCTCCCGATATTTCGGTGCACTTACATGCACCATGTTCACGGGAAAACACGAAATATCGGGAGCTCCTTCCACAACCTTAATTACCACGGTAAATGTCCCGTAAATAATCAATAACTTTAGTGAACAACCGTGATAGTTTAAAACAGTGTTTAAATTTTAATGTCATCGACATATTCTCTGCGTTAGATACAATACCATACATCATCATAATCAGCCTATACTAGTCCACTGCTGGACATAGGCCTCTCCCAAGGCACGCCACTAAACCCGATCTGCGGCTTTTATCTTCCAGCCACTGCCAGCTGTCTTACGTATATTGTCACTGCAACGAGTGTCAGGGCGTCCTACACTACGTTTGCCGATTCGTGGTCTCCATTCTAGAACACGTCTACCCCAACGGTTATCGGTTTTGCGACAGATATGACCGGCCCACTGCTACTTCAACTTGCTAATACGCTGTGCTATGTCGATGACTTTGGTTCTCTGGCGAATAACTTCGAAAGAGAAACCCCAAGAATAGCTCTCTCCTTAACTCGCTAATTCATGACAGGTAGAACGCACTGGTTACAATACCATACAATTTACTTTATTACACACCGAAAATACACACTTAAACTAACATCAATCTACACTAATATTATAAAGAGGAAAGATTTGTACCTATTTTTGTATGTTTGTAATGAATAGGCTCCGAAACTAATGAACCGATTTGAAAAATTCTTTCACTGTTGGGAAGCTACACTATCCCCGGGTGACATAGGCTATATTATATTTTGTAGCGAGGCCGAAGGCAGAGCTTACACTCGTGCGAAGCCGGGGCGGACGGCTAGTACAATATACAGCAGTAAAGACGCCTATTAAGGCGATTGCACACTACTGCTTGGCGGTTGAATAACTGGCAAAGGTGTGGTACTTCCCCAGGCGGACCCCTGCAAAAGAGTCCTACCACTACAAAACCACGGAACCCTAACCACGATATTTCTCTGTAAAGAAACTTGTACTAAGTATATGCAAGGATGATTTTAACTAGTCGTCCTTGGTATATGTATTCGGTGGTACAGATCAAAGTAACAGTAAGGAAATGGGTGCGATAAAAAGCTATTTGAGCGTTGGCTAACCCATATTCACACTCCTTTGCGTCTTGTCCTCATTCATGGCGCTTTGTAGCCAGATGTAAGGTTCCGACGAGGCTTATAGCTTTTTCTTGTGTTTTATTTGATGTACATACCTACATAATAAATTTATAAAAAAAAAATATATAAACATTGTTGTAGAAGAGTGTACTGGAAAAGTTTGAATTGTAACTATATGGAGTTATTTATAAAGTATTGTATTGTATTAATCATAAGTGAGTAATTCCCGCGTCATATATATAAAACTAGCCGTCCGCCCCGGCTTCGCACGAGTGTAAGCTCGGCCTTCGGCCTCGCTACAAAATATAGTATAGCCTATGTCACCCGGGGATAGTGTAGCTTCCCAACAGTGAAAGAATTTTTCAAATCGGTTCAGTAGTTTCGGAGCCTATTCATTACAAACATACAAACATACAAAAATAGGTACAAATCTTTCCTCTTTATAATATTAGTGCAGATGTAATAAAAACCACGTCAGTTTCCATAATAATCTCAGTTTTCTATTATTTTATTAATATTTTACGCATTTAAACACTAGGTGCTTGCCTGCATTTCCTAGTAACTTCTGAGTAAAATATAATATAGGGGTTTGTCAAAAGGGATGTAGATAGAGCCTCTAAAGGTCGACCTCGTATCGTTCTTAAATATTTGCTCTTAATGTGTATAAATCATATAAATATCCACCAAATCTTTGGGAAAGCAAGGTGATCCTCAACTAAGGTTAAAACAATATTTGGTCATGTTACTACTAGTTTTACTAGAAGTGTTTTTGGCCTACCTAAACGGTTGAATTTTTATAGCGTTCAGAATTGTGTCGACGTGTTAATAATAAGCATACTTACTTCACAAAGTGTTCTTTTTATATACCAAAAGTATTAAATATCTTTTTTTTTTGTAATAACTGTCTCCTAGACATCCTACAAAAACTATGATTTACGTGTTACATTTTACTGTTTTTTTTTGTTCTCATCACATAATGAAGCACATTGACCTCCATCAACAATACGATTCAATTACCATTATACCACGTTCAATACCGCTGATTATACTAAAATAATGAACCAGATGATAACAGACTGCACACAAAGAGATCTTTTCAATGTTGAGAGAAGATACCACTACCACCCGCGCCGCTCGCGACGATGTCTCTCAGTACACACTTTTGTAAACGACCATTGTTAGTCTATAAAGGGCTACGAAATAAGATATTTGAAGCAAAGGCGCCTTCGATGGCCTAGCGGCGATAAATACAGCTTACATGTACCTACTCGTACTACGAAAACACTTAGGTAAGTGTTTCAAGTCGACACCGACGACACGGTCAGACTCGGAGACCGCGAGTGGCATTTTATCTAAGCTCTACCATGGGTAAGGGTGTATAGAAAATAATTATCGAAAGCTAGATAGAATTAGCCGATTATCTATACACACATAAAATAAAATTAAAAGACATTCTGCATGGTACATTGTTAAGTTAGTAAGCAGTAAGCACCTATCTCCACTTCACTCCAATGGAACTACCGACGTTTTCGACCAACGCTAGTGTGATAGGACTCTTTGTGACGCTACTTTCAACACAATAGGGACAAAAGTTATTCAACGACAATGCGAGCGCCAAATACCGATCAACCCCCTCGTACCTAACCATTGTTTACTTTGATACGAGACTTTGTGAAGGTATTATGAAGGAAACGGCCTGTAAATGCTGAATCTTTTAGGACCTGACAGTATCTTGTAAGCTAGGTATAGAGATGTTTCAATTAAAGTTAGGTGGCATAACAGCCTAATAACACTACTCAACACTAAAAAATATATCTGATTTGGTTCATATTGTTTCATATCGAGGTTAGCAAATAATAAATATATGTAGGCATTTTTTTTTTCGTCTAGAAACTGGGAAATATGAACTTTAAGTTTTGACGTAAGTTTGATTTTTATATTGCGGGTATTTTGAAAATCGATAAAAAATTAGATGTTATATAAAAATCCTATTTACATATTATATTAAGGTCAATCAGGTGTAATTTATATTGTATTAAAGTCAATAACAAGGAATTATAATCACATAGTAGGAACTCAGATAAAATAAATAGGCCGTAGGCCCCATCATCGCTTAACATCAGGCGAGTTGGCGGCCAAGATCAATCCTATTCTGCAATAAAAAAATAAAAAAATGCATAAAAATTATATTTACATAAATTTGTATTAGGTCAATAACAAGGAATTATAATCACATAGTAGGAACTCAGATAAAATAAAAAGTTTGTTATTTGTTGAGTAGTGTAATAAATTAGACACACTTTTAAAGCACCAAAACATAGAAAGGATTCTACTTTAACTATGTGAAACTAGTATGATATTACATCATACATCACTAACCTTCATTTTGCCGATGATATAGTCATCATGGCAGAGTCGCTGGAGGACCTCAACACGATGCTTAGCGACTTCAGCAGGTTTCCCAACAGGTAAAAATGGACAAGACAAAGTCAGGTCCAATGTCCATGTTACACCTACCGTGCCGGTAGTCCTTGGGAACAATACAGCAATACTTACCACAGTGATCACATATGATATTAAGACATTGTCTTTAACTGCTGGCCTTAAGAAAAACTATTTTGGAGCCTTTTGGAGTCGCACAGCAGGCAATGGAGAGAGCTATGCTCAGAGTTTCTTTGCGCGATAGAATCCGGAACGTGGTTAAGAAGAACCAGAATCACCGACATAGCTGTTTAAATTTGCAGGTTGAAGTTATATATACTCTGATCTATGGTTATACTCAGATCTGTGGCAATACTGGCAATGTTCAGTCAGCAAGTACAACTTTTTTAAAGCCCCCTTAAAAAGATCGGATAATCCACTGATAAACTTTTCAGACGGCTGATTGAATCATAGCTAAAAACTCTTTTGATCTAGTGACATTTCAAACAAAAAAAAACGTCACAAACGATGCCACATAGGTAGTAGATCTGTGATGCCACAGCAGACACACATTTACACAAAAACACATTAAACTTATAACAGCTCTCTTTTCGCGTCGGGTGTAAAAAAATAGTTGAGTTAAGGAGTAACCGGCCTAATATCTTACGTGAGTAATTCCCGTGTAATATAAATAAAAAGCATTTCATTGTTTATTTAGAGAGGCAATTGTTTACTTTTTATGTTACAAAACGGCGAATCATGTAGAAATTTCAGCTTCATAACACGTGTTTGTAATTCCTATAAGCATCACGTGTTGGCCGCGCGACGTTTTCCTTCTTCTAAACACATTCCTGACTTACATCAAAGTTAATATAATTGTTAGGCAATGCTTTTAGAACGGTTGTGGCCGAGCGGCAGCATGTGCGTTTTACAATCTGACGGCACCCGGTTTGATCCTAGGCCCTAGATCAATGATTTAATAATACGTGCAGTTCGATGCCATCGCTCAGAAACTGTGAAGGTAAACATCGTGAGGAAACCGCGGTATGTCTAAAAACCTCAAAAAAAGTTCAAAGACATAAATGACGTTCCTATAAGAGGACTAGGCGGTGTCATGTACCGGGGCCCTCAAGCTCAGAGGGCCTTCGAAACCTGACCTGACACAAACTGAACTAGCGAAAAAAGTTCCCTTCGTACACATACGAGTACGTAGTAAGTTGGTTTGACATTAATAAAGAGCTGATGATAAAGTAGCTATATAACTTTAAAGTATGTATTTATATTTTTAATCGACTTTCATTAAGGAGGAAGTTTTCAATTGTTTTTGTTTTTTAATATTTATTACCTCAGAACTTTCGACTGGGTGAACCGATTTTAATGATTCTTTTTTTATTTGAAAGCTGGTACTTTCCGTGTGGTCTCGTTTCAATTTGGTCCAGTTCTGATATATTTTATGAAGTCGGTTTTTTATATCTACACTAATATTATAAAGAGGAAAGATTTGTACCTATTTTTGTATGTTTGTAATGAATAGGCTCCGAAACTACTGAACCGATTTGAAAAATTCTTTCACTGTTGGGAAGCTACACTATCCCCGGGTGACATAGGCTATATTATATTTTGTAGCGAGGCCGAAGGCCGAGCTTACACTCGTGCGAAGCCGGGGCGGACGGCTAGTTGATACGGTTCGCGCAAAACTTTATGAGCCCTCTGAAGTTAGGCCCGAGGCCTCCCCGACGCCCTGTAAAGTCCCTCGGATACCTATAATATGCGTACTGCGCAGCCACTGGGCCTAACTTCAGAGGGCTCATAAAGTTTTGCGCGAACCGTAATAATTATACTTCATAAAACCTGACCCAGTTTAGATATGGCCCAATATTTTTTTGCAGCAGAGCCTTTGGTTATCTATCTCTACCACTGACCAACATGCCTTGGACCAACAGCATGGTGAATTATGGCTCATCCAGTCACGTGTCCCGCGGCATGGGATGATGAAAGGCTGATACAGAAGCTTAAGTTTTTGACGTATCAGCGTACATTGTAAGCAAAAGAAAAGAGCCAGTATACGAGTAAGTAGTTGTAATAGTGGTGAATTTTAATCAAACGTTGTGGGTTGTTGAAGGAACATTTTAGGATGAATTATAAAAGCAAATTATTCTAGCTATAAATAAATTTGAATTAAAATGAATTAAACAACTGTTCAAAAATGTTAAGTAAAAATGTATTTTCTCACTTAAGTAAGTGAAATAATGTGATTCTATGAGCAAATAAAACCTTAAAATCTTAAGGGCTTTAACAATCGTTTTTCTAAAATTTTTGACCCGGCATCATTGTAAAGATTATAATATTCCTTTTTGTTTCCTTTCTAACCGACTTCCAAAAAGGAGGAGGTTATCAATTCGACTGTTTTTTTTATGTTCGTTACCTCGTCAGAACTTTCGACTGGATGGACCGATTTTGATGATTATTTTTTATTTGAAAGCTAGTGCTTCCCGTGTGGTCCCATTTCAATTTGGTCCAGTTCTGAAATTTTTATGAAGTCGGTTTTTTATATTGATAATTAAGTTAGTTAGTTTCATTATCATTAACTGAAAAAGTTGAAAACTGAGAAACTTAGGTCTTAAGTTGCCACGTTAAATGTTTATGCCACAACATGCATGCCAGGCATACCTACTTATGACTCGAAAAAACAATTCATATTGGTCAAGAGTCCAGAGAAATTTCACGTTGGTAACTTGAAAAGTATACATTCTTTTTATAATGAATAAATATAAATGTAAGAATGTTTTACTTCTTCGCATTTTTGCGAATGTTTTATATAAGGCACTGTTATTCCGTTCACTTAAAACCTTGGTTTATTATTTTATTTCTGGCCGCATAATTCCTACGTAAGCGATATAAAAATAACTATATTGTTTATAATAAAACTCTTCAATGAACTCATTAAAATCCTGCCTGTCTGCCGTTGACAAATACTACCAAAGTCTCGTTATGCCGCCGCTACACCATCGCGATGACATCAAGCTTAACAATATTTCGACAGTTACTATTCACGTCAACGCCATTGTTACAAAAAGCCTGAGCTACAAAAGCTGCAAAGAATGAATGGGAGTGGGCGAGAGGGGAACCCATTCTATAGGAGAAAGAGGGATGTGTTATGTAAGTGTGTTTTGTAAAGCGTGCTAGGAAAAGCGAACAGAAACCGCATTTCTTACGGAATGCCTACACGTCGCGACTCAACTGTTTTATTTCAAAGGAAGTTCGAATTTTGAGGTGGTTTTGTAGTGTACCTAAATTCTTAGAACTGACAAAGTTTTGAAAAAGATCCTTTTGTGAATGTAGAATTTAGGTGAAGTTGAAATCATTATACTTAAGTACTTCGAAAGAATTGAATAGTTAATTGTAACAAACCTAAATTTTACTAAACGAACCAGACCCAACCTAATTTTATTAATCAGATTAGGTAAATTTAATCAGTAAAGTTATATGATTATTTACGGGCTTGATTATTTTGTCTTCCCGTGAACATGGTGCATGTAACTGCGCCGAAATATCGGGAGCTCCTTTCACACCCTTACCACGGTAAATATCCTGTAAATAATCATATAACTTTAGTGAACAACCGTGATAGTTTAAAACAGTGTTTAATCAGGTAATTTTAGAAAAAAAAATCGCTTTTGAAGTTGATTATGAAAAACTAAGATACAAATATACTTACTCGTCTATTAAAGTTCTGCAAGTATTTCTGCGAATGATCGTAGCCAAAAGCTTCAAGTAATAGGTAGGTACTTACAACATATATCATATTATAGGTATCTATACACCTTCCTGAGCTATTCTATGCGAGTTCCATTAATGAACACCAGCACTACACAATACTTGCCCAATACCACCGCATATATTCTCAAATAAGCATGACTAATGATTCCTTAACAAGCAAAGAGCAGGTTCTTTTAGTAGCCCCTCCGCATCCTAAACAAAAGTCGCAGGCTCCGCGGCGGTTTCCCGAACAACTTTAGTGTGACCCCACAAAGAGGAACGTCATTTAAATGCACACGTTTCATTGGCTCTGAATGCTTCAGGGAAGTAGAAAAAGAACGGGCCAATTACGACGCTTTTGTGACGCGACCTCTTTTGGGTCTCAAGTGTAACTTTATGTGGGGATCAAGCTTTTTATTCGGTTTCGACGGTATTCTTTTGCGTCTTCTCTTGTTGTTCCCGTATGAAAGGAAACTTTTTAATTGATGTTATGTAAAGAAATTATAAAGCTACAGCTTCTCTCCCTGCGCAACTTAGTTATTTCAACTGGCGATTGTGCAATACGCATTTGGGTTTTGCGATTTTCCCTAAAAAGTTGTAAAAAAATCAATACATGGAAACACAGAAAAGAGAAGTAAATAGAACGGAAATGAGAAGGAAACTCTGTCGCCAGGTATTGTGACAGATGTGATTGTACATTCTTATTTATGTCAACGCGTCGAACTCCGCGTCACAGTTGCTAACACAGTTGCTATGGGTTTATATGGATGCAAGTGGCTACGAAAAATTTCTTACAAAAATGCCATGACAGCCGTTCTAATTTAAACAAAAAAAAAACTTTTCTGTGACACGGAAAGAGCGTATTAAGCCGAAAGGGGTCCGTAGTACCCACTGAAGTGAGAATTTTATCTCTTTTCTGTGGTAGTACCCATCATTATGTTTTTTTTACCATGGGTCCAACCCTCAAGTCGCCAAAATAATGTCAGCTGTTCCATATATTTTATCAAGTGTTTGACCGTTTTCTATGGAACATCTGATATATTTTTCGCGATTTCAGAATTGCTCCGCCCATACTAAAAGTTGTTCATAATGACTCGTACTATGGTCCCCTTTCGGCTCAGTACACCCTTTCCGTGTATAACCCAGTATATATTATATAATTAGTCCTGACTGTAGCCATTTCCATTTAAAAGATGAAGTACTAATCTTGTATAAATGTGCATATCAGCACCGACCACAGCCAAAGATAGCCACTAACACCGCAGGGATCTGCGAGAGAGCTTTTCAAACATCAAAAAGCTTTTCGATTTTTTGGCTTGACTACTTAGTCTAAAAGAGTCTAATCTAGGGTAAGAGAGATAGGATCGGTTCTAAACCGCCATGCCGGCCCAGTGCATGTTGGTGAATGACATTAGGTTGTTAGACACACTGGTTTTCTCATACGATGTTTTTCTTCGTCGTGTTTGAAAGATCGCATCGAAATTGCACATAATTTGTGTACTAAATAAGTAAGTAGTGGAGGGCCGGGGATCGAATCGGGTGCCCCAGATCGTAAAGCACACATGCTTCCGCTCGGCCACCGTAGCTCTAGTACTAGTCACTGGCGTAGGTTGGAAAGAGCAGGTATCAGTAGGTAACCAGTAAACAAACACGCACCTGCGGCGTCCAATACGTTGTATTCCGTTCAAAGGTAAATGTTAAATCTTCGCCAGAAGCATTCCAATAGATACATGAATGAATCTGATTTGTCACGTGCACTGACGGCCACATCTGGCCGATCAAAATGCATTTATGGCGCTTGGCCGTTCGTTAGCGGCCGTCAATACGGCTCTCGGTCCACCGGCTATAAATTTAGTATTGAGCGGACACGACAACAAAGCGCGTTTTGTCTTGCAAATGAAAACGCGCACATTTCGCGGCATTGTGCGCCGCTGTTTCGGTGCCCGCCATTATTAACGGCGAACATGAAAGACAAAAGGTTCGTCTGCAGCACTGAGGCTGGCCTAGATAGCAGATTATTGTAGTAACACAATAGGAGCGTTAATTCCGCGACTCTACTATTATTTTGTTTGTAACTTTATCGTTATTATCGATGGGCGGTGCGCGCGATTGGGTTTTGTTTACGCTTGTTGTATTAAACTGACAGCTCTGTGGCGTCTATTGTTCCTTTTTCGGTTTTTCGGCTAGTAAGCTACTTTGGATGGAGGCGGGAACAATCCAACTTGTTTCCGTTCATCTTTTGTTGTCATTGGAAATAATCTCCAACAATTTTCAATAACTACAGGCTAAAAATAAGAATCCAATAAGAAAGTACAACCTAGCCAGTAAAGACATGCTGCCTTATTATGGATCTTTGATTGGGATTGCGAGTGTCAAAATTGAAACTTGAAAGGGGTTATGACGCAAAAAAAAGCGTTGTCTATTTCCAATTTCGTAGGTGACGTAATACAAAATTGGAAATAGACAACGCTATTTTTCTAGTACCATCATTCTTGTTACTACTTACCTATAGGTTGTTAGGCACTAATTAATATATAAAATTAACTATGCAATAAAATTTACTTCACTAAGTATTTAGGTAGGTCTAGGTACCTATCACTAGGTTACAGTCTCTTCTTTCAGAAATCAACATACAATACGTGTCCTTATTCCACGTGTTTACGATTATATTGGCCCTTATAGTCAGTCACAGTACAGAATAGACCGAAAAAAGGTAATAGTTCCTATGTAAATACAATTCCTTAACATTAAATATAATATTTAAATCATCGAAAAAGACCTTATTAATTGAGCACCCAAAGTTCAAGTCAGCTTATATAATAGATGCAACTCATAACAACCATAAACTTAGTTAAGATATATTTACGTCAACAAAAAAAACAGGCACCTGACAATTCATACATTGTGCAAATAATAAGCCAATAATGAAAGAAAATTAAATAATAACATGAACTTACCCTTGACAGGCTTCAAATAAATATTATTCCAAATTCAAACTTGACAGAACTAAAACCAACCACAACACAGCACCAAACCACTGCAAATCCACATCACAAACACTGGCACAAAATCACATTAGAAAAGAAAAATCCAATAGACTGGGCGGGAAAATATTACTCGTCGAAAAAGTTCAATGGCAAACGCCGTTCGGGGCAAAGAGCCAGGCGGTCACGTCCATTCGATGTCGCGCATGGACTGCCCGCTGCCGGCCGGCTAGAGCGAACGTTGTCAGATTTCCCGCGCATAGATCTTGCGCACCGAGATCGCGGCCGCAGCACCCTTTCGCATACCCTTGCATAATGCACTTCCCTCTTTAACAATACATTGTATTTAAATGTTTATACAATAGGCTTTTGTACTGAGCTTTTGGAGAGCTTTAATCGATAAAATGACTCTACTGTCTTCATACACCATTGAACAATATTTTTACATGGTGTTTACTGGCCCAGTATTACCAAAAACAAAACATTGAATGTTTGTAGTTTTTTTCTTCATAAAAAGCCTTAATTCAGGCTGGAAGTTGTTTAACATGTTTTGCAATTATGTAGTACACATCTTTCACAGCAACTAAATAACACTGTAGTATAATAGCTGATTGAGTCAGAATGTTTGCGGATATTCTTCTTCAATTTAGTTGTTTACTAGCGACCCGCCCCGGCTTCGCACGGGTGTAAGCTCGGCCTTCGGCCTCGCTACAATGACCCACTCCAGGTACAACCAGTGCCGTAACTAGCCTTTTATGCGCCCGGTGCGAGCTTCTATAAATGCGCCCTTGAAAACAAAACTTGGTCCTGGTGTGGTCATTTCTGCGCCCCTCCAGAGTTTGCGCCCTGTGCCTGGGCACCACTGGCACAGCCCTATTTACGGCACTGGGTACAACAATTTTCATCCAAATCGTTTCAGCCGTTTTTAAATGTAAGAACCTTCTACGAAGTATTAGAAAACGTTTAAAAAACAGATGAATGAAATCGGTAAAACCTCAAGTCTCAAGTTGAAATGAAATGAAATTTATTCACAAAAAATAGGGTTATACACAGGTCTTAGGTAATTTAGTTCTTTTTAGTTCTTCTATTCTGCCGCTACTCGGCATGTGAATTTAGTCATAAAAATAAATGTATAGTATGGAAAAAAAGGAAAGTATACAATTCTATGTTCGAAGTGTGGTCAAAATTAATATTAGTAGATTAGTAGGTGGTATGTCAAAAGAAGTAATTTGAGTTTAAAACAAAAATGTACCTATGTCAAAGTATACAATTATTAAGTCTAATTTTTATTACAATACTTATATTAAATTAAGATGTCAAAATGAAATAATAATTATAACAATATTTACATTTTTGGGTCACTTAGAAAATCTTTTAAACAATAAAAACGTTTTTCGATTAACCATGTCTTAAGTTTTTTCCGGAACAATCTATAAGGAAGCTCTTTTAGCGATGTCGGTAGTTTATTATAAACAGTGATACACATGGCATAGCAATTCTTGTGAAACAGTACCAATCGCGGATGATGTTCGAGAACAAGTCTCTGTCCATTTCTTGTATTACGAGGAAATACATCTTTAGCCGTGGTGAACAAATCAGAATGATTACGAACAAATACTTACTGCTATTTCGTAAATATACATGCATGTCTGAGTCAAGATTCCAAGATCTTTGAAGAAAGGTTTGCAGGACTCGTATGGACGCGCGTATGCACCTTTTTTGCGATAAGAAAGCTTTATTTATATCTGTCGAGTTACCCCAGAGTAGAAGGCCATACCGTAGGACGGAACTTACATAGCCATGGTATGCCAGTAGCACGGTCTTTTGTGATGTAGTTTTTCGAAGTTTATTAAGAACAAAGACAAATCTATTAACTCTGGTACAGACGTTTTTTATATGGTCTTTCCAGTCTACATATTGATCTACAGTGATACCTAAAAACTTGACTGTATTCGCCTCATTCAAATTTGTATTATCATACATGATTTGTCTACTAGTGGATTTAGATCCATGAGTCAAAAAAATTACATAATTAGTTTCCGTCAAATTAACTTTAAGATTATTTTCATCTAGCCATTTAATAATTGATTTGATTGTCTGATTAATTTCAATGTCAAAAGACGTGTCCTTTTTTTAGTAGTTAATATAATAGAAATATCGTCTGCAAATAATGTACATTTATAATGAGTAACATCGGGTAAATCGTTAATATATAATAAGAATAGTAACGGCCCCAGGACACTGCCTTGAGGGACGCCATACCTATTTATTTGGAACGTTGATCGAGTGCGACATATTTCAAAATTGTTACCTAAATTAGAAACTTCAACACATTGTTCTCGATTTGCTAAGTAACTTCTTATCCATTTTAAAGCAGGACCTTTTATACCATAATTATCTAGTTTTTGTAAAAGAATCGAATGCGATAAAATGAGAGTTCATTTAGTAAAAGAAGTGAATGCGATAAAATGAGAGTTCAAGTTAGAGCGTGACCATTAGAAGTATGAGTTCATTTATATATATATATATGGATAGATAGTTGACATAGACGCTTGACGACAACTCGACGTTTAGTGAAGGCGTGGTCGAAGATAATATTATGTAACTAGGAATGGGAATTGGCTAATAATTGAAGACGACTGAAACTCTGTGTTAGTTGCTTCTCGACAGAATTGAAATTAGTTGGTATAGTTTATTTATTTATTTACTACAGTAAATAGTGGTAGATAATAGACAGAGCACTAGAAAGTAGCCTACAACCAAGCTTTGGTTCCTCTAACGATGCATTCAAGCTCACTCTTGGGGTTTGTCAGAACGACTCCTTCGGCGCGGAAGTCGAACCAAGGTCGAACGAACCAACCACTGAGCTATAAGAGTGTCAGATACTTACGTATGACGATGGAAATCTGATATTTGGTGACATCTCCAGTATCATAGTACCTGTCAAGTGCTTCTATTGGGATGTATCTGAGCGGAATCGTATTGGAGTGCCTCTTGTCCTTTATGTCCCTTCTCTGATATTTTGTACGACGCAGGGTTGGTAAAAAATCGAGACTTTACATTCGTGTTTTGTTTATATTGCGTATAGTCGTATTATAGAGTAGTTAATTACTTACGTTAAATTAAGCTGGTTATCTCGATTATAGACAAAAATAAAATGTGTAAAAACTACCTCTTTCCATAATACAAGTTAAATAATTAATTTCTTACTAGCTGACCCGACTGTTTTTTATTATTTTATTTTTATTAATAAACTTGCATTTGACTGCCAACTCGCCTGATGTTAAGCGATGATGCAGTCTACGATGGAGCACGCATTATCACCTTGTTCTTAGTCGAACAAAACAAAATAGTACAAAAAAGAAGAGGTGAAATAAATTTGACTACAACCTTTCATGTGATGTGTTATTGAAAAGGTATTTTAAAATAAAAGGAGGGAAATTATCCGAATTTAATATTTGACGACATTTAGCCGACCTAGTTAAATGTTTAAGTACAGCCGCAAAAAAAACTATGCTCGCTAAGTACTCGGCTTGTGATGATTGTTATTTTTTCTAACAACGCTACGGAATCCTGCCTCGCGGGTGTCACAGCACACACTTGTCAATTATTTTGACTACGAAGCGAAGTAAACAAGAAATTAATAATGAGAGTATTTCTTTCACTCCACAGCTCCAGCATCATTGCGTATGACAAATAAGATACACGTCTCATCAAAGGAAGAAGCCAGAGACGGCGGCGAGGATACAATGTGGTAGCGTTGGGTAATATGTCCGCTGACAATGGCGAACGCGCGACACAAAGCCGCGCGGCCATTGTGTGAGCCCGCACAATACACCTTGCATACACACACGGAACAACGAAACGCAACACCCGCCAAAACTAAACGCAACCAATACAACCTCTATTACTCCCGTCCATAGACTATACCAGACAAAATCTCACTCATTTCTACCCGCAAATAAAAGATGGTGTCGATACATACCGTATATTGCGTGTCAAAATAACTGTTATTAATGGAAATTGTAGTTTTCTGTATGAATTGATCTTTCATTATGTGTCCTTGTTGATTGTTAAAAATCTATTCAAATGATACTTTACAATGCTGGACTATAAAACCCGTACATTCAGATACATACCTACTATTCACTGAAATTCATTGTTAATAAAAGTCATTTTGCTGTTTTATTCTCTAGATAGTACCTGAAAATAAATTTTACAGTGCGACCAATTTTTATGTAGATTTGAGTTGTAGCCACCATCATGTTTTCTAAACAACACTAACAGCCATATCAAAGTTTTTAGTTCAGTCATGTGATCACCTCTACCGATAAGTTGATCGCACTGTTACTTGTCCTATTATTCTATTCTGACTTAGAATTTTATTCTATACAGTGCCTCTGATATCTGAATTTCTAAGGCACTGTATACAATTTTAAAACCAAAGACATAATAAACGGGGTTGCGTAGGCATCGTAGCGCATCGATGCGTAGCAGCCGTAGCCACTCGTAGACCGTAGCACAAGTCAGTGTCTGCGCTGTTATCGCAGGAACTTGCGTTGCGAGTGATTATAGAGCATTATGGAACGTCGCGTCGGTCTAATAAACTTAGGTTATCCGTTGCATTACAAAATAAATAAATAAATATCTGGGACATTATTGCACACATGGTCATCTGACCCCAAACTAAGCAAAGCTTGTAATATGGCAGCCAGAAACTGATATACATACATATATATTTTTAAATACATACTTAAATAGATATTAACACCCAGACATAGAACAAACACAAATGTTCATCACACAAATGTTTGTCCTAGATGGGAATCGAACCCACACCCCCAAGCGCAGGAATGGATGGATGGATTTGGATGAAATTTGGAATATACATTGTTTATGTCCTGGATTAACACATAAGCTACTTTACATCATCATCATCATCATCACTGATGAGGCGCAGCTAGTAATTAACAAAAATCATACGTCCATGACAATAAAAATAGTTGTATCATTGACTATTTTACTGGACTGGCTGGACTTATGTTAGGATTAAAAAATAAAAATGGCAAATTAGCTAACGGGCTACCTGATGGTAAGCGATTACCATCGGATACCTGTAACACTAAAGGCGTAAAACTAGAGGTTCTCAATTCAACTGTTTTTTTTTAATTTTTGTTACCTCAGAACTTTAAATCTTAAAATATATAGCATTATGACACATTATGGCTTATTTTTCTGCTATTACATTTTTATGCAGAAAGGATAAATTGTAGTTTAGTTACCGACATAATATTTTTTTTTTTATTCAAGCTATTTTAACCTGAGATCACACCCTGCGATTTATGTTTATTTCCAATTTTTTTACCGAAGAAAAAAAGGAGGTGGTTCTGTAGTTTGTGTGGCGGTTTTTTACAAATATTTCATGCTACCCCCAAATCCGTACAATCGTATAACAATAAAGGCGTATAAGCATCCGCATGGTAAATCTAGTAAAAATGAATACCTAAGTGTAGCAGAATAAAATAAGTTAGGTGGCATTGTGCGGAGGGCCGCCAGGCCAAACAGTATTCCATTGTGTGGACCATTACCTAGCCCTCTTTCTTTTGTATCCAACTTCTATTGAAGCAAAGACCTCCCAATGTTAGCTTTGAAGTATGCAAGATAATAAAATGGTAGTTACGTACGTATGTAGGTACCAAATTTAAATTTTCCCCCCAAATATAAATAGGTTTTTTTTAAAAGAGCTCGGCTAAATTAGCGCTGAAACAGCGCAGTTCGGAAAATCACGCGAACATGAACGTAATGCGCCGAGATACGGTTTGCAGTCGCGCAAACTTTTCTCATCACTTAAACGGAATCGCTTAAAACAGGTAGCCGTACGGCCCCTGGTAATCTTCAAACGGTTGGATATATTTTCTTGAATCATAGCTAAGAACACTCAATATCAAATCAAGTCACTTTAAATCAAAATTGGTTGCGCCGTTTGGGAACTACGATGCCACAGACAGACACACAGACATAATATGTGTAACTAGCTGCGCCCCGCGGTTTCCTCCGCGTGGTGATGAAAATCGATGATGATGATGATGGAAAATAGCCTATGTGTTAATCCAGGACATAAGCTATCTATATTATAAATTTCATCCAAATCCGTCCAGCCGTTTCAGCGTGAAGGAGTAACAAACATACACACTCACTCACACACGCACAAAATAGATACTTGCACTGGCACTAAGATGCACACGTTTAACTTATAATACCACTCTTTTTGCATAGGGGGTTAAAAACCGACATCATGGCAAGTGAGTGAAATTCAATAAACAAGATTCATCGCCTAATTTACCACCCTTAGAGATGGAATATATTCTTCATATTTAAATGAGACCACCGTCGAGATAATTAGCTTATTTAATAAAATAATTATCATTAAATTGGTTCACGATCGGCAAAGATATTACTTACGCGATATCGTCGCATATACACATAAAAAAATCTCGCAGTTTAAATTAATACGGAACCCAAAAAAACACGCTTTAAAATCGCTAATCCTGAAGATCTTGGTAAGGATAATGCGACAAACTATTTAAATTATTGCATTGTCATCGCTCCTTGATATGTGTACGAAGTTACAATCAATCCGTTTTTTAAGGTTCCGTACCCAAAGGGTAAAACGGGACCCTATTACTAAGGCTCCGCTGTCCGTCTGTCACCAGGCTGTATCTCATGAACCGTGATAGTTAGACAGTTGAAATTTTCACAGATAGTGTATTTCAGTTGCCGCTATAACAACAAATACTAAAAAACGGAATAAAATAAATATTTAACACTAATGTTTGAAATGCGTAAGTTTGTAAGTAAATAATATTATGTAAGTGTCAAGTTTGTTTAAGGCCCTCTTTTCCCACTTTTAGCCATTTTGGTCGTTTTAGTTTTGGTTTATCTTCTACCATGATTAGATTAAAATTATAATAAAACCGGCCAAGCGGGAGTCAAGCTCGCGTACTGAGGGTTCCGTATAGGGTTTCTGCTCGAGAATTCTCGAGAAATTTGTCTTTAGTCGAGACTGGGAAAAATCTCAACGCCTCGAGAGCTCGATAAATCAATTCCGTGCGCTAGGTAACTAAAAACTGGCCAAGAGCGTGTCGAGACACGCATAGGGGTTCCATAACCAAAGCCATTTAATTGTAGTCATAGTTCAGAAATTTATAGATATAGAAAAATTCGAACGAACAAAGCTCTGTGGACTTAGCCAAACTTCAGAGATATACCATCCCGACATAACATATACTTTTTATGGTTTAAACATAGATAAAACTGTTTTTTTTATTGTGGAATAGACTTGCGCTTAACCGCCAACTCGCCTGATGTTAAGCGATGATGCGGCCTACGGTGGATCACGCTTGCCTAGAAGAAACAGATTCACTCTTGACTTGAAGACATCCAGATTGTAACTATCGGGGAACACCCATTCAGGCAGTGCATTCCACAAACTAGCAGTTCGCACAATAAAAGTGGAATCAAAGCGCTTCGTACGGGTTTTCGGAATGTCAACCATAAAGCGGTGTCGATTTTTCGTGCCCGCTCTGGCAGTCCAATAGAAAAAAGGGCAGGAGGAAATTAAATCATACAGATCTGATGCACACTCTCCAAAATGTATCCGATAAAAAACCGATAGACTAGCAACTTTGCGCCGATGCTCAAGACTAAGAAGCTTAGTCTGAACTAGGGCTTCGTTGCTGATGAGCCACTTAGCACGCTTCTCAATTGACTCCAACTCCCCGAGCTGGTATTTAGCTGATCCATCCCAAAGGTGAGAGCAGTACTCCATGCACGACCGAACTTGTGCTTGGTACAGTGTAAGCAACTGTTCTGCCGTGAAGTACCGACGCACCTTCGATAGGATATCTAGCTTTTTGGCAGCCAATTGAGCCTTGTTTTCAATATAGGAGCCAAAGTTGAGTGAAGGAGACAGAGAGACGCCCAAAAGTTCAAGCTGGTCAGATATCGGAACGGACACATCCCGAAAACCTTTAACCTTTTGAAATAATACTAATCTTGACGAATTACTGCATTCCTTCCTATGTAGTTATATTTTGACGTATCGTTTGCATGTGTTCAACTGGCTACAACCACAGATCTACGCTACAACGGAATTCTTACAAAAATGCCTTGACAGCCCTTCTAATCTAAACGAAATAAATTCTCACTTTAGTGGTAAGGACCCTATACTGTAATTATAAAAAGTTAAGTACGTACTACCTACCCTACTCTTACTTATTAGGGTTCCATACCCAAATGGTAAAACGGGACCCTATTACTAAGACTCTGCTGTACCTACTTGTGGCTGTACGTTCGTTCGTCTGTCTGTCTGTCCGTCTGTCACCAGGCTGTACCTATCTCATGAACCGTGATAAGACAATTGAAAATTTCCTTTTTGAACTTAACGCGCCAAGATACGGTTTGCGGTCGCGCAACTTTTCGCAATCACTTAAACAGAATCGCTCAAAACAGACCCCAGCCTTGGAATGGATTCGTTTATTCGTTTTCAGTGTTGTACGCACCTATAATTGACTGGTTCACATAATTCAATATTTATCTTAAGCAAACCATTTATGTTTGGTGAATTATTCGTTGGTGTGTCTAAATTAAATAAATAAATCACACTTTTCACGATTGGATAACACGCCATTTTTTTAGTGTGCCGCAAGTGCAGTTGTGCCAAGTTAGCAATTTTTAGATTATATCTGGCAACATCAACATAAATAGCAGATTAATAATATTAAAGTATCCAACACATTGAAAGATAAATAAAACTTAGAAATAAAATAAGCAATGCAATAGAGATGGGTCAACTCGAGTTGACAACTTGAGTTAACTCGAGTTCTGACTATTTAGAGTCAACTCGAGTTATAGCTTGTAACAACTCTAGTTGATTAACTCGAGATCGGGATAACTCGAAGAAACATTTTTTTACTTCACAAATGGATTCTCAAACCGGGCCATTAATAGATATAAATATTTAATAAACCGGGTAGACTAGTAGATTTCTTCGTCCAGTCAACTCGCGATTCGCTAGTTGATCGCTTTGATCGCTAATTCGAGTTACTCATATTTATAGTAGAGAAAACTCTGTTCTTAAATTTTAAAAAAATTGGATGGACGGACGCATTTACGGATGGACAGAACGAACCCATTTGGGTTCCTTGTAGGACTACAGAACAGAACCCTAAAAACACAAAAAAGTAATATGAAAAACTGGTATGTTTTTTCTTCTCAGCAAATAGTTTCGACTTACTTTACCTACTTTGATCAGCCACACTCAAATACATAATTATATTTTTTTTGTACATCTATGTTTGTGTAATCTGCGGAGGTATTATGAAACTTTGATCGGGATCGCGACTTGTCAAAATTATGTTAAAAAAAAAAGCGTTGTCTATTTCCAAATTCTGTCAATTCTGACACTGACTGACCCCGATCAAAGTTTCATAATACGCCTGCAGTTTATAGCTAAAACGTTTCAAAGTTTAAAACTTGTGGTTTTTTTAATTTTTTTTGCCATTTCTAGCTTCTAGCTAAGATATTTTTAACCTCACTGACTTCTAGCAACTTTTTAGAGTACGATTTTTGGGGTTCCGTAGCCCATCAAGGAACACTTATGAATTCGTTCTGTCCGTCCATCTGTCTGTCCGTCTGTCTGTCCGTTCGTCTGTCTGACCATCAGTCAGAATTTTTTAGAACCTTCTAACTTCTATAACTATTAAGATAAGTGCATGAAACTGTGTATAATAAGAGACGTTATATAGATCTCAATTTTAAAAGTATAAAAAATATACAATATTGCATTATAGTGGCTCTGGTACATGTGAAATGGGGAAGAAAATATTTTTTTCACTCCACCTGCTCGTGTGGTGTATGGTTGAAAAGATCTTTTAAAATGAAGGTTAATTAAGATTTCATACATCACTTTTTTAGAAAGTCTATACTTTGCGAAATATGGCCCGCCAAAGTGGCAAAAAGTTGCCCCCCCCCCCCCCCTGCATTTGTAAACTATAAGACATAGAAACTTGTAACTTACAATACAGATAAGTCATTTTTAAAACCTTCATTCAAAATTATTTCGAACATTATCTGATGATAACTTATTGAGTAACAGCGATAAAACTGTAATAAATTCAAGGCGTACTAGCTCAAAGGTCATTAAACTTTTTTCCAAAATGGTCTTTACAAATAATGTTTCTCAGTCAGTTTTCTCCACGTTTAAACCATAAAAAAGTATATGCTATGTCGCAATGGTACATCTCTGAGGCTAAGTCCACAGTGCTTTATTCGTGCGATTTTTTCTGTAACCATCAATTTCTGAACTATGACTACAATTGAATGGCTTTGATTACGGAACCCAAGCATATGCGTGTCTCGACTCGCACTTGGCCAGTTATTTTACATTCTAGCACGTTTGCCCAATGTTTGGCCCACTGGTTTGGCTATTAATTTAGCATTACTTGCTTCATTGACTTGGCAACACTCACAACATTGCGCAAGTGTGCGTGTCGCCGCCGTGCCGGTCCGGTGGTGTGGTTTTTGTGCATGTGAATTTGTCACAAAATATTCTTTGGTGATGATTTTGAGTCATTAGTGGTTTAAAATAACAGTATTATAAGTGGTAAGTATTTTACACTATTAAACTACAGTTTTCACTGTATATACCTTTTATAATGAGTTACCGATCAACTGACCGATGTTGCATGCACCAAGAATACCAAGATGGCGGCTACTATTTTTACTCTCACTTTTTATTTCTGTTGTAATTGTATCGTATCGCCCTCTTGACTATGGCTTACTAGCGGGATTTTCATTATTTTGCAGGTTTCAAAAATGGAAACAAAACTGGACGTGTCCTTAGTGGCGCAGTCCTTAAACTATCATGGTCAACAAATGCAAAAAATATGGGACTCGGAAAAGGGGGAAGACGACCTCGCTAAATTAGGCGTGGGTGGTCTAGACTACGCGGTGTACCAAGCCCGACACAAGCATCTCACTTTCCAAGATCGTGGCAAGCGTGTAAAACTACATCAGTTCATTGTTAAAGAAGCCAACGCTCTATTTGACTCCTCTATCATGGAAGAGACCCCGTCGTCTTCGAGCTTGAGCACGGAATCTACTGCACCGGAAGATAGTAAGTGGCTTCAAAAATTCTAGTTCATTCTCGACGCTTGGAAATAAGTACCTACCAAAAAGTATAATTATTGTACTGTTCGACGTAGGTACTTCGCGGTAGTCATGGAAACTAACTTCAGTACATTATTGTCCTTTTCTCACCTTTTCAAATCTTGTTTCAGATCTGTATGCTCTAATGCCACCATTTGAGACATTTTTGGCTGTGGACAAGTCTGCTCGACTGAGGCATTTCTTTGATGTAAGGAAATTTTATCACTCCGACCTCTTAGTGATCCCATAGATACTGTTAAACCTTTTATCTGTAGATGTACAATGTAAAAAACATAATTATGGAAAACCCAACTTCCGCTCTATGACAATCCAGTTGACCTTATGACCTAATATGTATTGTGGTTTGTGGTCCTCATAAATAATTGATAAACATGGAAACAAGTGAACTATTTGGTAATGATACAGTGGGTATTAATTTATTACGCTTTTTGCAATTTAGAATGTGAAGACTGGAGAACTGATAATCGGAGCGGTGATCAACAGGACTGCATCTGGCATGATGTTGAAGGTTTTATGCACGGCTGGGCCTACTTCGAGATATGTCGCCGACATCAATGTGAAGGTAATCTATCCAACCTATACCTAAAAAAGTATTTTTGCATGTCGTACCAAGATGTTAATTAGCAATACACAACTGTTGCACAATGTTTTGTAATTATGTACAGCAATGATTCACAAACTTTTTGTAGTCATGGACCACTTTCATAATTTCAGCAATACTATGGACGAGCGAAGAGAATTTTAGAATAAGAAAACAGTGCTTTTTGAAAATTATTTTATATTTGGTTGGGTTTATTTTAAAAACTGCATACTACAAATGAATTCTAGTAAATAAAAACTTTGTGACTGTGGACCTCTGGCACTCGCGTCAAGGACCTTACAAGAAGCCCTGATGTACAGGGATCATTACACAGAATGGTGGTACTTAGCCGAAAGGATGCTAGTCAGCACCGTAAAGTCTGTCACTGTTGTGTTATCTGATTCACTCAAATTCATTGAAAACAAAAGAATTAGAGGAAAAGGGGTATTACAATGGATGCAGACCCTTTCATTAAAGTGCACCTCATCGACATCTGAGTATGCACTCAAATTATGATGTATGCATTAAAATTTTGTGCCAGTTCACAACCACCTGGTGACCGATAAGTTGTAAACAATCTTTTTTTTTTCATCATGGTTACACATTTAACATCAGAGGAGGTGAAAGTCAAGTCCAAGCTTCAATCCAATTCATTTTACATTGTACTAATTAATAAAAACGGATCTGCAAATTGTATGGAACACCTATTATTATTTTTTGCTATTTGAGGTTGGACTCAAGAAAGTTGTTCAGAATTATGAATACAATGACCTTCCTCTGGAAAATTACCACCGAAACCACCGAAAGTTAGACACGAGTTGTCATGTCAATGGGGCAGATGGGAATTTAAATTCCCATCTGACCCATTGAAGAAGATGGTGATGATGGAACATTTGGGAATATTTCGATCCTGCCGGTCGTATATTTTTTGTTGTCCATGACATTTACATTAGTGCCACCATTCTGTATAACCCTGTATGATACACTTGCCAGGAACAGTGGAATACATTCTGTAAAATATTGCAGACATAAAAAACAGTTTAATTCTTGTGGTACTTCTAGTATGTATTCATAATGAAGCTATTAAAATTCAGAGGTCATTAGTGTGAATGTAATTTAAAATTGTAATTGCTATTGTTGAATCATAAGAATTATATTCCATACATGTCTGTCTATTTTTTCAACATATGCATATTGTTACAGGCATTTTTACCCGTGACAAATATCATACCTGCAGTGGACAAGAAAAATGTGTCAAGAAACTACCTCATGAATGACACTGTTTGCTGTGAAGTTATTGAAGTCATACCCGACACTGACAAAATGGTGTGCGGCATGAAAGGGATCACTCGGGGGCCAGATGATCCACCCCCTAAGCCACCACTCGGGCTCCTCAGCACGGATGACTTCCCACTCATCTACAAGTATGTACTGACATCCCGTCATAAAAGCCATACCAATAATCACTATCCTCACAGTATTTTACAGGTTTGTCTGATGCTTCTAAACACTTGCATAGTATTGTTCCTCTATGTATTTATTTATTTATCATTGTAGTCGAGAGTTTTGAGCCTTTGAAATCAGTGGTATTTGTTTTTATCCACCAAAGAAACAATGCATAAGGACCATGGCGATGGATTTTAAATATATCTAACTGATTGAAGACTGCAGTCAAGAATTTGAGATTATAGAATGGGAAAGGATTCATATACACAAGGATATGGAAATATAACTAACAAATTGAAGATGAAATCGAAACTGATGATCAGCTGAATACAACAAATAATTTGAAATACTTCTGCTTTTAAACACTATAACTGGTGTTCAACCACAGATGTGAGAAAGTGTTATGTTCACTAAATGGTAGGTGATTATCTATTGCTATGAACAAGGATACACAAATATAACTTACAAATTGGAGATGAAATCGAAACCGATGAACAGCTGATTACAACAAATCAACAATCATTTTGAAACACTTCTGCTTTTCAACACTAACTGGTGTTCAAGTCACAGCTGTGTTGAAAGTGTTATATTCACTAAATGGTAGGTGGTAATCTATCGCTATGCACAGGAATACACAAATAAAACTTACAAATTGGAGATGAAATCGAAACCGATGAACAGCTGAATACAACAAATCAACAAATATTTTGAAATACTTCTGCTTTTAAACACTATAACTAGTGTTCAAGTCACAGCTATGTTGAAAGTGTTATAATCACAAAATGGTAGGTGGTTATCTATCTCGGACAGTTTTGGATAAATGTTTTCACTGGTTTTAGATCACATTTCAGTAATATTACACTGATCACCACTTGTGAACTTGCATGATGTTTTAACGGTCCGATGAAATGTATGAGGATTTACTGGATATTTCATGTGTATTTGAAGAGCTTACAACACAAAAAACACATTGCGAGGACTTTCAAAATAATGAAATCATTAGCACATTTCTTTTTTGTATGTAAAGAAAAAAGGTCAGTACTGCTTAGGGTCAATTCAATCTGTACAAGAAACGTGTAATTCTGTATTAAAGTTGATGTTTAACATTCCAGCGTTATGAGACCAATGATTGGAATTTGTAATGAGCATTTATTGGATGTTGGAGTAATTTAATTTGTAATAAAGGACTTGGTACCGGCAGTTATCAATGTAGATGATGTGAGGTATCCTGAAGGAACAATAACTAGCTTGTCAATGCAACGATGGCCTTTCGGTCTGATGCGGCGATCATCACTGGACCATGCAGATCCCTCCATTATTTTAGGGTGTTCTTTTCTAGGTATAGCGACAACCCCAAAGACCCGTACGTCACACCCACTGCAATATGTTGTGACTGTAGCTGAGCCATTTTTGGTAATATTATGTCACATCGTTGAGGCGTCATCACATAATCTATGATGTCATATTTCTGTGTGAAAGCAATAAACAAGTAACATAACATTTTTTGAACAGCCCAATGGGAACAGGTGAGGATAATAACTGCGTGCCCTACAATCTAGGGTTTAGTTTGAAACTGTAACATTTTGTAATTTCTGGCAATCTCGATGTCAAGTCATTGTGAAATTCCGTCAACAAGATAACGAAAATTTAATGTGAGTTGCTATTCACATTTGTAATGATATTGTTTTTCTATAGGAAAACTGTGGATATGAAAGGAGAGAGCTATGAAGCTATTTTGGAGAAGAGCCCTGGCTTCAATAACCCCAACTGCGTGCAATATCTCTCTGAAATGCTTGGGATCTCCAATATGCACTGCACCAACTTTACATCACTAAGGTAATTGAAAAACAACTGCAGATTTTTTCTATGTACGAGTACCTATATATTTAAAACTTAAAAAAAAACCCTGACATATGAAACCAAACCTTAAAAGATTTAAAGCTCTATTGTGCAAAAATTCTGGATCAGTATAATAATATAATATAATAAATATCTGGGACATTTTTTGCACACATGGTCATCTGACCCCAAACTAAGCAAAGCTTGTAATATGCCTTCCAGAGACTGATATACGTACATATATATTTTTAAACATACTTAAATAGATATTAACACCCAGACATAGAACAAACAAATGTTCATCACACAAATGTTTGTCCTAGATGGAAATCGAACCCACGCCCCCAAGCACAGAAGTTAGGTTCACTACCAACTGAGCCACCGGGGCAGTCTTATAGTATAGGCTTATACTGATCATACCTTGGAGCACTTAGCCGCCACATTACCTCTGCACGAAGCATCTTCCAAACGCACCTAAATAATTGATGCCTAATAATTCCTTATTGTACTTGATATGAAGTTGAATATGAAGACAAAAAAACATAGATATTCGTCATAGAAACAGTTTCCAAGATCAAAAGTAACGCCTGATTCAATCAACTATCTTAAGAATATATTTTCACTTTTGATTCATGTAAAACTTTTTACTAGGGGAGGATTTCCAACATCGGAATATGCAGATGAGCTCCGTCAAGCACAAGCAAGCAAGTGGGCGTTCCGCTCTGTGGCTGAAGGGATAGAACACTTTAAAGCCGGAAGACATTCAGAAGCTTTCCAATGCCTCAACAAGGCTCTAAGCATTGATCCAAGAAATGTGGAAGGCCTCGTTGCCAGAGGAGCTTTATATGCCAACAGCGGAACTTTCAAGAAAGCTATAGAAGATTTTGAAACATCACTAAAACTCAATCCAAATCATGCAAATGCAAGGAAATATCTAGGAGAGACCTTAGTGGCGTTAGGACGCAGTTACGAGGATGAGAATAAAATTACGGAAGCTCAGAAGGCTTACGAAGATTGTTTGGCGATCATGCCGTTCCACGAGGAGGCCAAGAACTCCCTGGACTTCCTGAAGAGTAAAACGTCTGCCGTCAAACCTCTGATAGAGCCAGCCGAGTTACTCCTGCCTGGATTAACAGGCGACAAGTCTTACCAAGTGAAAGAGACCATCAAGCAACTTCTGAATTTGACCGAAAAGAAAGAAAAGAAAAAGAAGAAGAAACGCGGCAAGGGTAAGAAGAAGAGATCTAGCAGCTCATCTTCATCGTCGAGTGATTCATCCAGTTCAAGCTCATCTTCCGAATCTTCGTCGTCATCCTCGGATACTAGCGGTGAGTGTGTTAAATACTGTATCGTGTACCCGCGCACAAGTGCTAGTCACAGCCAATAGTATGGAAACTAGGCGAGGCAGGGGAACTCCCAAGATGCACGAAGAAGATGAGAGATATATTTTGAACTGCCACAGTAAAAACAGTCAGCAAAAGTAGTTCTCGGTACTCGCGAAAGCTTTTGCTTTTCTTATCATTTTGATCTGAAAATTTTCAGTACTGACATCGAAAAGATGGTTTGCGTGCATCCCTGGTTAAATTGTTTTTTATTGCAACATTATGAAGGTCATTGTTTTATTTGTTCTTCCATTGTGATCCTTCGTTCATTTACTAATTCGTGCGCATACCATAGCTTAGATTGTCACCAGCACTTGCGCGCGGACTAAGTTTATTCACACATTATGGTTAAAAAGTTACTATGCCATTAGATTCTGAAGGTCCGAACCGCAAGAAGAAGCGCCGTTCGCAGTCCGCCAAGAACAGGCAGCGCTCTCTCTCTCCGCTGAGCAAGCGCATGGCGATGCTGGCGGGGGACACCGAATCTGCTTCTCGCACGCATAACTCTCAGTTCAACCACCCGTACGGGTACCAGCCGCCGCCGCCCCCACAGCAAGAGGAGCCGGCGCCTCCGCCCCGTACGCAGGCTGATATTGACTATGAGCTAAAGGTACACAACATTGGTTCATGCTATCTAGGTTCATTATCTCTTTTCTGGGCTGGGGGAAGTTGCCAGTTATTCAACTGCCAACCAGTAACACTTATTGTAACACAGTAACATTTTTGTATTTATAATAACGAATTTAAACATGTAACAGTGAGCCAATAAAAAAAACTGGTTGGAAAGGTGATGTTTCCAGTTAAATTACAGGGCATAAAGAAATTTTACTTTGACTTCTCTGGCTGACGCGCGCAGTGCATAGTCATGCAGAATTTTGAAGTACTGAATCCTGGGTAGTACTGCAACTGTTAAAAACAGTTGTGGCGCATGCCATTATAATAGTGTGATGAGGCGATCGACTGGTTCGCCTCATCCCACTATTATATTTAAAAAAAGTATCTATGTCAAATAGTTTAGAAATGCAGGGTGGAGAGACTCAACTTTTTGCCAATTTGGCGGGCACAGTATACATACAGACATACACTTATAAAAAAATAATCTATTTAACCCATCGAGATACAATACCAATAGAGTCACTATCGTGCCAAAAAAAAATCGAACGAAAACTCGGCGCACGCTACGAATTACGCAGACTTTTTGGTTAGTTTTAAGGCAACCCCGATCCGACGACGTCGCGCGATGCCAGTGCTACGATACCATAGCGGACAAGCGACGTTATACACTATGCAAGCGACGTAACATCTAAATTGGAGTAAATGTAGAATTGTGAACTATATAATTAATGTCTAGGTATGTACAACGACGCTCGGACGTTTTTTTGACTGTTTTCACTTAGATATTGTGACTATAAATATTGTATCTCGATGATGAAACTGTACCGTTATTTTAAACACCTATTCAATGATTACATACAAATAATTAAATGATAAATATCTGGGACATTTTCACACACGATCATCTGACCCCAAACTAAGCAAAGCTTGTAATATGGCTGCCAGAGACTGATATACGTACATATATAATTTTAAATACATACTTAAATAGATATCAACACCCAGACATAGAACAAACACAAATGTTCATCACATAAATGTTTGCCCTAGGTGGGAATCGAACCCACGCCCCCAAGCGCAGCAGGTAGGTTCACAACCAACTGAGCCTGAGCTGCAAAAAAAACCATACCCATTTAATATGTAGCAAAGCCAACCCATAAATGCAATTTTCTTTTAAAATTGAAAGCTGTACAAGAACTTCAAATGTGCAAAGTTTCATAAACTTACCTTAATAACTATTAAAGTTAGAAAGTTCTAAAGGGTTAGGACAGACTGACAGAAACAACATACAAACATTCGTTGTAGTACTACAGAACCCTGAAAAGAATTTCAAAGATTGAAGTGAGAGTGTCATATAAATCTCAACCTTTATCTCCTGGAACAGGTTCGCAAGTTCCTTGAAATGACCAAAGAAGATTCCGATTATGAAGACAAAGTGCGTAACTTCCTCGAGGAGACGGCTCAGTACAAACGCAACCGCAAAATGCAAGAACTAGGCCAGCAGCCGCAACCAGGCCCCGACCACGATAAGAAGAAGAAGAAAAAGAAGGACAAGTGAGTTCTTTACACTTTTTAACCGACTTCAATAAAAGAGGGGGGTTCTCAATTCGGCTGAATTATTTTGTTTGTTACATCAGAATTCTGTCATTTATAAACTGATTTGAAAAAAAAATATATTTTAATGATATACTTTCAGATTAGTCCAAAAGGAATTTCATCAAAATTAGTTCAGTAGTTTGGCTTTTAAATTAAAATAACTGTTTTTTTTTACTTGTATGACAATATGGTGTAAATAACCGAATTTGCCCATTTTTCTAACACAAATAAATCCGTGTTTGATCACCAACTCACCTGTTGGTAAGCGACGATATGGTTAAAGATGAATTCACTCTGGCATTGAAAAGACCCAGATTATATCAGTCAGGAAACAAGCAAGCCGGCAGGTTGATCCAATCCTTGGACGTACGGATAGGTGTTACCCGATAGTCAAACTGGGTGTCTCAAGTCGCGAGTGAATCTTTTTCTTCTGGGCAGGCAAGCACCATCCATAGTAGACCTAATATCAGGCAAGGTGGAGGTAAACTTATTTTTGTTTTTGCTCCAACATAATAACATAATAACGGTAATACATACAAGCGTCAAACTTGGCATGATCATTACACCGAAGTTAAACGTCGGGCGCGGTTGGTACATGGATCGATGACCGTATGAGCATGATGTAATTTTGCATTTCTTTTTTTGCTATAGTAGTCAACAATTTAAGTGGTGGTATGGTATCCTCAGTGCGCGAGCACTTGGCCGCTTTTATAAAAAGGTTGTTGCAAGGTGGATGTGCAAGTGTGGACATGTCATCATTTATAAAGCTTATGTTTAAATACCTTAATTTACAGAAAAAAGAAGAAGGAATCAAAAAGAAAGCGCAAGGAACAAGAAAGAGAAGAAAAGAGAAAATCCAAGTTGTCTAGACAATCTGCAAACAATACAGAATACAGCCTGCGGGAATTAGACAGCATTGGAGACAAGAAATTGAGGGATGCTATCAGGTAATAAGAATATACAGGTCATGTCCCTACTAGCCTAGGCCATAGTAACCGGTCCAGAAGTCCAGAACCACCAAACGAAACAAACATATTCATCTACGGTGAGGTGCTCAACAAGGGATGTTATTTCTCTAAAATTGTTCACAATCTTACTGGCAGATATGTTTAAGATGCTGCACTGGACAGGTTGACGCATCAATATCAATTGCTAGTCATCTCTCACATACGATTTGCAGACAACATCGTCATAGTTAAAGGCTGAATTGCTGGAGGACTTACAATGGATGCTATATGGCCTAGCAAATTCTTCTCATCGCATCTGAGATTAACATAGATAAACCTGAGATCATGTTGTTCTGGGACTGATTGCTATTATTGTTTTTACTCTAGATATTGTTAAAAATGTGTTTGCCTAGGGAACACTGTTGAACAAGGTTAAAACAAAACACCGTTTTAAACTATCATGGTTGTTCACTACAGTTATATGATTATTTACGGGATATTTACTGTGAAAAGGTTGTGGTAGGAGGTCCCTATAAATTTCCGCTACCTTACCACGGTAAATATCCCGTAAATAATAAGTAAACAAGTAAGATTAAGCCGGTTACTCCGGCTATAGTTTCAACAGCATTTGGTGGTCGCATTTTTCAAGGTCAATGCGCGCGCGCGTAATTTGTAGTTTGTAGGATCAGACAATAAAGGTTGTTTAATATCAAAATGCTCAATGTGACTCGCTTGTTGCAGGAAAGAATTGAAAGGAAAATCTAAGAGAGATCTAAGTGAAGACGGCGAATATGACAGGAAGCACAGCGACAAGAGGTATTACAGAATATACATGATCACATGGCCCACCAATATTTACAATATTACTGAAGGACTCACACCGGTCGACTATAAATATCGTCAACTACGCGGAAATACTGCGCGGAGAATCAAAATTTTACCCTGAGCTATTCCGCTTGAGACCAATTGCATGTTTCCAAGTTTCCTGTTTAAAGTATAATTAATTTACCTTCACAAGATATTTCTTCTAAATCCTTTCAGCTGCTTTAGCATGACTTAACAAACTATCATTCAGTTTTTTTTTTTATTGGTTCGCATCACTAAAAACTAATGCCAGCTGTACACTCTCACCTAGACAAGCTGTGGAGATTATTAGACTCTTGTTGGGCTTGCTCGCTTGCGTGTTGGTATTTTGCGCTCAGTTCGACAAGTATGGAAAAGTGTTTCGGAGAGAATGTACGGCTGAGGTGACACTAGGGCCTATACCACATTCGAGCCAAGATTGGAAGAGATTTGACAGTTGCAGTCAATTTTTTTAAAGATATGTTTAATATTTACAGCAGAGCTAAGTTAAGCAGAATGCTTTGTGAATTCTATTATGGTGAAATTTTTTGGTGTTCAGATTAAAGATTCACTGCTGTATTTGATGATAGGCGAGCAGTATAGGCTGATGTGTGTGTGTAGGTTGAAATTTAATACTTGTCTGTTAAGATTGATCTCTTTTCATATCCCGTACCATATTATTTTTTAATGGCAAAAAAGCAGACGACTTTCCTGATGGTAAGCGATCACCATCGCCTATGGATACCTGCAACACCAGGGGCATCGCAGATACGTTGCTGACCCTTAAAGACATATATGCATATTGTTATTTTACATGCATACTAGCGGACCCGTCAGACGTTGTCCTGCCCGCTACCGGTTTCAATTGTGTTTTCAAACCATCCAGGAACCCACTGCAATATATATATATATACATAATTTCTTTCAAATCGTTCCAGCCGTTTAAGAGGAGTTAGGTGACAAACACACGTACAGAAGAATTATATGTATGTTAAGATTTGTTGATTGTGACTAAAGTGAAATGAATGGACAACATGGGGTTCTTCAAAAGGCGGGTTAATACGAGTCTTAAAGGGTCGGCAACGTGTTTGTGATGCCTCTGGTGTTACAAGTATCCATAGGTGACGGTGACTGCTCACCATCAGGCGGCCCGTCTGCTTGTTTTGCCACATATGGCATTAAAAAAAACAGGTTGCCTGACGATGAAACCACATCTTGAAGCAACCTGTTCGTTTTCACTATAATCTATCAGCTATGTATATTCTTATGGTAGAACAAAATGCATGTGATCAGAATTTGCAATTTTCACTCAACTTACAAATTGTCTGCAGCTGTCAGATCCATTCTTAATTTGGCTCGAGTGTAACTTGCTGACTTATGTATTGGTCGTATCAGGCTACTGGACGACATGCACGGACTAGAAGACATCGAGTCTAAGCTGAACGCGTACCACATGATGGTGGACAAGGAGATGAAGGCGCGCCGCGGCAGCCTCAGCCCGCTCGACCAGGCGCCTCCGCCGCCGCTCGAGAAACCCAAGTGGAAGATGTCAATGAGTGCTGTGAAAGACCCGTGAGTGAAACTTCATCATTTATAAAGCTTATGTTTAAATACCTTAATTTACAGTAGAATCCGTTTATTATGACTCCGCCTGTATTGACCAACCGCTTATTATGAAGTTATTACACAGCGAAGTTTGGTTTTCATGTCTAATTCTTTATAACTAGATCGGATATAATGACTTCGCTTATTGTCTTATTGTGACCCATTTTTTATTAATTGTGTCCTGCTGTAGTGACCGACATGATTTCTAACACCTTCGGCAGTGTTCGGGAGAGTCACGTGATCCCCGACGACGTTCGGCGCGTGCATGGCTTTTTTTGTTTCCTGTCTCAGTGGGTAATTTATAGTTAAAGGTCACGACGCATTTTTCGTTAGTGATTTGTAAAAAAAAAATACATACTAAAACAGAAGATTGTTTATTTTCTACAAAATGCTTTGTATGACGACCACTTAGTATGACGTGTTTGTTATTTCCCTGCGATGTCATTATAAACGGATTCCACTGTATCAATATAAAAACCGACTTCAACGGGAAGCACCAGCTTTCAAATAAAAAAAGAATCATCAAAATCGGTTTACCCAGTCGAAAGTTCTGAGGTAACAAACATTAAAAAAAAACAGTCGAATTGATAACCTCCTCCTTTTTGGAAGTCGGTTAATGAAAGCGTCACCATCTAGACCCTCCCCCCCCCCTCATCCCCATATCATCAAAAATTTACGCTAAAAACTAAGAATGAGTTTAATAACATTTCTTATCGTTTATATTTAGGAAGATTCTGCCTGATTATAAGTCAAGAAAGTACATTTAATTTACCTCTAATTGTTTTCTATTTACTTGCAGTAGAGTTAAAAAGAAGGAGTCGTCAGCACCGAAAGGGTACAAAGAGCGCTACGCATTTGAAGACAGCTCTGATGATTCCCAAGAAAACACTAAGGTGAGCTAATAACAACATGATTATTCTTATAGAACATAAGATTATTTAAAGTAGAATCCAGTTATAGCCACTGCCAATGCCAAACTTGCCTGAAAGAGACCGCTTATAGCGATAAGGCTGCCAATTGTTTCACTAGTTAAGTTGTTTTTGTCATTTGTATGTAATTTTTGGTGTGAATAAAGTTATCTATCTAAAGTTATATGATTATTTACGAGATATTTACCGGGGTATGGTTGTGGAAGGAGCTCCCGATATTTCGGCGCAGTTACATGCACCATGTTCACACGCGCCGAAATATCGGGAGCTCCTTCCACAACCTTACCACGGTAAATATCCCGTAATTAATCATATAACTTTAGTGAACAACCGTGATAGTTTAAAACAGTTATCTATCTAATGGCAGGGCTACCATTGTTTAACCTGATTCACTTTCTTAGTATTTAGTTATCACACAAATATTATAGTTTCGCAAGTTGGTTCTCGTGGCTGCATTACTCGATACGACGGCCAGGCATTTTGTGCGTCAGCTAGGCAGCCTACAATAAAATATAGCTATGATATTGTCACCCGTGTGACAGAAAACAGTTCAATACTGTAAAGAAAATAAGCGTAATGTGAATCATGTTCTCGCAGCAGTCTTCGGGTCAAGAAAAGAACGTGTCGGTGCGTCGTGCGATGGCAATGAAAGAGCCTCCGCCACTGCCGAGCGCGCCGCCGCCAGGCAAGTCGCGGGAGCCCGAGCCGCCCGGCACAGAGCACCCGCAACCACCGGTAATGTTATTTTTCATCTTTATTTCAAATAGCTATAATTTAAAAAAAAACATACAGACGAACATAGAACCTCCTCCTTTTTGGAGGTCGGTTAAAAATACACTAACTTAAAGTCATTTAAATTAAAGTACAATCTAGTAAATCGATGTGGGAGGCCTATGTCCAGCAGTGGACATCATATTGCTGAAATGATGATGACAATCTAATATTCTTGAGCCAAGATTGTGTAGCTCTGATAGCTTGGAGATAAACTTAAATAAAAACGCTGTATCGAGACCAATGGTAGGGTTCCCTAGCCAAAGCCATAATATAAAATTAATTGTGGTAACATTCTTAGTTGAGAATTGGTGGTCATAAGACAATTCGGGGGGGACTACGTGCTGTGGACATAGCAATTAACTAGTTGGGACACATTCTCTGTTAAGATCGTTTCACGAAAGTTTCAATGACCTTGAGTTGGAATATCTTTTATTGAATTAGTTTTATCGTTATATTATGTTAACAGCATGACAAGTACAAGTTTTTGTCTTATAGTTTAGAAACTTAGAGTGAGTAAGATATAACGGCTATTCTTGGCTACTGGGTCGAAACAGCAAATAGGTGAAGGTATAAAATAAAAATTGCAGGGTGCATTGTTAGATTTTTATTTACTCAGTTTTTTTACCGACTTCCAAAAAAAATGGCAGAGGTTATGGATTGGAGTGTTTTTTTAGTTACCTCAGAACTTTCAACTGGGTGAACCGATTTTGATGATTCTTTTTTTATTTGAAAGCTCGTGCTTCCCGTATGGTCCCATTTCAATTTGGTCCAGTTCTGATATTTTTGTTTTTATGTAGTCGGATTTTTATATTGATAATTATTTGTCCAGCAGGTGCGCAAGGGCAACATAGTGCTGGACAAGTTCGGTTCGTTCCGCCTAGCGCAAGAAGGCGAGACTCCGGTGTCAGTCGGCGACGGACGTCCGGAGCAGTTCGTCACTCGCATCAAACCACCCTCGCCGTCGGGGCGCCGGCCGCGCTCGCCGCCCTCACCACGCCGCCGGTCTTCTAACTCGAGTGATGATGACCGACGATCGCCCAGGAAGTCCAGGAGCAGGTGCGTGGCAAACGTGCTGTGGAGAATGTATTGTCGTAGACATTTCGCAACGAGTCCTAATAATTTAATAATAAATTGTTACGCAAGAGATGTACGGTCAGATGACCATGTGTGCAAAAATGTCCTGAATATTTATTATTTATTTACGGAAAACAAACAGCTTTAGCTGTGTAAAACAACAATAAAAATATGAACAAACAAGCCTTAAAAGTTTTCACAAGTAAAAGAGAGATACAGTCCAGTTTCGTGAATGTTGAAATACCTTTTTTTTTAAATATTTATTTATTATTTTATTTAATAATTTTGTCCTCTGTCGTACAGGTCCCGGCCGCGCAAGTACCGGTCTCGTTCCGGCTCCCGGTCTCGGTCTGCGTCGACCGGCAGCGGGTCAGTGGCGTCCCGACGGCGCCGCTCCGGCTCCCCGCGCTCGCGCTCCCGCTCCGACGCCAGCCGCTCCTACTACTCGCGCAGCCGCTCTCGCTCCCGGTCCGGCTCCAGGGAGAGGTGAGATACTATGCTGAATAGTCGGCAGTCTGATCTGGTGGCGGCAATTTTAGAGGGCGCCAAATTAATGTTTAAATATATTTTCACCGACTTGAAGAAAAGGAGTTTTTTATTACAATGATATACTTTCAGATTGGTCCCATAAAAATTTCATCAAAATCGGTTCAGACGTTTGGCTTTTAAATCAAAATAACTGGAAAATTTTGTTACTTTGTTGACATTTTTGTGTTATCGTATGAACTTAAAATACTTATTTACTAATTATACCAATTTTACAGTTATATGGCTTTTTACGGGATATTTACCGTACTAGTAAGGTTGTGGTAGGAGCTCTATAATATCGAAAGCTCCTACAGCCTTACCACATTAAATATCCCGTAAATAATTATATAACTGTAGTGAACAACCGTGATAGTTTATAACAATGTTATACACACAGTTATATGATTATTTACGGGATATTTACCGTGGTAAGGTTGTGGAAAGAGCTATATAATATCGGGAGCTCCTTCCACAACTTTACCACGGTAAATATCCCGTAAATAATCATATAACTGTAGTGAACAACCGTGATAGTTTAAAACAGTGTTTTAGTTTACTAATTTTGTAAAGCCGGATTTTTTTATTGATAATTATTGGTCACACCTACCGCCATTTCATCTTCACTGACGTGTTAGTTTCCCCAGATACCGTCGTTCGAATTTCGTGCGTCGCGGCAACTGGCGCGGGCGCGGCGGCTTCGAGCGCGGCACCTACTACCGGCCGCGGTTCCACAACTACAACGGCGGCGGGCGCGGGCGCGGCCGCGGCGGCGGCGGGGACTTCCGGAGAGATGACAACAGGCGCTTCCAAGGAGAGTGGCGCGATAACAGAGCCAGGGGAGGACGACCCTTCAGGCCGAGGCGGGGTGGCGGCGGCCGAGGCAGGCCCTTCAGGTGTGATATTACTTTTTACTAGCTTTTATTCAACTTGCCCTGTTAGTTAGTATGTAGTATGTAACAGAATGACAACTCTCAATCACACTATCACACTAATATTATAAATGCGAAAGTAACTGTCTGTCTGTTTGCTACATAATCACGGCTAAACAGCTTAACCGATCTCGATAAAATTTTGGGAGGCAATGATATGTACCATGAGGACGGACATAATATGCAATTTTTTGAAGTAATCACGGACGAAGTCGCTGGTACAAATATTACCACTATAAAATGCGCAGCCCTTCAGTGTCGCTATATCGAGTTCACACTGTAGTTCGATAAGGCATTTTATTTTTTAGGGTTCCGTACCCAAAAGGTAAAACACGACCCTATTACTAATACTCCGCTGTCCGTCTGTCACCAGGCTCTATCTCATGAACCGTAATTGTTAGACAGTTGAAATTTTCACATAATATGATGTGTTTCTGTTGCCGCTATAACAACAAATACTAAAAAAATAGAATAAAATAAATATTTAAGGGACTCCCATACAACAAACGTGTTTTTTTTGCTCGATATTGATAACGGCAAGAGGTAGTCGCTTGAAATATTTACAGAATATTTAGTTATATATTCACTTTAAAAATAAATTAAAATCAAATTAATATTCAAGGGGGGTTCCCATACAAAAAACGCGATTTTTATAGATAATGGTACGGAACCCTTCGTGCGCGAGTCCGACTCGCACTTGGCCGGGTTTTTTTTATTTGAAGGCTGGTGCTTCCCGTGTGGTCCCATTTCAATTTGGTCCAGATCTGACATTTCTATGAAGTCTGTTTTTTATATTGATTATTATTTGTCTTACCTTACACTTGTGATGAAAAGTAGATTATTTATACATGCGAATAGGTTATCTTTTTACACCCTCAAACTATTAGCGCCCTTGGCCCTTATTCCGCACGGGCAAACGCGCGCTCGTCGAATCGTGGCCACGTTAAGTTTACCTCAAAAAGTTGGCATCTATTGCTTAGTAAATAAAGGTCAACTTTTCGAGGTTAACTCAACGCGCCACGATAGAGCGCGTTTGGCCCATGCAGAATAAGGGTCCTTCTCGCTTCGCTAGTCGGGCACCAAACCTCGTGTCTTGTGTAACAATCTACTATAGTTTAGAAGTATACAAACTTGTATAAAATCTTACCGGTGTAATTGTTACCAAGTTTTTATTTTAATTTTTATCGCGAATTAGTTCGTGTTTGACCACCAACTCGCCTGTTGGTAAGCGACGATGTGTTCGAAGATGAAGCACGCACACTTAGAAGATAGCTATTCAGTACTTATGTTGTTGCAGAGGAGGTGGCTACCGTGACTTCCGCGACCGGCGCGGCGGCGGGCGCTACACGCGCTCGCGCAGCCCCGACAGGCCGCGCCGCTCCCGCTCCTACAGCCCCGAGAGACGCGACAAGGACAGAGATAGGTCGGTGTTTCATTACATCACACATTTTAACCCTTTGAAGCCACGGGTCGCGCTCTGTACGCCAAACCATTTTTACTTTTTTACAGATTGTCAGATTTACAGATTGGTTTTTTACATTAGTACATTATTTGACGAAAAAAGCAAGAAAACCGGATTTTTGGCGTTCTGATTCTATGAAATAAAAAAAAAAATTTCTGTATGTAATAGATCTCTATTTTTTATTGAAAGTAACAACTTTAAATTTTGGAATAGTGCAATATTCAACTTATTAAGTAGGAGTGGATTTCGTTAAAATACTGATAAAAAAAAAAAAAAACTTGTTTTATATTCATCTTGACAATTACTGCTTTATTTTTTTAATTTTATGTCCCTAAAACCAGAATATGTACTTAAATGTTTAAGTATGCATTTAGTGATGATACTGCTCTTAAATCATTTTAGGCCTATGAATTTCACTGGAAACCTTCCACTTGAGAAGGACCTTGCCAGAGTCCTCCCATTACTAAAACAATAAAATAATTAACCCTTTAATTGTATTCGCAGCTATTCCCGCTATTCTGAACGCGGCAGCCACCGAAGCGAGGGCGAGTACGAAGAAGAAAGATACGTCGACAGAAAAGAATACGACGGAAAATGGGCTGACGGCAACGAACCGGAGCGAAACGCGCACGTCGAAGAAAAACCCGCCGAACCCGCACCCAAGGAATAAACGCACAACATGGGGCTAACCAGTACTAGCTGTTAGGTTAATATCATCTTAAGCGCTCGACGTTACGACTCAAAATCACTGATACTATCTGGTACTATTTTGATTCGCAATAACTCTGTCTAAGCCATTTTTATTGCTGCTTGTGTATCAGTGTTTGAAGTTGGATTGTGTCATTGTCATTATGTAAATATAAATAGTTTTCATTATTCTAATGTGTACAAGTGTGTGTTCAATTGTACTTGTCTTATTGGTAAAGGTGCAAATATAGTTGTTTGCATTAATTATCAAATTGTCTAAGCTAGAAGGAATATTGTGTAGGAGTAGCATCATTCCAATTTTAGCTATAATAACATTCGTCACGTTATTGTTGGTTCTTTTGTTTTTAAGTGGAACTATGTATCACTAAAATAAATTAATTGGAAAAGTGCAAACTAAGTTTTAATTGTATTTTACCCTAACCACGTTCCAAAAGGAACCCTTATAGGATCACGTCGTCGTCAAGACCCTTTTTCTAAAGAACTCAAGTTGAAATTAATATAAAATTTTCAGGTCTGCAATCCTTTGGATATTTGAAAATATCAAACTTATAAGTCAACGGAATCAAAAGATACGGCCGTTAATGCCGTATATTTTGACACTCGTAAGAAAATCAAAACAGGGTACTAGAATCGTGACATTTGGATAGAAGCAATCAATGTCTTGTCAGTCTTAAGTGAAGGAGAAAATCCGAAAACCGTTTTTTTTCTGCGGTTATAAACTTATTTGCAGTTGGTAAACTGACCGCGGCCTATGTATGTCTATGATGTATGGGGATGGGGACAACAGTTTTCCAACGGCAAAGTTTTTGCATTTTATGACCTGGGACGGAACCCTCAGTGGTCAAGCCCAGCTCGCACTTGGCCAGTTTTCTTTTTATTTGAAAGTTTACTTAAGTGTTTTTAACTATAATTGATGAAAATCAGTCCAGGCGTTTAAAAGACGAGCTCATTATCTAGGGTTTAAAAAAAATACTTGTTAAAATTAGCTATTCTCCAGAGGAAAGAATCAATGTCTGTCAGTCTCACGCGAGTACATTCCCCTCAGTGATTTTTCAATTTATCATCATGAAGCCTGAACCTAAGAGGATCTGGACTTACTATATTAATAGTGTAAGGTTGTGGAAGGAGCTCCCGATATTTCGGCGCAGTTACATGCACCATGTTCACGGCAAGACTTACCATGGTAAATATCCCGTAAATAATCATATAACTGTAGTGAACAACCGTGATAGTTTAAAACAGTGTTATTGTACTTACCTATACCACAGACCAAATTTTTTTCCTCGTTCTGTGAGTGTATTTCTTTTAAATTCATTTCATATAAAATGAAACACGCCATTACAGAAATCAAATATATTTACTTCATTTGTTCTATTAACAAATATACAACAGTACATTTCTTATTAATTTTAGTGAACAGTTAATTCTTCTTCTTTTTCTTATTCTTATTTTTGTTCTTGGAAGTCTTGTCTACATTCCAGTACCAGAATAGTTGGAAGACAATGGCACCATTGGCAACGGTCGATACACAGTATGTGACAATAATGATGAGGTCTCCGGTTTCTTGGATGGATGTGAATATTCTGGCTATACTGCCTCCGAACAGCAGCAATAGTGTAATTGCTGAGAGCTGGCCGGTGCTACCATTTTTGTAGTTGGTGACCACTTGAATTGACTGAAAACAAAGTTTTTAATTATTAGAAACTTCGAAAAATTATACATCTTTGGATCAAAGATTAGAAATTAGAAAAGTTTATTACATTTTGTGATGATGAATTAAGTACACAAATACAGGGCCCCGATTCTACCAAGGATGGATGCTATCTTTTGTCGATGATTCTAAACCAATTGTTTTTAAATTGTTAATGTTTTTTCTCAAAAATTTCCTTTTTGAGACTTTTGGTATAGATAAAGTGTCAAAAGTGAAAAACAAAATTGTTTTTAAATTGTTAATGAATTGCCTCAAAAATTACCCTTTTGACACTTTTTGTGTAGATAAAGGGTCAATAGTAAAAAAAATAGGCAATTCATTAACAATTGAAAAACAATTGGTTTAGTAGAATCGGGGCCCAGGTATTAAAATTACTGAATAGCAAAAAACAACCAGAAATCAATCAATGTATATAAAAAGCTTTGGCCAGAGTGACAGAAAACATACAGCTGATACTATTATATTAAGTATGTTTATCTGCAAATCTAAGTAGGTATGGACTGAAAAAATATACCTAATTATTAAGCTATCAATGTTATTCTCTCCACTTTTGGACTTCACAATCTTCATTATCATACAATACATAGGTTTTTATTTCACTGCAACAATTTTTAAATCTAGATTCATAATTACGAATAAAATTATACTAAAATAATGAATTGATTCTCAAATAAATAACCATTTACGAAAAACAACCATATTACTATTCAGTTAAGACTTGATTGTATCTGGGAGATGGAAAAAATTCCATTGCAATTTTTTTACGGTTTACCCCTTTTTATGTCACTGCTTGATGAAGGGCACAGTGAAGAGCAACCTTTGTCAGTGTTCTCAGGTTAAATCTTACTGAGCTAGAGCTCACTTTGAGACTTGGTTAGGTTCGACATGAGCGACAGACCCGACACCGAGCACCCTGATGCCAGTGTTGTGGTCACTACCCCTAGAGTATAAATAAACAGCGCTGTTCCATGAACAGTGAGGACCTGAGTGAGAGCACGCCATGAGACCGAGCAGAGTAAAGGGTCTCTCTCCCCTTCTTTCCGAAGCAGCAACCTGCTATTTTTTTATGCTATCTATTTATAATGAACAACTTGATATTAGAAACCCGAAAACTTACTTTTGCTATGAGAATAATGGGCACATTGATTGCCTGCATCGTCCATAGGACATCTACAGGAGTATAACCACTGACTAGAGCAGATACTAATCCAGCATAAATAGACAAAAATGCAATTGCTTTGGCTGGAGCTCCACTGTAGTTCAAGACTAGCGCAGCGATTGCAGCAGTCTGAATGGCCAGGAATGTCCCTTCTCCCCATGCACTGAAATGTAAATAATAGGTACATTATTTATTTAGCATTGCATGTATAATTTAATTGATGATTTGACATGTAAAATACTATTTTAAAATAAATATGAATCATCAGCCAGAAGACGTCCACTGCTAAACATAGGCATCCCCCTTTAACCTTCACACTGAACAACAACCTGCCATCTGCATCCACTGGATGTCCGCGACTCTCACAATGTCGTCGGTCCATCTAGTGGGAGGCCTACCTACGCTGCGTCTTCCGGTTCGTAAATATGAATAGTATTATTAAATCGTTACCTAAATGGGAAGCTCATAACATAACTGTATGCAAAGTTTGCGGTGATCGCAAACAGCTCCAAGTACACGCCATAAATATTGATGCCCTCTGCACTTTTGCTGCTGAATATCTTCAATATTTGCGGTACTTTCACTAGAATCGATCCGGCAATGATTCCAATTCCTAGACCTTTGCTTAGCGTAGATTTAAAACACGGAACTGAAATAAATATAATTATGTAATTATTAGATCCATTAGCGAATGATAAAGTTTTAACAGTAGTTTAAAATATATTTATTATTATAATGTACTTACCATCTAAAAAATTATAATTGACGAAATATTCATCGTAACACTTTTCTGATAACACGGATAACAATAAACCCTTAACAAAATCAATCATTTTTATTCTGATTTAAATACACTTTAATTACTTTATAATGAACATCAGTTTAGATAGTTTCGTTTACATATACTATATGTAATGAACTAATAACTAATTAATTTCATCAAAGAAAAGAACACGCACGCAAACTGCATTGCTTTGCTTGCTTGCTTTATTATTTATCTGTATTCTGTTGGCAGTTGGCTTGATGCTTGCTATGCTTTGAATCTATACTCTTTGCTTTGAATGCTTCAAAAAAAAAAACTGTTGCTTGAGAAAACTGACAAGTAACACTGTCATGATCAATGCGAAATCTCTCAGTTTTTTTTTTACCTTTCCTCGTGAGAATTTTGGTGTCCCACTCTCGTGCATTTGCTAGTGTCAAACATTATGAGATTTTATGGCAGGGGTCACAATTTCTTTATGGTTCAGTTTTTTTTTTATTGTGTCATATATGAATTAAATTGATAATTATTTAAACATTTAGTTGGTATATTTGTATTTTTGAAAATACATTTATCTTATCCTAAGTAAAGGGTTATTTACTCTTTACGCCATACCCTGTAAATATTGAGTGGAGATGCGATAACGGAAACAATTGTATGAATCAAATTATTTTATTGAAATAATATGAAAATTGGGGATAGGAATATAGATGATAGAAATTACATACACAAACCAACCAAATAATTAAACAGAAACTCCATACAAATCCTCATCCTAAATTGTTGGGTCCTTCTTTCACTTAGTAGTAAAATTAGTATTTAAGTATTCTTTTTGGTCCAGTCCATTCACATAAGAGATATTCCTTTTTACCAGATTGCTCAAAAAGGGGTTAATGTTTTCGGGTAAAGGTGTTTGTGCGTTGCTTTATGATCTGTAGCATGAACGGCTGGACAGATATAGGACTATGAGGTGTTGGTACATTCGTCGTTATGTCTGGAGTATTAAGGCTACATTTTGCAGTCGGGTTTCAGCTTTTCTTCCAATAATAATACTCGTCTTGTTGCCTTTGTATCTTATCTAGAAAATGAACTGCTTAGTCTTATTCTACACTTAACTATTTACATCAAACCTTTATTCCTACAACTCGTATCATAATCTTATCTATCTACACATTTTGAGGCAAAAATATTTGACAATAATAACAAGTAGTTGTAGTTGGAGTCTAATTCAAAAATGGTTTTGAATGAGTTTAGATGAGTGGAATTAACAACGAATGTTCTTATTTTTATAATAGTTGGGTGGTAACATAGCACTATAAGTTTATGCTAATGTTATATCCAAAGGCCGATATTCTCCAAAGTTCATACTTCCCAGAGTGATTGATTTGTCCTAGATTTGACAAACTCCTTTCGGCAAAGCTCGAAATAGATTATAATTTCGGCCTTTGCCTGATGTATTCAAACGTAGAAAGTAATATAATCTGTTTCAGTCTTTGCCTAGCGTATCCTAGAAGCGACTAAGGTCCATGTTCACCAATATTTAACATGACTATTACTTTACTGACATTTTAAATAATATTTATAGCAGTTGTTAAAGACAGTTGGTTTAATCAGTTTTACATATTTTAATCGCCTTGTTAAGTTTCAGTGACCTTTGCGCTGAGACAAATTCTCGATTTGTTTTAAACTATCATGGTTATTCAGTACAGTTATATAATTATTTACGGGATATTTAGTGGTAAGGCAGTGGATGGTCCTTCCACCTTAAATAATCATATAACTGTAATTCTCGATTTGTATTGAATTTGTTATATGTCAAACAGGTTCATATATGTAAGGTAAAACGCTAAAATCCATATAATATGGTTTTATTACACTACCCAAGTCTAAACATACTCCTATACTTATATAATTTAGGTCTGACTGGTCAATCCCCGATTTAATTGAGTTGCGGAATTTGTCTGTCCAAGTCCAAGATACATATTCGTTATATAATTGGTTTGTAGTTTGGACCAAGACTCCTTGTCAGACCCGAGGAGTGCGTAGCCATACCCAGGAGCGACAAAGCTTAGGTCTTCGTCTAAAACACATATTCAATAATATTTTATATTGCTTAAAGAGCAGAAAAGTGAATCGGTTTCTTCTAGGTAAGCGTGATCCATCGTAGGCCGCATCATCGCTTAACATCAGGCGAGTTGGCGGCCAAGCGCAAGCCTATCTTACAATAATAAATATGGACCACTTTAATTGAAATTATGAGATATTTAACTGTTTTCTTACTTTTACAGAGTAAAACTTATGTAGATAAGGTTCCATGGTCATAATTGGCATCTGTTCATGTACAAAAGTTGTTTTTATCTAATCTTACATATGATACACTTCGCTCGTAGTGAGTAGCCACTGTGTAATTATTCCGAATTAAATTAAATTAAAAAAAAAATACTGCCCCAGTGGCGCAGTTGGTAGTGAACCTATTTTCTGAGCTTGGGGGTGTGGGTTCGATTCCCACCTAGGACAAACATTTGTGTGATGAACATTTGTGTTTGTTCTATGTCTGGGTGTTAATGATGTCAATTCTGATGTGCCATTCTCTAAACTAAACTAAATTTGACAGCTCTAAAATGGTTGCCATCCTTTTCTGCCGTACTGAAATGAAAAAAGACGCCGATAATTTTAGTCCTGTCACATTAGTTTAGTTTAGAGAATGGTAGGTCAGAATTGATGCCAATATCTATTTAAGTATGTAATAAAAAAATATATAATTATATCAGTCTCTGGCAGCCATATTACAAGCTTTGCTTAGTTTGGGGTCAGATGACCATGTGTGCAATAATGTCCCAGATATTTATTTAAATGGAGAGGTGCAGAGACACACATTCAAAGTTTGGAAGAAGATTCCGTATAGAACGAATGAGCCAACAGCAAGAATAATCGCCAGGGAATTCCATGCGTAATCTTTATGTACGAGACCTTTATAATTTGACTTAACATATATTTATACATTTGAAGATTTATAACAGATTGTACTATAAACATGAACATTTTGCCCACAAGTACTTGCAACATAATCCATAATAATTGTACTATAAACATGAACATTTTGCCCACAAGAACTTGCAACATAATCCATAATAGTGAATCTTTTTTTATTTGAAGAACATTGCACCACAAGTGTACAACGTATTGTTCGTGACTAGCCATTTTATATTTGCATTTCAGCATGCATTAAAAAAAAGCGTTTGTAAAATGACTGGTCGATATAACTGACGGGCTTAAATTTCATAATCGAGTTCACATTACCCCAGGACTGTACCTTGTTTATGTAAGATAATTTTGACCACTTTTCTAACTGTCCTGTAAGAAAAATTACAGGGAAACTAGTTGATTTGTTGGAAGACAAAAAAATTGTACAACCCCTGTGAATTATCTTACGTAATAAAAAAACAGCCCCTTAATCAATAAATAAAATCCATCATTTTGCTTACAATCAGTGCATTCCAAAAACAATATTAAATACCTAATTTACATTAAATCTTGCTAGCTACGCCTAAGCAAATGTGTAACACATATCAATGACTATTTACATGGAATTGTGGACGAGTACAAAATGAAATTTGACATTAAATGTATAATTTAACTGAATACTATACATTATTCACCAAAATACTATGGCGTGAAACCATCGAGATACAATATCTATAGAGTCACAATCTCTAAGCGAAAACAGTCAAAAACGTCCGAGAGTCGTGTATACCTACAGACCTAGACATCAATTATAGTTCACAAAGCCACATTTACTTCAATTTAGACGTTATGTCGATTGCACTGTGTTCAACGTCGCCTGTCCGATAGGGCATCGTAGCACTGGCATCACGCGGCGTTGTAGTCGGATCGCGGTTACCCTACAACTAACCAAAAAGTCTGCGCTATGCATAGCGTGAGCAGAGTTTTGGTTCGGACATTTTTTTGGCACGATTGTGATTCTATGTGAGGTGTTGTATCTCGATGCGTGAAACATGAAAACTGCTTATAAACGGTAAACATAAGGCATATAATATTATATGTGGTGATAAACTATACAATGTGTTGATTTGCAACCGTGCAATATTTAAGGATAATATGGACACCCGGCTGCTGATACAGAACCCATAGACCCAAACGGTCTATTTTAGATAAAACTAGAGAAACTTAACTTTTAGTCGAGAAATGAGAACGAGAAAAAAAGATTTTTTTAAGTTAGTGCCGCAGGCCTAATTTTTATTTTACAATTTATAGAAATAATAAATTAGATTTTATTTTATTGAAATTGTTTCCATTTTTTTTTATTCTGTAATAGGCTTGCGTTTGACCGCCAACTCGCCTGATGTTAAGCGCGATGCGGTCTATGATATAAATAATATCTATATAAATAATATTTACAGTATTATTATGCCATCTCTTTATATTTTGCGCCTACTAACTAGACAAAGCATGACACAAAGTGAGTAATTTTGTTTAGACAGTAAATAAAAATAAATAAATAAATATCTGGGACATTTTTGCACACACTGTCATCTGACCCCAAACTAAGCAAAGCTTGTAATATGGCTGCCAGAGACTGATATACGTACATATATATTTTTAAATACATACTTAAATAGATAAAATTAAGTTTTAATGTTTCGACTCATTAAATATTGCTGGTGTGCTACAAGTTTGTTTTTATTCAATCTCTAGCAAGGTTCCTCGGAGGAAAATAAATCCCCATAATCCCACCAGTTGGTCATAGCAGAAGCGGTCTATTACACTTTGATAGCCTGGGTGATCGTAGGCTACTCTTTAGTGTCCTTTGATCACCTGTGAATATAATCATCTAGGTGACCATAGGCGACTTCATTCAAATTATTGTTTCAGTATCTTTAAATCACCCGTGAATTTAAATAAAAAAATTACATATCGAATACACAACGCAAAATGCCCTAAATATACAGGCCTATTTAAATGTATGATTTAATTGCGTTTTGTGCAAATAAATTATCTTTAAAATTTAATCTGTTCATCAGCCGGGCTGTCAAAAAAAAAAAGCCAAATGTCATTGCCATCCTCTGCTACCCGAGTACACATGGCATCTAAGCTGATTATTTGGTGCCATAATAAGGAATGGTCTTGAGTTTCGTTTGAGAAAAAAAATTGTCCATAAGTAACCATAGGTTTCTAATACTATTTTTAGGTTTAGGTGTATAGTTGTAAATCAACACCCTGTACTTTTCACAGTTGCTGCTATTCACAAATTTCGTCATAACAGTTTTTAACAGCTTTGCTATACCAGATCTGTCGAAATTCATTGTCAAACCGTCATTACGCAACATGTGAATAAGTACTGAATTGAAAACTTGTATACCATATAGGTATAAAATAGTTCTAATCTCACATCTTACATTGGATCAACAATATTTATACAACCTTTTAATCCTCTATGAAACTTACAATGAAAAAAAAAAAGAATAATTGTTAGTTCTGATTGCTTAATTTCATACAGCATTTATATTTTTCAATGACTACATTATATTGGCTTCAGGGAAAAAGACAATTTTGGCCTAGAATTGTTTTTGCCAAGAATTTTCTTTTGTTCCTCTTTTATCCTTTTTTCTTGTTCTTTTTTCATCTTTTGCCTTTCTTCGTCCATTTTTCTTTGTTCTTCGATCATCGCCAAACGCTCCTCAGCCTGAAAACACGCCAAGAATTATGCTGATTAATTCAAAACGATAAAGTTTAACATTTTTTTTCTGTACATTTATGAATCGTTAGTTTTTGCCAGTGGCATCTGCATGGCATCTTGGATTAGTACATACATACATTGTTGACTTTCCTTGGATGCGTACCATACATTTCAATTCTACGTTTCTAATACATACGACCAACGATTGGAATAACCTGCCGACTTCCTTGTTTCCCGTGATATATCTATCCCGTGAATAGGTATCTTCTAAGACTGCGTGCTTTATATTCGACCACATCGTCGCTTACCAACAGGCGAGTTGGTGGTCAAACGCGGACTTATTCGCGATAAAAAAAAAGTACCAATCAAGAATTTAAAATCTATTTGTACCAATATTTAGACTCTAATTTAACCTAAATGGTACCAGTCTAAGAATTTGACCAGTGAAAAATTATAATAAAACGAAAGTACTGAACGAAGGCTCACCTCGGTACCTCTTATCTCGAAAACTATACCACCTTACAATGATGCAAATTATACAGACCTTTCCTAGTAAGAAATTTTGACCATTTCCATAGATATTCAATGCTAATTAATTACCATAGTAAAGTACAGCCATGAACATAATATTGTAAAGAACTTCAAGTTGCAATGGGTTAGAATATCAGTTTAAATAACTTGAAAAATCTGTAAATCTGCCACAATCAAGAGATTGGTCAAGTCACCTAATATGTTTGCAACTTTCTACTTGAGAAAGATCTTTCTAGAACCAGCAGGTTAGCATGCGCACCACGACAAAATTTTGTTGACTCTTTTTATCGTGCCAAAACGAGACAGGCGTATATAAAACCGTAGGCACCTTGTTGCGTTCTCTCTGAACACAGTGATGACAAGATTTTGTCGCGGTGTGCAAGCTAATCCTGCAGATCAAAGTTAAATCGTTTACAAAACAGATATGTTTTTTACTGACCAGCTTCTGCTGGGCTTCTTCAATCTTTTTATTATTTTCAGCCATGATTTCCTCCAGCTCTTTCCTTTTACGTGTTTCTGCCTCCTGTATAATGAAAATCACATATTAATGCAGCCCTACCGACCAACCATACACACAAGTAGTAAAAAACCATATTAACAATAAAACACTAAAGTCTTCTTCTTTTCAAAAGTTCTGTTTATAATAATCTCCTAATATGTTATGTGTTGTTTATTAGACAGTATTTATGTCTGTAAACTTGAAATAATTGTGTAGGCAATGACATAAATGTAAATACCAATTTATTTGGAATATGAAAAATATGTAAATAGTTTTTGCTGATTAAATAAATACCAGGCAATGCATTCGTAGCATTAATATTCTATTATAGTAACATGATTACGTTACTTATATTTTCATAAAGAACTGATTTACCCTTACTAATAAACATGTAGTTAATTAAGAATAGTTCTGCAGAATTTGTTTTTTTCAATTGAATTTTAAAGTTCAAGAGAAAAACACAACACACTTAACATAACTATACTAAGTCTACTACAAGTTTATTAACAAGATGTTAAGTGGTTATACAAAAAAATTGATTCAAGAAATACCTTCAACTCTCACATCTCGATCCTCTGGCAGCGTCTCGGTAAAATTCTTACAGCATCTTGGTCTTGTTTCAGTCTTCTGACCTGACTTATAAACTACGTGACTGCCAAGGACAGTCAAGCGAACAGTTTTAAAATGCTAGCCGGTCGCCCTCACGGCAATCTTACATTAGAGGCAGTGGCAACTCTGCCGCGGGTGCAAATGACATGTTACAGAATGGAGATGAAGTTACATAGGGCCTCTATGAGTGACAGTTTATAAACAATAGCAAGTAACATCTGTAAGCTCGAACTACACCTGACTGGACCTTTAACAGATATGATCGAAATAATACTTTTATTAGTTTTCTGTTTATAATGTTGGTATAAAACATTAAATTTTACACATACAGTGTGATTTTATTTGGTGAGACAACAATGCAGATTGTTATCGCTGAGGTTTTGTCATGTGCGAATGCAACATCTCTTGGTTGCATTGGCACACGACTGGCGAAAGAACAAAGCAGTTACCTGTCGAGCCTGCTCCTCACGTCTCTGTTGTTCCCTCTGCCGCTCCAACTCTTCCATCATTTCTTTTTCCATCTTGCGTTTAGCTTCTTCAACTCTTTTTGCAACTTCTTGCTCTATTTCATCCTTCCGTTTCTCTAATTCCTCTTCTACTCTCTTCTTTACAAGCAGTTCTATTCTTTTTGCTGCTTCTTCTTCAACAACCTTGGTAAACAAAACAAACTTATTTAGATTTTTTCACGCCTGATTTTAAGCAATAGGATGGAGCATCTTGTTTTTACAAGCTTTTATTGAACTTGTAATGTTTGCATGTTAGTTTGTTTAGGTCAAATCTTACATACTGACTTGCTCACCACTTCCTCTTATTCTACGGAGTTGAATTTTTACATGTTGGTTCAGTTCTGATGACAATGCATTTTTTATGGTAAGCGTGACCTGAATCAACATCCTGGATTAGCTCCTGATAAAGGAACTCTTCAATGGTCAACAGCACAGATACATAATTATCAATATAAAAAACAGAGTTCATAAAAATTTCAGAACTGGACCAAACGCGCGACCGCGCGGAACAACTGTTTTTGACAGTGTTAGTACCTCCGGTAGAGATTTCGAAAACCGTCAGGTTTTCGAAATACCGGAGGTACTAACACTACCGGACACTACCGGAGGTACTAACACTGTCAAAAACAGTTGTTCCGAAAAATGTGTATAGGTATCCGGGTGACGATCATAAATTGAGTAGGTAAGTACCTAGTAGTATTCGATTTCGGGCTGGCTCACTCACTCTGTTACATAAGTAGGTACTAACTATACGCAAAACAAACAAACAAGAAAAAAACAGTCGAATAGAGAACCTCCTCCTTTTTGGGAGTCGGTTAAAAACTTGCAGAGTATGGACCCAACCAAGATAGGTCTGCAGTTAGGAGGAACAGCACAACTGCCTTTTTTGGGCACAGGTTGCATGCACATTTGCAAACCACCATGATTTCAGCAATTGACGAGTTTCAAGAGAGAAAGAAAAGACACACAGCACAGGAGACAACTCAGACTCACATGCCTTCAGCATTATTGCTGTAATACCATCCGGGCCACTGGCTTTCTTATTCTTATTCAAGATTGGGGCGATAAGTCCCGCTTGGGGTGTATTTTGAATTTCCCCCTACCAGCAGTTACCCGAGCCAACCCAACTCCTAGAAATACCGGAGTGAGGCTCTGGGGCGGTGGCTCCAGTGGCGTAGATGGAATTGTACATAATGACAATGAAAAGCAGTCTAGCTGATGTGGTGACGTGGATGATGAAGGTAGTGATGCCTCTTCATGCAACCCGGTAGCGATTCTAGTTTCTTCTGTGGCTTCACAATGCCACAGCACATGCTCTACAGTTTCGTTCTCCTTCATGCAGCCATGACACAGTGGACTGTCCGTGGCCACTAGCTTTGTTCACATCAAGATTGCAAGGCATATTCCGAACCTTTATTTGGCGAATGGACAAGTACCCTACTTGTCCATTCGCCAAATAAAGGTTCTAAGCCAGTTTGTTTTCTATTCGGCTAATGTGGTTCACAGATGAAGGAGACTTAATCCCCAGATTTCATACATAACCTCTATTTTTACAGCACATTAACTATACTATAAAGCCAGGAGGGTAAAAACACGGTGTAGGTATATCATAAACACTTTTTTTACATCAGAATACTTAGATGGTGGGTACCTTTTGTTCTGCCTCTCTAACACGTCTTTGCCTTTCCATTTCTGCCAGTCTATCTACCTCATCCATCTTGCTACGGCCTTTTGACTTCTTTCGGTTACTCCTACTGCCTTCGTATGATCCATCACTACTGCTGACTGATGATATCGAGTGAGACCTTTTTCTGAAAACAAACAACAAACTGTTAGCAAGTTTAAGATGCGACTAGACTGTAATTAATTTTGAAATAAATAATGGTAGTTGTTATTACCTGGACTTAGAACTTCTTTCCCTAGATTTTTCTGCATGTTTAGAGCTTCTGCTACGTGATGATGACCGATCCTTAGACCGACTCTTCTTCCTTGAATGTTTACTGCTTTTGTGATGCCGCCGGGGTGATTTACTGCGTGATCTTGAACGGCCCATTGTAAAGAAATAGGCACTGGAGTAGAATCTAGCACAATTAAATAAATTTCAGAAATAATGTAATGCACATTGACACATTGCTTTCATGACCTTTTGACATAAAGCGACGCCATTTTTTCATTTCGCGTTGTTGCTTGCTAATCTTGCTATGCTTGCTATTTCGTTTTTATTTTATTCTTTCCTCGATGAGGATTTTGGCGTCGCACTCTTGTGCATTTGCTAGTGTCGAGTATTAAATTACTATCAAAGAAACAACACGCAGCGTGTTGTTACGAAAGCTCCATAAAAGCCTCTTCTAAAGTTCCTACTACTTTATATTTATAGGGCATAACATTGACTTGATCGTGTCTTACTATGGCTTATTTGACTACCTTTTCATAAAACTTAATAATTATTAATATTATTGACACTGGCAAATGCAGAAACCCACAAGAGTGCGACGATCCACACAGAGGAAATAAAAAAAAATTGTCTTTTGATGATTTGTAGTAGTAACTCGTAAGAATATCATTAAGTCAGTGTGCGCAATTTAATTCCTCCGCGTTTCGTTTCGGCTGGAGGCGCCTTACTAAAATGTATGAAACAACGAAACATGAACCTACTACACGAACTAAGGAAGTAGGAACAATAAATAGGTACGTAAACGAAAAAAGTTCGAATACCATCAAATCTTGTACTAACGGCTCAGGTACCGGCACCTACATATAAATAAACATAGCATCGATTACGGACTTGTTCATAAAATTTCAAATGTCATATAAAATATATGCCACTCCAGCGCTACGCCTGTGGGGACAAACTTTATTCATCATCATTATCATCATAATCAGCCCATATAAGTCCACTGCTGGACAGTAGACTGCGTTTCTCTTCCAGCCACTGCCAGCAGTCTTACCATGGGCGTTCGGCACTTACTAGATACTCTCACCTACTTGATTTTTATTTTTGTTGACCTACTCTAAATTAAAACCTGGCTACGCCCATGTGTCTTACGTATATCGTCCTTCCGTTATACGTAGCCAGATTCAGGGGAGTTTGGCGGCCTACGGTAGCCCGGGGATTCTAAGCACCCCTTGCCCTGCCATTACCATGACCGCTGCCTTGGCCAGAGGGCAGCCGGGAACTCGGAGGCCATGGGCCTTACTTTAAAAACTTTAAAACGTTACTCAAGTTGATCCGGTACTCAAGTTGATCTATGTTTTAAATTTCTCTCTCAACTTCTCGCTGACGGCAATCGTCACATGCGAAAACAAGACGGAGCATATTTAAGCGTATGTCAACTTGAGTAACGTTTTTTTTATGCGTAAATAGGCTTGCGTTTGACCGCTAACACGCCTGATGTTAAGCGATGATGCGGTCTACGATGGAGCACGCTTGCCTAGAAGAAGCCGATTCACTCGTGATTTGAAGACACCCAGATTGTAACTATCGGGGAACACCCACTCAGGCAGCGCATTCCACAGACCAGCAGTACGGACAATAAAAGTGGAATCAAAGCGCTTCGTACGGGGTTTCGGAATATCAACGCGATACCATAAAGCGGTGCCGATTCTTCGTGCCTGCTCTGGCAGTCCGATAGAAAAATGGGCAGGAGGGAATTAGATCATGCAGATCCGATGCACACTCTCCGAAATGTATCCGATAAAAAACTGAAAAATATTTTAAAGTAAAATACGTTTTTTTTAAATAATTTTAATAAAAAACGTTTTTAAGTAAGGCCCCATGTATTAAAGTGTGTCCATGAGAGGTTGAGGTTATGCCTATAGTCGCCACCCTGGGTATGCGGGTTGGTGCAGAGGCCACCACCTTATCCACCTTATCTCACTGGTGACGTGACACTGCTACCCGTCACCAGTCTGAATTTTATTTGCTACCTACGCCATAATTCGTGATTGTTATCCCGCCATCAGTCGGTCCCCTTTTAGGAGGCTTTTATTAGTTTTACTACGAGGCTTTTATAATAACTTGGGGATACCGACGCCGTAGGTATTCTAAAAGCCTTGGCACCAGGGTAGAAGCTTTATTGGTACCGTCTTATCTACACTAATATTATAAAGAGGAAAGATTTGTATTTTTGGAATTTTGTATGTTTGTAATGACTTAAGTCAAAAACTACTAAACCGATTTAGAAAATTCTTTCACCATTAGAATGCTACATTATCCCTGAGTAACATAGGCTATATTAAAAACTTCACTCGTGCGAAGCCGGGACGGGCGGCTAGTGATATTATATGTATCATATCATTATGGTCATTCATGTGTATGTAGGTATATAAAAAGGAATTATCATTGATACGGCCTCTGCAGTTCCATAAAAAAATAATTCACTCCGGACAAAACAGCAGATTTTCCCCCCGCGAATTTTAGTAAGTCGTAGAACAAAAGCTATTTATTTGACGTATTGAAGCTGAACTGATTACCCGTATCCCTGTATAGGGAGACTTGTCCTATTATGGATTTGCCAAATTCATTATATGATACTACTAGTCCGCCCCGGCTTCGCATGGGTAAGTTTTATTATATATAAGTACAAACCTACCGTGAAAAATTATCTAACCGATGGTGAAAACCGCATCAAAATCAGTTGCGTGGTTTAAGGAGTTAGCGGATATACAGAAAGACAGACCCGGAAAACGACTTTATTTTATACTATGTAGAGATAGAGGTAGAGAAGAGAACATCGTTAGCTACGGGTTCAGGTGGTGGCCTTACCATCATTCGTGGAAAAAAAAGAGTTTGTGAGAGCATTCTTTAATTTATATTACGTTAAAATTTAATTATCGTTGACTCGAAAATTTCAACAAATCTCGAACATGCTCCTTTTCTTTTTTATCGATAAAAGATACAATTTTTGTTGTGGCTTCTAACAATTCCTCATACGACTGACCTTTCTTTAATATGTTTATTGCATTCGACGTCTGTTTAATTGCTCTTTTTAATGATTTGAATCCAAACGCACTTCCCTTTCCAGCTGGTCTATGTTCCAGCTCGCTAAATTTGAAAGATCGCTTAGCACTAATATCATCTGCAGAAGTAAAATGGCTGTCAGTTTTCACCAACAATGAGTTGATACCAGTTGCGCTTTTAGTGACATGAATTAAAGTTATGGATTCAGTTGAAACCGTCCCTTCTGGACCAGGTGCTAATATAGGTAGGTCAGATATTGATCTAGAGATGCTAGAATGTTCTGATGTGATTCTATCCATGAGCTCGTCTATTTGTTCATTGACAGTCGATGCAGCCACACTTAGTTCATATTCAGATTCAGTATTCTGACCGGAGGCATCTTTCGTTATTTCAAAAGAGTCATCATCTGGTTCCACCATAATATCAGTTTGGAATTCTTGTTTTAATTGACTAAAAACGGCCTTTATATCAGTTTCTTCTTCAAAGTCCGCTCTGTCATAAGAATCATTGATTGTTAGTTTGCCTCTGTAGAAATAATCAGGGCGGAGAGTAAAGCCTTGGACCAATAAATCTGACGCGCCTCCGTATCTTGGCAATGTCATTGGTTGACGATAAATACATTCGAACTTGCCTGTTGACGCTTTTGAATTGCGGGCGTGGTCGATGACAACTGTGAGGAATTAACTTATATTTTTAATCATCGAATTTACTTTACATCCAAATATGTGAGTTAAAATAAACCTTTTAACAGTATTAAGGGCCGGTATTATAAAACGCACCGTTCAATTTTAGGTATTTGGATTTTCGGGTGTAAAACTAAAAAATAAAGCCGTAATTATCAAGACTAATATGAAACAAGTAAACCATATCATTCAAATTGTTTATTTTAAGGCGGTAATTAAACGAAATCCACTTTAAAACTTTCCCTCCGAGAGTTTTTACAAAAAGCTGCTTTTGTAAATTGGAGGTAATAAGTTGATACCTATATTGAGTTTTTCCAAAATTTGAAGTCGTTATTTTCTAGAGATCTATTTAATTTATATATCTAGATCTTTCTTTTATTTTGATCTTTCTATTTGATAGAATCGGAACGCCAAAAATCCAGTTTTCCTTGCTTTTTTGTCAAAAAATGTGAGAGGGCAAAGCATAGCAAGGATAAGTTATTACTAACCTTTGACAATGTCCAAAACAACAGCAGGGCAAATTTTAGCTGTGACGTGTGTAGTAGGGTTGAGATCTGGACTGGAATTGATTTCAATCAACCATGGCTCATATCCCTTATCTAGGATGAAATCGCAACCGTACATTTCGAAACGGTTCTTGGACACTGATAAAGAGTCTTGACAGCTTAGCATGATACCTATTATGGACTTTTTCATACCAGGATAGATAATATTGTCCCAAACCTTTTCCTTCCCAATCTTATTTAAGTACTGCCTATACTTGTCTAAGTCCCACATGTTGTTTTGCGGAAGATCTGGGTGTCTTTTGACGCAGTTTTTGTATCTCCTTTGGACAGCATTATTGGTCAAATGTATGGATTGGTGAAAATTTTTAAGATTGTATTTCTGAGAACTAAATTTTAGGTAGCTATCTCGATACATCCATATCACTAAAGGATATGTGCTTGTTACCAAATAATATTGTCGAATGTCGAATTTTGTCTCGTGAATTAACAGCGGTTCCTCTGAAAAATAAAAATCAAATTTACTGCATCCTATATAACTTACTGTGTATCACTACACCAAATTGTTACTCACCGATATATTTTTGGATAACATATTTAACATTTCCCTTATCCAACATGTTCGTGATTACAGCTAATTTAGAAGCTATTCTTATACCTCTACCCCTAGAGCAATGTGGCGGCTTAATGATCCAGATATTATGGCAACCTTCGCAACTTAATTGTGGTCGGTATTTGTGTATCTCTTTTAGCAAAAACTTAGCGTATCTCAAAAAAAGAGGTAATTTGTTGTCTGTGTCAGATACGAAAACATCCTCCTTTGATATAATGCTGTAGTATTTTTTCATGAATGTGATCCACTGGCCATTGCTTGCAGTATTCAACGTTTGATCTATGTCCTTATTTTGTTTACTAAATAAGTACTCTTTGCATCTATTTAGAGCAAATTCAAATACGTTCATTGATATATTTCCCGTTTCTACAAATATTGGGCGCTCATTAGCGACCATTGAGAGGACCCATTTCAGCAAACTGGTGCAAGCAGTAATTTGGAAGTCTTTCACAAATCCTTCTTTTTCACCGGCGTTAGCGCTGTTGTATGTACGAGGACCGTTGACTTCTGCAACATTTTCTATGTAAAACCAGTAGTTTCGTTTCATAGATGAACATAAACCTTGTTTAGTAGTCCACATAGCGTCAACTTTTAATTTGTTCACAACGGCAGTGCTATCTATACTCATGTCAATAGTAGTATCGGGATAATCTCCTTTTGCTTGCCAAATGAAACTTGGGGGACATCTTTCAACAAAGTTTGAAAGCAGCAGTCTTTCAAGTTCGTTGTGAATGTCATGCTTGTTAGAAAATGACCCATTTCGTATTTTAGATAGATTCATTTTATTAGGTGGGATTTTTTCCACCCATCCACGTTCTAGTAATGCTTTCCGAACAGTGTTACAACGGCCATCAATTGTAAATATTTTGTTATTTTTCATAGCATTTACAGCCAAGTTTTTTAATGATTGATACCTGGTAGATCTTGACTGGCAACTACAAATGACGTAGCTTTTTTCTTGAGGCGATAGTCCCACGTGAGAATACTGGCTTTGGTAAGGAGTCATTTTTGGACCAATTGGGCTGTTTTTTCTTGAAAATCTATTGAAAGGAGAATATAATCTTTTTACTTCACCATTATCACAGTGTCTGTTTGGCTTCTGAAAAGGAATAGCTTTTTTAACAACAATTACGATCTATATGTACCTAGATAATAATGTTTATGATCTAAGAATCTAGATAATATTATTCATACATTAATTGAATGTCCATTGTGAACATCTTGTTTGCTAGATATACTAGATCGATTTTGGTGCGTAGTTCCTGAGGTTGTCATAAGATTTAATCTATCAAGAGGTGTTAAAATCCTTTTTGCACCCACGATTTCGTATTTATTTACAAAACCAACTGATTTCTGAAAATAATTTAGATATATTTTTATTTATTGTCATTCAAGCTTATTATTAAGTTTTTTTTTATCACACACTAATATTTATATCACAGTTATTATATACGTAAAGATATTCAAGCTGCCACTATTTTAAAGGTGTTAGTACAAGTGGGTGTAGGCTGTAGGTGTACTACAGGACAAGTAGAAGGACTGCACACTATCACCCCTTCCTCGTGGAAATTGCAAAGATTCGTACACAACGATTTGGGTCGTCATTTTATGATACGTACTGTCCAAGAATGAAACTCACTGCCGTCCTCTTTGTTACCTGAGAACTAAAATCTAGGCATCTTCAAGGCTAGAGTGAATAGATTTCTTCTAGATCAGGGTTCTCCAAACTTTGAAGCCTTGGGGCCATAATATTTTTTTCGGTATGTTGCAAGGGCCGTAACAATTTTATTTTTTCTGCCCACCTAAGCAAACATAGGCTTTTATTGCATTTCAATTACTATTGATTGTGTATTGTGACACGTAACTACGTACATCTAGTGTCGAGTATTGATACTATGTACGGTTCTAGGTACTATCTATTTCAGCTACAGTCTTCAGTCCTTGTGCGGAAAATGTTTGGAATTGTCTGAATTTCTAAGACCAGTCGTATCAGTTGTTAATTTTATCAGATCCACAGGGCTGAATCACCGACAATTCCGCGAGCCGAATTGATGGCAGTGGCGGGCCGGATTTGGCCCGCGGGCCGTAGTTTGGAGACCCCTGTTCTAGATCAACGTGTTCCATCCTCGGCCACACCGTCGCTTACCATCAGGCGAGTTGGTGGCCAAACGTAGATCTATTCTAAGTATATAAAAAATATGTATTTTACATGTGTGTCCTTTCTACACTGACAGATAGATAATTTCTTAAGGTAAATACATAGTGGGTAAATACATGTTTAGTAGGTAAGTATATAAGTGTATGGGTAAGTATAGCTATATTAAGTTCATCTAGGCCTAGGCCATATAAATAATTATCAATTTAAATAACCGACTTCAAAATTAGTAATTACGCAATTTCGTTTACTTGGATCACATATTTTTTCCAGTTATTTTGATTTTAAATCCAAACTAGAGAACCAATTTTGTTTAAATTTCTATGGGATGGAACCAATCTAAAAGAAATAAGAATATATCCTTTAAAAAAATTGTTTTCCAAATCGATTTATAAATGACGGAGTTCTGAGGTAACAAACATATAAGAGGGCCCATAATTTTTTGAAGTCGGTTAGTAAAATTATTACTATGATTGTTATCTACTACTAAATTCATTGGCTCTACTTTGCATGTTGTGGCAAGCTGTTTATTGTTAGGGGCTTCGGAAATTTGAACAATATCTTCTTCTTTCAAGATTCTTCGTGGAAATGAACTGGAGACATTAGTCTGAAGAGACAATATAACAATTAATTTATTATTTGTTATTCCACACATTGAGGATAAAATATGACTCTTTGGAGGTCGACAGGCGGGCGTCCGTCGCTTAGTGGATAGAGCGCTCGCGGCGATGGCATAGGTTCGAATCCTGTGATGGTCGTCAAATTTACTAATTGTCTATAATATTTGAATAGTAAATCCTCAAGCGTAGAACAACACTTATGGTAGGTATCACAAACATGAAAAATCACTTTCTAGTCTGTAATAAATTAGTAGTAAAAAAAAAAACTTTTTTAAAACAAGCTTTTCGTATCCTTCTCAGAAAACCCTTTCATTCGATACCCATATCACAAAGGTAGATATGACCACCCTCCGGCTCCATCCACGACCGTGGTCATTATCTAGGCTCAGGGCCGTCTTTAAGCTATTGGAGGCCCTGGGCACATTAGGAAAATGGGGCCCTTATGACCTTGACTGAGCACAATTTTCGGACGAGACTAGAGTAGCTTTGCGCATGCAAAAGCTGATAATAATCAAATATTGATTTTTCAAAATAAATATGTTTTTTGGTACAAAAAATATCGGTTATCATTATCTGCCAGGAACTAGGGGGGCCCATCGATTGCGGGGCCCTGTGCAAGTGCCCAGAGTGCCCAGTGGGAAAGAAGGGCCTGTCTAGGCTAGGACCAAAGTGCTTGGAAAGACAAATCCAAGGAATCCAAACTCGACGGGGTTACTTCGTTTCGTTTAGGAGTTCCAATGGTCACCTTCTGTCTTCATCATCAGACCAGCTCGATGGTACCATAACGTTGCATTGTCACCGAACTTACATAAGTATGCCAAATTTCAAAAGAGATATAATCTGGGCCTTAGAATAGAAGAGTGATTAGGTATCTTCTAAGTCTGCGTGTTTCATCTTCGACCACATCGTCGCTTACCAACAGGCGAGTTGGTGGTCAAATGCGGACTTATTTCGCGAAAACAATATATTGAGGACCCGGGTATGTCCTAAAACTGCGACCAGAACCACCGGAGGATGGGCAGCAGCGTCCTAATAGTACACGGTGAACGTACTGCGATCCCCAAGCCGCCTGCCAAGCGTGGGGATTATGGCAACACCCCTCTCTATGTGGGAGGCCTTGTCCAACAGTGGACGTTAATTGGCTGATGATGTGTGATGTGAATATATTGATGGCAACACCGACGCTTAGATTGGTTGCAAAGACAGAATTTGGAGGCTGGCAGGAGGGTATCTCAGTGGACAGAGCACTCGGGGTGTATGCCCGATGACGCAGTTTCGAATCCTGCCAGTAGTAAAAAAAACGTTGTCTATAAAATTGAAATAATACAACAATTTGTTGATTTATATTGGAATAAGTCATTTTGATCATCATCAGCCAGAAGACACTGCCACTGCTGAACATAAGCCTTCCCCTGATAACTCCACACTGAACGACAGTCTGCCATTTGCATCCATGCACTGGATGCTCGCGATATCGTCGGTCCATCTAGTGGGAGATCTACCTACGCTGCACCTTCCTTCCTTGATATAAGTAGGTACTCAATAAAATAAGTAAAAAACATAAGTATGTTCGATAAGCGGGTAGACAAATCCGTACATACCTTTTTTTTCTTGATAGATCTCTTCTTATGTGGCATTGTTACTCCAGTTCATTCATATTTTTTCAGATACAACCCTATGAATGACATGGTTATGAAAATGTATGATGCGAAATAGAGAGACAACATGTTTCATTACATATTTTTGGAATTTAAACACGTTTTATCCTAGAATCAGTTTGTCATTAAGATTTAGTTATTCAGCGTTGTTTTTGATGTTTCTTCATTAGTAAATTAGGTAGAAATAGATTTTTATTTTATTTTATTAGCATATTGTGCACGGAACACATATTGTGCGAGCTGGTTTTGACAAATTCAAAATGACAAACATGGTTTTAGGTTAAAGTAAGGTAGTCAATTTGACACAACAAAAAATTAAAGCGCACCTAAGCAGTTTAGGTATTTATAGGCTGAACTATGGTGATGAGTCTGGAATTTAGGTTTTGGAAGGATATCAGTCTCAAGGTAATCAATAGTTCGGGAATTCGGGATTTATCTGAAATAAAAGACATCACTTTTAATAATTAAAAGTCGAATATATTTTATAAAATTTCAAGATGCCAACAGATGCGAAAATAGTAAATTTCAAACATCAACAATGCAAGATAAAATATTTTATCCATAAAACAGATATTATAGTATCTACAAAATCACAAATGTTTTTATAACTAGCAAAGATCAAATATATTGACAGTGAGCTCATTCACAAATAGGTGACTAGAATGTTTGATATGTCTGAGCTAGAATGGATTTATATGTATGAAGATGTGAACATGTAGATCAAAATGTATTAGATTGGATTGGAATTGATGTGTCCTATTTTTTATATTATTTCATAAAGTTATCCTACTGCGGAACTTTTTGATTATATTGAAGCCATCCATTATCTAATGTTCCCCGCATTTCAAATTTTAGGCTATTTTTAACAATAGATAAATCGATATTCTTTTGGTTACCAGCTCTTTCATTTCTTTATCTTTGAAGACGAAGGTTCGTCATTCAGGGGCGTTATAACAACACGATAGGGAGCATAAATGGAGGTGCAACTCTTCGAGAAAGTAATAGTTTTCTGCTTAACTCTACTTTCCTCGCGAAGCTTGCAAATACTTCTACCTATGGCACTGAGTTTCTTTATGGGATCCATTTCGTCGGTACTCTTCCTCGAGCTAAGTGGAACTAAGGATGATCTACGGGTAGTACTAGTGAGACTAGATTTAGTATGTCTGATCGGTATGACAGTTTCGGATCTATTAGCTACTTTGTTCTGAACGGATATGGTGGAACGAAGGATACTAGCCGTTTCGCGTTCCCATTCGTCTGGGTCGATGTAACACCGTTTGTTTCCAACCGATCTGTCGACTCTCTTGGGCTTGTCCACTTTACTTGCGGAGTCTGTCCGGTATTTACCGGTGTTATCGGTCTTGTTTTCTTCCGGTTGACAGCAGGAATGCCGGGCAACACGACGTTTAGAGTCGGCGTTTTTTTCTCGTCTTCCTCGATGAGTCCTAAAAGAGTGCGCGGATGATTTACGTTTCTTCGAGTTTTTAAGAGTGATACCAGATTTGACTACAGTGACCGCTTGCCGTACCGTGAGAGATTCCTTCGGAGCGAACGAGATTCCATCTTTATTTAATGGGATTGCATCGTAAGGGTTTAACCAAGTTAGGAAGTCTGTGATTATGGGGCCAGTGTATTCGGATGGAACTGCTTGTTCTTTTTCTGGGATATGATCGCCTGAAGGCACGCGAGGTGCAATTGGGGTGACGCTTCTGGCTTCGTGTTTCCTTTCTTTGGTTTTCTTTATCATGCGTTTTCCATTGATACATAAAGATAGGCCGAGGTATGCTGGGGCTTTAGGTATGATTTGTCGGTAAGCTAGCTCAAACGTTCCCGTGTCGGCGTCCGGGCTGTAACGACGATCGAGGACAACTGAAACATAGAAATTCAATTTATTATCCACAATATCATCTCAGTATTCGACTGCCCCGGTGGCTCAGTTGGTAGTGAACCTGCTTACTGCACTTGAAGGCGTGTGTTCGATTCCCACCTAGGACAAACATTTACCTATATGATGAACATTTGTGTTTGTTCTATGTCTGGGTGTTTATATCTATTTAGGTATGTATTAAAAAAATAATACGTATATCAGTCTCTGGCAGCCATAACACAAGCTTTGCTTACTTTGGGGTCAGATGACCATTGTGTGCAATAATGTTTCAGATATTTATTTAGTATCATATTCGTAGCATATTATAGAACGAAAATACTTATAGAAATTCACATACGGAAAAAAACATTTACATCTTTGCAAACTTGTACATAAGCTTATTTAACGTGAGGCAGGGTCAGATTGGGCGATGGTGGCCGAGCGGTAACATGTGCGCTTTACAATCTGACGGCAACCGGTTCGATTCTCGTCCCTGCACCAATTACTCGTTTATTACCTAAATAAATTATGTGCAGTTTCGATGCCTTCGCTCAAAAACAGTGAAATAAAATATTGTGATGAAACTGGTATCCGCTAGGGACTGGTTTCTTTCCTGAAAACTATAACCTGGTTAAATGATTATTTACGGGATATTTACCGTGGTAAGGTTGTGGAAGGAGCTCCCGATATTTCGGCGCAGTTACATGCACCATGTTCACGAGAAGACAAACAATCACAAACAAACAATCATATAACAAATAATCATATAACTTTAGTGAACAACCGTGATAGTTTAAAACAGTGTTTATAACCTGGTTGTTTTCAAGGCCTATGAGTGTATAAGTACCTTCTAGGTCTACGTGCTTCAACTTCGACCGCAACATCGCTTTTCATCAGGTGAGTTGGTGAACAAAAGTAAACCTACTCTATATAAATAATTACCAATTTTAAAAACCGACTTCATAAAATTTCATAACTGGACTAAATTGGACCACAGGGGGAGCATCAGCTTTCAAATAAATAAATAAAATCATCAAAATCGGTTCAGCCAGTCAAAAGTTCTGAGGTAACAAACACAAAAAAAAAACAGTTGAACTGAGAACCTCCTCCTCCTCGTCTTTCGAAGTCGGTTAAAAAGGTATATCTCCAATAACATTAAAAGACAAAGGCATGACATTCATCAACATGCACTATGGGCCAGCATAGTGGATTAGGACCCGTGCTCTCTCTATGTGTGTGTGTTTGTGTGTGTTCCAGCACTGGGAACATTATAGGGTAATAAAGATGATGAGGGGACATCATAATAGCTGTCGCATTAAAGTGTTGTACCTTTTATAACATCTTCAAGACACTGCGGGCACAATCTAGCAGTGACGGACGTTGTGGGCGCCAAATCCGGGCTAGAATTGATCTCTATCAGCCACGGCGTGAAGTCATCAGTCAGCATAAAGTCAGCTCCATACAACTCGAAGCTGTTCTGCCGCTTGTCCATCGTATCTTGGCAGGCTAGCATCGCCCCGATCAGGCACTGCTTCATGCCTGGATAGATTTTCGACTCCCACATCTCATATTTTCCTATCTGCCTTAAATAACAAGTTTTTGTTTATTTACAAGGTTTTTGTAGCCTTAGTACAATTCATGTCTTTTTGCACTATGTACTTTTTAGGGTTCCGTACCCAAAGGGTAAAACGGGACCCTATTACTAAGGCTCCGCTGTCCGTCTGTCCGTCTGTCACCAGGCTGTATCTCATGAACCGTGATAGTAAGACAGTTGAAATTTTCACAGATGATGTATTTCTGTTGCCGCTATAACAAAAAATACTAAAAAACAGAATAAAATAAATATTTAAGGGGGCTCCCATACAACAAACGTGATTTTTTTGCCGTTTTTATAAATAATGGTACGGAACCTTCGTGCGCGAGTCCGACTCGCACTTGGCCGGTTATTTTATTATGTGGTGGTATGAAACCATCAGTGCGCAAGCTAGACTCGGCATTGGCGGGTTTTTCCTTACCTACGTTTTGATTTAGAAAACCAATTTCGTTTCTTACCTAAGATAAGCCTTGAACGTATGACAGTCCCACATATTCTCATCGGGTAGAGCTTTATCCCTCTCCCCGTAGTTTTTGTATTTGGTCTGCACAGCGTTATTCGTAAGATGAACAGACTCGTGGTAATTAGATAAACTAAAGATTTGAGAGCTAAATCTTAGGTAACTATCTCTGGAAAAAGATACAATCATTATAAACTGCGTGAAATTATTGTTTTGCCAGAATAGTTTTATTGGCCTGTTAGCTAAAATTAAGGCAAAGCACATTTTTGTGCATTGTCGTTTCTTCTCAGTGACAACTTGCCAAAGCAATTTTAGAATGAATTAGCTTATTGAAAGCTTAAGGGGACTGTTAAGTTCCCGTCTGCAGCCCCTACATTCTCGTCTTGTTCGTACATTTACGCATTATAGTCGTCTATAATGCGTAGCAAAATCAAAATTAATAACAAAGAAATTGCCAATTTGATATATTTGAATTTGAAATATTTTTTTTTTGCTTTTTTTAAAACCAAAACAATCTAAATCTAAAATGAAAAAAAAATATCTAAATATGAATTATAATATAAATTACGTACTTGTACACCCATATTGTCAAAGGTTGACTATTTGTTATTAGAAACCATTGCCGAATATCAAATTTCGTGTTGTATATTACCAGAGGATTTTCTGTAAATATATAAATTAAAATAGATTAGATTACGCATCTCAAATTTTTAATTTCAATATTTGTTTTTTATTTTATGACAGATTAGACCTACTTACTTACTAAGAATTAAGTACTTAGCATCAAAAAATTTGCCATTTCTAAATCTTCTCTACATAGTATAAAATCAAGTCGCTTTCCGCGTCTGTCTTTCTGTATATCCACTAACTCCTAAACTATGCAACGGATTTTGATACGGGTTTTACCATCAGATAGATAATCTTTCACCAAAGGTTTATGTATAAAATTTACACACGTGCGTGGCTGGGGCGGGCCGCTAGTAATATATATAATTCATCTGTACGTGTGTTTGGCACCTAACTCCTCCTAAACGGCTGAACCGATTTGGATGGAATTTTGTATATTTCAATGGGTTCCTGGATGGTTTGCAAAAACAATTGGACCTGGTCGGCAGGACGACATCTGCCGGGTCTGCTAGTTATATATAATTCGTAAAATATAACTGCAGTCGGGACAGCTATCATTGAAATCACGCCCATCAAACTATTGTAAAAGCAACAGCATTTAAGGACCACAGCAAAATGCATAAGTACCTATACTATCTCACTCGCAAAGGTTTTGGAGACATGATGTGACTGAATGTAGGTACCTATGCCTACTTACGAAGATTACGAAATAAAATACGTCGAATATCTAAGCTCAACAAAAAAAATTAAACTTGTTTCAAACAAGTTTTCATACAAAAACATTTTTTTCGAAGCCGGGGCGGTCGACTAGTTATTCATAAATACGTTCAGTTATTATAAATCTTCAGAAATGTTGATGCGTGAATCTTATTTAGAAGAAATAAGAGTTATAATTACCAACCAATATATTTTTGTACAACGTATCTAGTCTTGCATGAGGGTATGTTGATCAAGCCAATAATATCCTTGATATTGTTCATGAGTTGTATACCGCGGCCACGGCACTTGTTCCCTGGCTTTACGATCCAAATGTTAAGGACCCCGTCTATGTCAATTTGGGGCCAGAATTTTGTCATTGTTGCCAAGATTTTAGCAGCCCTTCGCTCTAGCTGCCTGAAAAAGTGCCACAAATGTTTAGCAACGGTAGGTAGTACCTACCTACAATGCGACTCACTTCACTACTGTCTGTAGGAGCAGCCAACTAACACTGTTCTTGACGGTCTTGACGTGTAGAGGCTTCCTACACGGCATGATCAGTGTTGTTTGAACATTAACAACTATGGACTACAACTAGACTATGTACTACCAAGCATGATAGGAATAGAGTATGTATACACTCAGAAAAGATAAATCAGTGGAAGCGTTATAACTACAGTTTCCCCTTCTATTACGCCCCCCTCGGTTATTCATTTGTTTACATTTTGAGCACATCTTTTGCAGTTGTGTGCCACTCAATATTGAAGTGTGCGTTTTTTTATGCCATAGTTGGCAAACTAGCAGACGGGCTGCCTGATAGTAAGCGATCACCGTCGCCTGCAACACCAGGGGCATCACAGATATGTTGCCAACCGTTAAAGACTATTAACAGCTCTTTTGAAGAACCCCATATTAAAGCTACTCGGAAATGCCGTAGGATCATTCCACATATTGCAGGTGTAAGGCAAAAAGGAACGCGTAAAACGCACAGTGTGTGATTTCCACCGATCTATGATAATTATGTGGATAAACTTTCAGGCGGTAGCGGTTCGTGCGATGATATAACCGCGATGCCGACATCAGATCGAACAGTTCTTCAGAACAGTAAAATAATTGTAACCTATGTACAATTATTTTCACATTTTTGAGAATTTTATAATTTCATTTTGGGTATTGAAGAAATCTGACAGTCTACCTTTATTTTTTTTGGTAGGTAAGATTTGTCCATATTTGTCTATGAAAATTATCATCAACTATTGAACATTATCTATCCAACCAAACCACATTTTAATAATGAAATCGTACGCTGGATGTTATCATTGTCCGTTTCACAATAGTACATATTTCAGAAACAATACACCGAATACCCACATAACGATGATGCAACGTCATTGTTTAACGACTCTCTGATCTAATTACCGGACTGTTGTTATTTGGATGTTTGTGGTTACTCGTAAACATCGCTAGCACTGTCGGAAACTCTTTGAGGCACCCTGTGAGCGTTAGAATAGTAGTAGCTATACTACTACTATACTAATCGCAAAAACATTATATTTTGCCTTGTTCTCTCATTAGCCGAGAGAGCGAGGCAAAGCTTAATTTGAGATTATTATAAGAATTTTTTTGAGGTAATGTTATGGTAGCCCCCCTTGGCATACGACTAGCCAAGCCGCGTAGAATTACTTACGTGAATTAAAAAAAATAGGGGTTTCCATTAAAAAAACTCTTTTGTTTATATATACTTAGTTGATTTCAAAGGGTCCTATCAACCATAAAAAATATTCTAAAGGCTTGAGTCCGTCACCAGCGACTTGCAGAAGCGACAGGCGACAGCGACAAGCGGCAGTGTCGCCTGTCGCGGTGATCTGGTGATCGCGGTACCTATAATTTAGAATACAGCAACACCTTCACATTCGCACATCACACAACCATCAGTTGCTTCGATACGTTGTGTAAGACTGGACGTACAGGGTGTTGATAAATGAATTACATGTAGGTATTGTGCCTTTTGTTGGAAGAGAAGGAAGATGATGATGATTTTTTATTATTTTATTATAGGGTACCCAAGACACAGGCTTAGCCTTGTTTGGAATCCCAACATCGAAAACGTTTTTCGGGATTTTCATATTGTCAGATGGTCGGTGGGGCGTAATTGGTGGTTGGTATTAAGATCCTCTATATCTCTCGGCAGTTGCTGATCTATCTCTCGGCAGTTGCTGATCTATCTCTCAGCTTACACTCTGTATGGTAGGTTATCATGATAAACCTTAGTGGGTTTTTTCTAGAGCTAAGCGAAATAATAAATTATGAGATTTTATTTATCTTACCGAATATTGTTATTCTTGTCCTCAAGAAATTTCGCTTTCTCATGTACCAATAAATAATGATGCGTCAAAAATTGGTCCCATTCGTGTTCCCAAATATGAGTTTGGTCATCTGTATCGTCGATATCTTTATGCGTAAAGAATTGTACGTATTCATCAAGTCTGGATATAGCAAATTCTATAGCTGAGAATGGGACTTTCCCACTATGCGTGACTAGGTGTTGTTCATTGGTTTTGGCCAAAGTGTGGGAAAGCCACTTGAGGACGCTAATGCAGGCGGTAATTCTGAAGTCATCAATGAATTCTTCCAGGCTGTCAGAGTTGTGGATGTTGTAGCATCGCGGGAATTTGGTGACGGATATCCCGGGCTCGGTGTACCAGTGCATTTGAGTCAGAGACGTGGTCAGCCCTTCTTTCGTTGTGAACATTGATCTGCAAAATCTTTAGAAATACCCTCATTATTTTTCAAACTGCGCTGTTTTCTGTGAATCTGACATCAGCTCTCAATGTTATGTTGTGTGTTGTAGTTTTTTCTAGGCAATTTTTTGGGTACGCCATGGAACGAGTTCAATAATATATTGCCCCATGATGATGTCATTAGAAGGCAAAGAAGGTCACACATCACATCATCAGCCAATTAACGTCCACTGTTGGACAAGGCCTCCCTCATAGAGAGGGGTGTTGCCATTATCCCCACGCTTGACAAGCGGCTTGGGCTTGGTCAAAGAAGGTCAATCATATTTAAATATAAAAAAATGTTCATCAGCAATTATTTTGGTACAAAAACTGAAGTACCTATCAAATATCATTACAATGCAAATAAAAAAACTTCCCCATCACCAAACTTCAAGATCGGCTCAGTCTTGAAAATGTAACAGACAGTGACAGTTTTGTAGTGGTAGGACTCTTTTGCAGGGGTCCGCCTGGGGAAGTACCACACCTTTGCCAGTTATTCAACCGCCAAGCAGTAGTGTGCAAACACTACTGTGTTCCGGACTGAAGGGCAATGTTTCCAGCGAAATTACAGGGCACACAGAGATTTGACATCTTATATCTCGGGGTGACGAGCGCAGTGCATTGCCATCCAGGGTTTTGAACTGTTGAAGTTCAAAATTCTGAGTGGCGTTGAGCTGTTATGGGCAAGCGTGAAGAGCCATCAGTCGAACGACTTCGCTCGTCTCGTCACTCAGTATCATAAAAAAAAAGACAGAAGGTCAGGATCAGTCACACGTCAAACATAGTCAGATATTCCTCACTCTGCAGCCTTGAAAATTGGCAGCTTGGGCCCTGCCCCTATGTTTAGTATTTTATTATGTTTTTATATTAAAAAAACTTGAGAAGTTAAATAAATACTTTAAGTCATATATCTACGAAAGCTTAGCTTATTCGTTCTTATAAATTTCTCCACGAAATATTTAGGTATTATTGAAAGTTACCTGCTTATAAGAACTTCTTTGTTACTAAGCAGCCAATCATATTTGTCGCGTTTGGTGGTCCAGAGGAAGTCAACAGAATGTTGTTCCATGAATTTGTACAGGATCATTCTTTCGACCCTCGATAGTTCTTTGCCAGTAGCTTTCTTGGGGTCTAAGTTAGGCGGTGGGTGGCGGACCTTGAAAACAGTGCGCGGTGTTAGATAGTATAATGGCTGTAAAATTCGCGAATCTATTTATAACGGGTGACTTTCGCCGAAACAGAAAAAATTGCCAGAAGATGTCCACTGCTGAACATCACATTGAACTCCACACTGCCATCTGCATCCACTGGATGCCCGCGACTGTCACGATATCGTCAGTTCATCTAGTTCTCGTGGAAGCACAGAAAGAACAAGTTCTCACTTCAGTGAGTGGAAGGCCTACTTACGCTGCGTCTTCCGGTTCGTAGTCTCCACTGAAGAACCTTTCTTCCCCCGGTTCTTTGAGTGATGTGGCCTGCCCATTGCTACTTCACCTTGCTAATTTTAAGGTATTATGTAAATGGAATAAAGTCTATGGAAGTGTGGAAGAGACTTATTAATTTATATATTTATATTATTAATACATCATACTAAAATTTTTCCGTTTCGGTAAAAAAGTCACCTGCACAAAAGTGAAATACCACTGGTTCAAATTAAAAACGTAACTAGAAAAAACTGCGAACTTCTATAATATTTTGGCCTGTAACAGAAGTTTTATTGATATAAACATTTGTTGCGCGCTATGTAAGTATTAGATACTTACATAATTATTTACTAATGTGCAGTGCAGTCCTTTAAATTCTATTTCCCTTTTGTTTTTTTTACCTTATGCGACTCGTATTTCTCAAGCCATCCCCTTTCCAGAAGCGCCCTTCTCACGGCGGGAAACCCTCCTCCTTTTATCATGAACACCTTTCGTTCCTTCATGGCCACATCAGCGAGTTTCTTCAGCTCATTCCATCGTTCGTTACTCACCCAACTCTTGTATTGCTTAAGTTGTTCAGTGGATGAACTTTCTACAAATGGGATAAAGGTCAAAATTGCATAGATGTGTTCTGCCATATCGTATTTTATGAGATATAGTCACGGACGCGAGTGAATATGACTATCGGATACGTAATAAAAAGGTTGTTAATAAAATATATACGTACCAAGTAGGTACTAACAGTTATGTATGAATTTGATTCCAGCCACGTGGATAAGGTAACATTCGTGCAGTGGAATCTTCGATTGGAATCAATATTACTACTATAAAAATGCAAAAAAAGTATAATAGTGTCTGGGTGCTAGGTATTGCGTTGTACGGATAAAAGTTTTTTGAACTCTTGCGGAATTACTTTTAAACGTTAAGCAGTGCTTAAAATTAATCTGTCTCGTATTCATGTGTGACAATTTCCGTCAGCGCAACAGAGCAATTTTAAGCATTGCAACCTGATTGCAACGTTATAAGTTATAAGGCCGCTAATGTTTGTGGTCCACAAATAAAATAAAAAAAACATGTCTGGTCGTAAGCTTGTTCTGTGTGGGAGAGACGGCCATATAATGCTCTTTTTACATGAGAAAGTGATAAGTGTTCAATAAATAGTACCTAAGTGATACCTACCTAGATATATATAGGTATTAAAAGATGACATGATAATGAAAAATGTTGTGTTAATGATAATATAAAAGTAGTCTGAAAATTTTACACATGCTTTGATGTTGTTTGAAGAATCATGTTTAAAATTATTAGGTACCTATACCTATGTACCTACCTACTTTAAAATACTTAATTGAATATGCGTTGAAAAGTTCCAATCATACATAAGTTAAAGTCCGAAAAAAATTGTAAAAACAGTGTTGGAACATTCCGAAGTGCCACAATCAGCTGATAGTTTTACTCACTTTTTCCTTTAGCGGACAACGCTACATCGGAATTATCAGAATCAACTAGTATCAGCGATAAGTAGTTATCATTGAACTGTCTGTAAGCTTTATTGCCTGTTAACATTTTAATATACCTGCACATAGAATCGGTCCATGTTCAGACCTGGAAAATGAGACGGCACTAGACGGCCGCAGTTCTTTCTTAGCCGTGCTATCTTTATGCAGCTTCGAGTCTGACGCGCTCTCCTCAAGTTCCATCGTTACAGCCATCGGCGCTTACAGCGCTCTACAACTCTGCGGAAGATCAACTGTTCAAGAACGAGCATTTTTCCGATTTACGCCATGACGTGTGCACGATACGAAAGCTTAAGTTGAACTGAGGGCTAAATATAAACCGGTAGTGCAATAACCTAGTTTTTTAACCCACATTTGGAGTCCTTGGCTCATCAGCGAGCAGCGCAACGGCCGTGCACATCCCTGCCTGGCACCCGTGTGACGTCACAACTAGCTCCCACAGCTTCGTGAGGAATGTATTTACGCGGAAATTAATAAACCTAATTTACTCTTACCTCCTGCAAATCGGCCGTTGCCTACTCACAAAACTAGGTTAAAGTTAACGCAAAAGCGTTTATTAAAAATGTTGATAAGCAACGCTATAATTTTGTAAACTGAGAATTTATTGTTATCATTTTCATTACGTTGGTTGTGATTGTTTGAATCAGTCTGTCGCGACTTAGAAGAAAAAAACGAGTATGAAACGAGGCGAAAATGTATTGCATATCTGTGGCCAATGTGTGGTAAAGAATGCTCTTTCACTCACTTCCTCAACGGTTCTCGTTCTTTCCTTGATTGTCAATCAGTCCCGAATTCTCCCGTGTTTTGTATTTTTTCCTGAGTGAATTATTTAGGATTTTGTTTACTTCTCTACAACTTTACTAAAAGAGATACTTATTGAAAAGGGGTTTATATTACTAGTGTATGTTTTGGTGTGTGTAATGCCTCCGAAAAAGTATCTGAGCCAAACGAAGTGCGAAATATGCGGCCTCAAAACAGCACGAAAAAACGGCACAAAACGTGATTTTATGGCGAGATATCCTCTGGATGAAGATCGGTATGTTATCATTAGTTAAATTATGAGTCCCATATACTTCTTTTGAGCCAAAATATCTAAAAATCATCATTATCTATTTTGATTCTGAAAATAGTGTGGTGCAACGTAACGATATATTTATAAAATATCGATAACGATACTCTTATTTTTTAGCGTTAAGAAATTGGTGAAAATGTCGGTTCACGAAGATTTAGCGCATATACCGATCGAAAGTCTTCACCAAAATAAATTTGTATGTGGAAAGCATTTTGAAGATAAGGACTACAAAAGAAAAAAACAGTTGAAGAAATCTGCAGTTCCATCAATAAGACCATTGTTGTGCTAAGCCATTGTCAGATGACAAATTAAAAATTAATTAATCATTTAGTTAATTAATTAATTAAATTAATCATCTAGTTTTGAAGTCCAAACTTTTGAAATTGTGCGGGACTTTTTTCGTGAAAAAGAACACATTTTCACGTAACTTTAAAAAATCATAATAACAATATCTATTTCAGGTCGTTTCATCCTACAATTAATTACCGCCGTGACGACCAGAACTGATTGACCGTATTATAAATCGATGGTGGCCGAGCGGTAGCATGTGCGCTACACAACTCAGTCTGTCGGCGTTGCGTCCGGCGTCAGGTGCACAATTATGTTTTTACTACTGTAGCTATACGAAAATGATGAAGATGATAATAAATAAAATACAACATTTTAGTCTGTGTTTTTATTGTACTTACAAAAATCACAATATACTGAATGTTGTGGCACAGATTTTGTTTTGCACCACTAAAACAAAACCAGTGGCGCAAGGTTCTGTAATAAATAATATTGGATTCCATATGTAGTAGGTATGAAATCGATATCGATACATTTTGGATAGGAGGTGGCACATCCCTATTAAACCTGACATTAAATCGTGTATAATTATTGACATAAAATCTCGCTCCGACTTGACGTTTGGCAAACTTTTTTTGTCTATGGTGTCCCGTCTCTTCTTCTATTGTATTCTCTTTGGTTTGAATTACTATTTTGATTGATTTATTGTCTTTTGTATTTGACGAAATATGTCAATGAAGCTGGGTTGGCTGGTAGAAACTTTTTACATATGACACTAGCATAGGGTGTGCCTTTCATGAGGGTTTTATTTACAAGTAAATCTAGTTCTAGCAAGGACGTTATGATCCTTCGTTCAAGACTTCTAGTTTCTACGCTGTCAACTGAGCTAGAGCATTTGGATGGTTTTAGATTTAGACCTTCACTTCAACGGTCTATGGGCAGTCTAACTGTTTTTGTAGTGTAAAGTGTAGAGTAACCATATGGTAATACTATTAGTGTTAAGTACACTTTACAGTACTTTACTTTAATGATTATTTACGGGATATTTACCGTGGTAAGGTTGTGGAAGGAGCTCCCGATATTTCGGCGCAGTTACATGCACCATGTTCACGGGAAGACTCCTTCCACAACCTTACCACGGTAAATATCCCGTAAATAATCATTTAACTTTACTTTAATGTTAAATACTTATGTACTATTATTAAGAAGGTAGGTAGGTACCTATTAGAGTTTTGGCGCCTATGTGAATTAACATGTCGTCTCATTGTATTAACAATTTTCATAAACTTGTGTATTTGAGTGTTAATGCGTAATAATTGTAGATTATTAAGTATTTATTAAGTGTGGACGTGCTCGAGTGTAGTGGGTGATACCTATAACGTGATGAAACATGTATTTTCGTGTTGTTTCCAAAGCTCCATAGAAGCCTCTTGTAAAGTATCCGTCACTTTACTAAGGCATGACTTTGACTTAACCGTGAATGACGTTGCTTGACTCTGATTGTTCACTGACTTGTTTGACTAGTGACTACATCTATATACCTATATAAAAGAAAGTCGTGTTAGTTACACTATTTATAACTCAAGAACGGCTGAACTGATTTGGCTGAAAATTGGTGGGGAGGTAGCTTAGAACCAGGAGACGGACATAGGATACTCTAAAAACGGCTGGACCGATTTTGATGAAATTTTGTGTTCCTGGAGCGAGTCATAGTAGCGAGGCCGAAGGCCGATCTTACTCCCGTGCGAAGCCGGGGCGGTCGACTAGTATTTTAATAAAACTTGATAATAATTTAATATGTACTTGTCACAAGATACTTCTTACAAGATGAGAAACGTACAAGAGTGCGACGCCAAAATCCTCACAGAGGAAAGAATAAAAATAAAGTTATGTGATTATTGACGAGGTATTTACCGTGGTAAGGTTGGTAGTGAATATCCGGTCAATAATCACGTAACGAAAGCTACAGACATAGCCCACTGGATTAGCAAGTTTGAAGTGCCAGTGGGCAGGGCACATAGCACGCAGAACAGATGGCCAATGGTATGAGGCCGAATGGTTCTTGAATGGAGACCACGGACCGGTAAGCGCAGCGTAGGACGTCCACCCACATGATGGACAGACGATCTAAAAGAGATCGCAGGAAAACGTTGATTGCAGGCCGCTTCCAACCAGCCCTTTTGGAAATCGATGGGGGAGGTCTATGTCCAGCTGTGGACGTCCTATGGCTGAAATGATGATGATGATGAATCATATGAATATGAATCATATAACTGTAGTGAACAACAGTGATAGTTTAAAACAGTGTTTAAAAAAGTACCTATTTTGTCATCATCATCATCAGCCATAAGACGTCCACTGCTGAACATAGGCCTCCCCCTTTAACCTCCACACTGAACGAAAACCTGCCATCTGCATCCACTGGATGTTATGTGGATGTTATTATTTTGTACAAATCGAGAATTTGTAGGGATGGCGATGCTTTCTCTGTTAGACCGTTGGGACGCATGCCTAGAAAAAAAAACCGATTCTTTCGCGACCTATTCTCTGCAGAGTGCTTTTCATGAAATAAGTCCCGCAGACGCGGCGCTGTCATCGCTTATCAATCACTATCAGCTATCAGTATAGTTTCTCGAGCAGCACTTTTAACAACTTTAGGCATCGTGCACACGACTCTTAACGATAGAAAATTTAAAAAAAATGAGTCCAAACAACTATGAAATCAAAATTACTTATTTAGGAAATAAAATCAAATTTACTTCCACTTTTTTTTTTTTTTTTTACTATTTGCCGTGGGACTTTTTTCATGAAAAGCATTCTATTTGTATTCTTCAAAGAGCTATATTAGCCGTACTTTGTGGTCTCAAAGACTAGGTAAAGCTACTACGTGTGGTAGGTACTCATGAGCGCCGCAGTCTTGTGACGTTCAGCATACATAAACTGCCTTACATAATAACGTTACTCTGTCTCGCAAGGACGTTATAAATTGTAGGCCTTACAATGTCCTTGCTGTCTCGTTTTCATGTGTGACAATTTTTGTTAGTGAGAAATTAACAGCAATTATAAGCATTGTAACGTTTTTAGGTAACGCCGAAAATGTTTCGGGATAACGCTCGAACTCTGTGGGACTAGTATCTACGAGAACTTGCGAAAAAGTATTCGTTCCGTAAACGACAGCAAATGTATGAAAAATTCAGTTTCCCTTTACGTCCGTTAGAGGCGCTGTTCAATTTTTCATACATTTCGCTATCGTTTACGGAACGAATACTTTTTCGTAAGTGCTCGTACTAGGGCCACAGGGGCCTTACCCCTAGCTTCACTTTTGCGAGCCAACTTTTAGTAGGTACCTGATAGGTACCTAAAATTAACCAACTCATTTAAGCTGCATCGTTTAAAAGCATCTAACTTGAATGAACGATAATCCGTTTTACTATGCGTGCGTGCGTGAAAATAGCAAAGCTTGGCGGCTATCAAATAAGTACCGCTTATCGTAGTTGATGATACCGTTTAGACAAATAACATCTATGCGGGTCAACTTTTCGAGCTAGGGGTAAGGCCCCAGTAGTTTATTATCGTACAAAAAATACGAATGTTTTAAAATCCTACGCTTCGGATAAGCACATAAATTCAATATTCCGATACAATACGCTATTATGATCTTTTACGTTAGAGCAAAATAATTTAATTAGACATCTGTTTTTTTAGTCGTTCAGTAGTAGGTACTCAGAAAAGAATTCTTTCAATTACGTAGTAATGTTATCATTAATCACACAGACCTATGTATATCTGTGATTAATCACTACAAAATCGATCACAAAGGACGTATTTTTTGCGTAGAACCAAAACAGCAAAGAGAATATAAGTAATACAAAAGTACAGTGCAGATAAGTTTTAAGAAACCTCATGGTTGCACACACCATAGACCTAAAATTTTTTTTGCTATAAATCTATGGCACACACTGTTTTTTATTTTTTATTTAGATATATATTTACCACAGAGGTTTAATGTCTCCCATTAAGTTTAGTATAAAATATACGCATTAGGTCAAAAAGATACTGGCTGAAAATAATACTCAGCGGAATAAAACCCACTTGGTGAAAAAAAATTACTTTATTTCATTGACCTGAGTTTTTATTTTGAGTACTTATATTTTAAACACTGTTTTAAACTATCACGGTTGTTCACTAAAGTTAAATGATTATCAGTCTTCAGTTCAGTTCAGTGTTCAGTCTTCCCGTGAACATGGTGCATGTAACTGCGCCGAAATATCGGGAGCTCCTTCCACAACCTTACCACGGTAAATATCCCGTAAATAATCATTTTACTTATATTTTATCACGGTAGGTAGATTGGTAGTTGAAAGAAAAGCAGATTCTACACTTTGCTAAAGTGAGTATTTAATGCACTCCTCTTAATTTAGTGCCCTCGCATGCGCTCGGGCACCAACATAACACTCGTGCATTAACTAATAATCTAGGTGTCTTCAAGTCACGAGTGAATCGGCTTCTTCTAGGCAAGCATGCTCCATCGTAGACCGCATCATCGCTTAACATCGGGCGTGTTGGCGGTCAAACGCAAGCCTATTTACGCATTAAAAAAAATGAGCTCGATGCAATAATCTACTATAATATCCCACGCTTCCGATAAGCACATAAATAGGTACAATATTCGGATACAATACGCTAGTATGATCTTTTACGTTAGATCAAAATAATTTTATTATCTTTTTTTTTAGTCTTTCTATAGTAGTAAACTATTGTTAGTCAAATACTTTAACATCCGGTAGATTTTAGGATAAATTTATTTGCTTAAAAACTTCAAAAGTTTTTCAACAGATGGCGCTACACGTGGCTCCAATAAGCATTATCTCTGCTATCGAAGTTGCTGCTGGTTGGTAAATAATTCTTATTATTTTATCCACTTAAGCAGCTATTCCATTTAATCCACTCAGGCATCCCATCTACTAGAAGGGAAAAGTGGCTTTTCTTTTCCACTACTCAGTCCCAGGGTGGATAAGTGGAATCGACGCCACTCAGTAAAAACAGCGCGTCTTGTGAAGAACTAAGTAGTCAAGTTTTGGAGCCTACGTAAAAAAACATGACGCTTTAGATTTTCCAAAACTTGTGTATATTTAAGTGTATTTTTATTTTAGTGTTGTAACTAAAACTCCATAGAAGTAAAGTCTCCACCACTTTAATAAGACACTTTCCTTGACTTGACTGTGAATTAAAGACTTTCCTTGACTTACTATTACTTAAGTATGACTTGTTTGAAGATATTTAATTTAAAAAAAAAACTTCTCGCAAATGCGTAAAATGTGCGACGCCAAAACCTCTCAGGAGGAAAGATAAAAAAAGCTCGATAAGTAGCTATGTTCAGGCTGGTTAGATCGTTCATGTTGCCTTTAATGATACGCTATTGTTTGATTCGTTCTGCAGTTGGCAGCATTGATTATGACAAGAGCAAGATGGCGCGTTCATCTCCGTTTGATAGTTCTCCGTGTTAATTCTCACGTTTTGTCATTTTCCGAACTTATTTCGTAATGGACTAGCGGATGAAATATTCGCAAAAAATCTCTGAGTGTTGTTAAAAGTGTTTATAGTACATATTTTGTGTTCATATCAGGTTTAAAGTGAATCTAACCCACCTGAGGAATGTTGGTTTTTTCAGTGATTTGTGATTTGGTCAGGTGTTTTCATTTTAGCCAAAAATTGAAATTTTGTTCTTGCGCAGTGAGTGAAGTTCTACAGTTCTGATGCATTTGTGCCGCGAGGATGCTAGATGTCGGGACTGTTTCCAATGTTGGGAAACAAAAGCGTAAACTATTTGTTGTGATAAACCGTTTTGATAAAGTTTATTGAGAAGGTCGGACGGAGAAAGAGGCCCGGCCGGAGTGATGGCCTTCAGCGAGGTAAGCCTTTTGTTCCACAGCATCACAGTTCCTTTGTTGTCATCCATCATCTAGTTTCTAATAAGCTAAAACTTAGTGCATGTGAAGTGAGAACTTATTCCTAAGAACATGAATTATTTTTTCCTCAAATTCTTATCACCGTTTCAATAATCTAAGTTCTGTAGATTAGTAGAATTATTTGATAAAGGCAAGTGGATTATGCTTTCTAGTTTTATCTTTAAGCAACATAAATTCCTTACATTGTGTTTAAATACTTACCAGTATCATTCCAATAAATTTAGTAGTTTAGCCTGCAATTTGTAGCCACTTTGATCTGTCTCTTTGAAATCAGTTACTAAATGTATTGCAGAAAATATAAGTACTTACAAGATGTATGCTTATCAATAAATTTACCAAAATTTGCTAGTGATGTCATATCAATATTTCTACTTATATGTGCCAAAAACAAGAAAGCCACTGATTCAATATTACTCAAATTATAGCCGTAGGACATTTATTTCCTTATTTTTCATGTGATTGTGGAGCGATGGTGGTTCTAACGGTATCATATTGCGCTTTACAATTCAACGGCACCCAGTTCTATTCTCGGCTATGCACCAATGACTTATTTAGTACTAATTAAGTTAAATTTTGTTAATTTTGATGCCTTTGCTCGAAAGCGGTGAATGAAAAGATTGTGAGCAAGCATTTGCAGCAGATTGATAACGATGTCAAGTAAATACTTATCTGCTGACAAACTGAGTTTTCTGAGTAGATAGGTGCATTGAAATGGTTTTATTACAAAAGAAATGTGAAGTATGTACGGCAAAATTTATTAAGTTTTTTTGTAATGACAAAATTCAAAAGTATTGATTGAATATTTATAATTTTAGAATAAAATGATCCAAAAATCAGCATATTACCTATTTTTTTCTACCGGTATCATTGGAAGTGTTGTTCTTTACTCATTCTCATTTATGACATATTAAAAAAAAAACATTCCTAACTCCACCGACTACCTATATTGCTAGGGTTCTGTACCTAATGGATGTCAACAGGACCCTATTACTAAGCCTATGCTATTTGTTTGTCCTTCCTTCTAATGTCTGTATCTTTTGAACTGTATTAGATAGCCAGTTGAAATGTTTAATGAATATAGATATATAATATATATATAGAAGTAAAAATAAAATCTAAATGAAAAAAAAATAAGGGGAGGGTTCTCCATACCTTCCCTAGGGTCCCGTTTTCACCCTTGGGGTATGAAACTCTAAAAACAATTAAGATATTAAAAAAATTAAAACAACTTATATTTCATTTGTAAGACCTAGGTCTGCAATTTATGTCACCATTGTCATTTTAACAATGCAATTAAATAAATGAGGTATGTAATAGATATTGCGCAATTCTAATTATAACTGATCAATACTATTGATTAGAATGGTCATTAAGTAGGATAATTAATTCTTCATTACATTAGGTAGGTACTTAATTATGTAGGTAGGTAGCAATTAGGGATTTTTAATACATAATTAAAAAAATATATAATTCAGGATATAAATTGTGCCAAGTCTGTTCTCATGATGTATTTCTTTACATATTATAATCAAGTTCGGTCCAGTAGCTTAGACATAAAAAATTAAAGAGAAAGAGTCCTATTCCATATCCAGATTTTAATATTATTAACTGTGATTTTTTAATTTTAACTTGTTCGTTTTATAGTTTTTTTTCATCAAGTGTTTCTTATTCTAAATTGTAATATATATTTTTTCATTTGTTTATGTAGAAGTTTAAGTTAGAATTAAATTACTTATTAGCCTAACATTAGGCTAGATCAGGGTTTCTTAAAGTGGGGTTCATGGACCCCTATGAGGTCCATGACGCGAGTGCTAGGGGTCCATGACGCGAGTGCTAGGGGTCCACATTCCCGAGGTTTATTTACTAGAATTCGTTTGAAGTATGCAGTTCAGTTATTTAAATAAACAAAACCAAAAATCAAGTAATTATAAAGAAACACTGTTTTCTTACTTTAAAATTCTCTTCGGGGTCCGTAGTGTTAGTGAAACATTGAAAGTGGTCCGTGGCTACAAAAAGTTTAAGAAACATTTGGCTAGATTGTAATTAAATTAAGGGGCGCTAATTACTAGCGCAACTTATATTATAAAAATAATAATAATAAGAAGAGAAATAAATGTATGAATAATAATAATAATTATGTTTCTCTTTCTTTCTGCTACTTATATTCATTTCTCTAAAACGTTATGAACAAAAAATATGCCAAATAAGTACGTATAACACTGTTAAAACTCTTAACGCACCGAAGCTTAATTTTGTCCCACCCATCTCTGTGACGGGTGGGACAACCTTTCAAACACTAATATGTCCATGCATATTCACTTGAGCAATGTCCTACCAAGACAAAACAATTGCCCTTAGCATAACTGTTACTTTTACTAAACCGAAAAACAATATGTCGCATATTTTTACAAGTTAGAATATAAAAATCATATTTTGCAGTGTTTGGGTGGGACTTGAGATAAGCGATTCGTTGAATGCCTACAGCTTCTCACCATATATGTTTCTTTGAAATCTCTTACCAGTGTTTTAAACTCCGTGAATTGTATTTTCTTCTGGGATAGTTAGTTTTTTACTATGAAACATTAAAAAACCGAGAAAAGCATTGCCAACTTGAAGATAAAAATATTATACCACATATCTAACCATACTGCAGCTGCATTCATGAACAGGAAAAAAGACAAAAATAGTAAATATATAAAAAAAGCTGTTGCTTTCCGTTAAATTAGTTTGTCTGTATTCTATTCACTGATTCAAATATAAATAACATTTTTTATTTTATTACCTATGGTGTCACTTTTGCTGGAATGATACTTATACTTAACATAATTTAAAAACTTTCTTTAACTTATAAAAAACAAGTGGATCACATCAAATACCGACTTCAAAAATATATGAAAAACGTTATAATTGTCTATAAAATTTGAGGGTTGCCCTCGTTCCTTGGGATCCCATGAAATCCTGACTTGGTGACAATGGGACCAAATTGGAATTGGTACGACTTTTTTTCAATGTCAACAGTTGGCGGAGAAATCGGTGAACATACAAAAAAAATAATTACAGTGGCACATAGAACCGTCCTCCTTTTTTGAAGTCGGTTAAAATATTTCTGACCAAATAAGTGATTATTAATATTATTAGATAGATAGCTTACAGCCCATCTATGTCTATACTAATATTATAAAGAGGTACAAACATCCAAAAATACAAATCTTTATTTGTATTTTTGGATGTTTGTACCGAAATAACTCAAAAACTACTGAACAGATTTGAAAAATTCTTTCACTATTGGGAAGCTACACTATCCCCGGGTGACAAAGGCTATAATATATTTTGTAGCGAGGCCGAAGGCCGAGCTTACACTCGTGCGAAGCCGGGGCGGGCGGCTAGTTATTAATATAATCTCACTAAGTGATTTTAATCATACTGAAATTTGAGGAACTAAACTACTGGCCTTAATCCTAACAGGCATCCCGTAAAAGTTTAACGTAATTAGTACCAATTAGTAGGTTCTTAATGTAACTAATTGCAACGCTTATCCTTGGAAACATGAGGATGCTTTTAAAACTTTGTCAAGAGACTGGATAGCGCCGCCTTTACGACCGCACTGTTACCTCATTGTGTTTCGTCCTACTTTACTGCAGTCATAATATGTGTATCAATAGTTAAAAATTACATAACACGGTGCCGAGTGGCCGCATCTCTAATTCGAGAGGTAGTAAATGTCAGAAGTCTGAGCTGTGCTCGAGGTGCTGTGACGCAAGCGCCGTTATTCACACGGCGACGCCTGTTATCCCACCGGCTTACAATGCACTAGATATTCGGCGAGGCTCTTGCGCATGTTAGACAGTGAAACATCCTCTTATTGGCGGTAAGCGTTTCACAATCGTGGCGCTTAGAGGCAGTTTCCCACGGTTACATTGTTATTCGAAGCTGGATGGCCGAAGTTTCGTGCTTCGTGCGTGGCTGGTTGGCACCGGTATTCTGCGTGAGACTCAATGCACTGTTACAGTTTCGGAGTTGACCCCTATCTCAACTCTATCGAGTGTCTTTTACGTTTTGTTCAAACAAGATACCTTATATTATGTCAACTCTCAGTTCAGCTCAGTCTTACAAAGTTTGGTGTACAGTGAGTTTACTGCTCCATTATTAGATGATTCTGATAGACTAAACAGTTACCATTTTAATTTAGTTCCCGTTTGTACCTACTTAAATGTAAATATTGTGTAGTTTGCATATAGTGGCATGTACCTTATCTATATGGGCCGTGGTTTCCTCGTCGGGCCCGATTGCATCCGCGTGCACGTGAGTCCGCCGCCCCGCCAATGTAAATTGATCTGCACCATTCTTTGTAACCAAGCTCACCGTTCACAAGCCACTTTGACAGAAGCTTATCCTGAAAGGCCTAACTAAATTGCCACCCGTACTAGACCCGTACCGGCAACAAAAAGGCCAAAGTTAAAATGTGGTAGCTATACAATGAACATGTTTGGGCCACTTTAACATTGTTGAACTTGGAGACGGGACTTCATTCCATTAATCAACATTACGTAGCTAAATTCTCTAACACCGCTTTCGAAATATACTTTTCAAATGCGTGGAAAAGCCTCGCCCGTGAAGTGCCGTCATAAAGTAACGTTACAAACAGGCAGATGCCTAACCGTTTGGTTCTCTGGTTCGATCGCAACAATCGGGTCTATCGGCATCTATCGGAAGAGCCATTCTGCCTATTCTGTTGCCTTCACCGCGTCGGTCGATTCGATTCGGGCAAAATCTCTGTTAGTCAGTCGTGCGCGCAGGGTCGACAACCCGGACTTATCAACAATCAAATTTGTAGGGCCGCTCGTGTAACTCTACGTACATATTTGCATAGAAGCTATTCGTGCCACTAAAAAACAAAAAGGCAAACTGGAAAGTCTCATTTGCCTTAACATAGGTGTACGCATTGTTCACGTCGCGACGTCATATTTTGTTCGACACGGTGCCAGAGTGCTCTACTCGAGTTGTGTTTTTGTTATATACTTGGTATTGTATAGCATATAAGACTTTAGTTCTCCTGTGTTTTTAGAAATTGTAGCATTGTACAAATACATATATAGTAGGACTTTTATTTAACCGTTGTGTATTAATCAACAGATCATAGGTATCTTTTTGTCATAGAACTTCCTGACTAAATCGAGTTAATATTTTTGTTAAACAACACATAATCTTTTACAACTGCAAATTGACTCACGGAATGACTTACTCAAAACGAGCTACTTCTCCAGAGACCTTTGACCGCTCTATTCGTGATCTACGTGAACTATCGGGCCCAGTAGGTGAAAGGCGCCCACTACAGTTTGGTAATAGGCTAGCCGCTAGCGTATACTGTACTCTTCGTGCCCTGATCGTAAGTAGATACGAAATCTGCAACGCTGTTCTGACCTAGACACGCCTGGGTGCTAAAATAGATCAATAACCAATAACGAATAGAGATAGCGAAGCATTCATTCGTTCGCAACGTAAGAAGGTCACGGCCGATAATGTTAAACTCACTAATAGAGTAGGAACCAACCTAAGCAAGGCTCGACGCCAGAATTCCGATAACTGCAGCCCATCGGCCAAATTAAATTTGAAAATAGCGGTAAGTAGAATATATCCAGTTTGTGACGAAAGAATGCCAAAAGACTGACCCCAATAATTGTGTTGAAACGTTTATATTTTTAAAAGTTGCATTTAGTATTTTGATACGAGTTTGGAGCTAAGCGAGATGGTTAAATAAAATAAACACGCGTGAAGGAATGTGGGGCGAGATTGGAAAGCATCGAGTGGTTACTCCTACGCCCGATAGTTTGTTATATTCGCCTGAGCGATATCCGTTTCGAATGTTACAAAAAAATATTTAGAAAATGTAAACTTGATCAATACAAACGCTCCATGGAAAAGTAGGGCAAGCAATGGAACTTGACCTGGTATTACAATTCATAAAAATGTAAACGTAAGTACTGAGTAACTCAACTAAATAGATGTTTTACTGTAAGCCTGTTTCGTAAGATATCCATTTCTCAGATTGTTTATAACTGGCTAAAAAAACATTTCACATAACCAGAGCCACCCCTAAAATGCAATATTATATATATATTTTAAAAATTGAGATCTATTATTACAACTGTCATTTTGTAAAGTTTCATGTACTTATTTTGATAATTATAGCAGTTAGAAGGATCTTAAAAATTCGGATGGATGGATAGACGGACGGACAAACAGACAGACAGGCAAAACTAATTTATAAGGGTTCCTTGTCGGGTTACGGAAGCCTAAAAAATCAAGGTTATAGCCGTAACAGACATTTCAACTTGGCTGACGAACCGCCGTCCGATCAACGGGAGAGAAAGATAAATTTTGTCTTTCTCTCCCGTTGGTCAGACGGCGATCCGTCAGCCAAATCCGTCACGTCTGTTAGCTACTTTATATTGATTTACTTTATAAAGAAGTAGGCGGCGTTCGCAAGAGTTGTTCTCCAAACGACATGCCATTCTTCAATCAGACATTGAGTAACGTTGTCGACGTCATAGTACTACACACCGTTGTTTGAACATATTGTGCTAAACTTTGTGGTCATTGATGTTTCCGTCTTTGTTATAAATTTTTGTTTTCTGAGTCTTTGTGCCGAATGAGTGACTTTTAGACAATAATTTCATATTCTTGGCCGTGCCATTCCATAAATCCCATAATTTAAAGGAAGCAAAAGTGATCTCCAATAAGTTTAGTGTAAAGTGCCATATAGCCCTGGTACGTGCTCAAGGATCGGTCACCAAGGCGCTATATTGACGTGGACTTTAAATATTCATGCAGGCTTGCCGGCTCTTGCCCATTAATATTAATAACTTGCCGCAACGGTAATAGAAAAGCGCTACACCAATAAATTGCTCCCAGCAGTTTTATTTTTGCTGCTAAACTATCAATTTACATCTTGTTGGGACTCCCCACGTAGTCATAGTGTAGTCGACTCGATTATTGCTTCATTGGCAACAGAGGCGCTTTATCGCTTATTCTAACGCCTTCTAAGACTGAATATTAGTCACTCGTCATCATCACCTTTATTATAGCTTCTTTAGCACGCTTTAATTAGCTTGGTATGTAACGAAATCTTGGAACTTGATTTTCAACTACTGCAAAACGTCGAATTAAATTGACATTTTTGCACACTTATCAAGGACCGATGACAATGCTATAATTTAAATAGTTTGTCCCATTATCTTAACCAGGATCTTCAGGATTAGCGATTTTAAAGCATGCTTTTTAGTTTTTTAAACTGCGAGAATTATTAATTTCCTTAAGTATGCTTACTTATATGCATTTTATTTTCAATAATTTTTGCTGCTAAGAAAAGCCTCTTTTTGCCAAGCTGTACACTTTTGCCTTTGACTGCGTATTTCCACGAATTTTGGACTAACTGCATATTTGACGAAATGCGTGTTGACCATCCGCGATTTGGACGAAACGAGTGTTGGACCAAGTGCTATTAAATCTTTTTTTTTGTAGCTGTACCAACATCTCCTTTACGCTACATTCTCGTAGGTATGTTAAACCGTAATATTATGCCTTCTGTGTGACGATAACAGTTTCCGATTCTCATTAAACCCTTGTCGCCAACTTGTGACTCACGTACTGTACCCAGCTTTAATGTATTGCAGAATATGTACAACTCACAACATTGACTGACTATTAACCATATTCTATTAAAATACCTAACCTCTTAAGTAGGTGAGTAACCTCAGTTAATGAACTTCAGGCGATCATAGGCCAGAGCGTGAGACGCTCTATCTATCATCGCATGATTGCAGTTTTTGTAGCATATTTTACTTGCTCATCTCACTGGTTCGCGTCATGTTGTTTTGATTAGAACTTGCCTGAGGCTATCAGCAAGTAACTTTTAATCATTTATTTATTGTTATTAAATACCTCAAGTTCTTATAACGTAACGGACATAAAAAAGACCATAATTGCAGACATTAAATTTAGTTTTTAACACGCTTTTATTAGCTTGGTATGTATCTATGTAACGGAATCTTTGAACGTGATTTTTCACCCCTTTAAAACGTCGGATTGATTTGAAACTTTGCATACTTATCAAGGACCGATGACAATGGAATAAAGCATGTTTTTTAGTTTTTTAAACTGCGATATTTAAGTATTTTAGATATAATTAAGCTTACCAAAGCAAAAGTTCAGTATGATTGGAAAACATATTTTGATAAGCAATTTTAGCTCCATATAAATTACATAGCTTACTAAACCAACTCTCTTATTATATACGCCTAGCCGCCCGTCCCGGCTTCGCGCAGATGGAGATTTACCCAGGAATAATGTCGCATTCTAATGGTGAAAGAATTTTTAAAACAGGTCCAGTTAATTCGTTTCAAACATCCAAAAATATAAATCTTTCCTCATTATAATATTTTTATTATTAGTGTAGAATACTTCGAATACAGATATTATGTATATATTATATTTTTTATGTTGAGATATTTCATGTAAATGGTTTCATGTTGAGGTCTTCGTAAGGCATTCCACCCGGCACCAGCATTTAACTGGGTACTTGTTCTCATTGTGGTGTTTCAAGTGCGATTCCGTTAGGTGTCTACTGTCCAGTTTGACCGGCCTTACAACCTGTCGGCCTTACCGAATTATGTAAATAGGCAAGCGATTCATACCATCGGCTCTGTTAAGAATGCTGGCAATAAAATTTATTTATGGTTGTGTAAGGAAAGCTATTAAAATTTGAATTTATAATTTTTCATCTATACAAACGATTTAGGCTCTACTTTAAGATATTGTGTCATTTTTGGGGTTCCGTACCCAAAGGATAAAAAAGGAACCCTATTACTGAGCCTACGCTGTCTGTCCGTCCGTCCGTCCGACCTTTAAACGGTTGTACCTATCTTTGGAACCGTAAAAGATTGCCAGTTGTAATTTGCACAGAATATGTATTATTACAGCGGGTTGACTAAGAAAAAAATTAAAAATTTAACGTATTTTTGTAATTGCTCTAATGTAAAAACATGATTAAAGAACACACTGTCAAGTATAACAACAATAATAAATAATGGCCAAATGCAAGTCGTTGCCAAATTTTTGTTCATTACCAAGTTATAACTGGTAATTTAGTTACTTGGACGACCTCATCATTTCTTTCACCGAATCGAAATTGCATATTTTACTAATTTTGAAGTAGGGTTTTTAAATTGATAATTATTGTATTTTGTGGTGGTACGGAATCCTCAGTGCGCGAGCCCGACTCGCACTTGGTTGGTGTTATATTGAGAAATCTTTGTCTATAGTAAGTATAAGTTCTCTAGATAAGTGTTTTTCAACCTGTGGATCGCGACACCTTGGGGGGGTCGCCATGCCTCTATAAGGGGGTCACGGGGGTCGCGAAGCCTCGGTAAAAGAAAAAAAAAAGAAAAAAAAATTTTTACTAATAAAAACTAAATAATGAGTAATTATAAAAATAAAAAAGATTGTACGTATTTGATATTTGTAATATAATAAAATACAGATTAGAAACTGTGGAAGGTAGGGGGTCCCGTTTTTTTTTATATTAAGGCGAGGTATTCCCACTTTTAAGCAACGCTTATTACTATAGATGACCATAATCCTTGGTTTATTGTATTAAAGTCGCATTTAGCGGAGCAAAATCATGGCTCTTACACACAGACGTGCGTTTCGCTACTTCTATTTTTGGGGTTTTTCTCATATTTTTCGAAAAGTATAGCTGTAATGTAAAATGTACCTCACCGGTTTACTTAATAATTATGAAATCTATATATCAAGATATCGCAGACATAATTTAATAAATAGGTAATTGAATGAATCCAAAAAAACAGAGATAAAAGCGAAAATCAGTGCTATTTTGATAATTCATTTTCTTTCGAGCGAAATGTGCTTAATCGTGTTTTTCGGTCTTATGGGTTTCCTAGATAAAACATTCAATTTTTCTATGACACCATTTTTATAATTTTAAGCTAACAATGGAGGTATGCACACTTAATCTAGAATGACCATAGTTGCTAAAAGTCGGAAAAGAGCGTCTTAAAGGGGTCGCGTCGTGAAAAAGTTTGAAAAACACAGCTAAAGCAGTTATAATCTAAAGATTATAGCACTAATCTATACCAACCAAAATCAAGCTTTAACTGAAGCGAAAACCACACTAGATGACTAGACAACTCTCCCCATTCTCAGTTAATTTTGTAGTCTCATGCATTGTCTAAGTTGCGTTAAGATTTGAAGAATTCTGTTATATTGTACTCCTTCGTACTACGTACTTTACGTACTCAATTCTCAATCTCGATCTCATGTTCTATCGTGTCGCTTCTTCTATGCGTCAGCTTCATATTGGTACCTATTCCTTTCTCATTAACATTGATCAGAAACATCAAATGGAAGTATCCGGTTATGCTCAGTGGTGGTTAATTGATAGTCAGACATTGCAACGATCTATAGTTGTTGTACATTAATTGATTTCGTTTGTACATCTGCTCTTGGCCTTGGGCATAGGTCTTCAGCACGCAAGCCAGAACGACTTGCAAATAGTTGTAACTTTTACTACTTGGTAACTTCGACCAAAATAAAATGAATGGACGGGCCCAGTAGAAGCGCATTTTTGAAGATTACAAAATGAGCGCCAGCGCTCACTTCGTTTCAGTCGGTCTCTAGCCGTAGGAAGTGAAACACGAGTCTATTGTTACGCGATAACGAAACATCTGACAAAATTATGAATTCGTATGCTTTACCGAAGTGTAAATACATAAATAAAACCGATACCCATTTTTTGTAACAAATATACTCTACATTCTTATAATTAGGTGTTGAAGTATATGTCCGACGGTTTTGACTCGTTTTTACAGATCAAGTTCAATGGTTAGGGCCCGTCCATTCATTTTATTTTGGTCGAAGCTTGGTAAAATACTAGCCACGGTATTGCTTGTCCTCAATTTAATCGATTATAATGTCGCAGTTAAAAATGCTGAGCTACAATTAACTCTAGTAGGTATCAAGTGGATCACATTAAAAACCGACTTCAAAATATATGAACAAGGTAATAAGTGCCTATATAATTTGAGAGATGCCCTAGATTTCCCTGGGATCCCGTCGTTAGATCCTGATTTGGTGACAATGAATAAAAGCAAAATTTTTGAAATTGGTCTACATTTGGCGGAGAAATCGGTGAACATACATTTAAAAAAAACTGGAAAATAGAACCTCCGCGTTTTTTGAAGTCGGGTAAAAATAGCACGTTTGTGTAAGTACTTACTATTCAGACTGATAGCTTGATTTGAGTTTCAAGTTTGCAAATTGCATTAGCCTTTACATTGTTGCGTAGTAAATGCTGGATGTGGTTATAAGAGTTTTACGGTAAAATTTGTTCTTAAAATGAAGCTGTGTTATCTGGCATTGTGTTTATCTTAGCGAGATAATTCCGTGCGCGTCAATTTTACGACATTCGTCGATGAAGTCTGGGATTTCTGGTCTTTTAATAAATGACTCAGAAAATGAGGAAAACGTTAAATATTTAGAATCAAACTGGATTTAAACAACGTCTTATGTTGCATAAATTAGATCAAATCAGAATTAATTGCATCTCCTTTTGAATACAAAACGTCCACTTTGATGCTATAATACTTGAAAACGTCTATTTAAGTTCGTTTAGATTTATTTGGACATGTGCATGAATATCAAACTGACAGTGGCTGAAATGTTTATAGCCTTTGGCGCCGGGCAAAGATTTCATAGTCTTTGTTATTGTGTCCCATTCACCACCATATTGTACCTACATATACTAACACGTTTTCCATACTGTCGCTAAGTGTTTCGTCACAATTCGTGTGGGCGTGTAGGTATTCAACTGAGCGCTCCCCGTACGAGTTGGTAATTATTACGCATTAAACTTGTGATAATTAAAATCTTAATGGTGTCGACAACTGTCAACAGTGCAACCTTGACGGAATGTTTAATTAGAAACTGTGATAGTATTAGGCATAAAAACATATTTGCAAATATCATACAAAATAACTTCCTTGTAGGTAGGTGTGGTTTGTACGTATTCGGAATATTGGTGGTAGCAACATTTGTTTTTTAAATCAATAAGCACTTGTGTTTGGGAAGTTATCTGCACGTAGATATAAAATGCATGACAAATAAATACATATCAGGGACATTATTGCACACATGGTCATCTGACCCCAGACTAAGCAAAGCTTGTAATATGGCTGCCAGAGACTGATATACATACATATATATTTTTAAATACATACTTTAATAGATATTAACACCCAGACATAGAATAAACATAAATGTTCATCACACAAATGTTTGTCCTAGGTAGGAATCGAACCCACGCCCCCAAGCGCAGAAGGCAGGTACACTACCAACTAAGCTAACGGGGCTGGCATCTGTTTGCTGTTTGGGAAGTTATCTGCTCGTAGATATAAAATGTATGACAAATATTAACAAAAGCAGCAACATCTCTTCTCTATCTCTACATAGATAGTATAAAATAAAGTCGCTTTCCGCGTCTCCCGTCTGTATATCCGCTAACTCCTAAACCACGCCACGGATTTTGGTGCGGTTTCACCATCAGTTAAAAAAATAATCATGGAAGGTATATATCTACACTAATATTATAAAGAGGAAAGATTTGATTGTTTGTTAGTTTGCATTGAATAGGCTCCGAAACTACTGAACCGATTTGAAAAAATATTTCACTGTTGGGAAGCTACACTATCCCCGGGTGACATAGGCTATATTATATTTTGTAGCGAGGCCGAAGGCCGAGCTTAAACCCGTACGAAGCCGGGGCGGACGGCTAGTATTATAATAAAACTTACACTCATGCGAAGCCGGGGCGGGTCGCTAGTACAGACTAAAACAAAACCGAAGTGTAGAAAAAGAGTGTTAAAATATCTCTGGTCTATCAAATACCAAGTCTTGCAAGAGACTGTTGCAGTACCAGCCCTGGTTTGAAGTAGGTAATCAGATTGTGATACGGTTATCTGCAGAAAGATGGCATTTGAAAATATACTAACAGTACACATAAATGCGAGTCGGCTTCTAATCGGCGGTTTAATGTTGCGTGACTATAGCTATCTATAGACACTTTCCAACATTACCTACTTCCATTCAGCGTTGCGAAGAGTGCAATCGATATCGCTATAAGGTGAGTTCCGCCTATGTTTTACTTTATAGCATCTCGCCTTTTCGTCGAAGAGTTCGTCGTTGTCTTAGACAAGTTAAAAAACTCCACATTATATATCTAGTAGTGACAAAACGTCCATTTTTTTTTTTGCACGCACAGTTCTCTGTCCCCAAACTAAGCAAAGCTTGTGAAATGGCTGCCAGAGACTGATTTATTTATTTATTTAATGAACACCAAATAAATAAATAAATCAGTCTCTGGCAGCCATTATCACAAGCTTTGCTTAGTTTTGGGACTGATATACTTACATGTACGTATATCAGTCTCTCTATTAAAAATATATATTATGTAAGTATATTTTAATACATATTTAATACATACTTAAATATACACACCGACATACTTAAATATATTAACACCCAGACATAGAACAAACACAAATGTTCATCACATGATTGTTTGCCCTACGTGAGAATCGAACCCACGCCCCAAGCGCAGAAGGCAGGTTCACTACCAACTGAGCCACCGGGGCAGTCAATTCATTGGAGGGTTGGTATTTTATATCGTCCATAAACCAAACATTACCTACGTTTAATCATTTCAACATAATTAAGTCCGCGTAACTTTATCGTGGCTCCCGGTCTGACTTTCTAGATAGGTATCTTAATTTAACCAAAGCCGTTAAATATAGCATACGGTAAAGTTATATGATTATTTACGGGATATTTACCGTGGTAAGGTTGTGGAAGGAGCTCCCGATATTTCGGATTCTTCAGTCTTCCCGTGAACATGGTGCATGTAACTGCGCCGAAATATCGGGAGCTCCTTCCACAACCTTACCACGGTAAATATCCCGTAAATAATCATATAACTTTAGTGAACAACCGTGATAGTTTAAAACAGTGTATAGCATACGGTATTCATGATCGAAAGGCCATTACGGTCCCTATTTTAACAGGGAGCAGCCTCCACTGGGGGGTTAAAATTGTAAGAGACTAGCTATTTTCCGTTAAGGGTCTATACAGTGTTTTTCAAACTGTGGGTCACGAACCCCTGGGGGGTCGCCATGCCTCTATAAGGAGGTCGCGGGGGTCGCGAAGCCTCGGTAAAAGAAAAAAAAAAGTTAAAAAAATATTCTTACTAAGAAAAAAATATTATTGATTACTTAATTATAAAAATAAAAAAAGGTTGTACGTATTTGATATTTGTAATATAATAAAATACAAATTATAAACTGGACGGTGAAGGGGTCCCGATTTTTTTTTTCATAATAAGGGGGTCGCGTCGTGAAAAAGCTCAAAAAACACTGGTCTATATTATGGACTCTAAAAATTATACATATTAGTACATTGCCAAGGCATAGATATATTACCCTTTTGTATCTCGATGTCCTTATCTCATGATCATTATTCATTTGTTTGCAAAAGTTCTTCAACGATCTTTTGTTTGCATTTGGGTAAATAAACATTTATTTACCTAAATATAACAAAATGCTTTATTCATACGCATTTGGGCAAATAAACATTTATTTACCCAAATGCGTTTGAATAAAGGATTTTGTTCAGGTGAGATATTTTTAACACGCTTTTATTAGCTTGGTATGTATCTATGTAACGGAATCTTTGAACGTGATTTTCACCCCTTTCAAAACGACAGATTGATTTGAAACTTTGCACACTTATCAAGGACCGATCAATAATTTAAATAGTTTGTCCCATTATCCTTAACAGGATCTTCAGGATTAGCGATTTTAAAGCGTGTTTTTTGAACTGTGGGAATTATTAATTTTTACGCGAGTGAAAATTAATTATGAAATAAGCTCTTTTTTTAAATTACAAGTAAATACTCTGATAGATCCATACACAATGCAACCATACAACAGTAACAAAACAGCAATCGGTTGCACTTCCTGCTTCATTGATCGTACCTTGTCCTACACCGCAAATAGAATCCTAACGGTGCTCTGCTGTAGCATGTGGCTTAGATAAGTCACAAACACAAAATCAGGGAGATAGAGATATATTAAAACGCACCAGGAAAATGAAATATTGCTATATAGTGTCGTTGTCCGTTAAAGGTCAAAGAACCGTTAAAGTTTCAAATAAGGCTCTAAAGGGCTTTGATAAGTCACAAACACAAAACAAGGGAGACAGAGATATATTAAATCGCACCAGGAAAATGAAATATTGCTATGTAGTGTCGTTATCCGTTAAAAGGTCAAAGAACCGTTAGTTTCAAATAAGGCTGTAAATGCTGCTCAATTAATCCGTACGAAGCGCTTTGACTTCACTTTTATAGTGCGAACTCAGTCAGTTTTTTATCGGATACATTTCAGAGTGTGCATCAGATCTGCATGATCTAATTCCATCCTGCCCATTTTTCTGTCGGACTGCCAGAGCGGGCACGAAAAATCGACACCGCTTCATGGTTGATATTCCGAAAACACGTACGAAGCGCTTTGATATAACTTTTATTGTGAGAACTGCTAGTCTGTGGAATGCGCTGCCAGAATGGGTGTTCCCCGATAGTTACAATCTGGGTGTCCTCAAATCACGACTGAATCGGTTTCTTCTAGGCAAGCGTGCTCTATCGTAGACCGCATCATCGCTTGACATCAGGCGAGTTGACGGTCAAACGCAAGCCTATTATAATATTATATTAGCCTGTATCGTCCCACTGCAGGGCAAATACCTCCCATCCGGCCTTCCATTCGTCTCTGTTTTAGGCAATCTGGACCAAAATTGCCCAATTGCCCATGCCTATTATTGAAAAAAAAATCTTCTTTATCATAGTCTAGTCTCGCCAGAGTTTTTAGAAACAAGAAAGCTTTTCATAGATCGAGTTCCAGTGTAATTTAAAATATGCTACTGCAGCTCTACGCCTAAAAAATAAGAGGTTATATTTAGCACTAATATAATTATCAAATCAGAAGAAAAAGTTCCTGACTTAGTACAAAATTACAACACGTTGAAAGCTCTCGTAACTGAAATTGCTGCGTCTATATTTTCAAGGAACGTTATACATTCAGCACGTGACCTAACTCGAAGTTTTCTAAAGCAATCTATTGCATACGTTCAGAATTTGTTCTCTGCGTAACTTCTCAATAATAAATGTATTGTATGATGCTGGTTCCTTGAAGCACTTTAGTGTTAGTAGATGTAGCTCAATCTTCAATTAAGTGGTACAAACTATTATACTTATAACTATAATTACGCAAAGTTTATGTGTATTTGTATATTATTTAAAATCATAAATAATATACAAAACGTATGTATAGTACACAATTAAGTATACGTATTATAAAATTACACCGACATAGCTATTAAAATCTGAAAGTTGAAGTGGCAATGGGCAGGCCACATCGCTCGAAGAACTGATGACCGATGGGGAAGAAAGGTTCTTGAGTGGAGACCACGAACCGGAAGACGCAGCGTAGGTAGGCCTCCCACTAGGTGGACCGACGACATTGTGAGAGTCGCGGGCATCCAGTGGATGCAGATGGCAGGATGTCGTTCAGTGTGGAGGTTAAAGACCTATGTTCAGCAGTGAACGTCTTCTAGCTGACGATGATGATATGTACTATACGTAAATGCTCAAAATACGAGTAATTATTTCTATCACCTTTGTGTGTTTCCTTTTCACGACTAATTAGCTGAACCAATCTTTATAAAAATTGCAAGGCAAATATTCACCCCCTAGTAAAGTGATCTACTATTTCCTATCTTAGGCAATCTAATTCCCACTTTTTAAAATTCTAGTGTGCCATGTTAGGTTGTGGAGCACGTCTGCGATTGTCGATTCCCTTTTTGTCCGCTTCTCTTCAGGTGGAAATAGCTCTTTTTTGCTCTACTACCGTTATTGAATTCGCTGTGTGCAATGAATAATCGAGTGCTTTTAAAAGCTCACTACAGAACAATGAACGACTGCCCCGGCGGCGCAGTTGGTAGTGAACCTACCTTCTGAGCTTGGGGGAGTGGGTTCGATTCCCACCTACGACAAACATTTGTGTGATGAACATTTGTGTTTGTTCTATGTCTGGGTGTTAATATCTATTTAAGTATGTATTTAAAAATATATGTATGTATATCAGTCTCTGGCAGCCATATTACAAGTTTTGCTTAGTTTGGGGTCAGATGACCATGTGTGCAATAATGTCCCAGATATTTATTATTTACTTATTATGTTATACGAATCTCATATTACCAGTTCAACATTTATTTACAACAGCTTTACTTACTTCCATTGTTTTAATTGGCCTTACAATAGCTACTTTCAACTCACAACTGTAAACAGTGTAATAAGTACTTTTGACACCATATCCCCCGTTTGTTAATATACTGGTGGGAAACATGAACTATGTGACGTCATTAATGATATGAAAGCTAAAATCTTTACTTTACGTCGTGTTATTCAGTTAAAGTTAGCTTTTAGATTTGCAACTTAATAAAATTGCCAGACATTCGTTCGAACTTCACTTTCTTTACGTTAACGAAATCCATTTAATATACGGAAGCAGAAGGGCCATTTCAAATTAATTTGCATTTATAAATAATCTCGTCTACCAATTTACAATTATTAAATCTTCGTACACTTCATTTCTTTGTTTTGTTACCAAATTCACCTGCCTATTTGGCAAACTGAGTAAATGACATTACTGATGAACCCAAATTAGATTTCTTTCGATGGTCTTCCTCGAAAGGAATAGACTATATAATAGAGGAGACGTGGAAGATCGACCTTCACCGATCTGATAACCAGATGAGACGTATTTTTTACCAAATATAATTTATAAACAAATATGCCTATGATAACTTGCCTATCAAAAAGTGTTCATAGCAAGTTTTTAGCTTGGCAATAATATTTTATGTACGATTTTTGCAAGCAAGCCTATATTGGTTTTGTAATTAAAATATCTAACCTATGATATCAATTTCGATTGGTTAGCAGATCGGTGTAGTTACCTATATGGACTTACCTGTTCACATTTGCTTGCCAGGTAGCCATGCACAGAAATGAGTAGGCAAGCCTACTTAGGCATATTCTGTGTGTTAAAAAGTAAAAACTATCAGTTGAGATAAAACTCATTCGGTTATCAAAAGAGTGAAGGTGATGAAGGAAAATTTTAATAAAATTAATTAAATTAAAAATAGCTATGAACACTTTTTGATAGGCAAGTTATCATAGGCAAATTCGTTTATAAATATTCTTTGATAAAAAATACGTCTCATCTGGTTATCAGATCGGTGAATGTCGATCTTCACCGGCGCTCAGACTAATAGGGTAATGAATAGCGGTAAAGTCATAAATGTTTTAAATTTTGAAAATCTAAAACATTTATGACGTTTTGAACGCATTCTCCAGTCAGCCCGGTGTGTAAATGTCGTTTGCCGTGCCGTGCCGGTCGGATATTGCGCTCTTACGGCGTCGTCGGTCGCTCTAATGCGTTTCCGATGTGACGCAAATGGGATGTTTTGTGCCTCCGCAGCTTGCTGCCGCTGCCTATGCGCAGGTGCGAACTGTCCCGTAACTGGAACAGTTTACTGTTGTTTCGCCGGCCTGACATGGACATTACGGCCGGTCCGGTTACCTATATCTAAAAGTTTTGCCACTTTTTGGAAGAACCATTAGAATCCATGTCTATGGACTTCAGGCTTTTCAGACGAGTCCTTTAAGTACTTTTTGTTTATAATGGTTCATCACATTGATTTTATATATATGCAAAAGTTTGCGTGTAAGTGTGTTTGTATGCACTCGACGGATTTCGATGAAACTTTATACGTAATAACGCTGGATTAACACAGATACTTATATAGGAACGCTTATTATCCCGGAAAAATCTAGCGGGTAAATACGCGGAAAGTTGCTAGTAAGCTATAATTAATCCATCTATGTTCTCTCATTAAACAGTTTGTGGAATGAGCTCCCTCCTGCGATATTTCCGAGTAGCTTTAATATGGGGTTCTTCAAAAGGGTTGTTAATAGTCTTTTATGGTCGGCAACTTGTCTGTGATGCCCCTGGTGTTGCAGGTATCCATAGGCGACGGTGATCACTTACCATCAGGTAGCCCGTCTGCTTGTTTGCCACCTATGGCATAAAACAACAAAATTAACAGCATTTGTAAAAGTAATTGCGTAACCTTAAACTTTTTAAAGCAGTCAATACATTCAATGGGGAGAACATTAACTAAGCTTTAATGACAATACACAGAGTCGGATAAATGAGAACAATGCTACCATTGAACTGACGTTAATGAAATAACGACTTCCCTGGCTGTAGTTTCTAAATGCTCCAACTGGAACTTATGCATTGAGCAGAGGGTTTATCCTCCTAAAAACTAAATCACAGCCATAAATTGTAGAACGAATGCGTTTCGACGATTTATGCTCGGAAAGCTTCTAAACTCTGGTTTGGAATAGGCGGTATTTACTAGCCTGCTGTTTGCAGCAGTCCTGCCTTCGTTTATCAATTCAATTTGTACCGCTGCGTTTTCACACAAATGTTCCTTTCGTTCTTCTCTACATATAAAATAAAGTGTCTTTCCGCGTCTGTCTGTGTATCCGCTAACTCCTGCTAAACCACGCAGACGTAAACCGCATCATCGCTTAACATCAGGTGAGTTCGCGGTCAAACGCAAGCCTATATACTCAATAAATAAAAAATTAAAAACCACGCAACGGATTTTGATGCGGTTTTCACCATCAGTTAGATAATTTTTCACTGAAGGGTTATATATATATGATAAAACTTACACCCGTGCGAAGACGGGGCAGGTCGCTAGCTATACATGGATTGTTTCTCTTATCGTACTTCTTAAGCTCTTCAACAAAGATAGCGGGCACACCTTTACTCGATCTAGTATCTTGTTCAGATTTTACTTTAACCTTGCGATGTTTGCGCACAGTTGTTATTTTTACATCTTGAGTCTTATCTATAAAGCTGGTATGTAACACAAAGCGAGGAATGTGTTGTACTTATCATGATAACATTCCTTATCGCTGTCTTGCTCCAGCTACCACTACGAAATCTTGTGATATCAAGCGTAGACTGAATTCCATTCAATTATTTAGGAAAGAAAATCTTATTATGATTTCAAGAAACTTTATCTCGCTAATATATCTAAGTACTTATTTTCTACACACATTTTAAACCTCCCGTTTTTTTAGTTGTGTGTATGCTATGTTTCTAAAACTTAAAGTTACCAAATGAAAAAAAAAAACCTCATTGTTCATTAGATAGGTCATGCTGTCCTTGTTTTTCTATTGTACGAGTCTTCGTTAGTCGTTGATTTTAGTCACGCGTAGGCTTCGTCGTGAGTCGGAAGCCTTTGTCTCAACACCTTCGGTACCATATGGTCCCTGTTCTGTAAAACAATAAAAAATAACATCGCGAAGAAAAACAGTGGTGACATTCGATTGATAACTTGTTTGTTAATGCTGTGTGACATTTATTTGTGACATTTATTTTTGTCAAGGTTTGACGCATCTCAGTTCTGATTGTGATTTATATAACTCAATACGTTTTCTTTTAGTTGCATTCAGACGACTAAATTTCAACAAGGTTCTCCAACAATCTAATGGTCAACAAAAAATCATACTCTATTATTCTACGTGGATTCAGCATTAAAGGCACTTCCCCAGTCTTTCTGCCTTCCTGTGACACATAGTATGTGTGAAATATTTGTGAAGCCGATTCTAGGCATTAACAATTGAACACACCTGTTGCCCGCTGTAGATTTTTTGCTATTGATAAATCAACCAACCAGTTTTAATTGACACCAAAAAAAGCATAACATTCAATTTGAATCACATTTTTTAAGTTGTCCTATTATACGAAGTTACTAAAGGCATGACATATCCCACAAAAGGAGCTAACGGACCGTAAACCAAATAATGTATGTGGGCCGTATTGCCTAATGTCGAACGTTTATGGTGATGCGTAGAGCTGCCGTAAACGCACGGAATGCCTGGAGCCCTGGAGTTAGTATTCCGTTCACGGCGCCGCGGGCGGTGACTCCTCGAGTCCACCCGATGCCATGGCCTGCGGCCTGCTCACGGAATACTAATGTCACCTATTGTACGGCCAAACTCAGCGGAGTCAGACACTCGCCATCGCAACCCAACGAAAGTTTTGTAACGCCTTTGTCTTGCTGACTTTCGCGCATTCGTGTAACGGGAACGTGCGTTTGACAGATTGCTTATAACATTCTCGGTTAATTTTTTTGGCGTCTCACGACAGTTATTTATACAATAGTTTTGTTTTTTCTGCTAGTGTTATTAAATACTATCCATACAAACGACTCGTTTTTTCTTTGAACACGTTTTTAAATACAAAAATTTTACGTGTAATTTGGCAAGTGCTGATTGGGTGCATTCCCGTTGAACAATATATGACTCAGAGATGTGATTTATGAAGTGCGCACGAGTTTCGCTGCGTTGCGCGTCGCGCCGTAGCAGCGGCTGCTGCACGGTCCGCTGGCGCGACCACCGCCCGCGCACGCGCCTCTCCCCGCGGTCCCTTGCGAAAAAATCATAATGCAATCGCCAGGACGGCTGGTGTGGAACGCCGCAACACGCCAACAGTCTACATTCAAATGCGTTGGTACTCACACGCCGTCCATCACGATGGATAACTTGTGTCGGGAAACAGATTTCTCTTGAGGTACATACGCATTGGTGCGGAAATTGTGCGCGAGTGACCACAGTATCGTTTGGTGCGATCTAAGTTGCCATTGAATCTTGACTATTCAATGAAGTGAACTTATTCTTGATTGCTGCTTCGTTTATTTCATTTGAGCCAAATCGTAGACCTGTTCCTTTGATGTGATGTGAAGAAAGTCTCGTACTTGAGATTTTCCTCTTTGAAATATTCCACCATTCGAAAGTGCTCTTCTACTGTTCTTCACCTTGAGGTGTCTGTCCGGATTTCTAATGAGTCATATACTCCTCTTCAATTCTCGATTGACACTGAACCAAAGAACCATTGCATAGGCTTTCAAATCACTTCAAGTTCATTTGGTTACCTTTTTCGGCCAAACAATTGTCCATCAGTACGAATTAATTCTCTACGCGTCTCAGTTGCGTCCGGTGACGGTGGCTTTCGAAGCGTTCATGTTGTCAAACAGTATTTCCATCGCGAACAGTGGCATAGATTACTCGCTACCGACTGGTAGTCGATGGAATTGCGCGCGATAACTTCAAAAGTTTATGAACCGTATTGATTGGCTAATTGCTAAATTATCACCGCTTTCGGTGATAAGGCAGTAGTGATACCTTATAGAATGTTGACTAACGTCAGTGCGTTATTTTGATTGGTATGATGAGGTGATCTGTGTTTTGTGCAGTGTTTGTGTACGGCATTGCAGTGTTTTGTACCATGTGGGGTGCTGCGGTGTCTAATCCGCCGCACTATCACTACGTCCAAGGACCTGGAATGCCTGTCCCCCAAGGCGGTCCGGGAGGGCCTATTCTTTCTGGACCTAATACCAGGCATTTAAAGCCTCAGTCGTCGTATTCATTGCCTCATGGAAGCAATGGGCCTGGCCGATGGGGCTGGTCCGGGAGCCACGTATCATCGTTTGATCGAAGGCAGATGAAGGTGCCTCCGCAGCCTGTCCGCCCTGCTCCTGTACGACCTTCGCAAAGCAGATACTCTGGGACGAACGTAAGTGGTATTCAATGTCAAAGCGTCGAGAAAAAAAACTAAGGTTAAGGAGATGTTTCCTTACGTTAGCGGTTCTAGGGTCGGTCTTAGAGCGGTTTCATGCCCATGCAATGCGTGAGCTGATTGGTAGTTCGGCATAGGCGTATTAGGTGTTATTTATTTCCTGATGTCTCGCAATGCGTGTCAGATAACGGCTGCGCACGCGTCATTCGACACGAACTGCCATTTCCCTTCGAGGTACCTGTACAATATTTGTTGAAGGTATACAACCTACTAGCAGATCTCAGCTCAAGCACTTTGACCTCGGATTTACTCGCATCTACATTAGTCTCTATCATAATTAGGCGATTATAATCGAATTTATATCATTTTAGTAGATCGTGATACACATCACGATACCGGTCTTATCATATCCAAGATTTTCCCACTGATTAAATGAATGTCTTCATCTATACGTTTTCGTCTGCAAAACAACTTAAACATGTTTATTTACGTAACTCTTACGAAGGTCCAGTAAAAAGCCGTGTCTCGCATACGGTGGCCCTTTTATAGTGTGTCACTGTAAGATAGTTTCCTATATAGGGTAGTATATAATGAATACCAAATGTAACCGAGGCTGTCCTCTACTGTACTCAGCACTGACACAAAGGTGACTGTCCTTACTATGTACATATGCTCTCATTTTTATTTATGTAATAATAAGCTTGCGTTTGACCGCCAACTGGCTTGATGTTATGCGATGATGTGGTCTACGATGGGGCACGCTTGCCTAGAATAAACCGATTCCCTCATGATTTGAAGACACCCAGATTATGGAGTCACAATTTCAAGAAGTTAAGTACCACGTATTTATCTTACTAAAAATAAATGCTCTACTCTACGATATTGTTTTGTTCCTAAACCAATTTTTTGCCAAAACTCTTGTGTGATTGTAAAATACACAATGGCAACATTACACGTTACCTACTGTGAGTACCAAGTATATAGCAATGCTTATCTATACTAAATTCAGTGAATATCAAGGGCAAAATGAGGTAACAGATTGCTATGCGGTCAGCGCGTCAGCGGTCACATTATACTAATGTTTTTGTAATAATACAAGTTTGATTAACCAAGGAAATAACATTTAAAATTTTACAAATGTCAGAAGCCTCAAGGCGGCGATGGACTCAAAACTCTGTCATTAGGACTCAGCCAATCAGCCCATACGAACTTACTTTTTAAACGACTTCAAAAAAGAAGGTTCTATGTTCCACTGTTTTTTTAAATGTATGTTCACCAATTTATCCGCCAATTAGGATATTATTTTGATGATTCTTTTTTTGTTTGTTTTGTAGGCCTGTATATATAAGCCACTCTTTACCACTTTAGTTTTGCGTTGATCGCGTTCACTTTGATGGTGAAATCGGCCCTTAGGCTACTTTTATCGAGGGTATCCACGCGGGCGAAACCGCGGTACGCAGCTAGTATTGTGATACAAGTGGATCACATTAAAAACCGACTTCAAAGTTAGTAAATACGCAATTTCGTTTACTTTGATGACATGTATTTTTCAGTTATTTTGATTTAAACCAAACTACTAAACCGATTTTGATGAAATTTACATATGGGACCTCTGAAGTAAGGCCTACAAAACAAACAAAAAAAGAATCATCAAAATAAAATCCTAATTGGCGGATAAATTGGTGAACATACACTTAATAAAACAGTGGAACAGAACCTTCTTTTTTGAAGTCGTTTAAAAAGGAAGTTCGTATGGGCTGATTGGCTCAGTCCTAATGACAGAGTTTTTAGTCCATCGCCGCCTTGAGGCTTCTGACATTTGTAAATTTTTAAATGTTGTTTCCTTGGTTAATCAAACTTGTATTAACAATAAGCCACTTTATACCAGTTTAGTTTTGTGTTGATCGCGTTCACTTTGATGGTGAAATCGGCCCTAAGTTACTCTTTATAACATCAGCTATCTGCCAGTGAAAGTCCCGTCAATATCGGCCCTGCCGTTTTTTAGTCTATATAGGTATAGATGTAGCTTATCTGTCAAGGGAAGGACAATCCTCGGATAAACATATTTAGTGTTATAAAACCATGCCAAAATGCAGCATGCCAAAATGCAGCATGCCTACTGTAACATTTACACTAGATATCACACAGCTGGTTTCATACTGACTTATAAATTATCGACATATTTTAGGAAGCTACCTAACTTCTGAATAATAGCATTGTTACTATTCCATTGTCGTTATAACTATGTAAGTAGTTAAATCTACATTTAAGTACGACATAAAGTTGAGGATTCAAGGCTTTCAAATTGAGAATATCAAGATGATAAGTCACCGAGAGCTTCAAAAGTTTAATTATTATTTCCTCGTTATCTTAAAGACGTTTAATTTGCTATGAAAAGTTTTCGCATAAATCTTAATCTTTTTAAAGGTCGCACCCAGTGTTAATGCCGAAGTTTTGATGAGTTTGCGTCATTGTTTTAGTTAATAAAATATGGAGATCTTAGACTTTGACACAATAATAAAAGGCAGGTAGCTAACTAATTTTGAGATGAGACAGGATAAGGCAGGTGCCGTTTCTCATCCAATAGATCACAATCCATCATCCACAAGTTGTTCACCTCAATAACCCAGTTTTTTTTCAAAATCCTATACTGTACAATATAGTTTCATATTCCTTTTTTATACATATTCCATAATTGTATTTTTTTTATTCAACAGGGCCTCTTGGTGTTGGCTTCGGCCCCACCAATGCCTACCAAATGTTCGGGCTAGACCCGAGAATGTAATTAAATAAAGGCAGGTAGTAATTTTTAAACTTTCGCGGGATAAATGGATAAGTCCCGATAAACATTAAAATATGGGCAAAGTTATTAGAAAGTTTATATGAAAGTACACGTACGAAGTCGCGGGCAATAGCTGGTTACATATACTCGTATACAATTGACATAAGTTTGTTTAAACTATTGATTATTTCTCTCAGAACAATTCTACAGACTAAAACCCATACCCAAGAAATAATTCTTATTTCAAGCTTTTTATCAAAATCAAATATGTTTATTATTATTTTTTACGTCAAAGTATTAAACTCTGTTCTACTAGCTCTAACTACACATTAATAAGCTTGTCTGTATTTATATAAACGCGAAACGTTGTAATCAAAAACGGAACTGCAAATAAGTGATCTTAAAACCAGTGTTCCACTTTCTTCACTTCTCCCAAAGTCTTTTAGAAGGCACCATTTTCCAAAATGAGGCTCGTATTTTTTAAAGCCTCGCGTGCAAAATTGGCCCACCAAGTCAATAAGCCTTTTTGTTCGTGCAATTCTGAGCCTTCCGCTTTATCATCTCCTTTTCAGGCTCTAGTAAGGTTGGCATTTTAACAGGGTATGATGATGTTACATCCCTCCATCCCTCGCAGGTAACTTTTTATTCGAATGTCTGATCTGCTTTTCTTAGATGTTATTCTTAGAGATTTGAATAAAGCTTTATCAGTGTTCTTGAAAATGTACTGTATTACTTTTTGAAACGTGCTAGGAATACATAAAATTTCACACAAATACATGTTTCATCACAGTCACCGACATACACGTAACACATTTGTGGTTGTTCTATGTCTGGGTGTTAATATCTATTTAACTATGTATTTAAAAATATATATGTATGTATATCAGTCTCTGGCTGCCATACGACAAGCTTTGCTTAGTTTGGGGTCAGATGATCAAGTGTGCAATAATGTCCCAGATATTTATTATTTAATATAAAATTAACATTGCGTTAAGCCATAGCCTGACTGTAATTCTAATATTTTAAATGAAATGAAAATGAAATAATTTATTGTCCAGATTTGCATCCATAGCGTATAAAAAAATTAAATTAAATACGAAAATTATACTACACATTAAAAATAAAATTAAGATTAAATAACACAATAATGACTTGATTACATACATTAAAAATTAAAAATTAAGATTAGTCATTATGATATTTAAGTGATAGGCGTGTGATACACCCTCCACGTGCGATGTATAGCGCGTGGAGGGCTTTAATTTCCTTTAGATCCGATAAGAATACCTAACCTTTGGATTAACATACATAAACGTGGTTTGATTCTCACGTATTAGTAACACTTAAAAAGATAATCAGCTCATTATTTAGAACCAATATGATAATAAGCTAAGTAATTCTAGTCTAGAGTTGAATGTAGAAAAAAGGAATACCATGAAATCATACTATTTTAATCTACTTGGCCATATTTAGCAACTGATACAATACAGTCATGATTAATATCTCATGCACAGAGGATACTCTCATTGGCAGTCAGGTCACGTCACCCTCCGAATGTCTGGTGCCGCCCCGGATTATCTGCCACCCTGTCCTGAACTATTCGTTACTAACTAGAATAACTGCAGACTACTCGAAAGGTGACTATGGTGACATTATCGGTGGAACGTCATTTTTTAAGAGGTATCTAAAAGGGCGCGGCCATCTCGCTGCGCATTTAACATTTTTCAAGATATATATAAAACAAATTTTATCAAATTCATTTCTCCCTTTTTTGTTCAACTTCCATACACAATTTCATCCCCTATTTAACCCCCTTAGGAAATGAATGGGAATAATTTAAAATAGAATGATTGCACCGACTTCTGTTTATTAACAGAACTGTAAACGCCAATTTCCACGTTTCGAACCTTTAAAATGATTAAACTCCCATACAAACTTTTATCCCCCTGTTATAATCCTTTTTGGGGACGAGTTTTTAAAAATCGTTTTTAGTGGTTTTCACCTTCGCTATACAGGGTTACGCATATAATATATACCCTGTACTAAGCCGAAAGAAGGCCATGGTACTCGTCATTATGAACAACTTTTACTATGGGACCAACCCTGAAATCGCGAAAAAAATATCAGCTGTTCCATACATTTTGTCAAGTGTCAATGGCCCTTTTCTAACAGCAGGCAAAAGTTTTTCACAATGATGAGTACAATGACCTCCTTTTGACTTAGTATGGGGTATATGCGTAAGTCTGTATAAGGACCACTTGTGCATTTATGTATTAGACCCAGCAGTTTAGGCTGACCGTTTTCTATCAGTGAATGTATACAATTTTTTTATTGAGTAGAACTGTTCGGTCTGATGCCAGGATCGAGGTTTTATCATCGCACCAGCCGCCACCGCCTGAAAGTTCATCCACATATCATAGATCGGTGAAAATCGCACACTGTGCGTTTTACGCGATCTTTTTTGCCTCACAGCAATTTGTAGAATGAGTTTCTCTCTTGCGGCATTTTCGAATAACTATATTATGGGGGGCTTCAAAAGGGCTGTTAATAGAGTCTTTAAGGGTTGGCAACGTATCTGTGATGCCCCTGATGTTCCAGGTATCCATAGCGACGGTTATCGCTTACCATCAGGCGGCCCGTCAGCTTGTTTTCCACCTATGGCATAGAAAAAGTAGATGGACAGGCACGGTACAAATAGGTATTACGAGTACCATTATTAACAGGCAGGTCATGTCGGTGTCAGCATGTCCCGGCGCAACCCGGACTATCCGTGCCACGTGCCTCAACGCCCTGTCTGAATAAACTATCTTGCTTTCCCTGCGAACTGCGAGTCAATTTAATTTAAACTCTCGCCTTCATTTGCATTTACTTGCGTTTGCCTATAAATTTCTGACTTGGCGCAGAATTTCAGAAAGCAAACTTTTCGTAAATTAACAAACAAAGTTATGAAACAAGTTGAAAATAATAACACAACAGACAAATTAAATTAGGTAAACGAAAAAATTTAAAACATGAGCTTTATATGCATTCATTTTTTTTTTTTTTTTTTTTTTTTGTAAAATAGGCTTGCGCTTGGCCGCCAGCTCGCCTGATGTTAAGCGAAGATGCGGCTTACGATGGATCAAGCTTGATTCATTCATTCATTTAACATTTAAGAGCGTAGCTCTTGTCGGTGGAGTAATTTCTGGACTTGACGGTCTTCTGCCAGCGTTTTCAAGTCTCTGTACGACATGACATTTGCATTTTCTTTTATTTGGTCTAAGAGGACTCTTCTTGGTCCTCTCTTTTCTTCTACCTTTCCTTCTATGATGGTTTTCATTAATTTGTCATGTACAAGGTGGCCAATAGAGCTTTATGCGACCACCCAAAATAAAATTATAAATTTAGAGGAATCTCAGTTTACTCAATTCCATTATTTTGAAACAAACACTGCATAAATATGTTTAGAAACAAAGGAACGGTAACAAAAATCTCGTAAATTCCCAATGCATGCTGGTGTTTTGTAAATACATCACGTATTCGAGCGATCGATTGTGCATTTGCATCCACAGAATGGGGCCTTGACTCAGGAATGGCAATGTCATCCAAATGCCAAGAGGTCTCTCTTGGATCTGCTGGTTGAATACACTTAGCTGATACATACTGGAAGCTCTACATAGGCTTTGCAACAAAAATGGTTGTGATGGAAATTCAGCATTAATCTATGTAATATATCAATCTTTGCGTCTTACCAAAAAAAATTACATAAATTTAAAATCTAACATAATCACATGTACATATATGTATTATCTTAAAAGTAGAACCTTTTAAACCGAGTACGCAAGAAGGAGGGTTATGTTTTTCGAGTGTATGTATGTATTTATGATGGTTTCTTTTGCACGTCTTACAGCCTAAACGGCTTAACAGATATCGACATACTCGTATGAGGTGTCATTTCTTCTTCTTCAAGTGGCTCTCCACTACTGGAGGTTGGCCGTCAGCTCAGCAAACTTATCTATATCTAAGCGGAATAATTGTTCGATGCTGGCTATGCTGGTCCACTCCTGTATGTTCCGTAACCACGACTTTTTCCTTCTTCCAGCGCGTCGTTTGCCTTCAACTTGCCCATCATAATAATTTGGTGAAGCTGGTATCTTTGTATCGCAAAGTGGCTAAGATACCCAACCTTCCTTTAGGTGTAGTTTGAATTGTTTTAATAGTGGGATTGACACAGGGTACAAGAAAAAAAATCAAGGGAAAAATTGTAAGTAAACTTGGCCAAATAGGTCAATATTATCATTTTTATGTAAAGTTTACTCAGCAGATTTCTAAAATATATAACACTACTATGAAATATTCAGTAGTTTACGAGATAAAGCGGATGAAAGGACTCTGTAAAATAGGTATAGGTATTACAGTATAGGCATATATAGGTAAGCAACGCGTCGCTGTTACTTTTAATTGTTTTTTCCAGTTTCACTTTACTATTCATAGAATGCAGTCGGGTTATATTTTTTACAATTTAAGTTTCTTAAACACTGTTTTAAACTATCACGGTTGTTCAAAGTTATATGATTATTTACGGGATATTTACCGTGGTAAGGTTGTGGAAGGAGCTTGGGAGCTCCTTCCACAACCTTACCACGGTAAATATCCCGTAAATAAACATATAACTTTAAGTTTCTTGTCTATGGATCGATACAAATATATTTAAGCACTTTATTATCGATTTCTTCAATCCTTTTAATATGCAGAATACCTAATGAGTGATTATTTTTGTTAATTTGATTAGCGTATCTATAAATTATCTGTACATGTTTTCCTAATATATAATATCTAGTAAGTAGATTTATTAATCACATATTATTGAATTCCAATAACATTATTTGGCGATTAAACCATTTCGTCACGAATTATCTTTTGCGGAATATTCAAATGTGATTTTATTTTCCGCTGGCCTTGCCCCCGTTAAATTATTCTTCTTTTTTATGTATTGAAAAATTTCCCTTTCCCGAAACATTCCTTTCTCAAAATGTCCCTTTCCCGAAATGTCTCTTTCTTAAAATGTCCCTTTCCCGAAATGTCTCGTTCTTAAAATGTCCTTTTCCGAAATGTCCCTTTCCCAAAATGACCCTTTCCCGAAATGCCCCTGCATTTTGGGAAAGGGACATTTTGAACCTAATCGTTTCACTGCAGATAGCTGATGTTATAATGAGCAACTTAGGCTACTTTTCATCATCATCACCATTTTTCATCACGACGCGAGTGAAACCGCGGGGCGCAACTATTACATAATAAAGTACAAAATAAGATATAGGTGGCGTGGTCTTAATATTGTATCCTGAAAATCCTTCAATTACTCCGCCCGCTCGTGTGCTTGAATATTTTATATCACGCTATGAATAATCAATCACCACTTTGAGCATCTATTTGCGTATAAATAGGGAAAGCAAGCACTGCTTCACTAGATTTAATATATCTTTCAGCTTGTCTCATCTCATTTATTCCGGAAAAGAAAGCGGAATCGCGCTCTTGTCTCAAAATGTTGCTATTATCGCGGCTTATTACAATTTTTCACCCTTGTGATTACTTTTTTCTTTGGTATACGTCTTAGGGTTCAACTTTGACAATAATATGAGAATAATTTTCTTGATAGATGTTTCTTGATAATTTATTTAGGTTGTCGCTAAGTTCGCAAGAAACCCGTTAGAATATAATATCTCCTTAGGAGTGTGAAGTTTTATGACACTTTTATTAACGTCCCTCTTTTCTGTTTGTTGCAGAAGGTCGACCCCGAGCTAATCTTCACGAAACAAGAAAAGATTGGCAAAGGCTCGTTCGGCGAAGTGTTCAAGGGTGTCGACAATAGGACACAGCAAGTTGTTGCCATTAAAATAATCGACTTGGAAGAAGCTGAAGATGAAATCGAGGACATTCAACAGGAAATCATGGTGCTGTCACAGTGTGACAGTCCATACGTCACCAAATATTACGGATCATACTTAAAGGTAAGGCTTGTTTTTTGAACAATGTTATTTCAAGTACAGCAGCAAGGAACCTACGAAATGAAGCTTTCAGAATATGTTGTGACTAGAAAAACTGATATTCTGCATGAGTGTTCAGTTATGAAAACACAATCGTACTATAAATATTATTTCGCTTTATTCTGAAAGTCCCAAGTCAAAGGATATCAATCATTGTCTGCGAGCCCGAGCCTTCGTCTTCCTATCTCATCTCCTGTTGAGCCTTTGTAAGAGACAAGGATCACTCGTAATGGACTCCATTACGGACTGTATTCTCCTGAAGATTTACTGTCGTAAAACATTCTCGGGTCAAGTAGAGCAGGTAGCTCGAGGCGACTCTTTCGATTTTCTCTTCATAATTCATTGTGTCGTAAGCGAAAATTGTAGAGCGCTGCAGCACTTTTTATGACTGCTTGCATTGCGTGCCATTATAGCCGGCGTCCAACAGCGTGACGATGACGCACCGAATTGCTCTACGGTATCGCATTATTGTTGCCACGCCACCTCGCGCGCCCAGATAGAATATCAGAAAGCGATGCCGCTGCGACGCTCCGACACCAATACCTAGGATAGCTATTACCTATTACCATTTTGCGGAGTCGCAGTTGAATCAATGTAATTGTACGCCCGTGGTATCCATTTTATCCATTATAATATACAGGTCTAGGTAATACGACATTGATAATGTCGTGACTGCGCGAAATAAGATTTCGCTTTGCAGTCTGCGTGCAGTTTCACTCAACCTATTAAATGCGTTATTGAAATCAACGCCGGGACAAATCTCTATTAGAGGCGATTACCTAATGCTCCAGGTACTTAATTGTCAAGATATTTGTAACAGAGTTACTATAGAACGTTCACCCGATCGCGTAATTCGTTTGCGTGCTCTGCGTCAATGTAGTTAAAGCGAAGCCCGTCACGAAGTGTTCGGGGTCAAGCCGAGATCACGGCATAAATACGGAACCGGTTCTTTCGGATTTTGTTGCACTTCCATTCAAATCATATTCTCAATGTTTCCACTAACCGCATGGAAAACAAGAAATTATTCCTTCTTGTATTGCTGTTAAACTTTTTGAGACTGCGAAATAGTCTCCGTTGCATATTTGCATTGCATAATTGCTCTTCAGTTCTGCAATGTTTATTTTTGCAACGAGCACTCATTACCATTGACATTAAACGGGTATATAATTCTAGTAAGTACCTGCTCTCGCTAATGATATCTTTATATTTTTGTGTAGCGCTATAAATAGACGTTTGTGAATCAGTTATACGGCGTCAGCACGAAAGGTTGTATTGTAAGTCATTAAAGTTGTGTGCTCGTTTGCCGTTCTTTCAATTCGATCGATACGCGATGAGTAAGTGCTTTGTAGGTGTTAGGAATGGATTTAGTAACAATACTAAGCTAATTGTGCCTTATATTAGACATTTAGTAAATAGGTAGATACTTTTGTTAGTAAGTTTTTTTATACCGTGGATAGCAAAGCTCAAACTAACCTCAAATGAAAAAAATACATTGAATCTGATTCAAAGCTTTGTTCTGGTTTTATCGTCCTATTTCAGGCTTTGAATTTAAACTGAAAGATAAAAACTAAAGCCCACACCGCGGCGGCGAGCGGATCACCATCCATAACAACCGCTGACATGCTCTTATTAATCCCAGCCATATTGCATCCGTTAAATAAACGATAACTCTAATATGGACGTTCCAAAACCATTATCGCAAAAATGATATTTTTTTAAATTTATTGGCATCTGGATACAAAGTCCTTACTTAATGCTTATCTTATCTAAATTTATTTATAAAAGTGACATAGTCACAGCCGAAGTAAAGTAACAGTCAAGTCCAAGTCATATGGATGTATCAGCTAAGTACCAGCTTGGGGTGTTGAGTCTATTGAGAGACGCTCCAAGAGGCTCATCAGCAATGAATCCCTGGTTCAGACTAAAGTCCTTAGTCTTGAGCATCGGCGTAAAGTTGTTAATCATTTTTTTTTTTATCGGATACATTTCGGAGAGTGTGCATCAGATCTGCATGATCTAATTCCCTTCTCCCCATTTTTCTATCGGACTGCCAGAGCGGGCACGAAAAATCGACACCGCTTCATGGTTAATATTCCGAAAACCCGTACGAAGCGCTTTGATTCCACTTATATTGTGCGAACTGCTAGTCTGTGGAATACGCTGCCGGAATGGGTGTTCCCCGATGGTTACAATCTGGGTGTCTTTAAATCTCGAGTGAATCGATTTCTTTTAGGCAAGCGTGCTCCATCGTAGGCCGCATCGCGCTTAACATCAGGCGAGTTGGCGGTCAAACGCAAGCATATTACTGAATAAATAAATAAAAATGCCCTAGTAAAGTAGTAGTGACTTTAATAGACCCTTGTATGGAGTTTTGGAAACAACATGAAAATACAGGTTTCACCTCGTTACACCACTTGACACACCACACTCGAGGACGTTCACGAACGTCCGTAAGTAGTATCTATACATGAACACTCGAAAATACTCAATTTTAGGAAAATAGTACAATCTGTCGACATGTTTCTGTTGGTCATGAAACTCCAATCGCAAATATCGCATTGACAGTGTTGCAAGATCTATTTTTCCGTGGATGTATTTAATGAAAACTTCGTTTGCAGTTTATATATTTTTCTAAGGTAAATAATATGTAAATGATTAGTTTTATTATGTAGGTATAGGTACTGTAAAATATTTTGAACTTAAAAAAAAGTTAAAGGCAAAAAAAAATTGTTTATAGTAGTAGTACTTTTACTCGGCCAATATCATTGTATGGATTGGACCCCTCACAATCGTGAATAGAATGGGTGGGTGGCTTCCAGCCAGCACAGACAATGATGTCTGCTCTGTAATGATCGATATTTGCATTTTTATTGTTCACCAGTCCAGTCCACACTCGATTCCGTTTTATTAACGTGCGCTTTGTTGTTAACTACAAACAATGAAGAAACAGGTTATTTCGTAGTGCTTTTAAAAAAACGGAATGTTACTTTGGGGACCCCTGATCACGTTAACTAACGACGAAGAGTCCTATTCTCCTTAAATTCACTTCATCAACTGGTGCGAACCAATAAGATTTTATCAATAGAGACGTCATACTCTTTAAAGAAGTACTAAAACATGGTGATATTTTACCACAGCTACCTACAAAAGCCCATAGAACTTTACAGCGCCATAGCCATCCTAGTCCAATAAGTATAACACTTTCTAAACACACAACGTGGCATTTTTGATTATTTTTCATATTCCAAAATCGCGCTTCGTACGTTTGCGTCGTTGCCAGACGCAGGACTGACTGAGCTCACTCAAGCTAATTAACTCGTATTTGTATTGCCGCGCAGACCTCGGTAAAACTTATCTACCTCAGTTTGTATATCTACATTATAATATTATAAATGCGAAAGTAACTCTGTCCGTCTGTCTGTTTGCTACATAATCACGGTTAAACGGCTTAACCGATCGCGATAAAATTTTGCGAGGTAATATTATGTATCATGAGGACGGACATAGGCAATTTTTTTCTGAAGAAATCGCGGACTAAGTCGCTGGTACAGCTAGTATATATATATGTGTAACATCATTGGTGCGACCATTTTGCAAAAGCTCTGTTGGATTACGTTTTATTTTGAAACTACACGGAAGGTCTGTCGCTGTGATTGATGTGCTAGGGGATCTCTTAGTAAATGGGTTTGATGCATTGCATTCCCGAGATGGCGCATCGCACCGACTGCGTGTTGCCTATTGCAATCTTGACACACTTTCCAACGTGTTGTTATGCGTGCCTTGCAAAATACGATGCAATGTATGCATGAATGTAAGTAAACTGCGCCATGCCGACCGAATTAATCAGCAACACGTATAATCTTCAATCGCAATCGCTTTAAAACATTTTTAGTTTTGTCGTGTTGAAATAATACAAATTTCATGTTTCTCGCTTTCTCGTTACAATATCGCGCTTGGAACAGACCGCGGCAGTTGCAAAACTCGAGTTACATTTTTAGAATAACGCAGACCGTTTTTGGCAGAGGTATGCAAAAGTTTTTGACGAAGGTATTTACCGCATAAATTTCTAAGCGTACAATAAAAATAATTAAGTAAATCCGTGCAAATTGAATGAAATTATCCAGGTCATGTTGTCACCGCTCCGACACACGAACATGTGCGTGACTGGAGGACCTACGACAGCACACTGAAAGTTGTATGTCATTGACCATGAATTATGGCTGATGACCTCAATCAAATGCAAAGCGATGGTGGCCGAGAGGTAGCATGTGCGCTTTACAATCTGACGGTACCCGGTACGATCCTCGGCTCTGCACCAACTATTTAGTTTCTACATAAATCATGTGCAGTTTTGGTGCCATCGCTAAAAAACTGAAGGAAATCATTTTGAGGAAACCGGTATGTCACGAACCTCAAATGTTGAACAATGACATTCACTTACATACTCTGGGCCAGCGGTGGATTGGGGCCCATTCTCTCTTAGAGAAGGCTTGTGTCCAAGCAGTGAGAACATGAAAGGCTGATGATAAATAACCTTTATCAAATATGATGCAAATGAAAAAAATTAAGACCAATATGAGCTAAACTCAGTACCGTCATCATATTCGAACGAAACCTTTTCTAATAAAAACAGTTGTGTTGTTAAAATTTCTTAGCTTTTCCCTAATTTATTGTTCGCGTCACCGATTTCACTGGCATTGTTACATTAGGATAAGTTATTATCTCCACGATTTGTTCTACCTACAGAGAAAGTGTGGTAATGTTGTGGCCTGCGGCTCTGCGTGGCGTAATCTCATTGACTCGCGTTACTTCATGTTTCCGCGCAAACAGTCACGTCATCATCACACATTAGGCCCGTTACCGTAAGCCCTTATTTAGGCAAATATTTACTGATCGTTTCAATAATAATTACTCGCGTCTCTATATAGAAAGTTGTCTGAATTGACATTGCTTAACCGACGCAGTTTCTTAACCACTATAAGTAGTTGTGGTCACGTTCAGACAATCTTTATTTCTATTGCTCACGATCCATTGGAGACTCGAAAGGTCAGCTATTTAAGGCCGTCTTTTCCCAATTTTAACAATTTTGGTCATTCTAGTTTTAGTTTGTCTCCTTCCCTGGTTAGCTTAATAATTTTTTTTGTCATATCAAAATTTAATGTTTTATCTAGGAAACTGAAAAGACCGAAACACGATTTAGGACTTTTAACAAAATATGAAAGTAACACTAATTTGTGCTTTTCTCCCTGTTTTTTTTTTATTCATTTAAGTACCTATTTACTGAATGACTTTACGATATCTTACTTAATATATAGATTTCATAATTATGGAGAGAACCGTTAAAGTACATTTTACATTACAGCTAATTTAATCATCATCATCAGCCATAAGACGTCCACTGCTGAACATAGGCCTCCCCCTTTAACCTCCTCACTGAACGACATCCTGCCATCTGCATCCACTGGATGTCCGCGACTCTCACAATGTCGTCGGTCCATCTAGTGGTACCTAAGCTGCATCTTCGGGTTCGTGGTCTCCTCTCGAGAACCTTTCTTCCCCATCGGTCATCAGTTCTTAGAGCAATGTGGCCTGCCTATAGCCACTTCAACTTGCAGATTTTAATAGCTAATTAAATAAAAATAAAAAAAATTAGAAAAACCTCAAAAATAGAAGTAGCGAAACCACGCCTTTAGTCGTTGTAAGTCTGTACTAACTTGATAAATTTTCAGTGCAATACTTCACAAGATCTTAGTGGAGGATTCACTGCATTCACCTTAGTGCTATGAATGAATTTAAATGTGACGTGAATAAGCGCCGCCTTTGGCGCGAGGGTTCGCTTCTAGCGGGTAAAATTCTGAATGCGGATGTCGGAACGAGCGGACAAAGGTGAAGGACGCTGGTGACTCACCCGCGTTGCCGGCCTCAAGGGGCAAATGTCAAGAATCTCTTCATTTTTTTTTAATGCATAAAACACCTAAAATAGTTCAATTCGTTGTATAAATGAATTAAAATTTTCAGGAAATATGAATTGAAGAGCTTTGTACATTGTTTTACAAACTGTTGCAAAACTTGTTTCAACATATATAACTTCAGATTAAAAAAAAAAACAATTGTAACCGGATTATTAAATCTAACATATCAAAGCGACAGTTAAAGCTTTTATTTTTATAGGGATATCAGAAGTAATAGGCGTTCAGGGCTATGCGATGACTATAAAGTGCGTCGTGTAGCTGTAGACCGCATTAGAGCTACCTTGACCCTGCTCTAATAGCGGGAAGAGTCAAGGCTCTGGCAGTCTTATGCATGCTCCTCGCAGCAATTCCATTAGAACTGTCCACAGTACTTCGCCGCCAAATAGCCAATTGTCTCCCAATTTGGTTGAGGTTCTCGGTTATTGCGTCCCAAATTAGTATTTGCTGTCTCGACTTCACAAGTTATATATATTGCGAATGAAGAAGTTTACTGCCATGTGTAAGAGGTGCATAGACTGCTTTGATATATGGATGTAGAATAAATAAGAAATTTGAGACAATTTCAGTGGCTGAGTTTTATTTTGAGTCGTCCTTCAGCCGATATACCATGGCCAAGAAATTTGATGAATAGGTATTTAGCAACTCTATTGCTGTCTCGCTGCGCCCTGACGAGCGAGCTATATACGTGTGCGTGACGAACAGACTGTGCGTGTGTGCGTGCCCGCCCGTGCTCCCGCACTGAATGCCTAGTTGCCTACAAATTCATTTCGCCTCGCAGTCTACTCGGCTAGTTGATATCGGCGTTTGCCGAATGTCGAGTGATTTTTGTTATTTTGCGATCTGCTCATATTTTACTAACCGACTACGCCAAATAGACCAGGGTCGATAATTTTTGAAATCAAAAAAAAATCACAGTAGTATGAAACCCATTATTATGATAAAAATGAAAGGAAAAATAAATTACGGGCGATCTGAGTTCGGGAAGTTGGTGGGTTTAAGGGTAAAAAATGGTTCAACTCGATTTCCAGCAAAACTATAAATCCTATGGATTTATAGTTTTGCAATATAGTTTTTGAAAAGTTTAATGGCAAAGTTGTAGGTAATAAAAATATCTACAACTTTGGTCCCAATAATTTTTTCACATAACCTCAAAATTTATGTGAAAAATTCAAATAACCAAGTTTTTAGTTAAAATAATATACATACATAAATAAAAATATTAAATTCATACATACTTATAAACTTAAAGCGAGATAATAACGATACAGTAGCTACTCCAAGAAATAGTACAGTTTCACACGACGCTTGAAAACTTCCTGTGAGGGTGCTGGTCTATAATGTGATGATAGTTACGGAAAGGATTACCATGTACAATTCCTGTGATAACTTTAACTATAATCTAATAATCTAAAGTAGAGGTGTTGTATGAGGACTTGAGGAGATATCCGAGACCATAGATACCTCCGTAACATACTTCACCGTTGTTATGGGTGACTTCAACGCAAAGATGGAACGCGGAATGTTGATGAGTTAAGAGTCGGGTCATATGGGTATGGACAGCGGAATTCGAGGGGCCAGTGGCTGGTTGACTTCATGGAGAAGGAGGAACTCTATTTGATGAACTCCTTCTTTCAGAAGTGACCATGCAGGAAGTAGACGTGGATGAGCCCCGATGGTTCGACCAAAAATGAGATCAACTTCATCATGACGACCAAGAAGCGAATATTCCATGTCTCCGTGATTAGCAAGGTGAAAACCGGTAGCGATCACCGTTTTGTCAGAGGCACATTGAATATCAACAAGCTTGAGAGGTCGCGTTTGGTGAAGTCCACGCTCCATTCTGGTCATACTCAAATCCAAAACTCCAAAGACTTCCAACTCGAATTGCATAATCGCTTCCAGAGCCGAAAGCGGAACTGTTCGTACTAAACAATGGGCTGGTGGAAACTGTCCAAGCAGTGTGGTCCAAGTTCTTTAAGACCCCACGCCGGAAAAGACCTCAGAAGCTCTCAGATGAAACCATTAAGCTAATGAAAGACCTGACTGAGATGAGACTGCAAACATCAGCTGATATGTCTCAATATGGCCAACTTAACAGACGAATCTCAAAATCGGTGCGACACGATCTGCGTTCCTATAATAAAAAATGTATTAGGGACGCAATCGAGTGGAACCAGGGCTGGATAGTGTTCGCAAAGAATTCGTCTATTGGGAAGAGCCAAGTGATGAAGCTGAAGATCGAGGATGGTAGTATCATTTCATCAAAGCCGAAGATTCTGAGAGAACTCGAGAGGTTTTACGGACAGTTGTACACATTGACGCGACAGCCTAATTATCGGTACAGCTCTGGACAAGAGAGCTAAACTGACCCAACACTACACCGAGGACATCCTAGACATCAGCTTGTACGAGATAAGAATGGCTCTATAAGAAGGTCGCCCGAAGAATCCAACTCGGATGGGCAGCGTTTGGGAAATTGCGTGACATCTCGTCCAAGATACTACAGTGCTTAAAGACAAGGGTCTTTGACCAGTGTGTTTTGCCAGTGATAACATATGGTACTGAGACGTGGTCCTTAACTGTTGGCCTTTTGGAAATACTCAGAGTCACACAATGGGCAATGGAGAGAGCTATGCTCGGAGTTTCTTTGCGCGATAAAATCCGAAACGTGAATATCCGCCAAAGAGCCAGAGTCATCGACATAGATATTCAAATTTGCAAGTTGAAGTGGCAATTGGGCAGGCCACATCGCTCGAAGTACCGATAACCGATGGGGAAGAAAGGTCCTTGAGTGGAGACCACGAACCGGAAGACGCAGCGTAGGTAGGCCTCCCACTAGATGGACCGACGACATTGTGAGAGTCGCGGGCATCCAGTGGATGCAGATGACAGGATGTCGATCACTATCAGTATAGAGGTTAAAGGGGGAGGCCCATGTTCAGCAGTGGACGTCTTCTGGCTGATGATGATAAGCTATAATCTAATCACTTAGCAACGTAATAACCTAATGTATTTGAATAAAATTTTGAAAAAATAGTTCAACAAAATTAACTAATATTAAGAGAATTATTTATTTATAAATTTTTCCACTTGTTACGATCCTGATATTCCTGATACACAAGTTACAATATTTTTTTAAATTCTTTCTTTTCGTACTTAAATGTGTTATGTGCGAAAACCACGTCAGTTTCCATAGTAAAAATAAATCATGTTGTGCGTCAACAATTTTGTCCAAATCCTAACTTGCCGACCGTTGCAGTAATGTGCTAAATTCACTTCACGCACAAAACACTAACTAAAGACGAGAACCGTTACATATCGATATCGATGGACAGCACTAATGTGTCGATACAATTATCGACTACATGTCTCTTCTCTAACTGTATACGTATTAGACCGACCCTCCCCTGACCTCGAGCCTCTGCCCGCAGAGCACAATAAGGACAACTGCAGCTCGGATCGATTTATACCTACGAAAAGTAGACAAAATTATCGTCTCGGATTCTTCTGTTTCCTCATTCAAAAATAGGCCGATTTCATTATTTTTTTCAATTAATTGTTTAGAAAGGTTTGCTCTCGGCTTCTGTCATTTATTTTTGTTTTACAAACTCATAAATTTTGTTTGAGAGACGTCTGAACACGGAGGTAAAAATTTGATATTTTTTGGGATTTTTAAAGGCTCATATTTCTTATAGTACTTAACTTACGAGAAAAAATAAATGACACAAGCCTGGCCATAAAGGAGATAAATTTTATAAAAAAAAAATATGGCTCAAGCGGTATTATCCAGGGAGGAAACAGGAGAATAAGTTTGTATGGACTAAACGCTGCCCAAATTGAGCCTTCAGATTGACTGCATTGCGGGTCGGGCGCGGCTTTCGGTAGGTAGGAGGGGTGAGCGGAGTCCGCTTCTGAACTTGGAAGGTCAAGTTCCCAAACTTTGCAATTTGCCGTATTGGACTGACTTGTCTGAATGCGACGATTCGATTTAAACTCGATTATTATCTATAAAGTTGGCCGTTATTGATTGTGATTTGTATTTGGCAATTTGATTGACTTTATTAAAAACTTTGCGGCACAGCGAGTTTGTAAAGTCAATTATTTAAGTTAATATTTTAATTTCGGTTTGGTTTGGACTTGGAGATTTACGCGAGTCTCTAAAGCTGCTCGTTTCTTGTTACTCGTAACTGTAAACTCAAGTGCTTGTGTACTTTTTCTCCAAGTTCAATAACTCCTATCTTATTGAAATCTACGAAGTTAGTATCGTTTAATTTTTTGATTACAGACGCTACGTCTGTGAAATGAGTAAACAAGCTGTGACCTTCAGAGGCCTTAGAGAAATTCGATAAGATGAAATGTTGATCAAATGTTACGTTTAATGTGGCGTAGGTTCGATTCCCACCTAGGACAAACATTTGTGTGATGAACATTTGTGTTTGTTCTATGTCTGGGTGTTAATATCTATTTAAGTAAGTATTTAAAAATATATATATATGTATGTATATCAGTCTCTGGCAGCCATATTACAAGCTTTGCTTAGTTTGGGGTCAGATGACCATGTGTGCAATAATGTCCCAGATATTTATTTATTTTTAATGTATTTGTTAGTTTTAACTTTATCTCCGATATCACTTTAATATAAGCATTCTAAACAGGATTGAAATATTCTTGTGATTTATCCTTGTCAGGGCTGTCATCATAAATTAATTTCATTACCGTGTTTACCATCACCAGGTTTTCCACAATATCTTTAGACGTCTACGCGACGTCGTTTCGCCGCTTTTTATTCAAATTACGTTTTGGTTTGCCCGTCTTCGACAATGAATGATACTAATGACTCCTCTAATTTCCTTCCGCTTATTAAATTGTGCATAATTGTCTGTAACGCGGCCCATAATTATTAGTAGAGTATCATTTCATCGATGTAAACATGTGTACACGAGAATTAATTGCAGTCTATACTGTAGTTTAGATTTCCTTGTACAGATTTATACATCAGTTTAGTAAATTTTATTTAAAAAAAATCGAAGCTTGTCCTTGCAAAATGTTTGGTTCTGAAAGGGAACATGAAGAGACTTAAACAATATTCCTTTAGAATTTCCAAAATAATTGATAGCTTGTCATGAGCATGACGCACCCAAGCTGAGGTAGGACTCATCTTCAAAATTAAGTTCATTGATTTATGGAAGCTTTTAGATACTCGAATTAATTAAGTGTCCTTAATTTAAAGATCTTTCTGGTTGATTGAAGCAATCGCAGAGTTTCTGGACTGTTAAGACAATCCTCAAGGCAACTGATTGCCCTCTTCAGAACTGGAAGTGTAATTGCTTCAAATAATGAGTCCATTTTATGCACAATGATGCCGTTAAAAGGTCGGCATTTGTTTTCTGTTCAGAAGGGTTTAATTTGTTTAGCTCTAAGATTTTAATATTTTTTGTTTGTTATTTATGACCTTTATTTTTAATAACATTTTGTTTGTTCAGTTGCGTGAAGTATGGCTCATTATCGCCTTAGTTGCTATCAAAAAGTTGATTGTAATTTGTAATAAATGTATTATCATAATTTCAAGCATAGGACGTCCACTGCTGGACATAGGCCGCTCTCATCAATTTCCAAATGAAAACACTCACAAAATCAAAATCTAAAATTAAAATAAACAATTCTCAAACTTCTTTATTGTTATTGACCCTAAATATAGGAGTGGAATTCTGATAAAACCCGACGAGCCGTTTTATAATCTTTATTATTTTGTCCCTTGTAGCGTTTCAATGTAATAATCCGCATAAACCCTGGTCCCTGGATGGACTTAAAGATTAAAGCTAACGACCCCGGATGTGTCTGTTCCAGTGTCGTTTGCATGGAGAGTTATCCAGTGTTAGCTATATTGTCAGTTTCTGATATTCCCCCTATTTTCTGTTTCTATTTCCCCTCCTTATAAAATTCCTCGTGTGGAATTGTGGAATCCGTATTGGCACAAAAAGGCTAGAACGAAGATGTGTAATACTAAATGACTACGACATGAACAGCAATAGGTAATTTTTTTTTATGATACTGGGTGACGAGGCGATCGAAGTCGCTCGCCTGATGACTCTTCACGCTTGCCCATAACAGCTCAATGCCACTCAGAATTTTGAACTTCAACTGCGCTCGTCACCCCGAGATATAAGATGTCAAATCTCTGTACATACTCGTATATATTACATTGACTGAATTATTTCAAACATAATTACTATTTGTAGAACACTACGTTACTAAGTAGTTAGCTCTGATTGCAGCTTCGTAGTGGAAATCTGACCGTAAGCTAAATCCATAACCGCTTGCATTGAATTACTGCCTACCTCGCAGTTGGATGAGATTGCTCGATCAGATTAGACCCGTCGGAAAACGGATTCCAGTTCAGCGGGGATAATTTTAACGTTACTGTAGAAATAGAGTTAGGATCTGTACGAGCTATTTATAGAGCTGACCCGTTTTATAGATGTCGGCTAAGTTTACAGATAAAAGTAAATCTTGCAGTTCAATATAGGCTTAATAAGATTTTGCAGCAAAATTTAGTTCTGCTCATTCTTTCTTGAATTTTTAAGGCACCTATGGCTTAAAAAATTTAGCAGGTTGAGAAAGTTTTTTCTAAGATGGCAAACAAGCAGACTGGCTGGCTGGGATGGTAAGCAATCACCGTGGCCTATAGATACTTAAGTATCACCAGAGGCATCACAAATACACGTTGCCGACCCTAAACTCTATTAACTCGTCTTTTGAAGAAACTCATCTTCAATTCAGCGTTGAATTGACTTTCATTACACACACCTTTCCACAAACTGATTAGTAAAAAAATTGCACAATGTTCGGCAGGCAATAAAACAGACCATAAATTGTCAGGGATGAGTTAACAAGCGTTGACGGCACGACATCTGCGCCGATAACGAGATTACTGGCATGTTCTGCCGGCTACCGCCACTCTGCTGACATCGGGCGCTGTCGCTCCAATCTAGACTCACTTGGACAGGTTGAAACTAGACGAGCGCGCATCGTGGCGCACTATTGACAGTTTCCAGCACTAAGTGGTTAATGGCTTGCCTTGATCCAATTTAAAAGCTAAACCATTTATAGGATCTCTCAGTTTCAAGCATCGAGCTACAATACCTATACGCTACGCATTGCGCTGACTTTTTGGTTAGTTGTAAGGTAACCGCGATCCGACTATAACGCCAGTGCTACGATGCCATAGCGGATAATTATCAATATAAAAAACAGACTTCATAAAAATGACAGAACTGGACAAAAAATGGGACCACACGGGAAGCACCAGCTTTCAAATAATATTAAAAAACCATCAAAATCGGTTCACCCAGTCGAAAGTAATGAGGTAACAAAAAAAAACCCATTCGAATTGAGAACGTCCTCCTTTTTGGAAATTGGTTAATAATCGACGTTGAACACTATGCAAGCGACATAACGTCTTACTTGAAGTAAATGTGTCATTGTGCACTATATAATTGATTTGTAGGTATCTTAAACGACGCTCGGACGTTTTTTGACTGTTTTCACTTTGAGATTGTTACTCTATAGATATTGTATCTCGATGGTTTAAAGAGTATATTCGTGTTCAAGAGTGGTTAGCTCCGACATAAATTAAATTGCTCTCATGTATGTATGCCCCTGAGTCTCCGAACTAAATTGAAACGAATCATACTGTGAAATAAAGTACCACGAATCCGCTGTACTCCTTCGGGAAATAATAACAGTTAGGTATCTACTCATCAAGTCCCTTGATCACTTAGCAAATGAGAATGTTGGTATTAAGTAAGTAGTGAAAGAAATTACACACTTAACGTAATTATGTTCTAAGGAGTCAACTAGAGTAGATAATATGCCGAAATGAAACTTTTAAACAGAGCACGGCATCAGAGAGCAAACTTACAGAAATATAGAGCCTGGTATGAAATATGGCATGTCAAAGTAACAAATAAGTAAGATTTTGGATTTGAATAAATATGGATGTCTGAGGAACTGGCACATGGAAATCGGCATATTTTTTTTTCGAATTTCCAATACTCAAATTGTATTTTTACCGGACGTTGTGGGTACTTTATTTAAGTAATTACATATATACCAGCTGTTCTTTATATTTCATTGAGAAAACTAACTAAAACGCCAGGTAGTTTTTTTTATATTGTAGAATAGGCTTGCGCTTGGCCGCCAACTCGCCTGATGTTAAGCGATGATGCGGCCTACGGTGGATCACGCTTGCCTAGAAGAAACCGATTCACTCTTGACTTGAAGATACCCAGATTGTAACTATCGGGGAACACCCATTCAGGCAGTGCATTCCACAAACTAGCAGTTCGCACAATAAAAGTGGAATCAAAGCGCTTCGTACGGGTTTTCGGAATGTCAACCATAAAGCAGTGTCGATTTTTCGTGCCCGCTCTGGCAGTCCGCTAGAAAACAGGGCAGGAGGGAATTGAATCATGCAGATCTGATGCGCACTCTCCAAAATGTATCCGATAAAAAACTGATAGACTAGCAGCTTTGCGCCGATGCTCAAGACTAAGAAGCTTAGTCTGAACTAGGGCTAAAACACAAACAAATTAAATAACTAGTGTAATTTCAATATAATATGCATGGATTGTTATTGTGTGTATAGTCGATCACTTCAATAATGTGGATTCTTCTTACAAAAATAGTAGGTAGTATCCTCGTGCCGCCGTCTTCCTGCTGCGTACTCGTTCTGTACAGTTAATCTGATTAGGGGCGTAGCGCCGAGGCTTCCCTAATAACTTACCACGCCCGCGCTCTGTTATTCCGCCCGTTGACGACTCGACGACCGGCCTAATTGAATATTATCCACTAATAAAGTCAACACGTAAAAAAAAACTACAGAACATGATCGTTGGTGATTGCGGTGGAAACAGAACCTCAGACTTTGTAAGTCGGTGGAGTCACAAAAGAAATAATGAGTTAGCGTGTTCTCGACAATGATGGAGATTATAACTTACAAAAGTGATTACAATTGATATTTTAATATGAAGCGTTAACAGCTCGGTGTAAATCAGCTATAGGAATTAAACTAAAAAGGGTTAATAATATCTAATATAAGACCGCACTCGTTAAAGACTGAAATATATCGTTTAAAAAAGCTTCAACCGTTTGCTATCAGCTAAAGCAGTATAACTACTCGTGCACTCTGGAATATACCTACATTATATTTGTCCCACGGCACCTGTAATGCGAAGAGGAAGAACCAGCAGTAACCAAACTGAAAAAAAAAATAGTGATGTGTCAAACCTTACCTTCATTTAAAAAGACCTTTGCAATGATATCCCACACGAAGAGGCAAAAAAAAAACATCCCCATTTCAGAGCTACCTCTAAACAGCAATATTATATATTTTTTATACTTCTAAAATTGAGATCTATATTACAAACTGTAATTGTGCATTGTCATGCATTTATCTTAATAAATATAGAAGGTTGAAGGTTAAACAAAATGCGGACGGACCGATGGACAGACAGACAGACGGACAGAACGAATATGTAAGAGTTACTTGTCGGGTTAGGAACCCTAAAAATCTCGTGTCAGTGTTTGTGATCGCGAAACGGCTCGATCGATTATTATGTTTTTTTTTTATGTATATTTGGTAGGTATGGGGATAGGTCGTCAAGTATATTTCATATAGTGAGGTGATTACGGTGTCCCACTTTTCATCATCATCATCACAATTTTTGATCACCACGCGGGTGAAAACGGACATTAAAATAAGTAGGCGCTCGAACAAAATTATACGTGTTATTGAAACTGGGTAGAAGCCACTTAGCACAATAAAATGTTTGTGAGTCCACTTCGAAAGTTTCCCCTAAATAATTAAAAATAATCACTTAAATATTTTCAATGGCAGAATAATTGGAGTACATGAAAAAATAGACCGAATGGAGAAATGGATTTTCTGAAGCTTCTGGACCTTTTTTGAAGACGGCTTAAATGGATTTTGCAATAATACGTATCGCCCAAGAAAATAAAAACTTTGGTGTAAGGTTTGCTCAAGTGATTTCGAGGATTGCGTTATTATCGAGTTTATTCAAATTAAGCAGATGTGTGTTGAATAGACGTTTTGTCTGCAGACGCGCAGACGACAAAGGACGGAGTTTGATTATACCAAGTTTAACGAGCTTAGTTCCGGAGTTTATAATTCTAACTAGATTTAATTGGGAATTACAAGATTGTATATTTGTGCACACAGTCGTTAAATTTTGTCTGAGTAGATTACTACGAAGCTCTCTATTTTACTTGACGATAAGCAAAACGTTATTTATGTTGATATAGGTATATAGGTACCATAAACAAATTCGCTTGCATCTTCATTAATCGGTTTATTCGGTCCATAATAACAATGTTATACATTATTAATCAACACATTGTATTAAAAAAAAAATGTAGCACCAAAATCCACCGAAGGTTTGTCTTGGCACCCAGATTCATCCCGCGCTGACAAACAATAATCCAATCAGTTAATCACCCAACACGTTAATTTCTCTACTAAAACTTATCTGTTCCATTTTAACTGCGCTTTTACTGAGTCATTAACAAATTAAGTTCTTGTAAAGCTTGAAAATTTAAACTGTTGCTCGTAATGACTGTGATGGTATTAATCCTTTTTTTTGTTCTGCTAGTTACGCAGAAATCTTTCGCTCGCGGCAGTGGTTCAATTAATCCGATGTTAGATTACATACGGCTGTGTTCATTTCACTGGCACAAAAACATATTTTTTTTGCACTTCTCTGTATTCTATACATTCAATCTCTGTGTCCAATTTACTATCGAGGTCGCGACGCGGTCATCGCCACTAATTGAATACAGTTCCCGCTCAACACCCGACAATAACGACAATAACGACAAATTATCGAAATATACATGCTACAATATCGATTGCGATCGCATCCAGTTTCAAGTATGGTGCATTTATGGTAATGAGTTACGCTAATCGATGTCGGAGGAATATACGTGTTTCGAAAGATACCACGCCGGGTTCGTTATCCTTTGCCGACCTTGCAGCTGCTATAAATTCAGTTAAATTGGCCGCAGGAGCATGCGTCACTCGGCTCGATGCGCTCGGCTTACCAACGATGTTGCGTGATGTAATAAAAGCCTATATGCTTTTATAGTTTGTGCTTTGTGTACGTTGTACCTTGTGCCTATCTGCACCTAATGCGTACCATTATCAAGAGGACAAAACCGGATCGAGCACACGCTGCGCCACTCGCAATTTATATTTCCACCTGTACCCGATAGGTGCTAGTTTTTACTCAGTCTATTTTGTAGAATTGTGTCCGCATATAACTAGTTGAGGCTTACAAATTCTATAGTACCGATATCGTCGTTTAATTTACAACATGTCCAGTCAGAGGCCCAGTTTGTGCAACTCTGTGGCGAATTTGTGTACAACACAATGGGTTTCCCACCAATTCCCATTTCGCTTTTCTCGGACTGTGAAGGCAGGTGATTGAAAGGCAACGGGTGTCCGTCCCAAAGGCTGTGATAAATTCCGGATTACTGGACACAGCTGACTGTCCGCTTGGAAAATTGAAATTTACTTTGCCTTCGACCTCCGCTTTCCTTCTCCCTAGCAGATTGGCCTCTTAGCTTGCGCCTGACGTGATGAATTTGCCATTGAAAATAGATACCGCGCTCGGAATACAAACAGTGGACATAGATAAATCCAGCGATCGGCAAGAATAACAACCCTCAAGAAGATCTACTCCGAACGGATCAAGTTGTGCAATATAATTTTAATATTCTTTCATCTCGATAAACCAATAACATGCAGTTTGTTTTGATAGTAATTGATTAACCGCGTGATGTAATTTGCTAAAAATATATCTGATGAATCTACGCGTATCTAGGTCGTCGAAGCTAACGTGGTTAATGCGGGGCGGGAGGCAATTAGGGCAGACCAATAAAACCGCCATCGTGAACACGGGTCGTTACTCGGCCTGATGCACCGATCGTTATAAATTATATTGTAGGCCAATAATAAAATCCTTTGCTTCACCGCCGTGATCAATAAACTCTCGACTGACTACTCTATCGATCAAATAATATAAATAGTAGATAATTAAATAGTTAAATATACTTCATTTATAGAGAAAATAGCTAAGATGTCACGCGTTAACGATTCAATTACAAACAGTCATAAAGATAAAGGCTTAGCAAGCGACGTTGTTTCACTTATAAGAAATAGTCCATTGGAAGAAGACATATTCCCGGTCCCGGTAGAAAAGCCGCGCGGTGTTGCCGTCACCGATGTCAGAGTTAAGTGCCGTCGCTCTCGACGTATCCGTACAAAGACCGCTCTCTCCGCTTTGTTCCGCCTCTTTGTTTGACTTGACGAAGGCGCTGTGAAAAACTTCAACGCGGCCCAAGAAGGTCCGGCCCAGTCCCTCGGATTTCGTTAGAATCTTTCCGGATTTTATTGGACCCCTCTTGCCGTTTCTATACTAAACTTGTGTGCTACAACGTGATAAATGGATAAATCTGTTATTTGAAGTAGCAAACGTAGAGTTGGGTTAAGTAATGGGATTTCGAAACATTTATCAGACGCGACTTGTTAAATTCTTCCAGATATCACCAGCAATGTTCCCCCACCCTCGAATTGGACTAAAAGGCCCAGATACATTCTGTGCCGACAATATGCGGAAATGTTTCATTTAAGTCTTGGCCCTCCACGTCGGCGTATGGGGTCGGAACGGCTATTTGCGTTACATGGATGATGTGGTGATGAAGTGCCTCTTTATGAGGGGCTCTTAAATTGCCCTACGTTACGACGAAACAAGGTCCTCGATGTTTGTGGGACAAGCCATAAGCAATATATACCTATATATTGCAAAGTTTTGCATTGAACTGTTTACTTTAGTTATGATTTGGATTATTGTTTTCAAGTGCCAAACACAATCCTCCCGTTACGCTCCTATGAGTCATCTATTAAAACAAAAAAACTTGTTTTCATCTTGCAATTCTTAACATCGGAATTACATATCGGAATTTGTCCTCAGTCGCATTTGAACACATGTTTTAAATGTTTATCTTTTCGTGATTTATTTTATTTAGGTGAAAATAGGTAGGTATATACCTTTCGCTCGACGTTTCGACCGTGTTACAATGACCGTGGTAACGAGCTGACTCGTCGAGCATAAAGTACCTATATTTTACCCGACTGCGCAAGAAGGAGGGCTATGTTTTTCGAGTGTATGTATGAGGTTTCTTTGGCACACCCTACAGCCTAAACGGTTTAATGGATTTCGACATGTGAGGTGTCATTTGAATCATTTTAATAGTGGGAGTGACATAGGGTGGGTACAAGAATTAAAAAGGGACGTCCGCGGAAAAAAATATTGAGGGGAAATATATTAAAAATCTTTGCTATATATAGGTCATTATTTCCACCTTTATGTAGAGCTCACTCCGCTGATTTGAAAAATCTAACACTACCATATTCAGTAGTTTTAGGGATAAAGCAGTATGAAGGAGTACTGACTCCTTCAAACAAACTGCTTTATCGTAATTATATATATATATATATATAATAGGTCGGGGAAAAAGTCTTTTCGTATTTTGTATGTATAAAGTTGTAGTAAAAATCTCATCGGTTGTACTGTTTGTATCTGGCTGGTTTTGATACCATTAAAAATATGATATTTAAAAAAAGGAATATAAAAAGTAAAAAGCAATTTCCCGCCATTTTTCAATTGTTTTTTTGTTCGATAAAATGAGTGAATCTAACGAAGAAATTCGATATATTGTGAAATTTTATTACAAAAAACTGAAAAATGCGACACAAGCCGCGAATAAAATTTGTGACATTTATGGACCTAATGCAGTGTCATCAAGAGTAGCACAATGTTGGTTCAAGCATTTTCAGTCCAGGAATTTTGATGTCAAAGATGCAGCTCGCTCTGGTCGCCCTGTTACGGATAAAGTCGATGCCATTTCTGAAAAAGTGGACCAAGATCGGCATATTAGTAGTTACGACGTAGCTGAAGACCTGGGGATTGACCACAAAACAGTTTTGACCCATTTGAAAATAACTGGGTATACAAAAAAACTCGATATTTGGGTGCCACACCAGCTCACTGAAAGAAACCAAATGAATCGTGTACTCATTTGCGATTCTCTATTGAAACGTAAAGAAACCGAACAGTTTTTTAAAAGATTGATCACTGGTGATGCAAAATGGATCACCTACGACAAGAATGTGCGCAAACGATCATGGTCAAAGGGCAGTGAAGCACCACAGACTGTAGCGAAACCCAGATTAACACGTAATAAGGTGATGTTGTGTGTATGATGGGATTGGAAGGGCATCGTTCATTATGAGCATTTACCGCCGGGCAAAACCATCGATTCGGATCTCTACTGCCAACAGCAGATGAGACTCAAACAAGAAATTGAGAAAAAACGGCCGGAATTGATCAACATAAAGAGTGTGGTCTTTCATCATGATAACGCCAGACCGCACACATCTTTGGCCACTCAGCAAAAATTTAGAGAGCTTGGTTAGGAAGTGTTAATGCATCCACCACATAGCCCTGACCTTGCACCCTCAGATTTTCACCTGTTTCGATCTCTTCAGAATTCTTTGGGTAGCGTTAGATTAACATCAAGAGAGGACTGTCAAAACTACTTGTTGCATTTTATTGATCAGAATTCCCAAAATTTCTACAGCAACGGGGTCATGTCACTACCTAAAAGATGGCAACAAGTTATCGAACAAAATGGTACATATATATTATAATTAAATGTAATTAAACTTGAAAAAAATATGTCTTGAATTTGTTTATAAAATACGAAGAAACTTTTTCCCCGACCTTATACATAATTATATTCTTTCTTATAAATGATGTTACATAGGACAATATCTACTAAAAATACTTGATAATTAAATTACTTCAACGTAACAGGGGGAGCACGGATCTCTGAAGCACAAGCTGCAGCTTAGTTTAGGGATCCGAAGCTCATATTTGTTTGTGACATACTTGATATTTTATAATCCAATTTGTTATTCCAATGTTTTTGTAACTCTTTCGCCAAATAAATGATTTATGATTATGATTATGGCTGCTTTATCGAGTAGAAAAAAAAAGATAGATAGGTCTAGGTATGCAGCGCGTCGCTGTTACTATTCAATTACCTGGTATTTATATGTATATCAGTCTCTGGCAGCCATTTTACAAGCTTTGCTTAGTTTGGGGTCAGATGACCATGTGTGCAATAATGTCCCAGATATTTATTCATTATTTATTTGTACAATGCAGTCGGGTGCAATTTTATTTACTTGTACCTAAATATAATAATGCGCGATAAGTTCCGATAAACATTTAAAACATAATAAATCGTTTTAGCCGCAAACTGAAGATTATGTAAATTATCTCGGCGCGTTCATATTTCATGCCCAATAGCTATTGAATTATGTAGAAAACACTTTCACGAGGTATTCATCTTGTAAAATTACTTGATACAAAAATTCAGCTTGAGATAGACAACCACTGCGGGGAGTAATCTGGGTCCCTCTCATCATAAAACTTGGTCCTGAAATATCATAGGGTAAGTAGGTAAGTGCTTGCTTGCAAATTCGTAAATTTTTGATTATACATAAATGTGCGTCCCAACTTGTGATATTTCATGAGTTGACAAGATTAGTCTTGAAATATTAATAAATAAGGCTCAAAGTTCTAATGGCAAAATGACATGGGATGCATAATGAAAGGGACGCAAAAGTAATTTGGTCAAAGTCAGGTAATGTCGTTATAAGCAAAACACTCAAATACAGAGTTTCTGTTTATGGAAAACGTTCTTTTATTCACTGTCACCACGCAGGAGTCAACGACCGTATGACTGTTCGGTTGACCGGTCTGGTCGCGATCTGATTGTCGCACCAATAAACGATTTGCATGTGTTGGTGCTGCCTTTGCGCAGCCATGCTCCACCTAATTGGTGATATCAGGTACGCCGACCGTGGCAGTTGTGTTATGGCTTGCACAATTGGTGTTTCGAAAACGCTGTTCGTTTTATGGGCTGTTAACAATCGCAACAAAATCATTTCATTTGACTCGCCACGGGAATTGCAAACAGCTCACCCCAATTCTCCTTGACCTAGATCAAAGATTTTTCACCCTAATCACTAATCAAACTCTATCCGAGAAACGTTTAATATATTAAATATATTGTTACTGGATTTACTCGCTTCAATAATTTTGATAATGCATTCACGCGACGTTCCAGATTAGCTAGTCATCTGCATCAGAGCTTTTTGTGGTCGCCGATATACAGGTGTGTTATTGTTTCAGTTTGGCACCGTCCCACGCGTCCGTAAAGTTACTAATGGATTGGATAACACAACACAAGTGTCTGAAATACCTGTTTAAGAACGAGATTCAATTTCCTGAGATGTGTCCGCTTTTTCCATTTCTTAATTCTCACTTTCAGCAGTAGAGATAGTTTTCTAAAAGATTTCTGTGAGCGATAGATATTATGCAGATAGACGCTTTATTTTTATCACGAATAAGTCTGCTTTTGACCACCAACATGCTTGTTGGTAAGCGACGATGTGGTCGAAGATGAAGAACGCAGACTTAGAAGATACTTATACACTCATAGTCTTGAAAAGGCCCAGATTATATATCTCAGGAAACAAGGAAGCCGGCTGTTTGTTCCAATCCTTAGCCGTACGGATTAGAAACGTAGAATCAAAACGTTTGGTACGTATCCTAGTAAAGTTCACAATGTATGGGTGGTAATGGGCCGTTTTCCTATTTATCCTGTGGTAGGATAAAGGCGTGTAGCTCCGATGCACATTCTCCCTAATGAGTCCTATAGAAAATTGACAGTCTCGCTACATTACGGCGGTGCTCTAGACTTTGGAGTTTCGGTTTCTTACGAGGATATCACTCCGTTGTCTATTATAAAGTGTTTATAAATTGTGGGACGACAAAATTGCAAAGGTTAGAAATCGAGCGCGTTACGATAAATAATATTTGCCAGTAGCAATAAATATGTCGTGCAATGTAACATATCAATCTAGCTGAATGTATGTACTACATTAGTTTAGTTCACAAAATTGGACTATCTAAACTCGAAAACCCGGTCTACAAACGGATTCAATTAGTTGCACTGCTCATGCTCATTGATTTGTTTGTTTTAGACCTGTTTGTCTTCCAATTACGCCCATATTGTTAGTATTTGCGTTAGTCGTATAATTGAAAGGCTTTATTTGCGGCAGTCAACTATTTTATTAGCCCTTAATTGATTGCTATCAAAATTAACGCCAGTCCAATTGCTTTAGATACCTAAATAGCCAGTAATGCATGGAAAACATCGGGTTGTTTATCGACACGCTACGAATAAAATACTGTGAAATGAAGTTCTTTATTATTGCGTGTATTCCGTTAGTTCTTAGTAATAACATGCTTGCATTAACTCTGAGCTGCAAATCAAAAATGAACCAAAACACTGCAGTGCCAATTTATTGTCGAGCCACACGCGGTCAGGTTTCCGTTTACGTGCGCAAACGCTGTATAATTGAATCCCGGTTGCGTCCGAATTATTTTTTGCGGGCCGCGTTAATTGTTCTGCCTTTGGTTTTCGGTTAATTACACACACTGGTTTGGTGTTACCAGCGAGATGTTACGAAACGGGTCATATCACAATACTCATTGAGAGCAACGACATAATCAACACCTGACTAAATACATTGTTTTATGTATGTGTAGGTATACTATATTCATGTGGTCGTGTTATCTGTATAGTATGAATCACGAATATTATTTACCGTCGACATGTCTCCTGCCTGACTTATTTGGTGATGCATATGACTTGCTAATGGTAATTTGAATAGTAATTATTCATAATTATCACTCACAACTCAAGGTCTAAAATGGAAATTTGGAATTGCGTGTTTCGATGGCGTAAACGTCTGTGTACATCTGACTAGAGATCTTTATATGTGAAATCTTTATAGATATAAATGACAGCCGATCCCTTGTATAAATGTGCTAAGTACCCCGTATACCCGCATCATCTTTTGACACGGATGGGTATGGATAGAGTTGTGGTTGAGTTGCGACGCACAATTTTATCGCCCTAACCTAAATTTCGTCGCTGGCGGGCTTATGACTCATTCATGCAAATTGCAATATCAGGAAGGATTATTGAAAGGTCCAAACTCATGAACAATATAAGAAGTTTCAGAACTAATCTATAATAATAAAAACGTATTTGAAGATAAAAAAATCTGTAACTGTGACATATTAAAAAAAAACCACACAAGGCATCTTAAAATAAGCAGCGGAACACGTTAAGACAGTTTTTAGAATTTATGTCTGTTTGTTTGTGCACGCACATCAAAACCACTGAACTGATTTAAATATGGTTTTCACGAATATAATTAGCTATGACCAGGATGGAAGTATAGACTATGGTATTTTGCGCAAGGGCCGGATTAAGGGAGGAAAAAAGGGTTGAAAGTTTGTATGAAAATCTACGCGTATGAAGTCGCGGACAACAGCACTAGTTTGTTACTAAAATGATACATAGGTAAACCAGACATTCAGTTCAGTTGCCTCCACTCAAAGACTTTAAAATGAGTACAAGATACTCTACCAGGTAACTCTCCGGTCTCGATGATATTCATCACATTGCACAATCCATTATCCGAGCCTTACGTCAGCGCATCGTAAGACAAATTCAATGCAATACCTCTCGAGATACGGCGTCCTTCTCCAAGTCTTTGTGTGGGCTTCGAACAATGCCACCTTTCTATTCCCCGATGCAACTACCGATCGTTGGTACTCCTTGACGGCTTGATGGAGGATGACGCACGTGCAGCCACACACGATGTGTTTGACAGTTTCTTCAGATATCGTGGTTAAAGAAAACCCAACGGGTCCACGGATGACTATCATGTGTACCTACTGGTGCCATTTCTAGTCGTACGATAATTTACTGTCATCTTACCCTCGTATTCCTTTTGTATACGGATTCACTGCAAAGATTCTTCAATTTGCATAAAACAGAAAGTTATGCCTGATACAAATCTACGAACTCTTATGGATCGATCGAGGGTGACGCATTGCCTACACAATGTATAGTTATCGCTATCCGCGTATCACTACAGCTAATGTTAATTATGTGCCTCACTTTATCGTTATCAACGCCACTCTAGGCAGAAAGTTAAGTGCTCCAATGATTTAATGTCAGTCCAATGAACGATTCTAAAGGTTACCAGGCATGTATTTATTTTAAGACCAGTAATATTGACTGCGCTTTTTGGCACTACACAGTATGGTGGTTGGTTTGCTTTATTTTTACCAGTAGGTATATGCAAAAATAGACCGAAAATAAACTCTTTAGTTATATTATGTTGAATACCGTTGTTGAAAGCAATGGCGTTAGGCTTCTCTATATTTAGACCACAACCTTTCCCATGAAGCCATAAATGACTTGACGCATGGATTTATTTACGAAAGGATTCTGTTTCTGTATTGATTGTGTTTCCTCAATTTTCTGTAGCGACCTTCATTATCCATACGTAGGAGTCATTGGATGGAAACCATTCGCTTCCAACGACAACCTATTTCGGTCGGCAAAGGCTTTCGTTTACAAAAAATATCGTACACAATTTGCCGTTTTCTATTTTCCGGTCACGTGCATGTTGTTTTCACGTCATTAAGAGGTAATCACTTGCACGACAAAAATGATCGTTCCATATTTGTGGAAACACGATTTTCTCATTCAAATAAATTGTGAGTGAAGTTAAATATTCTCGTTTTAGTAATGCAGTCTCCGCGGCAGTGGTGTATTCGTAAAGTGCTCCATTTCAACGGCACCGCAGGTTTTTGTTCGAAATATTTATTTCTGCCCCTCGCAAGTAATGAACGAACGAGTGCACGACTTTTAATGGCTTGAAACCTCATTCACCTGTCGCTTAAATAGGTAACGAGGTCATTTTTATTTCCGATGCTTTATAGCCCGCGGGCTCGTTTTGTGGAGAGATTGTGTTTCAAGGAATCCTTGCAAGGAATGAATGAGTGGGCGGAAACTTGAGGCGGTATCACATTTACAAGGTACAATAAGGATGGAGATAAATGGACCGTTCTAGAAGAAAGGTTTATAGGCCAAATTAAGGATGTTATAAAAAGGGGCCAGGCGTCTTGGTGACGGGCCTTTTTAAAACCATTTCAAAAAGGAGGGGGTTCTCACATCGGTTGTATTTTTTTGTTTGTTACCTCAGAACTCCTTCATTTATTAACCGATAGGAAATATATTTTTTTGATTTGTAAGAATGTACTTTTAGATTGGTCCCAGAAATTTCATTAAAATCGGTTCAGGCTTTAAAATTAAAATAACTGGAATATTCTGTTACTTGCATGACGTTATCTATTATGAATCCGAGTAACCGAAATTGCATATTTTTGGAGTCGAATTATTAAATTAATAATTATTGTAACAACAGAAACTTTTATATACGAGTAAGTCACAACATCGTATGATAAGCGATCACATGTTGTTTGTGAAACAGTTGAGATCTATGCCATTGATTTATGATCCGGTAAGAACCTCAGACGTCTCTGTTCTCTTGAAATCCAGTCACGGAATTTAGCTATTAATTTACTTGGTTTCCAGACAATTTGCTATATTAGGTGAACCGCTAGATGTGAGGCAACATTAATCATTACAACAAACTGTCCATTAATTACTCAAGAGACCTGAGACTAGGTATTATTAAAAAGCACTTTGCGGTAATGCTCAGATATTGTTTTGTAATAGTGATGAGTTATAAAGTAGTCTGCGTGGTGAGGTGACCAGGAGATTGAAAAATTGCGCTGTGGTTACGGACGTCCCGGAGCCCGGAGCCACCGCGGTCTTCAATTAATCACAATGACACGTCCACGCGTGCATGATGCGCTGCCTTTCGATAATAACCGACATCCTCAACATCTTCATTGCCAACCCTAATACGTTACCCTTCTGAAATTGTCGAATCAGGTAATTATAAGTAAGAGGCTATTAAACAGGGAGAGAACGTTGTGTGACCAACGTTGTCGCGAGTGGAGGGGCTGACACAACACGTAGTTGTTTCGGGAAGAGCCGTAGCGCAGTGCTGAGGGCTCCGGTGCGTTTCTCTGGAGATCCCGGAGCCCTCTTGTCAAGCACTAAGGCTGGTCGGGGGGTCTTAATGGGTATAATCCCACATAACTGCACCTGGCAGCACCCCAATGCAGCCGGGTATATTTAGAAGATTTCCCCCTCGGAAAAAAAAAAGAAAAGCCCAACTGACTAAATCTTTCGAGAGCAGCCGCCAAGTTAAAGGGGAAAACAGAATTTACTAGGCTGAAGCTGTGCCAATTGCGGACATTCATTAAATAACCCAGCCAAGTGCGAGTCGGGCTCGTGCACTTGAGGGTTTCGTACCACCACAAAATACACACAAAAAGTACTGTAAAAAGACATCACGCCCAGACGGTCACTCATCTAAGTTCCGCTGACTTACCGACTCGCACTTGGCCACTATTTATTATATATTTATTGTTTTACTTTAGAGTGAACGAAGTATAATCATGGCAAGTTAACGCTTGACGTATTACTGTTTTTACATTAGAGCAAAATACAAAAATACGTTAGGTGTGACCTCTCTAAACCTCTTTACTTTTTGAATTTATTATTATTTTTAGTTAATTTGACGTAACATAATTACAAATTCTGTGAATATTTCAATAGGCTATCTATTACGGTTCGAAAGATACAACCGTGAAAAAGTAGGACGGACCTGACTTAGGCCTTCGTTTACACCTTTTGGGTACGGAACCCTAAAATAGATTTGCCACTGTTTTCTGCGGATTACGTCCGTCGCATAGCTATTCTCTTCTGCTTTCATCACTGCGATATTCGAACTCAATGTCAGAGTGTTTGTTTTGATGTTTTGTTAGTATTCGCTTCGTTAAACTGACGCGTGCCCCGTCGAAGCCAATCTAGGCAAATCCTATCCATTGTGCTCGGTGACAATAGTTCCGGTGGTAATTCAAGGACGGCCCCCATTGTCCCGAGAATGACGGAGCGGCTCGTACCACTCCCGGCTATCTATTAGATTGTATATCCATCTACGTTTATAACTTTATTACTGTGCGTCCAATATATTTTACCAACTAAAGATTAGGTAAGCAAATCGTTGCGCAAAAAGGTAGCTCTACATTTATTGGTAGAATCATTGGAAAATTATTTCAAATAATCAACTTTATTATCGCCATAACGTATTAGATTAACTTTGTCATCGGTGTGCTACGCAACTTAATTTGTCACATGTTGCAACATAATTTTCTAAAAGATGTGGAAAATGTCCTGGGTCGGGTCGCATTTCAGCACGTCTGTAAACCGGCGGCGGTTGATTTATGTCTGCGATAATAATTTCCGTGTTGAGGTAGGGCTCCTCTAGCTCTGTCATATTTAGAAATGGTGCTCTATTTGCAGAGTCGGCATCTACCCAGTCCGAGTTAATTGGTGGGTCCTGAAGTGGCGTTAATTTTGGGGTTACGTCAATACTATTACGAACCATTTACATAGTAAACCGGCCAAGTGTGTGTCGGGCTCGCGCACTGAGGGTTCAGTACCACCACAGAATACAAAAAGTAGGGCAAAAAGACAACGTCACGCCTAGGCGGTCTCCCATCCAAGTACCGACCACACCCGACGTTGCTTAACATTGTGGAGAACAAACATTTGTCACCGACTCGCACTTGATCATTATTTATTATTTGTTGTTTTACTTTAGAGTGTGTACTAATTTCATGCCAAATTTGAAGTTTGTACGTTGTACTTGTACATAAGAGCAAATACAAAACGTTTGTTGTATGGGAACCTCTTTAGTTTTCATTTTATCATTAGTTCTAGCTCTTAGTTAATCCGCCGTAATATTACATGTTCAGTGAAAATGTCAACTGGCTATCTATCACAGTTCGAAAGGTACAACCGTTAAAATGTAGGACGGACGGACAGACAGACAGCGTAGACTTAGTAATAGGGCCCAGTTTACATCCTTTGGGTACGGAACCATTACGTTATCACTCAATTTCGAAGGAATGAAGATGCGATATTATAGAACAATCGCCTGAAATGTTATCGGAAATTGCCTATTCATCTTGGATTATGGATGTTTATGTCAAATGCTGCTTTTATCTTTTACTAAATCCGGCTAATGTGTTTTGAATTCTATTTATGTAACAGGAAGCGATAAATTATTAATCTCTTCGTTAGTACTAGGTGTTATTAGTAGGTTCGTCGACTCTAATATTAAACTGTTGCTAATCCACACTAATATTATAAATGCGAAAGTAACTCTGTCTGTTTGCTACATAATCACGGCTAAACGGCTTAACCGATCTCGATAAAAAATTGCGAGGTAATAGTATGTATCATGAGGACGGACATTGGCTATTTTTTTCTGAAGAAATCGCGGACAAAGTCGCGGGTACAGCTAGTAGACTATAAGCTTTTAATGCAATTCACGTTTAAAAAGAATATAAAATGTCAAATTATTCCGTCTTGTCAGTTTGGTTGCGACTTGCGAACAATAAAACTCTATTTATTACTCTATCTGTTCTATCGTCTGTATAGTCGTTAACATTTAGACTGGCTATAATTGATCTGCAGTCTGTAATAATAGGTCTGAAGTGTGCAGTAATTGGTCTGAAGTCTGCAATAAGAGCTCAGGACTGTGCCTATACGTGTCGTGATTGGCTGGATTACCTTTCAGCACGTTCAGACACTCCAAGCTTTAAACTGGACCTTACATGTTGGAGGACTTGTATTGTAGAAGCTCTTAGTACAAATCTACCTAATCAGTTTAAAAACAATGGTATTATTTTATCTAAAATACATTATCTTTTATAATAAGTTGGTGACATAGGTTGTTAATCCTTACACAAATTGAAACTATTTTCAGCATCGGTCAACCTTCAGCATATTCTATCAACAATGTTAACGAGAATTTCTTGGAACAAACTTGGCCATGACGCCGAGTAAACGTTTCGTGTCCAAGGGATATTTTATGTGCCCTGTGTCGCTGTTCCCGTTACGCCCCACTAATGGGCAAAGTTTCGGCTCTTGAAGACGCTTGGCGTTGAACACCGTCGCTCCTTGCCAAGATATTGTTTTTCTAATCACCACTGTTCTGTTTCTATCGTTCGTACGTTATACGTCTATTTACTTACGTAACAGTTTCATATCTCACAAACAGAGACATAAAAATACCTTATTACCATTGAATAAATTGTTCGCATAGTTAGTCTTTACATCTTAATATAATTTTAATCTTTTTTTGTTTCAGGTAATTATCCACACGAACACGGTGCTTTGCCCGAACGAAGCGATGATTTCCCAAGGTTGGCCACTAATGATTTCACCTGAATAAATTTTGTATGTTTGCTGAATTTTATCTTGACACCGTGATATATGCGTCATAATATTACCTATTCTTTTATATCCTACTTGTCGTATTGGTACGCGAAATATCACGATATCGTAAAATAAATATAGAGGTCGTATAATCGTGGGACTCGAGAGATATATTATATCTGGAATATCTTTCAAGGGAAGTATATAGAATGGCTGATTAATATACCCTCATTTTTATGAGACAACCCTTAAAAGAACATTAATTAACGACTACATGGTCTGTACATATTTATTGTCAAATAAGGGTAAGCTATATGAATACTTCGGTGTTTTTTTTTTTGATAAGATGGGTACCATAACTATTCGTATATCTCGTACATTTTGGTTTAGTTGATGGAGCACACTTAATGAAGAGAAGTAACATCCCTGATCTACTCACTCGCTTAAATGACATTTGTTTATAGTGGCATGGGAATACCAGCGCTACCTAATATTTCCTTAAGATTTCCTCTTTTCTCTGAACGGAAGAATTTTCAGAAACAGTTATTAAAGACGAAGTAAACAGAATAACAGAATGCTGGTATCCCCAGCGGTATATTCCAGCGAGCAATAAAAGAAACAAACTTATTTTCTACTAGTTTCTGCCCGCGGCATTGCCCGCGTTGTTCTGTATTAAAATAATAGAGTTCTTGTAAACAGAGTTGCAATATTTTAGAACGCTAATTGTATACGTTGTACAAGTGCTTCATCTCTTAGATACTGATGACCAGTATGGATTGGTGGTAGCGCAACTGCCTTATGAGCCCAGATCCCAGGTTAGATTCTCAGATGGGCAGATGTTTGAGTGATGAATTTAATTGTGTGCTTTGGGGTGTTAGTTGTATGTGTTCCGTGACAACATCGACACAGGAAATCCTAGTAATACTTCGTTCCGCTGCTCTATGTGGTTGTTATAAATTTGCTCGAAATTTTCCGGTCGGAATAACTATAAATAAACACGTTATCGAACTCTACACTTTTTGTCCTAATGTTGAATTGTTGCAAAAAAATCTTAGTTATTATAGAGCTACATAAGTTATTATAGTTATACTAGAGGTGCCTTAGATTTTGAGGGATAAAAAAGTAAACTTTCATATAAACTTTCAACCCTTTTTTTTCTCTTTTAATCCGGTCCAATATTTTCAGTCAGTATTTTGAGCAAAATAACATAGCCTATACTACTTCAATCCGGTCATAGCTAATCATATTCGTGAAAACAGCATTTAAATCCGGCCAGTGGTTTAGGAGATGTGCGTGGACAAACAAACAAACATACAAACAAAAATTCTAAAAACTGTCTTAACGTGTTCAGCTGCTTATTTTATGACAACCTGTGTTTTTTTTTTGATATCTCGCAATTACAGTTTTTTTTTATCTCTACGTTTTTGTTATATGTAGATTTAGCTCATCTCATTATTTCAAGTAGTCTTTGAGCGTAGCTTGATGGATGTTTAGCGACTTTAGTGAATAGGAAACTCGTTCGTCCTATTTAAATAGTCAGGGTGTTTTGTGTCAGGGTGGTGGGTCGTCTCTCGCTGCCTCCCCCGTGTTTACTCGGTTGCCGGTCGTCGCGTTTATTCGCTTCGTTGCTTTTGCTCAACTGCAGCGCGGCCACTATTAAATTGTTTACGTCTCCTTGGTTTGCTAGTGCCTCTATCGCAAAGACGTCTCTCTTTGTGCCGGCTTTTTTTCTTATCACCTTTGGCCAATACAAAAGCTGAACGTACTATCGTAACGGCTCGTGATATCTAAGATACTTGACTACTTGTGGTCCCCATTACAATGTTTATGAGCAAATAATTATGTTATTAACGGTATGGCCACCTCGTTAAAGTGGTTACTTTGTAAAACACGATTGGCGTTAGATTAGCCGGCATCGTTCGCCTTCGGGGGCTAGGGCAACCTAGTGCTGGATCGTGACTCGTGATGCAACGAGCTACGATATAACCTCCTTCAACTACTTTATATTCGATCGAACCGTGTTATTACGGAACCACTATTTCAGAAGACGGGCCAATATCTGCCTTCGATGATCCATTATTGGTCATGCAAATTGTAGGGATAAAATGAATTTTGTAGGGCGTACGTCAAAATTGATGCCTTGCTCTCTGATTTAATGTCGGACAAGGGAGTATGTGAAAATTGTTTAAATTGCCTTCCCTGAATTGTCACTTAACCTTGTTCGTATGTTTTCACTCTACTATCTACAGTTTGCAGCAAAGGATAATGAAACTGACATATTATATTGTACCAAAACATTTCAAAAGTACATTGAAAAGATCGATGATCCATTATTGGTCATGCAAATTGTAGGGATAAAATGAATTTTGTAGGGCGTACGTCAAAATTGATGCCTTGCTCTCTGATTTAATGTCGGACAAGGGAGTATGTGAAAATTGTTTAAATTGCCTTCCCTGAATTGTCACTTAACCTTGTTCGTATGTTTTCACTCTACTATCTACAGTTTGCAGCAAAGGATAATGAAACTGACATATTATATTGTACCAAAACATTTCAAAAGTACATTGAAAAGATTTTGCACACACATTGCTATCTTTTCCTTTTAATAAAAAAGATAATTTTACATACAGTCAAAATTATTAAACCTCATAAATAATGTAGGTTATTGGACCATTTCTCGCCTTACACGGTGATTTTGGAACTTGGAACCAAATGTCTTCACAAAAACGACATATATCATACAAATTTACGTATATGGTGTAGACTGTAGATTATTCTCAAAAGGCGACAAAAGCATCTGTTAGGAACTATCGTAGATACAAAAATAAAAATACAATTCATATTGAAGCCATTTATGACACGGTTTTGAAATGAAATAATAAACCGGCCAATAACGAGTTGAGCTCGCGCACTGCGGGGTTCGTACCACCACAAAAATCACAAAATATTATAATTAACAATTTAAGACTCTTCAAAATTAGCAAAATATATCCAATTTCCATTCCGTGAAAGATATCATATATAAGGTCGTCCAAGTATAACCAAATTTTCCAGTTATAACTTGGTAATGAACGGAAATTTGTTACCGGTTCGCACTTGTCCATTATTTCATCTGTTTTTATACTTTAGAGTGTGTACTATATCATGCCAAGTTTGACGCTTATACGTATTACCGTTTTTACACTAGAGCAAATACAAAAATACTTTAAAAAATACAGTTTAGGAATTTACTTTTTGCTTATTTTGTTATTTCTTAGTTAATCCACCGTAACATGACTATGAAAATTTCAACTGGCTATCTATTACGGTTCCAAAGATACACCCGTTAAAAGGACGGACAGACAGACAGACGGCGTAGGTTCAGTAAAATAGGGTCACGGAACCTTAAAAATAATTTTGAACATTTTTCAGCTATACTGTGTTTGACGTCGCGTCGCAGAACTTTGATAAACAAACGAGCAAACGACGACACACAATGTCGCAAAACGATGATAAATAAACATAAAATAAAACTAGTGACTTATTCAAATAACACTTGTAAGCAAACATTGAGTCGCGTAACGTAAAAACATATTCTCTGTTATCATTTCATTTCCCCTCTATTTTGTTTGACATTCGAAATATAATTTCTTCCGAATATAAAGATTTTCATTTCTCCCTCCCTCCTTATCTTTGTATATTTTTTTAACATTTTCCTGTTGCGTTTTCGTCGGTGGGCAACGCGACCAGGCGGTGCCGTCGTTTCGAGTGAGAACCTGACGAGATTATGATGAAATTTCGCTCGTTTCCTTCGCGCACTCTTATTTAATTCCCGTATTATCTGCGGACTTGTTTCATCCACCGCACATTAGAGTTGAAATTGAATTTGCGATGGTGAACAACGGGAATTGTTTTAATTTAAACCCTTTCTCCATATTAAAGCCCGTATAAAAGCCCTTAAATTGTTTTCAACACAGTTCACCCGTATGTGTATGTTCGCGATTAATTCAAAAGTAAAGAACTGATATAAATGTTGTGTTACTTATCAGAATTTAAAAGCTATTTAGGAAGTACTTACTTACCTTTTAGATTAAAAAAACTTATCTGACCTCGCGACCCATAAATCTTTACAAGATACACCGATTTTCTTCATATTTTAAACTTGAAAATCGTATTTGCATGAACTTACTGCCTAGAATTTCATAAATAAATAATAAATAAATATTCGGGACATTTTTGCAAATATATCTTAAATAGATATGAGCACCTAGATATAGACCAAACACATATGTTCATCACATGAATGTTTGTCCCAGGTGGGAATCGAACCCCCAAGCGCAGAAGGCAGGTTCACTACCAACTGGGCCACCGGGGCAGTCAAAAAAATTCATAAAGATCGTACCAAAGATACGCAACTCGCAAGTTGTCATCCAGCAAATATACAAACATAAATACACTAAAATTACCGACGTGTTCTCGTAGACTCGGTGACTTTCGCTTCGCTCGGTCAATTATTCTAATAGCAATGAGGCAATTCTCATTTGCTTTAATTTTGTTTTAATCTAATTTTAATGTCAGCCTGGCTGGATGTTTATCCGCTAACTTCCTGCAGCGTTACGTGCTATATTTATTACAAACGTTACCGCAATATAAACGTTCCTTTATTTATGCCGCTGGTGATGACAGGACGTGATCGATGACTATATCAAACAATATTGGGTTTCCTCGGTATACATCACTATTATACTTACTTACATCTTATATTAGGTACACGGAGATATTTCTCGCCATCCTCTTCATCATTATTATTAGTCAGAAGACGTCCACTGCTGAACATAGGCCTCCCCCTTTAACCTTCACCGTCAACACTAAACGAGATCCTGCCATCTGCATCCACTGAATGCCCGCGAGTCTCACAATGTCGTCGGTCCATCTAGTGGGAGGCCTACCTACGCTGCGTCTTCCGGTTCGTGGTCTCCACTCAAGAACCTTTCTTCCCTTGTCTTTTCTCGGCTAATAAGAGTCAGTTCCCGTTGCCTCCTATTTTCCGGGAGGTGTCCATTCGATTGGCAAACCATAGAGAGCTACTAGGACTTAACCGTATCTCCTATACGCTGAACTTTAGAGCCTACCTCGAATATACTTTTAGGGGCCAAACGTAGATCAACTTATAAAATCTTTGTTGTTAATTCAATAGGTACCTGTTTAATGGTTATTCCACGAAAATGAACAAGTACAAATACTTTACCTGTATGCTACACAAGAGTCCGTTATGTCGCGAACACACGCTACACCCGCACGAAACAGCAACGGGATTCTTAGGAACACTATGACTCTGGGGCTTAATTTTTGAATTGCTCGTATGACATTTCACATGAAAATATCACGCGAAACGACTGACTTTCGATCGCAATCCCAAACAAAAGTAGCATTTTTGAAATAATCATGTCGCTCGCTAACGCAACGAGTTGTTTGAATATTCAAATTGGCTTTCCATAAATAGAAAATCTTTCATTTCGCATGATATTTTCTTGCGAAATCATACGAACGATTCCAAAAATCGAGCTCCTGGTTAAATCAGTACTTACATTGGTCTTGGTTGGATCAATTTTTTGAAACATTTCAATAAGTGGCCAGATCTTTTAAAATTTGTTTAACTCTGGACAGAAAAACATTCATAAGAAGAACACGAGCGGGACAAACTAGAAATTGCTTTCTCTCGATCAAATAAAACATTCATTAGCAATAAAAAAAATATACATACCTAGTACGCAAATACCTATACTTAAAAAATAATTATACATATAAGAACCGACTTCATAGAAATGTCAGAACTGGACCAAATTGAAATGAGACCACACGGGAAGCACCAGCATTCCAATAAAGAAAAGGAATCATCAAAATCGGTTCACTCAGTCGAAAGTCCTGAGGTAACAAACATTTTAAAAAACAGTCCAATTGATAACCTCCTCCTTTTTGGAAGTCGGTAAAAAACAGCCTTCTCGCACTCTACTAGATTTATAAGTGGCATAAAGTGAGACTTTATCACCGTTCATGTTAACCCTTCGACCCCGTGAGAAAACGAAGTGGTTTGTTCAATTAAATATTTTGTTACACGCATTCCGAAACACAATAGAAAGAAAATTAACAACAATGACATACAAAAACTGGCGTGACCTGGCTCTGATCTTTGATCTGTCTTTATTTGGGGGGGGGGGGGCATTGTTTACTATTGACACCATTGATAAAAACAAATCATGTAACTACAAGTAGGGATATACATGAAGGTTACAATGAAACTATAAGTTTATACGTAAGCATAGATCTAAAGACCAAATTCAGAGCTTATTTTATGACTTAACTAGCGACCTGCCCTAGCTTTGCTTCGCACGTGTGTTAGATCGGCCTTCGGCCTCGCTACTATGGCCGCTCGACCCGCTATACCCGCTCCAGGATAACAAATTGGTCCAGCCGTTTTTAAAGTAGCCTATGTGCTATTCCAGTCTGGAATAATCGTATATCTGTGCCAAATTTCATTCGGATCCGTTCAGCCGTTCTGGCGTGATTGAGTAACAAACATCCATCCATCCATCCAAACTTTCACATTTATAATATTAGTGGGATTATCCTTCTAGCAGAAATTATTTTTTGAACTTATTATTAGTCACGCTGCTTGGAGTTTGTCTAACTTTTCATCTACTGGTTGATTTCTCATCAAAATAAAAGCCGTTGGTCGCAACTAGCCAAACTGGTATCCGCAAGAATGTAGTCACTTCACTAGGCTACGTCTAACCTAGAATGTATCTAAGCATGTAACTTGACGCAACTTATGCAACTGGCTAGTCTATACTAATATTATAAAGAGGAAAGATTTGATTGTTTGTTTGTTTGCATTGAATAGGCTCCGAAACTACTGAACCGATTTGAAAACTTCTTTCACTGTTGGGAAGCTACACTATCCCCGGGTGACATAGGCTATATAGCCCAGTCATATTAGGTAAAAAAAGGGGTCAACCTCGGAATGAAAGATAATAAGCTGCAAATTGGTATGAACCTTTGTTTTGTCATTCTAAATGTTGTCTCAAAAGTCACAATCGTTATCGTGTCCGCGTCTCAAGATATTCAAGGTCAAAGGTCACAAAAATCGGTTTTTCGCGAATATCTGGCTTCCTATCGGTTAAATGAGATTTGCATTTATTATAAAAGTTGTAGGCTATAAAATTCCCTACAACTTTTGTTTAAACTTTTTTTTCATACGACTAACCGTTTTGAAGGTAGAGCGCAAAGAGTGCACATCGTACAGTCATATACGGCCTAATGCAAGGTCAAGCGTGAGTTATGGTTATCAGTACGTTATAAAGTCAATTATTTACTTGGAAATTATAATTATTAAACAATGCCTATTATTTATGTACTAACTATTAATTATTTATATTTAATTGACTGCCTCGGTGGCTCAGTTGGTAGTGATCCTACTTTCTGTGCTTGGGGGCGTGGGTTCGATTCCCATCTAGGACAAACATTTGTGTGATGAACATTTGGTTTGTTCTATGTCTGGGTGTTAATATCTATTTAAGTATGTATTTAAAAATATATATGTATGTATATCAGTCTCTGGCAGCCATATTACAAGCTTTGCTTAGTTTGGGGTCAGATGACCATGTGTGCAATAATGTCCCAGAATTAAAGTAAGTAACTTGATTATTTATATATAATTATTCATATTTAAGTATAAAATATTATTAATTCTGGATTATATATTTTAGTTTTATTTTAAGTTAACACGACATTATATATCTTTTCTTTAAAACGCGTAAATTTCTCAATACTTATATACCTGGAAATACTTGTCCCTACCCTATGCCCTTTTCTATTCATTGCCGGGACAGATGTATTGAATTGAATTGTATTGTATTTTATTGTATTGAACTCACATTTTGATAAATGTATATTATGCCGTATTTAATAATAAATAAAAATATGTGTAAAATATATACTCTTACTATCATTTTAACTTAAAATAAAACTAAAATATATAATCCAGAATTAATAATATTTTATACTTAAATAGTTAAATATGAATAATTATATATAAATAATCAAGTTACTTACTTTAATTAAATATAAATAATTAATAGTTAGTACATAAATAATAGGCATTGTTTAATAATTATAATTTCCAAGTAAATAATTGACTTTATAACGTACTGATAACCATAACTCACGCTTGACCTTGCATTAGGCCGTATATGACTGTACGATGTGCACTCTTCGCGCTCTACCTTCAAAACGGTTAGTCGTATGAAAAAAAAGTTTAAACAAAAGTTGTAGGGAATTTTATAGCCTACAACTTTTATAATAAATGCAAATCTCATTTAACCGATAGGAAGCCAGATATTCGCGAAAAACCGATTTTTGTGACCTTTGACCTTGAATATCTTGAGACGCGGACACGATAACGATTGTGACTTTTGAGACAACATTTAGAATGACAAAACAAAGGTTCATACCAATTTGCAGCTTATTATCTTTCATTCCGAGGTGAAAGCCCTAATATGACTGGGCTAATATTATATTTTGTAGCGAAGGCCGAGCTTACACCCGTCGACTAGTAAATAATAATAGTTAAAGACTCGTTAGGAAAACCTACTTTGAATAAAACGTCACTGATAATGTATTTGAAGCGATGGTGGCCGAACGGTAGCATGTTCGCTTTACAATCTGACGGCACCTGGTTCGAACCTCGGCCCTGCATCAATGACATGTACCTAAATAAATTATGTGTAGTCGATGCCATCGCTCAAAAACGGTGAAGGAAAACATCGTGAGGAAACCGTTATGTCCAAGAACCTCAAAAAGTTTAAAGACATGACATTTGCTGAATGTCATGTCTTTAAACATGCACTGGGCCAGCATGGTGGATTAGGGTCCATCATCTCTCTCTGAGAGAAGGCCTGTCCCATCAGTGGGAACATAAAAGGCTGATAATGATGATTAATTTATTTATATACTAGTGCTGTTGACCGTGACTTCGTACGCGTAGATTTTCATATAAACTTTCAACCCTTTTTTCCTCCCTTAATCCGGCCCTTGCGCAAAATAACATAGTCTATATTTCAATCTGGTCATAGCTTAGCATATTCGTGAAAACCGCATTTAAAACCGTCCAGGGGTTTAGGAGATGTGCGTGGACAAACAAACAGACAAAAACTCTAAAAACTGTCTTAACGTGTTTAGCTGCTTATTTTAAGACGCCCTGTGGGTTTTTTTATATCTCGCAATTACAGATTTTTTTATCTCTACGATTTTATTATATGTATAGATACAAGATTTTAATGTTACACACAGTTCTGATTCTAACATTTAGTGTACAATACAATATATACTGAATCATCCTACAACAATTAAATATCTACTTTTTCGATAAGTACCACAATAAATTGTCAATTTAAAAAACCGACTTCATAAAATAAAATCGTCAAATTCGGTTATTTAAATGATCATAATTATTGTCATTCAAGTAACACACGTAAAAATAAACGTCAGTTATTACTTTACTAAACACTTTTCATAATAAGTAAAAATGGTTTGATGAGAAAAAGAAACTATACGAGTATGTAGCATGTTACTATGTTATAACATTTAGCTTACACGGAACACAATTAAACAAGCCGTATCATTATGAATGACAGTGCGAATAAAATTACCCATAGCAACATTAGAAAGTATGAGCGTTTCGTCATGTACTTAAGTAGCATAAATAGCTAGCTATTCATCGGCATAATGGTGGTAGAGCGACATCCAGAGCCACTCTGCAGCAATAACGAAGTGGTAATGCCACGCATAATACGCTTGTTGACGCGTGGGACTGGCTCCATTGTACCCATTGTGCGGGTACCGTTGGCAAATGGTAACCCTGATGAGACTGATTGCAGGGAATTGGCGCGGAGAAAACTTAACCTTGGACGACACAATGCACATGCATTGACACGTTAAACAGGATTTATGAAAATTAATATCTTAAAGTCATTGATTTTATCTATCTTTCTATCATCGTAGCGCCCACGTGTCTAAAACCGCTCCAGCCTTTTCCGCGGTCTTTCGAAATAAATGGTTCGTTTACGTTTTTGAACAAAATAATAGAGAATGTTTACCGGTATGCTAGTTTGAGTCTCAAAAGCTCTGGGCGCCAGGAGGCATATATAAAAAGTGATGCCCATACATACATATTATGGACTCCGAAACGGCTGGACCGTGTATATTATATTTGATGGTCTCTATTACAGAACAGTGGATGCATGTAGGTTTTATTCATCTTATGTAGAAAAAAACTAGCTTCTGGTGATTTAGCGACAGAGTTATTAAAGCATGAAACGATTCAAACGAAACGAAAAAGAGAAAACACGTGTATTAAAGTGTCAAAGATTTTGTACTATTAACAAACATTGACTCACGTCTATTCTCTGGGACAGTCTGTTGAATCAGCTGCTGTGGCCCGGGATGTTGAATAGATCAGGCTTTGTAATAGTAAAAGTATGTTGTCCGGCTGGTCGTGGCCGGTCAAGGACCATCGGCTTTGTTCTCGGTACACGCGCTCATTGTCATTTGAATGTGACTTTTCTATTTAGATTTGTAATCTTGAATTAAATTATTATGTACTTACCTACCTACGTCTTTAAAATTTTCCTGCTTTAATCTATGGCGCAAGCAAAACTGTCATTCAAATAGTACTTTTTCTGCCTTTACTTTATCTACTACGTAATACCATTTAGATCAAAACATTGATAAAACATTTTGATGATTGGCATTGAGAATGCGTAGAGCCAAGACGGAAACTCATAAAATCGACTTAATACGAGTTATTGTAACGTGAAATCCATCATAACTAGGGCTACTCAAACTTCTTACTGCCCAATAAATTGCCAACTCCTTGTTTATGTGCAATAAAATGAAAACGGCTTAGAGTTTGGAACTAAATATTTCGATCTTAGTTTGTCCCATGGAATGTTTGCACTTACGTGCACGCGCTCGGCCGCTACGAGAGCATTGTGTCTATTATGTGGATGACTCAGTTCAAGCCTTTTCAAAGTGCACATAGAATACGGGCCTGCTACGGAAGTCCATTACTGACCAGCGCCGTTGTTTGCCGCGCTGGGACGTTGCCATTGTCTCACCGCAGACCGTGCCAAATACATTACACCAAAACTAATCACTCCTAGGTGCAATGTACTCGGAAGGAGCGCATTCCACGTCAAACGGATTGGACACGGAATAATCTAGAGCGGTTGTTATAATGCCCCCTGAATTTAGTACAGCAATCCTAATCAACACATAAATTGTACAAACAATGTAGGCAGCAATTATATTACACCTCTGTTGGGACTGTGAATGAGATTACTGTAACATTTGCATTCCGTCAATACCCGAAGTAATTCCAAACCCTAAGCTTAGGGAGCGTGCTTACCGTTCCGTTACAACGCGATTAGTGCTGCGAGCTCGCCTCCACGGGAATGTCTTAGGGGTTTATCAAATGTCTTGCGTCAACTTTCCTCTGACGCTCAAGGGAACAATTTCGAGGCAATTCTACTGCTATTTTATCTCACATAATCTCGACATAACTAGCTTATATAAGCAAGATATAAGAGTGGAATTCTTGATCATTTAACAACTGTCCGTTACGATAGCATGTGTCGAAGAAATGTATGTCTTCCAATATACGCGATGCGCACACGTTTTCTTAGGGTTTTCCACAATAATGACGCGGTAAATTCGAAGTTGTTATTACCGCGGCTATAAAACGAGAGTTATGTCAGGGAGGAACGGGACGCCTTTGCGATAAAAAATTTGATTCTCCGCGTAATTTTTGCTTTTACTTGATGGGTCGTTTTACACAGGTTTCGGGACGCCTTGAATTAGATTAATTGTAATGGGCTCACTTAATGTTGTTGTAAAAGGTCTAATGTTATTAAGAGACACGAAATGGAAATGGGAACAATCGTGATGCTAATTTCAAATCGAGTTATAATAGGTCGGGGAAAAAGTCTTTTCGTATTTTGTATGTATAAAGTTGTAGTAAAAATCTTATCCGTTGTACTGTTTGTATCTGGCTGGTTTTGATACCATTAAAAATATGACATTTTAAAAAAGGAATACAAAACGTAAAAAGCAATTTCCCGCCATTTTTCAATTGTTTTTTTGTTCGATAAAATGAGTGAATCTAACGAACAAATTCGATATATTGTGAAATTTTATAACAAAAAAGGGAAAAATGCGACACACGCCGCGAATAAAATTTGTGACGTTTATGGACCTAATGCAGTGTCATCAAGAGTAGCACAATGTTGGTTCAAGCGTTTTCAGTCCGGGAATTTTGATGTCAAAGATGCAGCTCGCTCTGGTCGCCCTGTTACGGATAAAGTCGATGCCATTTCTGAAAAAGTGGACCAAGATCGGCATATTAGTAGTTACGACGTAGCTGAAGAACTGGGGATTGACCACAAAACAGTTTTGACCCATTTGAAAAAAACTGGGTTTACAAAAAACTCGATATTTAGGTGCCACACGAGCTCACTGAAAGAAACCAAATGAATCGTGTACTCATTTGCGATTCTCTATTGAAACGTAACGAAACCGAACCGTTTTTGAAAAGATTGATCACTGGTGATGAAAAATGGATCACCTACGACAAGAATGTGCGCAAAAGATCATGGTCAAAGGGCAGTGAAGCACCACAGACTGTAGCGAAACCCGGATTAACACGTAATAAGGTGATGCTGTGTGTATGGTGGGATTGGCAGGGCATCGTTCATTATGAGCTTTTACCGCCGGGCAAAACCATCGATTCGGATCTCTACTGCCAACAGCAGATGAGACTCAAACAAGAAATTGAGAAAAAACGGCCGGAATTGATCAACAGAAAGAGTGTGGTCTTTCATCATGATAACGCCAGACCGCACACATCTTTGGCCACTCAGCAAAAATTTAGAGAGCTTGGTTGGGAAGTGTTAATGCATCCACCATATAGCCCAGACCTTGCACCCTCAGATTTCCACCTGTTTCGATCTCTTCAGAATTCTTTGGGTAGTGTTAGATTAACATCAAGAGAGGACTGTCAAAACTACTTGTTGCATTTTTTTGATCAGAAGTCCCAAAAATTCTACAGCAACGGGATCATGTCACTACCTACAAGATGGCAACAAGTTATCGAACAAAATGGCACATATATATTATAATTAAATGTAATTAAACTTGAAAAAAATATGTCTTGAATTTGTTTAAAAAATACGAAGAAACTTTTTCCCCGACCTATATGTAAATTGTGTTTGGTTCTGATAGCTTTTTGTTGCAGTCTCCCTTATTACCTTCAAACGCCATAAACTTACGATTGATGATACTATGCATATTTGTGACTGTTCTATGCAAATTGTTGTCTTCAGTAATTCGAATAATGCGCTGAAATGTCATAGCAGCATCCAACACGGCTGATTTATGTGTGTCGCTGTATTCCTGCAAAGGTGCATGCATACAGACATCGCGAGGCTTGCGACGTCATTTTTCCAGTCGCCACATGCTCGGGGTGAGTTAGCAAACAACCACGCATAATGCATGCGTCCTTCCTACGGGAACTTGTTGTTTGACTTGTGATATTTGGTGCTATACGCCTTCTTGTTAATCAACTTCAACAAAGGTAAGGCTTTTTAATTCGGTTGTATAAAAAAAAAAGTTTATTACCTCAGAACTCCGTCATTTATAATCCGTTTTTTTAAGGATATATATACTTTATTAAAGAAACGGTTTATAAATGACGGAGTGAAATGAAAATATATTTTCATATTGGTTCCATAGAAATTTTATCAAAACCGGCAGATTAGTTCGGTTTTTAAATCAAAATAAATGGAAAAAATAAGAAAATATGACGATCCAAGTAAACAAAATTGCGTTTTTACGAATTTTGAAGTAAGTCTTTAAATAGATAATTATTATTTACATTTATTGTAATAGTCTGAATCTTCATCATCATTTATTAAGCTATAGAACGTCCACTGCTGGACATAGACCTCTCCCATCTATCTCCAAAAGAGCCAATTGGAAGCGGCCTGCATCCAGCGTTTCCCTACGGTCTCTATTAGGTCGTCTTGTGGGTGGACATCCTACGCTACGCTTACCGGTCCGTGGTCTCCATTCGAGAACCTTCGAGGATGTTTAGAGTCCCATAATAATTGTTCTTTTTGTAAAGCTGCACAAATACACAAAGGCATTCGGTCCTCATGACGCTTGCGCACTGTTTGTACTTAGGCAGGCGCTAGCGACGTGCGTATGCGGCGAATGCTTATAGTGAGCACCCCGTCCACACAGCCTGTTGCATAAGGCGAGCATTGACGGCGCACGCCTCGCGTTGTTTGGATGCACCTTTATGGTTGTTGTGTCACACGTCTGTCGTGTCGTGACTAAGCTTCATCTTCTCCGTCGCCCGTCTCCGTCGCAATTCACATTAATCTCCCGCTAAGCCGATATTGTACTCTGTCAGTTAGTAATACATATAATATTATTTCATCTTGTTCATCAAGACAAGTGTGATTGTAGAGCTGTCGATTGTCTTAACGATAGAACGTTATTACAAATCAAGTATTTTCTGATTCGTTTGAACGACATCACTGGTCAAACTTGGTACGTTTTGGCTCTTCTAATACCGCAATTCCTACAATTTTTTTAACTGACTTAAAAAAGGAGGGGGTTCTCAGTTTGGTTGTTAAAAAAAAAAAGTATTTTAACCCAGAACTCCGTCATTAATGAACCGACTAGCTGCGCCCTGCGGTAATCGGTAATGATGATGAAAAGTAGCCTATGTGTTAATCCAGGACATAAGCAATGTACATTCCAAATTTCATCCAAATCCATCCAGACGTTTCTGCGTGATTGAGTAACAAACATCCATCCATCCATACATCCATACATCCATACATCCATACATCCATACATCCATACATCCATACATCCATACATCCATCCATCCATCCAAACTTTAACATTCATAATATTAGTGATTGTTTTTTTTTTTTGGGCTTTTCCGATAGATTTCATCAAAGTCGGTTTAGTAGTAACTGGATAATTCTTGATTTAAAGGACATAATATTGCCAAGTAACAAAAATACTTAGTGTATTTTACTAATTTTGTGAAGTCGGTTTTTGAAATTGATAATTATATAATAATATTTAGTATATTAGGTATAATGTTGTAATGATATTCTATGAGTTGCATTTGCGTTGTTTTTAAATTGCACAATCGGCATCTGTTACGCATTTTAATGTGCCTGATTTACTTAACCTACTGATACCAAGCCAATGTTATGAATATTTATCGAACTTACTGTGGCAATGAACTAAAGACGTATTTTTTTTCGATTTTCGGTAGCGGTGTTTCGTTGTTTTCTAATCTGCCATGGCTCATAAAGCCAAACAAACAATGGGTTGATTTTCAATCGTGTTTTTGTAATTCTGAAGTTCGCTACTTAGGTAGAAATATTATCCTAAATGAGATTCAGGTAAAGTCAAACATCGTTCTATTGAAACTCCAGTTACACGGCTATTTTAGTTATGACTTCATCATCATCATTTCAGCCATAGGACGTCCATTGCTGCCGGTCTATTCTGCAAGCTAAGTGAACGCGCAAGTGAGGCGATAAGCTAAGTGAACGTGTATTTTTCTTGTCGAATACTATAGAGAAATGTCAAAATGTCGAGTGATCACCCTTGACTGTAGTCCCTTACCCTTATAATTCGATGTTTTGACATATATCGGCAGAAATAGGCAAGAAAAAATCACTTTCACTTAGCTTATCACTTCACCTGCGCGTAAGATGGGCAGCAGCGTCTTCTGAGTAACACAATGACAACTAACTGCGCTCACCAACCCGCCTGCCAAGCGTGGCGAGTATTGGCAATCCCTCCCCCCTAAAATAATGAAAAAGTACTTATTCTACAGAGATGCTAAATCCCGTATAATAAAGCTTCTACCATTATCTGAGACTCTAGTTTTAAATAGTAACTTAGTTTTTTTTACCGCGCTGAGAACTACTGAGCTTTAAGTAAATCCACAATCTTTACGGCAAATTTTATTTGTGTTGCTCATTCCTTGCACCATATATCTTGTGGCAATCATATTGCGTACGTCGATTTTGTAATACATAACTATTAATTTCTGAATGTTATGTGTATTGTTCTAATTTGTGCCTTAGGCGAGAGGAAAGTCTCGAAGGGGAGTTTTATGATGTAGTGGCAGTGACGGTTTTATAGCCACGGGGCGATTACGTACAAGGGCCCTTGAAATTTTACTGCAAAACCATTTCCGACACCCGTCATCTTCTGTTACCTGTCGCTTATATTACCTGTCGGCTATTCTTTCCGTAGGCCGATCGCGATCCTCGATCAGATCTGATATCTGTACCCGTATCGGACAACAAATCAATCCCTCACGGATTCTATTTACAGTATCTTCAAATCTTTCGACGTCAGTCTGATGTGGACGGACGCCCTATGAATAATTTATTTTGTTAATATCACGGCTATTTGTATCCTGTTTTGTTATTATGGAGAGAAGAAAGATGTTATTTGCGCGAGGAGCCCACGACGGCGCTGGCGGGGACAGGCCTCCATTTTGAGTTTGCTAGCCAACGCTGTCCAACTATCTCATTGTTTCCTTATCTCCTACCAGCGACCCTTTGTACAAACTATAAATTTGCACAACTTATAGCTCTTAACTTAGAGCTAAATAACGCCAAATACTTTATTTGATCGTCGGGATAGTCGTGTGCAGAATTTGAGTACGTTTGCTTTGGGAAGCTCTTCGGAACATTCGGCTTTCCGGGATTATTCTCTGTAATGTCGGGATTACTGCGAGTTTCTGGATCCGGCACTCCCCTAATGACAAATGAGAAGATGTCGAGTCGAGTCAACACGGGTAAACTTTTGGGAGGCATCAAAAGTTTGTTAATAGGTATAATGTTGGCTGATATGGATGGGCAGATGTGGTTTTCTTGTTCTCTTAGTTAATGCAATGAGTTGTCTCTGCAAGTTTTGTAATAAAGCTTAATAATGTACGTTAATATTTCATGTTAACAAAATCTCATACGAGTAGAGTAAGTCTTAGAATATGATATTCTCTAACTAAAGGATAGACCTGCCAGGAAATATGTATTAAGCTAGCATATTAATGCGACACATCATATCGCACATCCTATAAATTTCTTTGAATCGTAGCAATGAATAAACTTCGTTGAATCTGTCCCATATCGCGATGGGTAATAAAATCCTGGAACGCGATTCTGCCCCTCGCAATACGAGCATTCTTTATCACTCCTCTGATACAAGGGAGAGGGAATGTTATTTGGACTAATGCGAAATTTTAGGTACGTTTTGGTTTTCCTCTGGGCCACACTTCGGAATCAGTCCAGCGGGAACCTTATCCGCGCCATTTTCGCTGAGCCCCTGAGTACCGTTTTAAAACGAAATTGAATCCCGGACAGCCGTGTGCCGTGTAAATTAAAGTGCATCGAATTAATTCTGCCGCTGATTGAAAGCTCCCGGAAGTACTCGGAGCTTCTCTTTGCATGTTGAAATGAGAATGTTACTGAAATAAAATTGTTCAGTCGAGAAAAGGTTGCATAAAGATAAAGCGATAGCGCCTCGTGCTCACTGAAATATGATAGCAGCTTCCCATCTCTGTATTACGCTTTTAGCAAGGAATATAGAATGTTCTCGTAATAATCTAAAAAATCAATGAACAAACTTAACAAACTTTTAAAGTGTGCGCAGACTTAAACTCAAAGATCCACGATCCTTCGCTTCGCGAGAAGTTCTTTGTAAGAGGTGCTCGTTCGTGGCAAAAACTGAAACACCAGTTAATACTTTCTTGCAAACTTAAATTGGCCGCAAAATAGTTGCTTACAGGCGAGTCGAGTAGTACCATCCAATTGCCCGAGAAACTACCAAGGCGGGCGGATGTTGGGCGGCGGCCGCACTCGACGCGTTGCCATGGAGACGCTCGAGCCTTGAATTAGTTAAGCTATGATGGGGGTCGACCTCGATTGTTACCATGCGAGCCAACCATTATATCATAACTTGGCTAAACATCCCGAGAAATATTCAAACACTTTAACAACTTTATCGGATTCCTACGACGCTCTTGACAAACTAAATGTTTACTCTGACTCATCGAGGCTGTTTCACATACTTAACGGATTACGTTTGCGTAAGCCGTATTGATTTATTAATTGTGAAGGCCTTAGTACCTTACCACTGCAAGAAAACATTACATGAAACCTTTTATGCTGTTTTGTGGTCGGCACCCCAGTAGCTGTTGAACGGTGAATTTTAAAAGTATTTAAGCGTCGCCGTCGGTTCTGGTTGAAAGTTGGGGAAACACGTCGTCTGGTTAAATATTTGGCCTCCGCCTCATGGAAGCCAACACAAACAAGATACGCACATAGCAACAGCAAAACGTAACAACGTGAATGCAACAGGAGTAGAATTATAATCACCAGATGTAAGATTATGCATTAGCAATTGCCTTTAAAACTGCAGTATGAGTAAGGTAAGATTATTCAGCCTAAATATAAGCATTTCACTTAGAATATGGGCTCGCTACGGCTTGTAATTCAATTTAAAGTAGGAACCATTGAACTTAACATTTTCCTTGTCTTAGAAAAGCGGCGAGACTTCGGTATTGATCACATTAAAGTTCCTTAAACTTGGTGCGTCCTTTGTGTAAGTTTCATTTGTTCAAAATGTCGACTGCTGCATCCCCGCGGCACTCAGTCTCACGTCTTAATTTTCATAAAACAATTTACTTACGTGTTTGTTGATTTATAATTTGACGTGTACGTTTAAAGTAATTAAGCGCCTGAACGCCTGCCTACCCGTCTTCATAATGAAGCTACATAATAACGAATGAAGTTAAGATGAATTAACAATTTCAACCCGAGGTTACTTCATAATGAGATGACTTGTTGCTTTTTTATCAGTCTTATTAAAGTATCCGAAATTCGGATTCCAAATGATATGCAAACTAGCTTCGTCTTTCTCAAGAAGTCCCAGACTACCTACCTCGCTCGCTCTTGTTTTTCTTCTCTGGATGTCGCGTCGACGACGAGGTCTTTGACCCACGCCATCGGGTCTCCATGACGACGAATACCTTCATGATGCCTGCATACAACGCGCCTATGGTTACTGCCTTGAAAAAGCTTATTATGAATGGGGGCTTTGAGTTTTTGTTCCTCGTTAAAAATTTCCTTTGCATTAGCTCCGTCGAGCATTACACAGACATGCGTGCCGCTCTTTTAAATTTTCATATTAACAATTCATATATTTTATGTATATCCATTCCAAAAATCAATACCCGAATCCCTTGTATAGTTTGTAAATACTGTTTTAAGTAAAATAATATCTGCATGTTATTGTTGGCACGGCGGGCTTTCCAATTTTACATACTAGGTATTATTCCAAACGTGGAAGCTCAGCGGATGTGCGGCCAACGCATAAATATCTGGTCTCCAAATGGAGCGGAATTATTTATCTTTCCATTTCCAAACTTGCTGCTCACCCGCATTTGTTGTATTTCTAATGTTCCGTTGCCATTACTAGTGACCTATGTATCATTTCAACTTTCGTTAGTATAGCTTTTCCTGTTACGTCTTGAGAATAGAGGAAAATGTGCCTTAAATAGTTGATTGAATCAGGCGTTACTTTGCGGAATTACATGTTCAAAACTGTTTTTCTGATGAATTTCTAGTGTAATTCCGCTTCTACAATAGCTTTTAGAAGCGAATTACACTAGAAATACATCAGAAAAACAGTTTTGAAAATGTGCCTCTTACGTACCAGTGTAAATCCTTGTACACGTACTTGTATTATTTGTATTTACAACATTTTCATAGTCAATATGGTTATTTTTACCAATACGTCATTCGAAGTCATTACGAAAAGAATTATGTTAATATTCGTTCCTCGTTCGGTGAAGCAAATTTGCCAAGGGTTCACAAAACCTGACACGAGCTAACTTAGCAGAAAGTTTTCTGAAAAGGGTTATATTTGAATGTTGTTCTCCCGTCCCTTATTTACTACAAAAAACTTCAAATGAACGTTAATCCTTTCTAACAATTGTGTTTCATACTGTTATTGTGAAATTATTGCTTATGCACAGTGTTCGCGTTGTTCCTTAATAATTTTCTTTCGGCCAATTTGTTTGATCTTTGGTACAAGCTGTATCGTCAAAGTCTTTGATGAAAGTCTTTCAATATACGTAGTAACTTCGTGTGGGCTGAGGAATAAAGAAGCTGTTATAATCATGATGGGCAGCCTTGTAAAGTTTATAAGCGTAATATTAAAATCATTTTTATGAAGAAATATTAATGATAAAATACTTTCAATAGAAGAGACGACGACAGTAAAGCTGAGCCTTAACATTATATTCAATATTTCACCTTTGAAATTTAGCGAAGAAAATAAGCAGCAATTTGGTGTAATGTTCATTCAATTTACTGGGTCTTGGACTCATTTCTAACAAATTGTTTTTCTCGATATATTTGATTTTATTATACTTTACAGAATTTAATATTTGTGATGTAAACGACAATGTTGTAGCTTACATTATCTGTGAGTCTATTTTGAATTCATGATCTATATACCTAATAGTAATATGCCTATTCATGCACACGGTATAATAAGAAGTACTTATTAAGAATGTTATAGTATACTTAAGTAGTTTCCGTGTCGATAATATCATAATACTAGCTAGGAACCGCGGTTTCACACGCGTAGATATTTTACTCCTTGATATACTCCTTGTAAAATCAGCTATCTGCCAGTAAAAGTCCCGTCTACCATGCTATGAAATGTTCTGTGTCGAAACACCACCAGCAACAAAGTTTGTAATGATTTATCTATTTAGGTATGTGTATAAAAATACACACACCTTCGGCGGGAAGACCTTCGGGGGAGAAATATTCCATACCCTGCAGGCACACAAACTTTTTTTTATGATACAGAGTGACGAGACGAGCGGAGTCGCTCGCCTGGTGGCTTTTCACACTTGCCCATAACAGCTCAACGCCACTCAGAATTTTGAACTTTAACAGTTCAAAACCCTGGATGGCAATGCACTGCGCTCGTCACCCCGAGATATAAGATGTCAAATCTCTGTGTGCCCTGTAATTTCGCTGGAAAAATTGTCCTTCAATCCAGAACACTAGTGTCTGCAAACTACTGCTTGGCGGTTGAATAACTGGCAAAGGTGTGGTACTTCCCCGTGCAGGCGGACCCCTGCAAAAGAGTCCTACCACTACAGAACCTACCACCATGTTTTTATATCAATATCTGGCAGCCATAGTACAAGCTTTGCTTAGTTTGGGGTTAGTTGGCAAAAATGTCTTGAATATTTATTATTACTTTTGAAGTTTTAGTTGACGATGAGTAGCTATTCCGGCTATTTGTGTAGTATAGAGCCGCCTGGTGGTGCGCGACTATCGCAAGCGGATCCTCGCTCGAATGATTATTTGTCACCCACTACCCGTGTGTGCCTGCATGACATACATGCATACAAAGTGTACAATACCAGATGGTCACAAATGATACTAAACTTGTAACGAAAGGTAGAGCCTCTTTTTAACCGACTTCAAAAAAGGAGGAGGTTCTATGTTCCACTTTTTTTTTGGGTTCCGTGCCAAAGGGTAAAACGGGACCCTATTACTAAGACTCCGCTGTCCGTCCGTCTGTCCGTCTGTCACCAGGCATGTATCTCATGAACCGTGATAGTTAGACTGTTGAAATTTTCACAGATGATGTACCTATTTCTGTTGCCGCTATAACAACAAATACAAAAAAAATACAGAATAAAATAAGTATTTAAGGGGGCTTCCATACAACAAACGTGATTTTTTTTGCTCGTATTATAGATAATGGTAAGGAACCCTTCGTGCGCTAGTCCGACTCGCACTTGGCCGGTTTTATTTTTATTTTTTATTTATGTTTACCAATTCCTCCTTTAATTAGGAATTGATTTTGATGATACCTGCTTGTTCGGTAGGCCATACGTTTGAGGTGGTCCTATATAAATTTCATCAAAATCGGTGTAGTAGTTTGGTTTTTAAATTAAAATAACTGAAAAAAACATGACCAAGTAAACGAAATTGCGTGTTTACTAATTTTGCAGTCGATTTTTAAATTGTTAATTACTTATTATCTAATCTTTATGATTCCATTCGAAGGTGAACATTACGTTTATGGACTGGATATGGATAAAAAGCTTTTTATGCGGGTACTTAACAAGTGTATCAAAAATGATGGGCCTATTTGGTGATAAGCGACGCTGAAGGATGGACAAAGTAATCTCTACACTAAAGCTAAATAAACGCGTTAGATAAAGATCTCGAGAGCTCTATTATATTGATTTTCTATTCACGATAGGCTAAAATAGACCGAGATAAGTTTTATCAGAGTACATTGCATCAACTTCCCCCAGATTTGTGTCAGAAGTGTAGGCGGATGGCTCGTGGTGTTTCTATGATTGACACGTATTTTGTTACACTAATTAGGCTAATTGAAGGTTGTGCGTCGCGCCTTTATGTCGCTGTTAACGTTTTACATGATCATTAATGTGTCGTAAAAGAAGTTAATGAAGACATGAAGCTCTGTAACATGTAGTTATATCGCTTATACTTCTGAAACATGATGGTGGCCGGGCGGTAGCATGTGTGCTTTTCAATCTTACGGCATCCGGTTCCATACTCTTACTTATTTCATATACTACGATAAATTATGTACATTTCTCTTAATGCGAGGTTTTCCACTTTTAAGCAACGCTTATTTACTACAGGTGACCATAAGGCTTAATTGTATTAAAGTCGCATTTAGTGAAGCAAAACCATGGCGCTTACACACAGTCGTGCGTTTCGCTACTTCTATTTTTGAGGTATTCCTCATATTTTCGAAAAGTTTAGCTGTAATGTAAAATGTATCATTGCGGTTCCCTCCATAATTATGAAATCTGTATATTAAGATATCGTAGACATCATTTGATAAATAGATGTACTTACCTATATGAATGAATTAAAAAAAATCTATTAGGGAGAAAGGTGCAAATCAGTGTTACTTTTTTTTCTTTTTGTGAAATTTCCTTAGTCGTGTTTCGGTCTTTGCGATTTTCTAAATTAAACAAATTTTGATATGCCACCATTTTTAAAATTTAAGGTTAACCATGGAAGTAGACAATCTTAAACTAGAAATATCAAAATTGCTCAAAAGTCGAAAAAGAGGGCCTTAAAAAATGGTAAAGGAAAAAATTGCAAGGGAACCGTTATTCAAGAACCATAAAAGTTCAGGGCCTGGCATGGTGGATTTACTGCTCATTCTCTCTCTGTGAGAGAAGGCCTGTGTCCCAATAGTGGGCACATGATAAGCTGTAATGATTATGATGATGATAAACATGTAAAAGTATTACTACGCAGGAAAAGATAAACGAAAAAAGTTTTCAAATAGAATTCCCCTGTAATCAGTAATGTCAGAACTCTTACACTTATCAATTTAAACAAGTTGCGAAGTGCTCCTATAACTTTCCTAATAAATTACGATTGTTTTTAGGAATTTTCCACGGAAAAGTTTATGCGGAAACATAAGACTCACCTTCGCTTTTCGTGTTTTCAGCAGTACGTAATTAAGAAGTATGATTGTTTTATGTGAGAAATTGGTACGATTTTCTTGAAATTAAATCTATCTATACATATAATAAAAACAGATAAAAAAAACTGTAATTGCGAGATAACAAAAAAAAAAACACACAGGTCGTCTTAAAATAAGCAGCTGAACAAGATAGGACAGTTTTTAGAATTTTTGTCTGTTTGTTTGTTTGTTTGTCCGCGCAAATCTCCTAAACCACTGGACGGATTTAAATGCGGTTTTCACGAATATGCTTAGAAATTACCAGATTAAAACATAGGCTATGTTATATCATTTATTTTAATTCTTTATTTATTACATAAAAGAAATGAAAAAATCTATGATTATTTTCTTCGCTACCCGAAACACTGAAGTGAGAATTTTTTTCGATGAGGATCGTCACATAGCCTCAAGCAAGGAGGTCCAAAGTAAAGAGAATGTTATTGACATAGCCATTATAAAAATTTGAAACTGTCAACTGTCATTCAGATAATCAGTTTAAATTTAAAGAAGGTTCCTTAACCTTCTTAGATGAATGAACGTGTAGATCAAGGATGTTATAAAAACATAGGCCTTACAACCTCTTTGGTGATTCAATCCAATGAATCCAATGCATTTTGCAAGACAAGCATATGTCAGGGTTCCGTGGCCAAAGCCATACTTGTGGTCGTATTCATATAGTTCATAAATTGCATGGTCATAGAAAAATTCGAACGAGCGAAGCTGGACAGTCAAATTTCAGAGATGTATCATCCCGACATGATAAATGATATACTTTTTATGGTTTAGACAAAAAGAAAACTTCAAAACATGTTCTGCACTGTGGTCACATTATCTTTTTGACTTGAAAACTGTTGACGGTGTTTTTACTGTTATGCTTCTATCAATACTTCACACAGGGCGACTTAAAATAAGCAGCTGAACATGTTAAGGCAGTTTTTAGAATTTTTGTTTGTTCACGCACATTGCCTAAACCCCTGGAAGAAAATGCGGACGGATTTAAATGCGGTTTTCACGAATATGCTTAGCTATGACCAGATTGAAGTATAGGCTATGTTATTTTGCGCAAGGGCCGGATTAAGGGAAGAAACAAGGATTGAAGGTGTATATGAAAATCTACGTGTACGAAGTCGCCGTCAAAAAACTAGTATCTAAATAAAATAAATATCTGGGACATTATTGCACACATGGTCATCTGACCTCAAACTAAGCAAAGCTTGTAATATGGCTGCCATATATGCCTGATATACTATACATATATATTTTTAAATACATACTTAAATATATATTAACACCCAGAAATAGAACAAACACAAATGTTTGTCCTAGGTGGGAATCGAACCCACGCCCCCAAGCGCAGAAGGCAGGTACACTACCAACTGAGCTAACGGGGCTTTCAATATAAATGTTTTTAGATGTTACCCGTGACGTATTCAATCGACTAGCACTTTGACCGACCGCAGCGCAGGGGTTTCTCTAAAAGCCAAAATAAAACTCACCTGCGTAGCAAATAGTACCCATGCAAAAGATACGCAAACATTAAATTTGCATTTCCCTCCAATAATATGTATTGAGGCGTAAAGATTGTGAATAAATCTGCTGAGCGGGGCGGCGGGTAGGTTGAAAATATATGGTCTTACATTTTAGGCTTTTGGATAAACAACCATTTTACAGAACAAGATAAGAACATAATTTGATACATGCTTCTGGAACTTTCATGTACCTTGTTTCACCCCTCGGCCTTATTTTTAATGACTTATTTAGTATCTAAATAAATTATAACCTTAGTTTCGAAGCCATCGCTCAAAAACGGTGACGGAAAATATCGCGACGAAACCTGCATGTCCAAGAACCTCAAAAGATCAAAGACGTGTGACATTCGCCAACATAGCTGTGCCAGTATGGTAGATTAGGGTCCATCCTCTCTATGAAAGAAGGCCTGAGTCGCAGAAGTGGGAACATGATTGGCTGAAATAATGATGATGATGACCTTGTTTCATGCTATACCTCTTGTCTTTATTGAAAGAAGAATGTGTTTTCTGATATTTTGAAACATATAAAAGATCACACGGTTTTAGTGTCGGTAAAAATGCTGGTTATATCACTAACTTTTCATTACTGACGTAAACTTTCTTTTGTTTCCAGGGAACAAAACTATGGATAATAATGGAATACCTTGGCGGAGGCTCCGCGCTCGACCTGATGAAGGCGGGGAGCTTCGAGGAGATGCACATAGCGGTGATACTCCGGGAAGTGCTGCGAGGACTGGACTACCTGCATTCCGAGAGGAAACTACACAGGGACATCAAGGCGGCGAATGTGCTGCTCAGCGAAATGGGTGACGTCAAACTAGCTGATTTCGGTAAGTTCCCCATGTGTATTGATGATTTGCTAGGAACTTTGATCATAGATAGTTTTGATTTGCCTTAAACTCTAGCTAGTACCGAAAAAATAATCTGCCAAAATAAACTGAAGGGAGCGAGGTAAACAAGTATTGCACACACTGACATATTCTTACTAGTTATACAAACACACACTTCAGTATTATTAGGCACACAACTGCAAAAGAGTTGATCAATATATCATATGGACGGACGACTGTATAAGTACTAAAGGAGGAAATTGTAGGTACAACACTTCCATTGTTTTTTTCTGAGGCTATGTATGGTCAAGTCTCTTGAACACTCCAGAACTCTCCTAAAACTTTTTCATTATGCATTTCTATTTTCTACTCTAGCAGTTTTCAGAAGGCTTGACGTTTGTAATATATGTTAAGTTTGATAAGGTTTAAAAAAAAACATGTTTAAGTAAATACGCTTCATTTTGAATCTCTTTGTTTTTTTTTAGTGTGTTATTTATTCTGTTTTGTTCGTATTCGAATGAATGACGTCATTGTTTACGAAGCAGCAGGCGCGGAAAATGGAAGCAAGTTAATAAGACATTGAAAATTAATTACTGTAAAAGCTTTGTGAATAGCTGTTAAATGTTTTGTGAATAATGAGGCTCATCTATACACAGACGTAATAAAACAAACTATTTGAAGTGAAACTCTCGTGAAGTAACTACATACTATTTTGTAGATACTTCGATAAATCTTTCAAACAGCTTTTCATCGACTTCTTTACTGTACCATCTCGATAAAAGCAAAGCAAATCAGCATCTCGATTCCCTCTGTTCTATCTTGTGGTAAAGTTTTTATAGGATTTTTATCGATGTGCAGCAATACGAGAATCAGATGGATCGTAACGGACGGCCGACCGCTCCTTGTGCCGCTATAAACCAACCGATGCGTGAACGTCGAGCACGATCTATTTACTGTAAACCTTATCTTTGTAGAAGATCGATATGTGTAGGAACAGTGAAAAGTAACTACAGTGATTTACATATTTGTCTTGCATATTAAACTTATTTGACGAAGATATGTGATAATGTGTAAAACAAGAGAAAAAGTTCTATGAGCGTGATACAAACGCGATAAGGCATCGTATGTCATATTTATGGGGTGTTATAAGTTTAATGTGCGTTTCTGTGTGTCTGTCTGTGGCATCGTAGCTCCCAAACGGCTTAACCGACTTGATCGATTGTTCTTAGCCATAATACAAGAAAACCTGTTCAGCCGTTTGAAGATTCATAATCATCATCAACCAGAAGACGTCCACATCTGAACATAGGCCTGTCCCTTGAACCTCTACACTGAACGAAATCCTGCCATCTGCATCCACTGAATGCCCGCGACTCTCACAATATCGTCGGTCCATCTAGTCAACACGACGACGACTAGCCACGGTCTAGTGACGGTGATCTAGTGGTGGTAGGCCTACCTACGCTGCATCTTTCGGTTCGTGGTATCCACTGAAGAACCTTTCTTCCCCATCGGTTCGTGGTATCCACTGAAGAACCTTTCTTCCCCATCGGTTCTCGGTTCTTCGAGCGATGTGGCCTGCCCATTGCCACTTCAACTTGCAAATTTTTATAGCTACGTCGGTGACTCTGGTTCTTTAGCGAATATCCACGTTCCGGATTCTATCGCGCAAAGAAACTCCAAGCATAGTTCTCTCCGATGCCCATTGTGTGACTCTGAGTTTTTCAAAAAGGCCAACAGTTAAGGACCACGTCTCAATACTATATGACATCACCGGCAACACACACTGGTCAAGGCACTGTGGTATGACAAGACAAGATGACATGCTTTTTTTTTTGTATAATTACCAGCTATTATATCGGGGGGTTTTAATTATTTTCAATTTATACCTCAAGTGATCTTTTGTTCTTCTTGAAGTGTCGCAATATAAAAACACGTGTCTGTTTCGCTGCTGAAAAACGCCTTGTTACCGCTCTTAGACCTATTAAGTACGGAACTAGAAGCGACGTCTGACGGCAAATGAATAGTGGTTTTACATGTATTTCTGTTTCCGAGCACCTTTTCAAATATTCACTCAGTGTATCTACTAGAATCGATAGCACTCTTAGTGACCACTAGCTTTCCCAGAGGAGCCGTACTATTCCATCGAAGTCGCAAAATAAAAGCGGCGTGCGGATGAAATATGTATGAATTGGACGCTATTGGATAAAAGGACGGTATTTTTCTATTTCGCATCGACTATTACTACCTACTGGTGCCTCGTGTGTGGTAACTTCAAGCTGACACAAGGGGTATTAACATTTTTCTTAAAGACGGCGACGAGGACTTTTTTTTTAGATTAGCTATGTCAAAATCTTTATGACGAAATGTGTTAATATAAGGTAACAGCTAGATAAGGAAACAAGTTTACCATACTGAATCAGTCAAAATTTCCCTTTTTTAATATACCCTGAAAAAAAAACTGTCGTATTAATTACACGGCTGTAAGAGGGAGGACTATGTTCAGTAGTCGACGCTTTCTGGCTGATGATGAATAACGGTAGCTTGGAAGTAAAGTGTAAAGCAGTAAAAGACTAGAAGAGTAAGACTAATCATAAGCACAACAAAAGAATGACAACTTAGCTCTGCTTTGGAAAATGTTTTAGATTTGTCAAAAATGTCTGGAAGCATGTTTCTCGCATGGCAACAAGCCAGCCTGGCAAACTTACCAAGTTAGTTAGATCTTTGATTTCTATGTGGCTTTGTAAAATATGCGCCAAAATCTTCTACACTGTCTGTCGTTATACTCCTATGCACGCTGAGAACTGTTAGATTACAGTACTTAAATAGGTGTTGATTGAATCAGACGTTACTTTGCGGAAGTCCATCTTCAAAACTGTTTTTCTGATGAATTTCTAGTGTAATTCCGCTTCTACGTCGTAGTTCTACGTCGCAAGTTACCTTCATTAACAAATATCTACCGAGTAAAATTTATCCCAAATTCCTTATTGTACTTGAAGCGACGTAGAAGCGGAATTACACTAGAAATTCATCAGAAAAACAGTTTTTGTTAGTTCAATAGGTGTGTATGAGTGAATCATTTTACGTGTGTGACTTACGTGTTACTGCTGGCTTGCTCTCTGTCACAGCTCCTGGGAACTTGGCGTTTGGCCAATGTTTTAACATTTTCGACGCGGCCTTTGTTCCATGTCAAAGCAAACGCCGAACGCCTTTTTGCATTCAGTAGAGTACCTACTGTAAAAATTTTAATAGAGCTTCTTCCAAAGGAAGCGGCGGCTTCGTTCTTCGTTCTTTCGTTCGGCGGTGTTTGTTCAAATGTTTTGACATGCTTCCAGAATATAATTGCTGGGGTCCCTTGGCCTTTTTAAGTAAAATTTGAAATGGCTTGGTAGGAATACCCATATTTGTGTATTCCTACCTAGTAGGTATGTCTAAACGTAGCATACGGTATATTTGAAGGTTCCAATCTTTTCTCCGCGGATATCGATCCACAAATCCATGACCTTTATCTCTGGGGTAAACCAAAAACGGCGACTCATATAAAACCCCGCTCCTACTCCGCCTTTGGGGATTTCATTTAATCGCAAGGATTTTTATGTTCGGTTTTCCTCCCACTATCAGATGGGCACAAAAAGAGGTTAAACGCATTGTCTTTGTATTAATAGTTGCTGTTTTGACTATATTTTATTATAATAATATTATCCTGATTAAAATATGGGTTTGTGTAGGGTTCTTATATTTATAAACACTTCACTTTTTTTTGTGTTCATTCGGAGAAAAAAAATTGTGGAAAGTTTCCGAATCCTTCCAATTTTTATTCGATGGCGATGAGGTGGTTTTTTCTTACCGAGGTAAGAAAAAAACAACCCCTAAGGTACGTAAATTTCTGAAGAGGGTTTTTTTATAAAAAGAAAAATAGAATTTACCTTTTTTTCGATATTATTTATCAAAACCGGAAACTGAAATCATCTATTTCTTTATCTCTTTACTTTGTGCCTAACGAAATAATAATAGTTCTACGCTGGCTGGCAATACTGGTTCTTTCGTGGAATTTGTGCGAACAAGATTTCTTCTTTCTTCCTTCGGCGCTTATAGTTATTAACTGTATAGCTAAACTCTTCTAATCACACTCATATCACATTATCAGCCATCAATGTCCGCTGCTGAACAAAGGCCTCCCTCTAAGAGGGGGCCATAATTCCCACGCTTGGCAGGCGGCTTGTGGACCGCAGTACGTTACTAATAGGACGCTGCTGCCCATACTCCGGTGGTTCTGGTCGCAGTTTTAGGACATGCCCAGGTCCAACTCTTCTAATGAATGTGTGCAACTGTTTCCAGGTGTTGCGGGTCAGCTAACAAACACGACTAGCAAACGGAACACTTTCGTGGGCACGCCGTTCTGGATGGCGCCCGAGGTGATCAAGCAGTCGTGCTACGACAGCAAGGCCGACATCTGGTCGCTCGGCATCACGGCCATCGAGCTGGCGAAGGGAGAACCGCCCAACTCGGAGCTGCACCCTATGCGGGTGCTATTCCTAATACCCAAGAATAACCCGCCGCAGCTTACAGGGAGCTATTCGAAGCCATTCAAAGAGTTTGTCGAGGCGTGCTTGAATAAGGATCCTGAAAATGTAAGTCAACGAAACAGTGCCAGAATTATATTTTTAACGAGTGTAGGCCATTTTATTTCCGGCGCCCCATGTACCTTTCTAAAATAATAATTTTTGAGCTTCCTCTAAAATCTGCCGCCCCTAGGACGTTGCCGCCCTACGCCGCGGCGATCATGGCCTATTGACAAATCCAGGACTGCAACGAAATATTTAGTAGTCGAACTAGCCTTACTTCTGGCCTTACTTCGCAAACAAACCATAAGCTAATCTATGCATTGCAGTGTTTTGTCAACTTCTCCCTAACAAAGAGAAGAAAAGTGTGAGTGTGAGAATTTAACTGCCCCAGTGGCTCAGTTGGTAGTGAACCTACCTTCTGTGCTTGGGGGCGTGGGTTCGAAACATTCATGTGATGAACATTTGTGTTTGTTCTATGTCTGGGTGTTAATATCTATTTAAATATGTATTTAAAAATATGTATGTACTTATATCAGTCTCTGGCAGCCATATTACAAGCTGTGCATAGTTTGGGGTCAAATGACCATGTGTGCAAAAATGTCCCAGACGAGACAATGAAAAAAGTTGATAACGAAAATTTAATAATCTTATTTGATGGCATTCACATATTACTTTTCTGCATTTCAGAGACCAACGGCAAAGGAGTTGTTAAAGTTCCAATTTATCAGAAAGGCTAAGAAGAATTCGTATCTAATGGATCTTATAGATAGGTATAAAAAATGGAAGGCGCAGAGGAGCGAGGAGAGCGAAACAGAATCCGAAAATTCAGATTCGTAAGTATTTTTTTAATTCTTCTGGAACTACTGTAATTATAATCGATAAACTTGACATATTTGCTACCGACAAGGACCAGTTTTAATGACACACTAGTGTTTTTGCCCGCGACTTCATACGCGTAGAAATTCATATAAACTTCCGACCCTTTTTTCCTTCTTAATCCGGCCCATGCGCAAAATAACATACTTCAATCTCATAGCTAACCATGTTCGTGAAAACTGCATTTAAATCCGTCTATTGGTTTAGGAGATGAGCGTGGACAAACGAAAAAACAGACAAAAATTCTAAAAACTGCCCTAACGTGTTCAGCTGCTTATTTTAAGACGCCCTGTGTGTATTTTTTTTTTTCCTCAATTACAGTTTTTTTTTAATCTACGTATTTATTATAATATGTGTAGATTATATGTATAGATAATAGATAGATAGAAACTCTTAATTTGTGCACACGAGAAGTAAAACTTACAAATAAAGAAACTTAAGAGATAGTGCCACAAGTGACGGCCTATAGACGAATCAAAAATATCTCCATTATGTAAAAAAACATCGCTAACCACCGTATTGCGAGTCACGTTTGAAATATCTGCACACAAAATCTCAGCCAAACATTGATTTACAAAATATGTTTGCTGCCAAAAGTCAGTAGGTATTTCTTATTTTAGTGGAAGTTTGGAAATATTTTTCCACTTGTTAGTGTTGGTTGGCGACGAGCTGAAGCGAGCTACGCAAACACGCTCGCTTGCATTCCGCCGTCTCGTGTTTAAACTGTTCCTTGGTTAAAATATGCGGACATAAAACTTTTTGGACGTTTGTGCAATTAAGAAAGTGGATCTTTTTAGTTTATTTTTATAGCAATAAAACTATTTTGTGGATCTCATCTTTTAAATACGTTTGTTTATATCGGTCGTAGCAATTATATCATTGCCTCATCTCTGTTTTTATTGCCTTTTCACGTCGAGTGAATGTTAGCAAAAGACTTTTAAAAATACGCATTTATAAATATTATTCATTCAAAAAAAGGACAATTGAAAAACAACGAGGTCAGCAAGTCAATTATAGTGCTATAGCTGGGGGTACATCGGGGGTACAAAGATAATCTTGATGATACACCATCTTTTTGCTGACCATACAACAATGATTTCTTTAGATCCATTAAAATGTGAAGCGGGTAACATTGATAAGATAAGAATGGTATTGCCAGCTGTCTCGGTTCTGCTAATCAGGCTTAGTTAATAATATTGTTGACCCATCTCGCTGCTTGGCAATCAACGCTTTCCTTACCTTTCTTATCGTTTTCCAGCGAGGAGTCGGTGCGCGGCGGTGGCGAGGCGGACGAGCCGTGGATCATGACGGTGCGCGGAGGCGCGGCTGCGCGCGCGCACCACGAGGACAACAAGCGCAGGAACCACGACACCACCACCGGTAACTATACAAACTCTACGTGTACAGCGAGGCGAACGAGCCGTGGATTATGACACTGTGTACACTCATCCCCTTATTCAAGAACGTTTGATAATCATTAATCAGAGTTATAGAGCTTTGTCAACTACTTGACGGAAAAACGAGATAAGAAATAAGAACATTTAAGCTAAAACAAGACTGTCGCAAGAGTGGAGGAGAAAAGTAAGGAAGGCTGACTCTTAATAGAGAGTGCTATCGCAAGAGACTTGCATACAATACTGTATGTCTAAGTATTCCTGTTGTGGAAAAATTTGTATTGGAACTTGCTTGAATTCAGTTTCATGTTAATTTACTATTTGAATTATTTTTACAGTATTTTTCTCCTACTTTATAATATAATAGCTAAAATTACAGACTACTAAATTCTAGCCTCCTGGCGCCGAGCTTTTGAGACTCAAACTAGCATATCGGTAAACGTTCTATATTATTTCGTTCAAAAACGTAAAAAAAACATTTCGAAAGACTGCGGAATTTAAAAAAGCTGGAGCGGTTTTTCAAAAATGTCTTTTTAAAAGGTTCTTGGGCGGTAATACTATCTCAGTCTAGAAGCGCTTTGGGCCGTAACGACCATGTCAAATATGGGTTTTGAGAAGACGCGTGGGTACGAGGCTCGTGAGGCTTTGAGTACTTCAGTACTCAAAGTGATGTGCCATAAATCTATAACAGATGCTCTTCAGCATAATGTTTATTGTCGTGTAGATAGAACGTTTGTTTCTATGATCGAGTCAACAACAACGGCAGTTATAAAACTGAATAAATGCGTATATTTTAAATTGTTCTTTTCCAATGTTGCAGTAATACCGACGCCTACGATCACCACAGTGCCCAAACAGAACGGTGCGCTCGCGCGGAGCGAAGAGAGCGTGCCGCCAGACAACATCGTGAAGCCACCGGTGCCACTCAACAATAATTCCACAGATAAACAACCTGTAAGCAGTCATTTGATCAGTTTTTTGGAGTGAAAACTTCTTTAGGCGCGTTGAAAACTTTTTGGGTGAACAAAAATGGAACTCGCGACATCGTCACGCTGTACCGTGTATTTTAAAACAGCGCCATCTCTTGTAGAATAGGTGAATTACTACTTAAGTTGTCACTTCTGCAGGCCTAGCATGGGCCGTGGAAAAATTGTCTTTCCACCGTTTTTATCCGCGCGTAGAGGCGACAGAGCTAGAATATGGATACGTTTGTCTCTTTTTAGCGGGATAAAAACAGTGGAAAGACAATCTGTCCACGGCCCGTGCTAGGCCTGCTGACGTACAGTCCTATGACTGATGTGTTTTTTTTCCTCTTGCGAGGATTTTGGGCTAGTACGATGTGTGCATTTCTCAGTGTCATGTATTAAAATATTTTTAAGTTTTATATCGTCAAACAAGTAATGACCAAGTCTAGAGTCGAGCAAAGTAAGTCACGGTCAAGTGTAAGTCTTGTCCGTGTATGTTTAAAGTGGTGGAGACATCACTAGAGGCTTTGATGTAGTTGTGGGAACATCACGAAAAGTCATATTTCACCTCGTTATATCACTTGTCCACATTTCATTATGTTCACAAACACTCAAAAAGCAGTACTTGATCTAACATTATTTCTTGGGGTGGGAATATTTTCTTCAAATTTAAATGGGTTTTCAAATTTGAAGAAAATATATCCTACCTCTAAGGGAGGTTTTTTTTAATGCCATAAGTGGCAAATAAGCAGACGGACTGCCTGATGGTAAGCAGTCACCGTCGCCTATGGATACTTGTAACACCTGTCGCTGCTGTACTGCTTGGCCAGTTTCCACCAGCCAATTGTTTAATTTGTCCACAAATAATAGGTCGGGGAAAAAGTCTTTTCGCATTTTGTATGTATAAAGTTGTAGTAAAAATCTCATCGGTTGTACTGTTTGTATCTGGCTGGTTTTGATACCATTAAAAATTTGAAATTTTAAAAAAGGAATACAAATAGTAAAAAGCAATTTCCCGCCATTTTTCAATTGTTTTTTTGTCCGATAAAATGAGTGAGTCTAACGAAGAAATTCGATATATTGTGAAATTTTATTACAAAAAAGGGAAAAATGCGACACAAGCCGCGAATAAAATTTGTGACGTTTATGGACCTAATGCGGTGTCATCAAGAGTAGCACAATGTTGGTTCAAGCGTTTTCAGTCCGGGAATTTTGATGTCAAAGATGCAGCTCGCTCTGGTCACCCTCTTACGGATAAAGTCGATGCCATTTCTGAAAAAGTGGACCAAGATCGGCATATTAGTAGTTACGACATAGCTGAAGAACTGGGGATTGACCACAAAACAGTTTTGACCCATTTGAAAAAAACTGGGTAAACAAAAAAACTCGATATTTGGGTGCCACACGAGCTCACTGAAAGAAACCAAATGAATCGTGTACTCATTTGCGATTCTCTATTGAAACGTAACGAAACCGAACCATTTTTGAAAAGATTGATCACTGGTGATGAAAAATGGATCACCTACGACAAGAATGTGCGCAAACGGTCATTGTCAAAGGGCAGTGAAGCACCACAGACTGTAGCGAAACCCGGATTAACACGTAATAAGGTGATGCTGTGTGAAACGGTGGGATTGGCAGGGCATCGTTCATTATGAGCTTTTACCGCCGGGCAAAACCATAGATTCGGATCTCTACTGCCAACAGCGGATGAGACTCAAACAAGAAATTGAGAAAAAACGGCCGGAATTGATCAACAGAAAGAGTGTGGTCTTTCATCATGATAACGCCAGACCGCACACATCTTTGGCCACTCAGCAAAAATTTAGAGAGCTTGGTTGGGAAGTGTTAATGCATCCACCATATAGCCCTGACCTTGCACCCTCAGATTTCCACCTGTTTCGATCTCTTCAGAATTCTTTGGGTAGTGTTAGATTAACATCAAGACAGGACTGTCAAAACTACTTGTTGCATTTTTTTGATCAGAATTCCCAAAATTTCTACAGCAACGGGATCATGTCACTACCTACAAGATGGCAACAAGTTATCGAACAAAATGACACATGTATATTATAATTAAATGTAAATAAACTTGAAAAAAATATGTCTTGAATTTGTTTATAAAATACGAAGAAACTTTTTCCCCGACCTATACGTTGCCGACCCTTTTAGACCCCTTAAGACTCTATTAACTCGCCTTTTGAAGAACCCCATGTTGTGTGTTTCTGTGAAGTCGGTAAGTTTCATTGAAATTCGGGCTTTAATCGATCTCCCCCTCAGTCGGTTTCGGTGATGTATGTTGAAGAAACGGATTTATGTAATTTTCAGCCCCGACAGGCCGCCATCGTGCCCGCGCCGGTAGAACAGCGTAGTTCGAAGGAGCGCGAGCGAAATGAGCGGAGCGAGCGCGACGAGCGAAATGAGCGAAATGAGCGGAAGGAGCGACAAGAACATGCGCCCGCTAACCGGGACAGCGTAGTCTATAACAAAGCCGTACGTACTGTCATGTTTTAAAAACACTATCATAAATGCGAAAGTTAACTGTGATTCCTATCATAATGTAAATTTACAGGTCCAAACACATCAATTATTACAAATTGAATACAAAAATTAATACAATACAAATGAGATTAAATTATCACAAAAATTGATAAAGTTTGGATACTTTTACCAATTATTAGTATAATGTTTACTTAGATTTACCAGGCCTTGGCGCACTCTGCACTTTAGGTATGAAGCTACAAGTAGTCGACGGGTCGGACTTGCCGTGCCAGCTGCCGCGCGATAGACAGAGATAACGCGACAAGACAGCAGTAGGTAGTTAGCGCTCGCACGTCCTGAATTGGACTTTATTGTGAGGTAGTAAGAGACGCTACTTATTTAAATGCTTTTGCGGAGTGAACCTTCTGTATTTGTACTTTATGTATAGTGTGGATTTACTTAGATCAATCAAAAACTATATTCTCTGCTCGTGTTGCTGAAGAGTCAGCTCATATAACATTTATAAACTTGGTATTCCAGGCTTCACCGCTCGATCACAGAGGACCAAATAATGCAGAGGAGAAAGTCAGAAAGCATCCTTATTTGCAGCAACTTATATACCCGCTACTTAATGAGGTACGTTCAGAAAAGTATCTAATTTAGATGTCCAACAAATATATCAAATTATTCGCCATATACATCGTCTGTATGTATATGGCGTTTTCAGAAGTTTTTATTTGCTCTTTACCGTGCATCAATAAATAAAAAATAACTACTCAGATTGTTTTGATCCCTTGGGCATCCAGTGGATGCAAATGGCATTCTGTCGTTCAGTGTGGAGGTTAAAGGGGGAGGCCTACGTTTAGCAGCGGACGTCTTCTAGCTGATGATGATTATGAAGAAATGTTTCGATAGTAAAGAGGCGAAGATTTACTATTCATATATATCTACACTTAATGAGGGCCCAAGGCCAACCTATGGCTCTTACAAATAGATCCTTCTTTCCCACACCGTCGACTTTTCCGCTCCTTCACTCGGATTTCCAACTTTGCAAGATGTGGTGGTGAGATTTTACCATCTTATGAGAATAACTAGTTTTTCTAATGTGCGTCTGTCGCAGTTGGCCAGCGTAGTAGGTTACAAACCAATCTAATAGCTAGATGGTTAACTCGAAATAACCCTAGCTCGACCGTCGGTCATAAAACGGCACCTTACCATACTCAGATCGAGTGTTAAGTATGTTTCCTATATCAAGAGCATGCGACGCACGACCATGCCCGAAGTTGCGTTCTGATTTCGGAACGTAGGGAAAAGAAGGATCTATTTGTAAGGGACAGGTTGGCGTTTGGCCCTCATTAAGTGTAGAATTGTAGATATATGAATAGAAAAATCTTCGCGTCTTTTCTATCCATTCTGCTCATTAAAAAACGATTACATATGTGAGAATAAAATATGGCTGTTATAAGAACATGACTGTAATAACAGTGTGTTGTGTGTGCAGTTATCTCGCAAGCACGGGCCGGGCTCGGCGCCGGCCGTGGAGGAGCTGAGACGTGCCTTCGAGCACGCCGAGCGCAGCGCGCCGCATCTCACGCGCGCCTTCGTGCAGCAGGTACTATTAATATATACTACACACAATACCTATCTCACACACAAACTAGATAGAAATTCTTAAGTCATTTTTTTTCTTTCTTATTCGTTTTCTTTTTTTTTCGGAATAGGTCCGGTAACCAAGTTAAGCGACACGTGATATAATATATATTACAAGTTTCTATAAGTATAGCTGGCGGTTTCTGCTTACCATCAGGCGGACCTTTTGCTTGTTTGGGGCCATTCAAGTATTACGCAAGCACCAGGGGTCTTTGCTTAGTTTATTTTTGATGACATTGGGAACTAGGATGGTGTTTACGTCAGCAATAAAATATTTATGAATAAAATTAATGAATTACAATAAAGAAACCTAAACAAAAAAATATATCAATGTTTATGTAAGAATAAGGGGGGGGGGGGGGGGGAAGTTTCTGGACCATACTAATGTATAGATTGTAATATCAGGTGGTACAGAGGGTGGCGACGCAGTCCCACGCGCCTGCGCCCGCGCACAACTCCAGCCAGCAGTGGATGAGGTAGGTACGGATCGTATCATACCTCATTATACACCCTAAGCCCAACGGTGGAGGTTCATAATACAATAACGAACAATCCTGCATGAAAACTCACTAACTTTTATAAAACGCTTATTTGATACTAACATTTTATTGAAATTGTTATAACTTGGTTTTTTCGATAACTGCGTGCCATTAAATTTGGTTGGTTATTTGGTAATAATGCATATCTTTTTTTTTATTATTATATTAAAGAGCTTTTTACGCGCAATGGCGCAAACAAGGGAGACATAGGTGGCGTGGTGGGTGTGAACACAGCTGGCCTGAATCAGATTCTGCTCATTTTTAGGGTTCCATACCCAATGGTAATACGGGACCCTATTACTAATACTCCGCTGTCCGTCCGTCTGTCTGTCCGTCTGTCACCAGGCTGTATCTCATGAACCGTGTTGGACAGTTGAAAATTTCTCAGATGATGTATTTCTGTTGCCGCTATAACAACTACTAAAAAACAGAATAAAATAAATATTTGAGGGGGTTCCCATACAACAATGGTGATTTTTTAGCTCGTTTTTGCTTGATATTGATAACGGCAACAGGTATCGTTCGCGCAAAACTTTATGAGCCCTCTGAAGTTAGGCCCAGTGGCTGCGCAGTACGCATATTATAGGTATCCGAGGGACTTTACAGGGCGTCGGGGAGGCCTCGCGCCTAACTTCAGAGGGCTCATAAAGTTTTGCGCGAACGATAGACGCTGTTATATATTCACTTTATAAATAAATAATTAAATTACAACATAAATACATACCAAGCTAATTAAAGCGTGTTAAAAAGGCTGATTATGCTAATGGAGGCTGTATTGTTTCCGCAGGGAGCTGTAAGCTGCGTGGCTCGCACACGACTGTCTACACCGCACCGCTCGCACGCAGACGGTGGATGGACGAAACGGGCGTTCAGATACTACCATGTCGCTAGCTCTACGGTCAACGCACCTAGCAAAAATTACTAATTTCTTCTCAGTATTCTTGTTTCTGGTACCCAAAGGCACTGCGGTTTCCTTCTCCGTTTGACCGACTAGCTTAATCCTGTTTTGTCTATTCATCTTGCTATAATAACTCTTTTCTGCCGTAGTCGGGTAAAAAAGCCTTCAATCAGATCGTTAATGTTCGTGTGTAGCCGCAACCGAGTCACAAAGTTGCAATGCCATAGTGTAATAAATAAAAATATATAACGTAATAAATACATAAAACGGTTATCTCTTAATATTTTATCATTATGTGCGTTATTAATGTAAATATCACTTTTAGTTCACTATTCACCCTTAATGTGTTGTGCTAACGTTCGGTGATAAGCTCCTGTTACTGAAATCTGTTATAGTTCCATTTTATTATCGGTATTAGAATTATTATGATATGTAGCATCGTTATCGCAGCACGTATATCAACTCGGGACCGGAGGATCGTTTTTTAAATCGCTCGCACGAAAACATGTGAAATGAGAGATTTTCTATCGAAGAAAGCAAATTCGAATGGTTCAAACCACTTGCGTTAGCGAGTGATATGATTATTAAAAAATGCGACTTTGGTTTGGTTATTACGTACGAAATTCGGTCGAGCCTAAGACTTTTTTGAGAATACATAAAGTTCAAGTACAGAAGGTTCACTCCGAAAAAGCATTTAAATAAGTAGCGACTCTTACTACCACACAATAAAGTCCAATTCAGGACGTGCGAGTGCTAACTACCTACTGCTATATTAACCTAGAAGTTGCCTCTCTGTCTATCGCATAACTCTTGTCGCGTTATCTCTGTCTATCGCGCGGCAGCGGGCACGGCAAGTCCGACAAGACGACTACTTGTAGCTTCATACCTAAAGTGCGGAGTGCGCCAGGCCTGCTAAGGGTTAGACGATTTTATCTCGAAATGTCTGTTGTGGTCCATCTCTTGTGGAGGCCCCGGTTGCCCTCCCCTAAATCCGGCCCTGATGTAGTTTTATAAAAACAATACTGAACGAGTCGTTTGAAGCGATGCCGTTCTTGGGACGAGTTGATCTGTGCGTTGTGATCTTTAGACTGCACGGCCGGTTCTAGCATAATGTCGCCAGCGTATGTTTGTCGAACGATTGTTTTTCAGCATGTTGATTCTTGATTTATTTTATAAATATTCGTGGAGAGATATTCGCTACACTTCGCCAATATTTTGCCATAATTTTTCTAAAATATTTTTTTTACTAACACACGGTTTTGCATAGAAGTCTGATTCGTATTGTTGTCAGTCGTGGAAATTGTAACACGTAACGTAGTATGCTTTAGAAATCGACGTTTGATTTGAAACTTTGCTTAGAAACGAAGCGTTTAGTGTCATTCCAGACAAAAGGCAATATTGTCGGCATTTATAGTTAATTGTTTGAACTTAGGTTCTGTTTGTAGTGAAGTTGCAACATCTGTAAAATGTGTCTCGTTTTAATGAGAATTGTTATAAACTTCTGTAGTATAGTTTTGAATTATAGTTTTTAGTGTGTATTTGGCATCGAGATACTATAACTATAGATGTCACAATCGTACCAAAAAGAATGTCCGAACCAAAACTCGGCGCACGCTATTGCGCAGACTTTGGTTAGTTGTAAGGCAACCGCGATCCGACTAAAAGACGCGCGATGCCATAGCGGACATTCGATGTTAAACACTATGCAAGCGACGTCTAAATTGAAAAAAAAAACTATTTAATTGATGTCTAGGTGACGGTCAGTTTTTTTTTTTTTAAATGTTTCCACTTAGAGATTGTGAATCTATAGATATTGTATCTCGATGGTATTTGGCTACTCACAGACTCGGAGCTTAGTGCTGATAATATCACCATGTTTTTAAATGTCCAATCACTTTCGATAGTCTTGTAAGGGCGATAGAGGAGAAAGTCTTAAAATATTTCGTGAATATAACAATATGCCGACACCACAGACCATTCGGTGTCAATTTTAATAATATAATGCTTAATATGCGACAATATTTAGCAATCGGAGTAGAATATATAACTATGAAGACTACAAAACAATTATTATGCTGTGTAAAAATGTAAACCTAATTATAAATGTGTAAATTGTGTAGTATATAAAAGCTGTTTTATGAAGTGTTCTTATAAGCGTACGGAGAGTGATGTTCGTGTTTCCAAGGAGCGGCGCGTGAGGGAGAACCCGCCTCCTTCTTTACCGACACGTGTTGAAACTTAGTTGAGGCCCAGAATGTGGCGGCACATTTGATGTTTTTTTTTTTATGAAATTTTTGTCTACTTTTGAAAAATGTGCTACGGTCATTTTGCGAAGTTAATACCTATTTGAATATTATAAACTTTTTTTTTTATTATGACCTCAAAAATGGTATAAACAGTTTTTCCCATTTATTCTGGTAATTAAAAAATATTATTAAAACAACAACTGGGGTTCTTTAAAAGGGTGGTTAACATAGTCTTCAAGGGACGCAACGTATTTGTGATGTCCCTGGTTCTGCAGGTATCCATAGGCGACGGTGATCGCTTACCATCAGGCGGCCCGTCTGCTTGTTTACCTATGGCATACAAATAAAATTGTTTATCATTTTGAAATATTAGTTGATTGAATCAGGCGTTACTTTGCGGAAGTCCATCAGTCGGTCGGTGTTTCAGAATTAATTAATTTTTGTTTCAGATTACTTTAATAATTTTATAATTAAAAATAATTCAGAATTAATTACTTTTTGTTTCAGGTTACGTTAATTTTCAATTTATGTAATTAATATTTTATATCAGGTTAGGCAAAATTAAACTCAATAAAATTAACATTACCAACAAATATTTATCACAAATTCCTTATTGTACTTGAAGCGACGTAGAAGCGGAATTACACTAGAAATTCATCATCAAAACAGTTTTGAAATATTAACTTCGCTAAATGACCAAAACAAATGTTTCAAAAGTAGACAGTCATATTATATCTAAAAAAAAACTGATGTGCGAGCGAATTCTCTGCACCTGGTTTTCTGGCCCGGAAAGAAAGTAAAGCGAAGTACACACCGCGAATTAAGCTACGAGTGTACTGACGGCGATTAGTTGGTCAGTGGAGATATTCGGAGATATCATTATGAACAACTTTCACAATGGGGTAACCCAGAAATCGCGGAAAAAAAATCAATATAAAAAAACCGACTTCATAAAAATGTCAGAACTGGACCAAATGGGACCACACGGGAAGCACCAGCTTTCAAATAAAAAAAGAATCATCAAAATCAGTTCACCCCGTCAAAAGTTCTGAGGTGACAAATATTAAAAAAAAAACTGTCGAATTGATAACCTTTTTGGAAATTGGTTAAAAAATCAGCTATTCCATAGACAAATGCCATTGAACCCTCGACGAAATGAATAGAACAACTGATATGTTCGCGATTTCAGGTTTGGCCCATTTTAAAATTTGTTCATAATGTGTATAATTAAATCCTTCAAATATGTCTACTGTCTAACCAGTCTCCAATAAAAACGAGACTCACAGTTTCTCTTCCAAGCGTTTCTTCGTTCTACGTTCGCGTTGTAACGGAAGTATGGAAGTGACGTGTGTGTCTCTGTAACACAGGAAGGAGAGTATGTCGGTCGCGTGTGTGCGTAGCTCGTAAGTCGGCGGGTTGCTCCCGCGCCGCCGCGAACTTGCGCCTTGTATTTCATTTTGTTTTGCCATGTGACTACCGCATGGGGGATGTTAATTTTATTTCGATGGAAGATCAAAAATTATTTTTCCACTTGATCGTATTTAATAAAGTGTGTAGAGTTAGAGGTGGGCGATAATTGTTGATTATTGATTAAAATTAGGTGTTTGGATCGTAGTCGGGGCGCGTTCAAAGGTCGCGGGCGCGGCGCGTGCGCAGTGTAAACAAGTACGGCGTCACTGTGAATCGGGCCGCATACCGCCCCCGCCCGCGCCGCAGCTGGGCCCTGGGTTCTAGACAGGAACCACTTTCTGTTAGCGTTAACGCCTGCGGAAAGATGACATGTCACGTGACTTCGTGTCAAGCTAATGTCATTTTCATAAAATTTTATCTTACCGCAGGCGTTAACGCTAACAGAAAATGGTTCTTGTCTAGACCCCCTGATTCACTAAATAAAACAAACATGGCAAGCGGCGCGAAAAGTTAACCTCAAAAAGTTTGGCCTTTATTCCCTAGGAAATAAAGACCAACTTTTTGAGATTAACGCGCCGCGTTTCGAGCGTGTTTGTAGTTAGTGAATCAGGGCCCTGGTAGGCAGTAGTTGTTGTTATCTCGGAGTTGCGGAATGTTACGAGATCGCGTCGTTTGGTTCATGGGTATTTGTGATCATATTTGCATAGTTAATATAATAAAAATACTATATTATTATTAATATTAAAAAGTCTGTATTGAACCGGTAGTGAGTTAACCGCGTAGTCGCGTCGTTTCGCGCGTCTGCTGGAGAATGTTCGTTGCGTTAAGAGTCCATATGTCGTCAGCTCAAATCCAATTTAAGCTTTGCTCCTGCGCGAAACAGTGACAAAAATATGCGATCTACGCTTGCAGGAAGAGATGCGCACGAGTCAGAACTAAATAACGTAAGCGATCAAATTCAAACAATTCCAAATTACATTAAATTATATTATACAAGTGACCATTAGAATATGAAAAAATTAATTGTCAAGAACTTCTAGACGCGGAGAAAAAACTATAAACGTGTTTTGGAAGGCCTGTTTTCGCCGAAAAAAGTTTCGCAAATCATGTTTCCAAAATTACATTAAAGTTATTTATTTGCTCAACTAATTATGACCAAAATATGAATTTGTTACTGTTTGTCATAACCGCGTAAATTGATACAACCTAAGTTAAGACGCAGCGTAGGTATGTAGGCCTCCCACTAGATGGACCGACGACATCGTGAGAGTCGCGGGTAACCAGTGGATGCACATGGCAGGTTGTCGTTCAGTGTGGTTAAAGGGGGAGGCCTATGTTCTACAGTTGATGTCTTTTGGCTGATGATGATGAACCCAAGTTGACGATATATAAACTCTTAATACAGATGCAACATTTGCAGGATTGAGATCGCCGGTTATTTATAGTGTGCGAGTCATATCGGGAGCTAATTAGATGCGCGCATGTTGCATGTAGGAAGGGAGATGCGCAAATTCTTCCAGCGATGACGCGCGAATCAGTTTATGGAATAAATTCACCCCCACTCGTGCACCGACGTTAACAGCTATCGAAGTACCATTAGTGTAATGGTCAATTAATGATACGACGTCTGTCATTCTAACACGTATGTAGGAAACAAATTTGACTCTGAATAAAAGAAGTTATTTAATTTTGGAAGTGTTTGTTTCATTTGCTTACATGACTTGTCCTTTCATCAGTGTTTATATGATAGGTAATTATAAATATAAAAAACGGAATTCATAATAATGTCAGAAATGGAATTGGATGAATGGATTGAAATGGGACCACACGGGAAGCACCAGCTTTCAAATATAAAAAGAATCGTCAAAATCGGTTCACCCAGTCGAAAGTTCTGAGGTGGAATTCCCAGCCGTCCTCCTTGTTTCCTGAGAACTACAATCTGGGCATCTTCAAGGCTAGAGTGAATAGATTTCTTCTAGATCAACGTATTCCATCCTCGGCCACACCGTCGCTTACCATCAGGCGAGTTGGTGGCCAAACGTAGATCTCTTGAATAAAAATATATATATATTTAAAAAAAGTCGAAATGAGAACCTCCTCCTTTATGGCAGTCTGATTTCATCAAACGTGATGTGTTAACAGTTTTAAAAACTGTTTACACATTACATTTGATTGACTCTAATAAGGTCATAATGCAGACATAGAAAAGTAGGTTTTTAATACAGGTCGGAGAATAGGTATCTTTAGAATATGGGATAACGTGTCCTCATGAGACAGAAAATCATATAGGTACATACCTATATTATATCACCTCGGCTTTTACAGATACAGCAATTTATCCTCACGAAACACTACACTTCTAGGGAATATCAACAAAGTCACAAATGATAGAAATCTAAGGGTTTCACAGTTCTTTTCAGCAAAATGTCTTGATTTGTCTGCCACCAGTTGCAGGACTGGCCATCAAATAACCGGACATGTAGTGCAGGATGGAAATAATATAGCTTTGTCCTTTTCATTCATGAGTAATTCTTCTATATCATATCCTTCTCTTGAAAGAGTAAAAGGACCGCGTCCCGATGTCTATTGTTTTTTTTTTTTGTCTTTGATACAGGTATACTTTTCAGCTTGGTACCGATCAGTGTAGTATCACCCTACTAAAGAAAACAGGTCTGTTTCCCAGCAGTGGGAATATGAAAGGCTGGTGATGATAAAAGAAAACTGGGCGAAATATGGATATTCGATGCGTAAAGTATCCATTGAATTCGAAATAAATTTGAATCGATACGTATTTTACGTATCGAAATTTGGACTTCGCCTTTTCGTGAATCGGTTTGTAACCATTTGGCTTCCAGTGGGCTAAGTACGAGTACCTACTACCTATTTCTATAAGTAAAATTGCTACGCACCGAATTCCATACAAATTTCAATTTAAAAATTCTAAATAAGTATGTATGAAAATCGATACGAATTTTACATATCGAATATTTGGACTTCGTCTACTCGCAAATCGGTTTGCAGTAACTATTTGGCCTCCAGTGGGCAAAGTACGAGTATTCGATATGTAAAATACGCATGGAATTCCATTGAAATCAATATCTTAATTTGTATGTATTTTAATACGTATTTTATTCGTCGTACTTAGCCCACAGTTCGTAGGATGGCGATTTTATACTGTTCCGTACATTTCATACAAGTTTATTTCTACCGGAAACCAGCTTCTTTATATTCTAACCCATAGGATAAGGTAACGGGTAATTTTTGTCTATGAAGGTACTTGCACGAGGTGAAAGGAAACGATCAAGTTGATTATTTTATTTTTATTGACTAGCTTATATATACCAATTTACGAAAATATAAAATGCACATAATTTTTTTGTTTACCTTTTATTCGTGAGATTATTTATATACTTCTTGAGATTCTACTTTATTACATAATATATAATATATTTTGTATAAAGCTAGTAAATGTTTCGAAAAATCTTACTTCATAATGAGAATTAAATTGAGATTAATGTGATGTTAATTATTGATATCTAAATATTCATAAATGTTATATTATAAGCAATATTTACAATCTTCGTTTAATCCTACTTAATACAACTATTTACAAAAATCTAGGTACTAGTATTGGAAAGTACAATGCACGTAAAATATCATAGCCTACATTTAGTGTACAAAAAATAAAAATATTTCTAAGAAAATTACTTGTCATTGTAGGTATATTTGTAATAAAATCCAACGTAACAAAAGAGGCTATGCCCTATGGCTATGTAAAGTATTTATGTCACTATTCTGGAAATCTGCACTCCATATTCAGTGGAAATTTTATAACGAAAGATTAGGAAAGTTCGGGTTTTTACATTTTAAAAGTTAACTTAAATAAATATATTTAAAAAAACCCTCTCCAATCCACATTATTTGCAAAGGCACCCTGAAGAATGCAGATTTGCAGTAGTTATTATCTATATGAGTTAAGGGCCTGATTACAAAATTAACTAAGTACTAGTTACGTCAATACAGATTATGTTATAGCTAAACAAAGGCCGTAGTTTGAAGCTACACTTCTATAAATAAGAACCTATAGTATTTAACATCAGATCAACAACGAATTTTAATAGGTTAAACACTGACAAAACGGTTAAAATACTGTCAATAATTTAACTTTGGTCGAAAAAAAGTCAATCATTTTTATTAGTAGAATTCACCAAGCACTATGAAAGCCTTATGTGATTTTAATACAGTGGCCTAAGTTCGAATATCTGCGTAGAATACGTACTATCAAATTTCATACAAATTTTGAATGTTGACTTTGAAATTAGTATGGAATTCGATAGTACGTATTTTGAGAGGTACAATTTAAACTTTCATAGGAACTAAATATTTTTTCATTCGTTTACTCGTTATTTTTAAAATTCAGAGCAAAAAATACAAAACGTTAAATAAATCAATGCAAAACATCCTGCTAGATTATTAATAAATGACAATTCCATCACATTACCTAATAGAAATGATGTCAGAAACTATTCGGAAGAAAACCCGGCGCTATTCATTGCAATAATACCTACTTTCTGGTGCCATACCCAACCAACTTAACTTAGCCAACTTATCTTTAGGGCTGAGCGAGCAGTTACCATCGTAGGTAAATTGTGAACGAAAAGTTACACAGTCGCAGTTATATATGCTCGCACCGGGCGCATAAAAGGATAGTTACGGCACTGGACACGTCTCCAGTTTTTTTTTGTCTAAATTTGACAAGTCAGGCATTTGTCAAGGCATTTTTGTAAGAAATTTGTTGTAGCCACTTGCACCCATATAAACCCATAGCATCTGTGTTAGCGACTTTGACGCAAAGTTCGACGCGTTGACATAAATAAGAAGGTTCAATCATATATCTGTCACAATACCTGGCGACAGAGTGTCCTTCTCATTTCCGTTCTATTTACTTCTCTTTTCTGTGCACGTCTCACATATTATTATGAAAACAAATAGTGGTGCCTAGCGTTCCTGTTTATATTTTTCATCGTGAATAAATAGGTATATTAATGGATTCAACTCAAGTATCGACAACCTCAGGTATTGTAAAACTACCTGTGTAGGTAATAATGTAAATAGAATGTACGTAAACATATAGGTACAGATAATAAACTTTTGCACTACCCACTTACAGAAGATTATGCTAAAGTAATTAGGTACTACTACTTATAATAAGTAGTTAATCCAAAACACACATATATAGGTAGCTTAAAATGTATAACGATGTAGGTATAAGTGGTTGGTACGGAAAGTAGAGTATAGGATAGGCATTCTAAAATGTCGATACTCTGAGCTGTATATACTTAAAATAAAAAACCGTGCGTATCTCTAGACGACAGAATTATGCCAGGGGCCTTACCCCTAGCTCGAAAAGTTGACCCGCATAGGTGTTATTTGTCTAAACGGTACCATCAACTACGATAATCAGTAGTTAGGGGTAGTTGTTTGATAGCCGCCAAGCTTTGCTATTTTCACGCACACACGCATAGTAAAACAGATTTTCGTTCATTCAAGTTAGACGCTTTTAAACGATGCAGCTTAAATGAGTTGGTTAATTTTAGGTACCTATCAGGTACCTACAAAAAGTTGGCTCGCAAAAGTGAAGCTATAGGGGTAAGGCCCCAGGATATTAACCCACCATCCATTTATTATTTATTTATCTACTCATCATTATGAACTACTTTTTTTAAGAACCTGATATCGCGAAATCAGTTGTGCCATAGAAAAATAGCATTTATACTCAAGATGTCTATGGAATAGCAAAAAATAAATATTTGCGGATTCAGTTTTGGTCCCATAGTAAAGTTATTTATAATCATGAGTATACAAGGATATCATTGAATATGTCCGTTTTCTATCTATAGATACACCCAGTGTTTTTTTAATACCTATAATGGCAAGGGCTTCACAGATACATTGCCGAACTTTAAATACTCCATTAACAGAACCTACATAAACTCAGTACCTACCTACGCTACGTTTAATACTACCCATTGGTGACGTTTAGATTACTGCTGCGTCTTGCGTGGTAATCGCTAACACAAGGCATGATTGGAGATAAGCCTGTTACTATAATGATATTTACAGTGATGAGTCAAGAGGTCGAAATACTAGCACACTTCCAGGCCAAATGCAACAAACATTATTTCGATAGTATTTGTGTTCTAGAAGTACACACTCTAAGTAATTTGTGGTTAAGTTTGATATTTGATTGTTCATTTTAAATGCTTTATACTTTTTATAAAAAGAAATCCGTTCTATTCTTTTACGACATTAATACTAGCTTGTTTCCACACACAATCGATATAAGCTATTACGGCAGTATTATGCGTCAACATCGTGCCGATACAACGAGTGCTTGTAGATTACAAACCAAACAACTTGCTGGTGACTCATCCAACCATCTCAGTTAATCATCTTAAATATCACAGTAATTACATAATCTACACAATAATTAATGTTAACACACGACTGACAAACTTATCTGCACGTGTGATGAGGGCACCACTTACTACGCTATTATCTATTTAAAACTCTTTTTTCAATGTGAAAAATAAGTTTCCATGAAATACCGCACGTACAAATAAGTACGTCAGACAATATAAGAGGCCATTCAAGTATTATGTAAGCAGAATTTTAGTAATTTTTAAATCAAACTTTGCTCGCCCCTCCTCTCCCCCTCTTCGCTAATGTAAACATTGGTATATATTTATATAAGTTCAGGTTTCTTTATTGTTATTCATGAATCTAGAAATACGGACTTTGATATAGATTATTCAAGCAAACTTTGAAACTTTGAACTTTTAGAAAAATGTAAATAAATATATTATAATGCTGACGTATTCACATCAAGACCCCCAGACACCCCATTCCCCTCATTTCCCTTTGGCGCTTACGTAATATTTGAATGACCCCTTACTAGTACAATACTATGTTACAGTTCTGTTTGCGACGCGAACACCGGACGAGTGCAATTTCTTCATTCGCAGTGTTGATCACAGGCAGTGGAATGGGTAACAAGATGGGCCGTATTCGGGTCGAAATTTACCTCCAAACGTTTTGGACAAGCGTGAGGTATCTCGGCCGCGGCCCAGACCCGTGGCGGAGCTTCGGTGATTCAGCTGGCAGGTATACCTATGGGGAAATAACATTTTTATTAGAGGAGAACGCATGCCATGACTCAGTTTGGTAGTGACTCAATCTTGTTAGCTTTAGCGGTCACAATCGAGGCGTGGATGGAAGTCTATTTGTATGCCTTCTGTATGACGATTGTTATTGGGAATGAGCGATCCCAGTTTGCTATATCGAGGTTAAAGGGAATTTTAAATTTGCAGGAAAATCATCGCGGAAACAATAATGTGCAACATACGTCAATCAAGGATGTTATGAATAAACATACTATAACAAAATAGTAGATGTATTTGTGTTATTATGTTCTAGTTTCTAGCTACAAATCAGAATGTCGCAAGTAATCGTAGAGCAAGTGGCGGGTAAATTATGATAGGTCGCAGAAGTAGCTGCAATCTGGTGTTGCGAAAACATTTATTACAGGTAAAGACGTGGGCGTTATACTACCTATTTTGATGTTACCTAGGTAATGTTCATTGCGTGTTTCAAATAGAACTAAAATCTTTCACAGAACCCTATATTAAGTATGTAGGTAGAACTAGTTATAGGAGCAGAAATTACACATAACTGCAAGCACATACCCATACGTTATCACAGAAATTACTGATTCAGGATTTTCTCGTGGACCAATCGGTGTAGAACGGTTAACTATATAGGATATATTATTATGAAAAGTCTATAAAATCTTTCAAAAACTACAATTTTATTTCACACCCGCCGTAACTACGTCACATAAAATAAATAGGCAAAGTTTAATTTTGTACCCGTCTATTTGAGTAGAAATAACGACACGGGTCTTGGTACTGCAATTGCACTAAGGCGGCAAAACCTGCCCAAAACTACAGAATGCTAAAAGTATAAACAATCCAATAAAACCAAACAACTGCCTAGGTGTCATAGTCTTCAACTAACTATGCTTGGTCCAGTATATACTCGACTACTCGTAAACTGGGGTACTTCAACCCGGTGTTGTGAGGACGCCCACGCCCGTCTAGACCGGTCCGCAGTGATTACGAATTCTGTAGCTGGTTCAACAAGCGCGACTAGTAACACTTGTAAAACTTTTTATAACATGCGTCGAATAATAAATAGAGATTTGTATCGAGAAGAAATAGTAAAATGTATTCGACCATTCAAGAATTGCTACCTATTTATTAGTTTTCAATCGGGTAATATCTAGTATAAACTAACATAACAAAACCGGCAAAATGCGAGTCGGGCTCTAGCACTTAGGGTTCTGTACCACCACATAAATTATTAATTACTGAAGTACAAAAAAGTAGTGCAAAAAGATAACATCACTCCCTGGCGGTCTCACCCATCCAAGTACTTAGGTACCGAGCGCGCCCGATGTTGCTTAACTTCTGTGAACAGAAATTTGGCACCGACTTGCATTTGGTCAGTATTTGTTGTTTTACTTTGGAGTGTGTGATATAATCATGCTAAGTTTAATGCTTACAGTTAATATTACCGTTTTAACACTAAATCAAATACAATAATATGTTAAAAAAACGTATGTTTTATGGGGACCCTGGGGACCTCTTTAGTTTTCACTTTTTGACTTTATTATTATTTCTTAGTTAATCCGCCGAAACATTTCATATTCTGTGAAAATTTCGAAACTATCTATGACAGTTCGAAAGATACAGTCGTTATAAGGTAGAACGGACAAACAAACAGACGGGCAGACATGAATGGGTATGAAACTAAAAACGTATGGCAGTTTGATTTTGTAAGCAAATATGATACGAAGCTTACTTACTCTCCCGAAAAGAAGAAAACTTCCTATACCTACTCGCCGTAGCTACCTATAAACCATTAAAACTATTAGAAAAAACTTTCGTTCTTGCAAGAAAGTTTGTTAATTTGCTCTCGATGTTATCCATGGTAGGTACTGATGTTCGTCTTAGATTTCTTTTGCTTGAGTCATCGCGAAACTTAGCTAATATTTTTGTTAGTCAGTAGAAAGTTTTGTCACTTTGCAGTTGTTATTTTCTTGCTACTAGGCGTTTACAAATTTGTATTTACAGATGTAGGTATAATCAGACTCGTAGTCGTAAATCTTGTCAAGTAAGGAAGTTAAAAAAAAAACGTGATATAAACAGCTTTATACATAAACTAATTACGTCAACTTTTTAATGTATAAATCGCAGGCTGTGATTTCTCAGACTAACTAAGCTCATACAAAGAAATTACATAATGTTATTGTTCGGTAGAAAACTATTGAAGAATTGATTCGTAAGGGACAATACATCGTATATTGATTTATAATGGAGGACAATAGATAGAGTAGGCGTTTGAGAACTGCTCGCAGATGGATAATGTGCTACGTTTCTTATTTTGGTAGAGTTTAGAAAAACTGTCGGTAGAATAGGAACTACGACCTACCTAGTGTAAGCCAGCTTATATTTTAATACTAGCTCCGATATCCTCGATAATAATAGCCTATGTTACTCTTTCTGACTAAAGCTGTCTCCCAGTGAAAGTCCCGTCAAAATTAGTCCCGCCGTTTTACCTATAAAATCGTATCGTAATCGTATATAGTTTATCTGCGTTGCCCCCATAAAAGTAATGCACAATTAAAGGAATCACTCTAATATACAAAAATCAATGTGTGTAGGTATGTGGCTAGGAAATCCAAAAAGGCTGGACTGGATCTGACGGGACTTTCAATGACAGATAACAAATGTTATAAGGAGTAATCTACGCGGTTGCAACCGCGGGGCGCGGCTAGTACTTAATAAAATTAAAAGCGCTGAAGTAACGAGACTGTAGATACATAACTTTCTTACTTTAAGTACGAAGTCAAGGTATCCCAGATGTCAAACAACCTTAATGCAAGCCTATCGCCCATCCGAAAGGCTTATTTACGACCGCTATAGAATTAAATTGACAATAAAACACATAACATTCAACTATGTTTTAACGGTTAACTTTTAACCCACACTGATTCATAATACTACATAAAGTCACAGCCATGATACTTTCCCAAGCATTTTGTAGGTACGTAAACGTTAAAATTAATAGGAATCGTAAAAGGGAATGTAATAATTATAAAAGGAGAGTCATGTTGGTCAGTGTGCGTCTGTCTCAGCGGGCTGTAATGCAACTGGCGGCGGACAAGTGCGTCCTTATGCTTCCTGCGAGGAGTCTTGACCCCTTATCGGCATCGCATGGGCCCGTATCAAGTGGCAAGTAAAATGACCAGCATTCATATCATCTGTCTAAGGCCGGCCACAACGGAATTCTCGTACGGAAAGTGCTTAGTCGTCGTGCGTTCGAGTCGAGATCAAAAATGCGAGCGAGGCAGCAAGCGCCAGTGCATAAAAAAATACGAGGTCTGTGCGTCAGTGTACGATAAAAAAAGTCCTGCAGGGTTATGGGGAAATTTGTATGAGACCAACCCTGAAATCGGGTAAAAAATATCAGCTGTTCCATACATTTTGTGAAGAGTAGAGTGTGAATGACCTCTTTTTTATGGAATAGCCGATATTTTTTCGCGATTTCAGAATTGTTCCAATAGTAAAAGTTGTTTATAATGATGGGTATTTCGAGTATATGGAACGCTTTCGGCTTAGTTAAACATATTAAAAATACCAATGAACAAATTTAAACCTTATGTACCTAGTTCTATTACGACAATGTCTAATTTAGCTTGTAACAAATGTAGTCTAAAAGCAACTTAGTGTGGTTTTATTCTAATCTTGGTTAAGACATTCCACTAAAATTGAAACCGACCGTTGAAATTCATAGCTTTAAAATGACTTTGGTTGAGTATGCAAATTTTAAACTTATATGGCTAGCCTTTATTATCTGCCAAAAACAGCTGCAATGCTTGCAGCTTGCGCTTTGGATAAATCTGGTACTGTAAATGGATTTAGGAAGCGGTCGGATTTGCTATTTGCAGATCAAACGATGGCGTTTAATTCAATCCAGACCGGGTGATAACAATTTACATCAAACTTGAACTCAAGTTTTGCGTATGTACTCGATTATCAGTACAATTTGGACAACAGGCGAAGATGTAAGTGGTTCGAAGAAGGGCTAATCTTAAGCGGTCAAGTAGGTATATAATCCGGAAAGAATTTGAAAATTTGGCACAAGTGGCTTGTTAGCATTATGCTATTTTTATTTCCGTAAATAAAGACAAAATTATTAAAACGTTGAAGGAAAACATTGTGAGGAAACCAGTATGTCCAAGAACCACAAAAGTTCAAAGACATTACATTCACCAACGTCCAACATGCACTGGGCCAGCATGGTGGATTAAGGCCCATCCATACTCTCTTACTCTCTCTCTGAGAGAAGGCCCGAGTCCCAGTAGTGGGAACATGATAGGTTGAAATAAAGGGACAAAAATATTATTTTGATAGCAGTGTAAAAGTTAAGATTGCTACTTACAATTTCGAAATTTTTGATTGCACGTTATGTAGAAAGGACTTAACGATTTTTCTCAAACAATTTACCTTGTTGCATATTTTCGGTATGCACTAATGAGGTGGGTTAATTTGATGATTGAGAAAACCGTTTTCAAAAGTTGTAAAACCACAATTATTTTGTATCTACGTAAGCTGGTAAGTAGGTAGTAGGTACGTGATCTGTAACTGCTAGCTAACCTAGTTTAGAACCTACATGTTTCCTTGAAAGTGATTCCACGAATCATCTCCGTACCTACTAGCTCTAACTGTACTTTTCGTTAACGGTACGACTCAGTTTTCGATTGAATTTCAATTCACGTTTCGATTCTGAACCAATATCTGTTAATTAATGCTAACAAGGGCAGATGAACTCATTAGCATTTGATGAACCATTAATTATTATTTAATGACTATCGAGTTTTTATTATCATTGAATAATAGGCTTGCATTTGCCCGCCATCTCACTTGATGTTAAGCGATGATGAGGCCTACGAATCCTACGATAGAGCGTGCTTGGCTTAAAGATACCGACCCACTCGCGATTTGAAGTCACCCAGATTTGCCAATTCACTCATACTAAACAAAAAGAAAATATGTTCCTGTAATTTTGTAATCTAGACAGCAGTGACAATTGACGATTTATACAAACTTTATGTGCATACTTTAGGTAAACGCTCATAAACTTCCATCATAAGGCTGCAGTTAGACGACGCGAAAATTTTCGTGTAGCCGCCGCACGGTAGCCCTCCGGCCACCGCACTCTTACGTACCTAAATGGTAAATGTGAATTCTATTTCCTAGGCAACAATTAAAACTCCTTGGAATCTCATAACCGCGCAGCCGCCGTGCGGTAGCCGCATGGACATCAAGTATTGACCACGCGATCGCTGCGCGTCTTTTAGACGATTTTTTTGTACCTTTATTTGCTCTTTTAATTTAAAACGTTGTCGCCAGTAAATAGAGCGGATTTTGCTATAACAGCGCGGTCTTAAGATATCTACCGTTCGCCGCGCGGAAGCCGCCTAGCGAATGCGTTGGGTCAACACGAACAAATTCGTGTCAAATAAACGCACCCCAAGAGTTAGACATACCTAAAAGTCAATACGTGTTCATGCGATTCATCTAGATACTGTATGATTAGTCTTTATCTACCGTGTTAATCTAAACATCCGTGTAAATCCTCAATGTTATGGAACTTGTGGATGTGTCGAATGGCCTGCATTTGACATTGAATTCGTACCTGAGTCACGTTTTACAAATGGCTTTCGAATTACAATAGTTAGCGTACATGTGCTATGTATGAGGCGTCGATTAATGACTCATACTCAAATAAACTTAACATATGTTCACGTATTTATTTGCATAAGCAGGTTGTCTCCTAGGATGGTAGTAGAGATGATTTTATCAACAACTTCCTCTATTTTAATGTATTTCTTCGTACTCTATCCAAAGTTAAAGTAAATTCGTATCATCATCACCATCAGCCAGAACTCCACTGCTGAACACAGCCCTCCCGTATGTTCTTATATAGCCAGCCCTAAAGTCAAAGTTTTTGGGCCGCTCGAAGGCCTCTTATATAGTTCATAGTTACCCACAAAAATTACTAAAACCATTATCTAACCATTATCATTACTAAAATTTGTAATGACCTATGACCAATTCCACATTTCATCAATTTAATTAAATTTATTGAAATACCTATCTATAGGTTGTTTCCATGAATATGATTTGTGGTCAACTCGAGTACCTACTTAAAACAGTATTTTTGTTTTAATGGAAAATAAACAGGAAAAAATTTATGTGATCATAATATTTAAAATATTCATTAAATACCGTTTCTGTAGTTGGGACTGTAAGAAGTTCATTCACTAGTACATAAACGTCTTGCATTTTAATGCTTTCTTCGATATAAATGCTTTCTCTACGTAACTTACTACAATTCAATGCATTCAAGGCACTACAAATCAATTACATAACTACCTACTCCTTTATCTCTTCCCAACGCATAAATAAAAGCTTTCATATTAGTAAGTTTTCTGTCCGCAAAGTTGGCCGACTAGGTAGAGGCGCTGTTGTAGAGTTCATTGTAACTGATTGAACTTGACTGTGTGTTTAGTCCCAGATTCGCCCGCGACTGTAGATATTTCGGACAGTAGGTACATTTATGTTTGGGAGGAAACAGTTGATATCAGGCAGGCGTAATGAAATGTAAATTGTTACAACTCTCGTTGCTTCCATATTATGTCAATTGCGGTAGTGGGTGACCTCAGCATCCCAATTTGTGGCTTCTGGCGTAGTCAAGTGGACCTTTTCAGGGTAAGGTCACTTGGGTTTAGAATGAAGGACTGAGCCAATCGAGTAATTTATATTATCAAATTTTAACATGTAATTTTTTAGTAATTTAGTCAATTTTTTCTTGTTACTTAATCATTATCTCACTAATATTGAAAATGCAACAGTGTAAAACACGGCCCCACTCAGGGACCGTGTTTATCTGTGTAAGTGTATTTGTACTCAACTACATAGATGTATTTAGATTACATTTGGTATGTAGGTAGTTTAAAATCTGGAAAAAACGAATCCTTTTGGAAACTGCGGCGCGATTCATCAAATACAACTTATTTATAAAAAAAATACAAGTCTTAATATGTTTGGAGTAATATTAGGTACACCATAATTACTAAAATATGATAATAATTTACACAGAAAAGATAAGTAAATAAAATGGAAATGAGAAGGAAACTCTGTCGCCAGTTATTGTGACAGATACTTGATTGAACATTCTTATTTATGTCAACGCGTCGAACTCCGCGTCACAGTTGCTATGGGTTTATATAAGTGGCTACAACAAATTTCTTACAAAAATGCCAACACAGCCGTTCTATTTTAAACAAAAAAAAAATTGTTTTGTGTGATAATTTGTCATCAATGTACCTACAGGTGGTATCAGTATGCTTTTGCTTTTGTTTGCATGAATAATTTATTATTCTAAGTTACAAATAGGTTTCATTTCTCATTTCTCTTAAACACATACTCAATATGCAACACTTCACATAACTCCACGCACGTAAAAACAAGTGGCAAAAACAACGATGAGTCATAGGTCTACCACTTATTCTACTCGCAAACAAAACTTTATTAACTTTTTTGTTTCCTATCCAAGGCATTCAAATCACGCGTCAAATTCAATGATTACGGTATTATTTATAATGACTATAATAAATTTAACATGCACAGAATAAGATAAGCGTTTATAAAAACTAGGTTGCAAGACTTACGGGTACCGCTAGGCTGATAAGAAATCGTTAATGCATGTTGACCTCGGCAGACTTTAGTCATTTAAAGTCATTTATCAAATTGAAGCACTTAGCGAAATTAGGATACGAATCTTTCAAATGATATGACGTGACAGTGCTGTGTAGTTTAGATGGGGTCAGTCACGTGTAAGTTATTAGTTTGTATGTTAGATTTTGTCTTGACAGAAGTGTTGTCAAACAGTTTACCAGGTTGTCCAATAATTATCAATATAAAAACAAGACTTCATAAAAATGACAGAACTGAACAAAATTGAAATGGGACCACACGGGAAGCACCAGCTTTCAAATAAAAAAAGAATCATCAAAATCAGTTCTTCCAGTCGAAAGTTCTGAGGTAACAAACATAAGAAAAAAACAGTCAAATTAAAAACCTCCTCCATTTTGGAAGTCGGTCAAAAACTAAGGTATAATAACACCGCTCTTTTTGCGTCGGGGGTTGAAAAAATCTACTATGTCCTATTATTATTGTCGTTTTTATTAATTGTATGGAATTTCCTGAAATATGAAACACCCCAGTTAGAAAGATTTTATCTTGCTCTCTCATTAGCCAAGAGAGCGAGACAAAGCTCAATGTTAGATCTATCTCAGTTCCATTTATTGTTCATAATTTTTATAATAACTAATTTTGAAATCTTTTGCTGTATATAGAGTTATAGAAAGCTGCCAAAATTCGTTGTTAAAACGTCGTTACGAAAAATCTGTTTATAAAAATTTATTGTAGAATTAATAAAGGGAATGTTAAGTGAAAGTTTCGGCTCTACTCTTAGTTATTTTTTATCTACTCGAGTGATGAAAACCCCTAGTTTGAAGCAAAGTGTAAAAAAACTCAAGTACTTATCAAAGAGCTTTGATTAAAGAGCTGTCCAGACGCCTCGTCGATGTGACGGGTGATCAAAGAGCTGGCGCTTACCTTGGCCAAAGAATAAGTTGGCCATTCAACGTGGTAATGTCGCTAGCTTTTTAGGTACCCTACCCGAAGACAGTGACCTTAATGCAGTTTTTTATCTATAGTTTTTAGTTTAATTTATATTTAATTTAGTTAGGTATTTATTTAACTACTTTAGTACTTTAGTTTCGAAATATATATTATTTAATTTATACTTCTTAGCATAATCTTAAAATGTACGATATGTTCCACTTTTTGTCCACCAATAGTAAGAAGAAAATATTATTATAACAATCAAAGACGTAGTCTTTAAAAATAAAGTTATTATCAAAGTAAACAAGCTACGATTTTCAACTCTACCATTGGCGTTTTTACTACGTGGTCCACATTTTGTAATGCCCTCGGGTAGGTAGTTGGGTCAACTAGAAGCCTTATGCCTTGACATGCTCCTTATAGGGCCTCCACAGAATGTCGTGTTAATTAAATAACTTGCCATTAATGTTAACAGCAGTTGTGCGTTCGTGCTGTTTTGGTGCAGTTATTAATGAAAATATTTTAACTCGTAGGTTATAATATCAACTTTTTTTTTTGGATCTTGTATAAATAAATAAATAAATATCTGGAACATTATTGCACACATGGTCATCTGACCCCAAACTAAGCAAAGCTTGTAATATGGCTCCCAGAGACTGATATACATACATATTATATCAGTCTCTGGGAGCCATATTACAAGCTACATACATATATATTTTTAAATACATACCTAAAGTATTATTTTTTATTTATTTAAAAACATAATTAAATATTTATTTTCTTTTAGGTATAAAATACAACTAAACCTAATTATTTTGACAATATTCTAACAAAAATTTAAATTACAAACCAAAAAATTATATAAAAAAATTTAATCGTATAACCCGCCCCTAACTGTACCCTGTGCGAAGGTGCCCATAACACTAGCAGCATTGCCGCGCTGAATGGCTATGGCCAACCTTTGCACAAGGTACGAGCCGGAGCGAGGGTCATTATTTTTTTCCCTCAACCTGCGCCCCAACTCACCAATGAAGCTTCTGGCTTCAGTGGCCCAACTGCCCATGGTCTCCACGGCAATGGGTACAAAAATGTACCGTGGCACCATAGCTGCATACTTCAGCCGCTTCATACCTAAATAGATATTAACACCCAGACATAGAACAAACACAAATGTTTGTCCTAGATGAGAATCGAACCCACGCCCCCAAGCGCAGAAGGCATGTTCACTACCAACTAAGCTAATGGAGCTGTATACAAACATAGTAACTAAGCAGATAGGTTTTATGAGCATAGGTAAATAGCTATTTCGCATCGTAATTGACAACAAATATGTAGGTGCATTATTTTCGCTGCAACATAAAAAATATTTTGTTCTATAAAATAGGATTACTTAGTAATACTTTTCGAATACCTATTGGTTGTGGAACTTCCAGTAAACATCGTATATTGCGTGGCTAGTTTATACCAGGAAAAGCAATGACATCAGGAGTAGTTGCCTGATTGTCAAGTTCATGCGTCCCATTTAGCTACCTACGTCAATTATAACAAACATTGTGACAATTTCCCTAAGCAAACGCTATAAAACATAGTAAAGACTATCTAAAGGGTAAATATGCATAAATAGGTTTAACGAGGTAAGTGGAAATATTTTAAAAATATTAAATTAGTTATGTCAGCATAGCTATGCTTAATCAACACCCTAGAGGTAAATAAATACCTACAATACCTACATACTTTTGGAGAAAATGCAGTCAAAACCTAATTCATGTAGCAATTAAATGTTCTTTTCCCACTTTTAGCAATTTTGGTCATTCTAGTTTTATTTCGTCTACTGCCATGGTTAGTTTAAAATCATAAAAATGGTGTCATGTCAAAATGAAATGTTATAGCTAGGAAACCGTAAAAACCGAAATATGGTTGAAGACATTTTGCTCGATAGAAAAAAATATGAAAGTAACACTGATTTCTGTTGTGTTTAATATACAGATTTCATAATTATTGAGGGAACCAAAATTTTACATTACAGTTATACTTTTCAAAAAGTATGAGAAAAATCTCAAAATTATCGGGAGCTCCTTCCACAACCTTACCACGGTAAATATCTCGTAAATAATCATTTAACTTTAGTGAACAACCGTGATAGTCTAAAACAGTGTTCAAAATTAGAAGTAGCGAAACGCACGACTGCGTGTAAGCGCCATGGTTTTGCTCTAATAATGCGACTTCAATGCAATTTATTAACCCTTATGGTCTCTCCCTAATACCTGTAGTAAAAAGCGTTCCTTAAAAGTGGGCAAACCTCGTCTTAAGGTTGGACAAAGTAAAAGATGATAAACGCCAAGAAAATGCAGGAAGATCGCATGATTTATTACACATCATAAATCTATTAAGGTCGTACATCGCAATCGCTTTGTTTTCGATAAATGGCTAACTTGTCTACGCATATCAGTTGAATATAGTTAGTTATGTAGTTATAAATACGAGATAGCGTAATATCAGTGTCTAAGTCAGTCGCCTGAGTGTAAACTCGGCCCAATTATAGCCACGGTCGGTAAAGTATGTTTTGATAACAGAGTGCGTCATATCTAATGCTGTTAGTGCATCACGTTTGTATCAATCGGTGCTTACTAGACTTGAATGTGCCATGAATATAATTAATTCTTATAGTCATGTGCGTAGCTCTAAGCTAAGCTAATCAAGAAATTACGAAAAACCCATCTAATTTCTAAATCTTAACATATTTTTTCCAGTTATTTGTCTTGAGGAAGTTTATGACAATTCTTCTGGTACCGTACCTACATACCTTCATATCTGTAAGTATAATAGAGCAAGGTACGACCTATGTACGTCTACGTACTTATCTGGATATAACGCAATTCTGTTAAGTTATTAGAAATGTATATTTTAACTATTTTGGATTTATAAAGAGTCTTATAAAACTGGAATCCCAATGCCAACAAAAAGAGTCACAGTACAAGATGCTAATGGAATTCGTTCTTTAATCGCATACAAAAGATCTCTGGAAAGACATAATTCACATTTTTTAAACACCACGTTAGTCATTCTGAAGCCATATTTGCTTTATTTGATTTGGCTTATTAATGTGAAAGGTACACAAAATGTTCGCTTACAAAATATATTTATTGACCTTAGCGAGAGTTCAATGAACGCGGTCTTTTAAAACTTGACCTCGCACTTACTCCCGACAGTCGCTCCCCACTCTTATTTCACTGGAATTATGTGGGATATTTTGATGTTACCATCTACGCCGAGATAAAACTTGGTTGATCATTTATTGATAATGATTTGCAGAACTGTAAATGGTCCTGTTTCTTTTAAACATCATCATTCGTTTCAATGAGTTTATTAATCAGTAGTATCCGGTCAAGTCTTCCATCCTATACTATTATTGGTTGGTTTATTTCTGGATCAGTTCTTAACTGGGTCATTAACATATTAACTTTTCTGTAAAACTACACACTGAAATATGATGTCGTTTATTTGAAGCGCTAACGTCTGATTTCTCACGTAGTCTGTGGGAATGATTATTTTATTTACGGACTAAAGCTCACTATTAGAGTTAGATAGATTAGAGTTAGTTAGGCGGTTAGAGTTGGCCTTACTGCCAACTCTAACCGCGGGCCCGAATACGCGCAGTATGCAAAATCACGCGACCGCAAACCGTATCTCGGCGCTTTAAGATTCGCGTTTGGGTGAATTTGCAAACTACGCGTATTCGGGCTCGGGTTTAGAGTTGGGCGTATGCCCCTGTTATTGCGTTTCACCGCACAGTCATGCTCAGACTCAACCGTTACAAATGGAACTTTTGCACTTTTTTGTTTTCGCATCCTGTTTTCTTTATTACTTGCTTAATTGTTTCATTGAGTAATGAACAACTCTAGATTCTACATTTCCCTGAGTTCAAAAGAGTTTTAACTATTAATAATATAATTATCAATACAAAAACCCGACTTCATTAATATGTCAGATGACCGTGTGTGCAAAAATGTCCCAGATATTTATTTATTTTATTTTATTTATTTATTTTGTCATAAGTGGGACCAAATAAACCAAAGCAAATTGGACCACACGGGAAGCACTAGCTTTCAAATAAAAAAATTATGAGCAAAATCGGTTCTAAGGTCGAAAGTTCTAAGGTAACAAACATTTTAAAAAAACAGTCGAATTGAGAACCTCCTCCTGTTTTGAAATTGGTTAAAAATTTATAAATATGTCATCATCACACTTTTACATATCTTGTAAAATAATGATAGGAAAAATAAGTATTTTATACTTAAATAAGTCGTAACAATTTTGAAACCCTGTCGGTAAGCACCTAACAGTGTGTTCCAGCTGCCTTACTTGAGATTGTAATTACAGGCTAGGCCAGTTTACCATCTTCGACCACATCGCCCCTTATCATCACGTGAGCTATGGTAAAAAGCCTAGCTAACCTTAAAAAAAACATATTTGTACGCCACACCTGGGGCTGTACCGTCCGTCACCACTTTAGCGTGATTCAAAGGTGACAACGAAAAGTTGCGCGTCCGCATGTCTTAAAAGTAAAGTCTTACCTTCCCCCCGACCCCCTATGTGCCCGATAGAGAGAATTGCTGCTCGTGAGATTTTTAGGTATATTTTTTGTTAGAATTTAGGTTCTGCGGCAAACCTCTTTTTACCCCCTAAATTGTAACAAAATGTTTTGTTATTGGTGTCAATCGCTTGAATAGAATGTAATCTAGGCTTATACGTTTTATTATTTTCAAAAAAGTTTTTGGTTTCCAAAATATGATGTTTTTTAATAGACATAGTTTCAGAGCAAAAATATGGCTGTTTTAAATGCTTATAACATTACAGTGATAAAACAAACTGGAAAAAATAAGACGAATAAGCCAAACGAATAGTAAATAATGAGCTGAATACATGAAAAAAAAAAAAAAACACCGAAATCGGATAACATTAGGAGGTAGAAAACAGCTTTTTCTTTTTGTATGGACAAGTACGCGCTATAGACCCCTCTTAAGGTTAACGTTCGCGTGATTTCCCAGTCACCTAAACTGAATCGCGTTTGAGAGCTCACGGTACGGCAACGATATGAGTTACAACATTTAAATTAATATGACCCTGTATTCTAAATTGTATGTTTGCTCAGAAAAAATAAATAAACGTGTTAAAGAAAAAAAAAAACCCTTTAGCAATTAGTCTTTGTCAACCATTTAATGACATTTTGTCATCTCGTTTGCAGTTGTGTGCCGCTCAATATTGAAGTGTGCGTTTGTAGAACTAGTAAGAATATATCAGTATGTGCAATACCTCGCCCTTCAGTTTTTGGCAGACTTTTTTCGGTAATAGCTCGAGTTTAAGGCAAATACAAATATATATAATCAATGTACTCGTATGTATCTGTGTGTGTACTTACCAAGTTCTGACAATAATCTGACAACTGATCTGACAATAATTTATATTAATTCTCGATAATACCTCTCGATCGAATAATTAATTTCTTTTTTCTAATAGGTACTTCATTAAAGCAGTGGCCATCTCTCTGCATCTTTTTATCTCCTTATGTTAATTTAAATTCGAGACAGTTAACTGTTCTGTCAATAATCAGGCCCTCGGTTCTTTGTAACTAGTTTATAAATGACCCTTTAGAAGTCAGAATTTCTCGGGGCTATTAGTATGTGGAAAAATACACAAGAATTGATTAAAATGCAAGATTAACGTTATGCCAGGCCTAGCGCACTCCGTATTGTAGGTATGAAGCTACTGTATAGACAGAGATAACGCGACAAGAGTTACGCGATAGACAGAGAGGCAACTTCTAGATTAATATAGCTGTAGGTAGCCAGCGCTCGCACATCCTGAATTGCACTTTATTGTGTAGTAGCAAGAGTCGCTACTTATTTAAATGATTTTGCGGAGTGAATCTTCTGTACTTGTACTTATATATATTCTGTGGTTATGCTTGCGACAGTAGCTGAGAAGTCTATAACATCGAGAAATTAGATTATATATTCACCGTGCAAGTGTTATTTTGCCAGTTGATAATAAAATATACCTACTCTTTTGAAAAATAACATAAAAGTAAAGTGACAGTGAAACCACAGAAAAGAGAAGTAAATGGAACGGAAATGAGAAGGACACTGTCGCCACTTGCCAGGTATTGTGACAGATATATGATTGAACATTCTTACTTATGACAATGCGTCGAACTCCGCGTCACAGTTGCTATGGGGTTATATGGATGCAAGTGGCTACAACAAATTTCTTACACAAATGCCTTGACAGCCGTTCTATTTTAAACAAAAAAAGTTTTTCTTTTCTGTGATATTAACACTCGCTTTAGGACATAACATCCGCTCTTTATCCCCACCAAAATCTTTAAACATTTATAATAATCTCAGAAATTTACTAGCCAATTAAAATATGTTTTTGGTATGTGTAATGTATTTCATTATAACCTTCGCTAAGCCTTTTATGTAATAAATGATACATTAGGACTCAGGCCTATTTTGAGTAAAAGACTTCCTTTCGGAATAGTATCATCATTCTGTGTATCCCTGTATAATGGTCTTGTAAGTTTAATCCGAATGTTATGAGCATGAGACGTGAATCATAAGGATGGTGATACACTGATAAGACTAGCTTGTAAAGATATAAGATCAAGCGATGGTTACTATTGTTTGTGAAAGTGTTAACTACGAATTAACTACGAAACTTGAATGACTAATTTGGTAATTATTACCTACTGCTCTATCTACCAAAATGATGTCATTGGATAAACAGCGGCATTCTAATATTGTTCAAGAAACCCAAACCGCAAATACATGGTGCAAGTAATGTAGTAAACAAATGAATAATGGATACGTGTTTGCCAAATAAAGGAAAACAATATCGTTCATGACATCAAAATAATGTATCGAGTTATATGATTATTTACGGGATATTTACCGTGGTAAGGTTGTGAAGGAGCTCCCGATATTTAGAACCACAAAAAAAAAACAATTTAGAACCTCTTTCTTTAAATTAAGTTATATGTTTATTTACGGGATATTTACCGTGGTAAGGTTGAAGAAGGAGCTCCAGATATTTCGGCGCAGTTACATGCACCATGTTCACGGTAAATATCCCGTAAATAATCATATAACTTTAGTGAAAACAGTGATAGTTTAAAACATAGATAGTTTTAATGTAACGAGTGTACTGAAACGTATTGTTTTTCATGAGTTTCTTTTATTATGTACTTACTTAAGTATAACACAGAGACGACGTTTACGAGTTCGTTTGAAATCTGACAGGTTTGCTATACTAAAGTTGTCAAAAACCCGCTATGACAATATTGTGAATAAGGGCCCCAATTAGCACAATTTATAAGACTTCAAAGAAGGAGAACACTGTTTTAAACTATCACGGTTGTTCACTAAAGTTATATGATAATTTACAGGATATTTACCGTGAACATGGTGCATGTAACTGTGCCGAAATATCGGGAGCTCCTTCTTCAACCTTACCACGGTAAATATCCCGTAAATAATTATATAACTTAATTTAAAGAAAGAGGTTCTAAATTATTATTTTTTTGTCATATCCGCGATTGTGGGCGATTTAAATGATTTCAATGATTATATTAAACTTGCCTTGTTAGAATTGGTCAAATCTATCAATTGAATTTTAAAACAGTTATCCGCAACCAATTGAGCTGAAATTTTGCTTACCCGTTTGATTTGGAGGACAAAGCATGGTTAGCTAAATGACGTTATTCAAATAAATCCAATATAACTCGCAAAGATGGCGGACCACTTATTTTTATGCACCCCCGTGATGGGTATGGAAGGGTTTACTGAAAAAATATATACGAAAAACAAAATGACAGCATACTAAATTCAATATGGCGGACAAAATCTTCCTATCTACAATACTGATTTGGGGATCTCAAATGAAAGGGATATTAAGAAGAATACAAAAAGCTTGGTTTTAAAATGTTCTCATTTAAATTAATAATATTATTTACTATATAGGCTATATCTCAAGAGCGGTATAATATTTCAGAGGTAAGGGTGGAAAATTAGGGGATGAATAAATAAATAAATATCTGGGACATTATTGCATACTGCATCTGACCCCAAACTAAGCAAAATTTGTAATATGGCTGCCAGAGACTGATATACATACATATATATTTTTAAATACATACTTAAATAGATATTAACACCTAGACATAGAACAAACACAAATGTTCATCACAAATGTTTGTCCTATACTAGGTGGTAATCAAACTCACGCCCCCAAGCGAAGAAGGCAGGTTCACTACCAAGCCATTGGGGCTGTCAATCCCGTTTGCAGAACTTCCCGTGAAATTGGTTGTTAAGTCTTTGTAATAATGTACCTATTAATGATTGCAACAAGCTTTTATTCGTCTATATACAAAAGCTCACGTTGTTTGATTATTGTTTCGCAACTGTCTGCAGTATCGACCTATGTATGCAATGTTGCAAGTGAACGGTTATAGTGGCGTTACTAACATTGCAAGGTCTTAAAGAGAGCAAAATAAGCCTTTGGCAAACTATGATCGGTTATAGTTTCTTTACCGAGACATCGATATGTTTGACAAAAAAGCGTGTTTAATTTGTATGATATAATTAAATTATTTAGTTGTCGTCATCGATTTGAATATTTCGTGCAGTTCCTTCTTCGTATACCAACGACAACCACTGCACTAATGGATAACAACTAATGATATTAATGTCTTTATTATCATCAAAATGTTCTACATTCAATCGTACCATAATAAATCAAATCAAATCATTTATTCGGGTATAATTTATGGCAGGTTATAGTATTGATCCCAGAGGCTCCCGAACTAGTCAGAGACTGTGTGACGGGAGCAGTGCGAAAAAGGGAGAAAAAAAGGCGGGGGGGTTTGTTTGACTTTTATCCTCTGAAATTAAGTGAGCTTCCTCTAAAATCTGCCGCCCCTAGGACGCTGCCGCCCCTAAGCCGCGGCCTTTATGGCCTATTGACAAAATCCAGGACTGGACGGGAGCCAAAAATACCTAAAAAGCCTAATAAGAAGTTTCATTAGGGTTCCGTGCCCAAAGGTGTAAATGGGAGCCTATTACTAAGTTACCAAGAGCGTCAGAAGGCATATAAATGGAGGAACACAAAAATAATAAATCCAACCATATGACAAAGCACCCAACCTTACTTTTTAACCTAAAAAGAAGTTAAAAGAGGAAAGATGTTGCATAGAAAACTCACCGTTCACTAGCATTTGCCGAACTGCGGGTTGGTGAAGGTGGAGGTGGGGGACTTGTAGAGCGGGTTCTCTCCGACGCAGTCCTCTGCGTCGATGTTCTGATAGTCGGGAGAAGAGAAGGGCATCGGTGGCACCGCATGGAGATGCTTCCACAGCAACACGCCGCCCACCGCCGCTACTACTGCCAGTATGCCCAGCACTCCCAGGATTATCGGCACTGGAGACCAGATAGATTATCATTTAACACAGGTAACACTGGCCACTCGTTCAAAGCATTCAAATATTTTAGCATATTTTTTTAAAATTGACAAAATAAAAAATAGACCAATAGAAAGACCAAAGGGATAGAATGGAAGAACGTGACAGCACAACTAGCTTTGACGATGTTTTTTACTGATTTGTGACCAGTTTGTGACGTTATAATTATTATTCTACCTTAAAAATATTGAGTATTCAACTATGGATCAATAATATCTAATCTTGTGATATATACATGGGAATACATGTTCGTTTTTATGTCAAAAAATCAAAAAAATATAGATTCCTTACGGAATAAGGAATCTATCTTCTTTTATATCTATATAATCTAATATATTTATGTCTAAATTAAAATAAAAAAACATTTCTGTTTACTACTCCCTTTCATTTACCATTTTAATTTTTTTGCCTACTATTTTCATAATGTTTGGTCAGTATGTGGGAAGAACAAGTGTAGGAAACGCATTTATGTAAAGCCAATAAACAAATATTTTTAAACTTTGTAATTAAAAACAAAGCTAAACTTGCTTGGTAGGTATAAAAAGAATAAATAAATAAATAACTATTCGGGTCATTTTTGCACACACGTTCTCTGACCCCAAACTAAGCTAAGCTAATAATATGGCTTCCAGAGACTGATATACATAGTATATGAAGTAACTGTGACAAGGTATCAGAAATCTCAGAATGTGCAAAGTGAAACAACAGACTTAAAGTCACGTACATATATATAGGTAAAGACAAAGAGCTTGGTTACTATTGGCTCGCATTCTTTGTTAGTTTATTTGCGATATTTCCTTGTAGTGGTCATTGGCTGACACACGTCATCCGAATCTATGTAAGTCAAGAAAATGCAATAGGATTATAAAATATACTATATAAATAATTACTGTCGTTAAGAGCATTTATCCTTGCAAGGACAGTAAGTATATTATGTAGGTAAATGATATCTATGTAGGTATATAGATTTCAGGGTCACTGGTTAATACCAGACAGCAGGCATAGGCTATACAGAATATGAAATACCCACTATGAGTAACTTGCCAGTTTCAATCCTACATAATAAAATACCTTCACAGGGTTGTGAAACGTTACAGCTTGGTACACGTAAGCTGTATCGGCAGATCAGACAAACAAATGAGATATGCCATAATACAATTATTGTTCGTGTTTAAATGTCTCCGTGTTTCACCCAGAGACTAAAAAAACAAGATCTATGGTTTCGCAAATTTTTTACTGTACTGCTAAACCATAAAAGCTGTAATTACGGTGCAATTACTCATTTTACAAGCTCAGAAACTTGCAGCGTTACCAATGAACTAATAACATAATCCACATGCAAAAAGGGCGGCAAATTCGTCTGGAGGGTGAGTTCAATTAAAGGCATCAATCCTGATTTAGGCGTGATACATTCGCACCTGACACGCCATCTTACCATATCTCCCTTGTTATCTGATCTGAGATTGTAACCTTTCTCAAAATGTAAACTTTGTTGTATTACTAACGTGTTTATGTCTGCATTCTTTTTCATAAGAAAAATTATCTAAGTCGCAGCTGTTCTTCGGCCCCCCAGCCCAGTTTCGGCCCAGTTGTTCTACGCTTAGTTGTGGTGCCATAGAATAAACAAAAATTCGTAGAAACAATATGGACAAATTAGAGGACAAACATTAGATAACACAATAATAACCAAATTGAATTCGAGGTCAGAAACAGCAAATACCGATAGTGCAACTGATTATAAAAACTACTTTGTTAACTAACAAAGTCTCATAATATAACGAACACTTTAAAGAGACAAGTGTAGACAGTTGTTTGGTAAAGAAAGGGATGCGAAATGATGAGGAGCATCTGGATACGTATTTATACAGTATAATGTCAAAAGACAGTGAAAATATTGTGCAGCTGCGTAAACACGACACGACATTGTATTTAAAATTGATCTTTATTAGAGTGGATAAGAAATTTTTCTGAAAAAAATTCTTGGTACGTTAACGTAAATTATAATGAGAATTCGTGGGTACAGTATATGTATATTTTATTTGAATACATCTCTTTGTTTTAGATAGAAACGTGAGCGAAGTCAAAGCAAGCATTGATGAAATGTCATAACACCAATTGACCTCTGCATGTTTGGTTACAAAGTGAAGTCTAAACGACGTGCAATTGAACTATGTAGTCTTTAGCATTTTTATTTTGAAACAAAATTGGTAGGTGATATCAAAACTTTTAAGTATTTTTGTACTTTCAGCGCTGATGTTTTTGCTAACGCGAAAAAAGAGTGCAATGCCAGTAACATTTTTATCATATCCGCTCGGAAATAAGTTCTCTAAATCTCTGAAAAGTGAGAAAGAAGCTGTACATTATCAACACATGATTCGGTGGGAAGAAAAATAGCGGTTTGAACTAAAAAAATATAAACCACATCATTTATGATTACATTATTATAGCCGCAACAGACGTATCGAACTTGGCTGATGAACCGCCTTCTGACCAACGGGAGAGAAAGAGTGAGAATATAATGGGTGTTAATATCTATTTAAGTATGTATTTAAAAATATATATGTACGTATATCAGTCTCTGGCAGCCATATTACAAGCTTTGCTTAGTTTGGGGTCAGATGACCGTGTGTGCAAAAATGTCCCGAATATTTATTATTATTATTATTTATTTATAATTTCCCGCTCTTTTTCTCTCGTTGGTTGAGGTGGTTGACGTGTCTGTTACGACTTACGGCTCTTAGATGCTTTTGTTTTTTATGCTCACATCATACTCTAAGTGTCCATATGCAAACTTTACTGAAATGAAAGAATATGATCTAAGGTTATGTTTTTTTAAATCATATTTAATTTAAAATGAAAAATATCCAAAATAAGGACAAAAATCATACAAATTTCTGCAATTCCTCGTTAGGTACGGTAAAAAGCATTATACATCACTTAGCGAAAATAACTAATTTCAAACTCGGTCGAATTACAGCCCTCGCTACGCTCATGCCACAAATGGCATCCTCGTTAAAACCTGTTTGTAATAAGACTATGTTCAGGTCAGAATGATCAATCAGGGTGCTTCTTACCTTTGGTTCCCGTGGGGCCGCCGCCGAGGCCTGTCGCGATAATACTATCTTTGGGGCAGGGCTTGACCACCATGATGCTGATACCAGCCTCGGTCTTCTTAGCCAGATACTCCACGTCGCAGTTCAGTTCTTTGAAGGTGTTATTGCAGCGAATCCAATCTGGTCTGTACAAAGAACATTTTGAAGTTAAGTATCGGCCTGACAGTTATTTCGTTTTAACACATGCATGCAAATCACAATCATCACGATCACGGCGGGTAAAGACTGGATGCACAGAACTGCAGACCGAACTCAGTAGCGTGCATAAGTAGAGGCCTATGTCCAGCGGTGGACTGTTAAAGGCTGATGATGATGATGATGAGTGATGATTATTAATAAAATATTGAATTGTATTGAGTCACGATAAATTCGATCATATTCTTTTTTTTTCTTGACCATGGATTCTGAGTCCTTCAGTCGTAATAATAGATGTTAACATGATGATATTAAATAACGTCAACCAATTCATAGTCACAGCCATATAAAGTCACAGCTAAGTCCAAGTCATGCCCCAGCATAGTGGTGGAGACTTCGCTAGAGGCTTCTGTAAAGTTTTGGGAACATCACAAAAATACAAGTTTCATCTCATTATATCACTCGCCTACATTTGAAAGTGGTCTCAAGAACAGTTAATAATAATCCTCCATTGGATAATTGAATTTTTAGAATTTCTACTTGTTTTGTAGAATAATTATCAATATAAAAAACCGACTTCATAAAAATGACAGAACTGGACCAAATTGAAATGGGGCCACACGGGAAGCACCAGCTTTCAAATAAAAAAATAATCATCAAAATCGGTTCTTCCAGTCGAAAGTGCTGTGGTAAAATACATAAAAAAAAAACAGTCCAATTGAGTACTTCCTGCTTTTTGGAAGTCGGTTAAAAAAGGGGAATTATACCATGAATATTAGCATCTTACCTATCTAAGTAGTCTCTCTGCGCTGCAATCACCTCATCATATTTGAGCATCCTCATGGCATGGTTGCACTCAGAGTCGTGGGTCGAGGGTTCACAATGTCCGAAGTCGCCGCTGGTGAGGCAGTGCTGGCAGCCGTTGGTGTCCATGCAGATGTCGGAGCAGTAGTTGTCGCGGTCGAAGTACTGCGACCCTGTCATGTTGGTGTAGCAGACGCAGGTTTCGCAAGGACCGCAGTAGCCGTTGCCCGAGCATACCATCTGTTTCAAGCACAGACATTCTCACTTCAGTGGTTTCAAGGCATTAGATTTAGCGTCATTAAGTAATAAACCGGCCAAGTGCAAATCGGGCTCGCGCACCGAAAGCTCCGTTCCACCCCAAAAACAATAATTATCAATTTAAAAACCGACTTCAAAATTAATAAAAATACCTAATTTCCTTTACTTTGGTGACATATATTTTCTTGACATTTTGATTGAAAACCCAAATTACTGAACCAATTTTGATGAAATTTATTATATATTATAATAAATGCATTTTTAAATCGGATCCTTTACAAATTTGTAATTGAAAGATTTCTGAAGTACCAAACACAAATAAAATAAAAACGGATTGAGAACCGAAAAATAATATTTTTTTAAGTCGGTTTAAAATAGCTTTTAATAATTCCAATGATGGAGCTTCTTTCTTAATCAACAGTTACAAAGTCCAATGTCAAAAAAAAACTAACAACTCTGTTGACGAAGCAGCGGTGAATGGATATCGAGAGAATGTTTTATGATCAATACAATGCGAACTTTCTTTATTTGAATCATCATTTTCATGGAAGTAAGAGTCGCAAAAATAGAAATAAAAAATAAAATTAGCCGTCTCGGAACCCCCGGCAGATATAAATGACGGTTAAGAGTGTCATATCGTTTGCTGTCACGTCATACGAGTCATACGTCTGCTAAGACGCGCCAATATGTGTTTCACATCAAAAAATCTTAAATAGTAATTGCTTATTTTTTATTAAACTGACTATGTGCAAAGTTAAAACATGGTTGATCATAATAACTTAACTTAGCTCAAGTATATTTCGGTGATAAAAGCTGCAAAGCAACCGTGAAACCCGCAATAAAAAGAGAAAGAATGCTGTTGCAAAAAGAGGCATTGTTGAAAAAAGTTTTTGGGCGCGTAACGATCCGGATTCTGAGCATTTTCTTGGTTTGCTTTTATTTTACTGTAAGTAGGTACTTTATTTATAAGATATATATACACAATAATTAATTATACTAATGGATAGTCCATTCTATCGATAATACCAAGTTTCGCCGTTGGATTTGAATTCATTTGGGATCGAGACATGGGGCCCTTGAGGAGCGGGTGCTCACGTCATTTTCAAAAATCTGTTATAGCTCCTGGTTAATGCGACGGGTGACCAAAATGCTGGAATGTTTCTGGCTCAACGAATAAGCATTGCCATTTAGCATGGTATTGCCGCCAGCATGCTGGCTACGCTGCAAACTGATAGTGGGCTTGAGCATTTGGATTGTCTTTAGACCTTCTACGGTCTATGGTCAGTCTAACTGTTTGTAGTGTTAGCTTGTATTTTGTTTTAGCAAATAGAAGCTTGCCCTTTCGAAAAAATATATGTTTATAACTATTTATGTACTTGATTATTCCTTATATTCAGGCAATTAAGTCAAATTTCTCGGTTCAGGAGTAAATAAAATGATCCCAGGACAGGAACGAAATTTTAAGCAGCATTTTTCATGAATTCTTATATCACTTACGTCTTTTAGTTCGTTATGACACTGGGCAATATCTCCGCGTCCTTGATTCTCACAATCCGACTTATCGCACTTATCGCCCGACCTGAGGAACAAAATCATTTTTAAATAAGACCCGAGATATTTTAAATAATTATGTTATTATGAAGAATGCGAAAACAGCTCTTGTGTGGGAAGATACAGTCTGTCAAAGTGGGTCACAATGAGTAATACCCCCATCGTAAAGGCACTGTAAAGATCTAAACAAATCCATGTAAGCATATTTGGTAGAATTTTGTTAGTTTACAAAAAATCTTTCGAGAATGGCTGTAGAGGTGTGGACCAACTTTGGGTTATTGACAGAAAACGTCAAGATGCTAAAATTCTCAGAGTTCATTGCACTTAAATAAATATTGTCTTCTGTCCAGTTACATGACATAAATAATGTATTATACAGGGTAACGCATATTATGTACTACGCCGAAAGAAGGTCATTTTACTCATCATTATGAATAACTTTTACTACGGGACCAACCCTGAAATTGCGAATAAAAATATCAGCTGTTCCATACATTTTGTCGAGTGTCAATGACCGTATTCAATGGAACAGCTGGTATATTTTTTCGCGATTTCAGGGTTGGTCCCATAGTAAATGTTGTTCATAATGATGAACACAATGACCTCCTTTCGGCTTAGTGCAGGGTAAATGGGTTACCCTGTACACACCTCAAAATTTTTAGCGAGCGTCATTTTCGCTACCTCGATGCTCTTGACAGCTACGACTAAATAGCTGAACGAGGCAAATAATAAATCACAAGGACGGAGATAAAACTAATCGCGGGTAAAAACGCAGAGCGCGTAGATATAGGTATCTACTATCTATCCCCTATATTTTTATTAACATTTTGCACGTGTATATCAATATGGACAGGCGACCTAAAAAAGACGGCCAGGAAAACGCTGGATGCAGGCCGCTTCCCCCGGCCCTTCTGGAGATTGATGGGGAGGCCTATGTCCAGCAGTGGACGTCCTATGGCTAAAAATATATTGATAATCATGATGATGTGAATATCTTGTAGTAGGAGTTTGAATTAAATAGAAGTAAAAGAATAAACGGAGAAGGGTGAGATAATATATGGAAGACCTTTGTTCTACAGTGGGTAACTCAAGGTCAATGATAATGATTATTAAGAATATATTTAAAATAAAACATTACCCTCGTTTCATGGGCAGTTGGATAAAAATAGTATCCGTTAATCGAAGGGCTTAATTGTTATAGCAGTAGCGGATATCCTGACATCATTCTTTTGATTGTTTACTAGGGATGTTGTCACCATTATAGTAACATGACGTTCTTGATTGTCGAAATGTTTGTAGTAATGGTGTGCATATAAATTACTATTATTCATTCACCTTACGATGAATGAATAATAATATGTAGGTTGTATGAGTTACTCGTTAACCGATGTCTTCCGTTCCATTCGAATCTACTTAGCTAAAACATTAGTAATAAGTACTTGTCTATTGTTATCCAACTACGGTAAAAGGAGGGCTATGAGTATGACATGTATGTACACTAGTACCTATGATCATGTGTCCCTCTAATCTTCTGAACTACTCATCATATTTTGAGGCTTTTTTTATAAATTACAAGAACAATAATCTCATAGTAGGTTTACAATGAAAAGTATTAGTACAACATCCACACAGAAACAAATAACTCAAATTACTTTCTGTGTGTCTCGAGAGTATTTTTACAGAAATAGCATGTCCCCAATTATGTGTCGTTTATTTTTCAGCCAATTCTAGTGAAAGTAGGACTCCGTTCGCCAAAACGTCGCGGTGGTCCACCTGCATGAATCTTTTGGTATATTTTTGCATACTATGTATATAAGAGCAATCGTAAACGTAGGTAACGTACTTGTGATATCATCATCATCGTTTTAGCCTATCATGTTCCCACTGCTCTCAGAGAGAGTTGATGGGCCGTAGTCCACCATGCTGGACCAGTGAATGTTGGTAAATTTCACAATGTCTATGACCTTTTGAGGTTCTTGGAAATACCGGTTTCCTCACATTGTTTTCATACAACGTTTTTTTAACGGTGGCATCCAAACTGCACAAGATTAGTTTAGGTACAAAAATAAGTCATTGGTACATGACCGAGAATCTAACCGGGTGCTGTTAGTATGTAAAGTGCGCATTCTACTGTTCGTCCACCATCAATTGTGATGTGATTAAAGATAACAAAAATCTTTATAAAATCACTAGCTTCGTTCCGCGGTTTCACCTGTCTGAACATTCCCTCTAAAATAACACTATTTTTGAGATAGAAAAATTGAGGAAAAATACCAGAAAGCGTCCTAATATATCTCAGCCCTCTAACTATCATAAAAACTATCATAAACATTTGTGTTTATTCTATGTCTGGGTGTTAATATCCATTTAAGTATGCATTTAAAAATATATATGTACGTATATCAGTCTCTGGCAGCCGTGTGTGCAAAAATGTCACAGATACATATTTATTTATTTATCTTCAAGGAAAAAAATTGGTATAGGTAAGAAATAACTTTTTTAAAACAAGCTTTTAGGCGTCCGCCATATTGAATTTAGTGTGACGTCATTTATTTTTTTAGTATTATCCTCAACAAATCCTTTCATTCGATACCAGTATCATAGGGGTGCTTAAAAAATAACTGGTCCGCCATCTTTAGGAGTTTGCTATATTAAATTTAGAAAGCCGTCAGCTCACCATGCATTGTTATCCAAACTAAACGTGTATGCAAAATTTTAACTCAATCGGTTAGGGATAACTGTTTATTAAAATTCAGTTGCAAGAGTCAAGCCTTACTCAAGTTAAATAAAAGCGTATAATAATCGCATCGATCCATTGCTCTATTGCGGCGTAAAGAAGAACTAACAAGCAAAACACACTTTCACTTACCTAGTAGTTTTTAATATTAGTATCATTAGAAACAAAACAAAATAAATGGTAATTATTAATAAGGACATAAACCTAACAAAAAAATATTGTAGTTATAGAAACTAACTAAACAATATTTTCCGGGAAGTTCTAGTGATTCTAGGAAGGAACAGACGCGAAAACCACAGCGTGATAATTCTTAAGAAACTAATGACGAATTGCCACATGTTGACACAAATTGATGAATAAAGAGCATAATTATTATTACCTATGATATCTATAATTTTTCATTCCACATTATCTACTTAAATGAACAACGGGGATATTTTGGAGAGGACAAACGAGCAAAAAATACATTTAGGCAAGAACGGCTACATACACATTGGAATTTCCTTTAACTATCTGAGTAGAGTTTCCGTACAAAACTCGTGGGATTAGCCGGTAGCAATGGTTAAAAATGAATTTATAAAATGTACTCGCAAGAGCAAGTAAACGTCAGCGGGAGGAAAATTAAGGATAACGTATGCAGTTGACCGTACCATCCAATAATAAGTTATTATGGTCCATATCCTGAAATGGCTTATATTCCCTGTCTGTCCCATTTACCGGTTTTCGAATTCCGTGAAGAGTTGTTGGCTAATGTAGAGACATTTGGCGGAAATTGTGATTCATAACCTACTCACGGTATGACGGGTTGAGGGCACAGATGTTTATTATCTACCGTCACTTGATGCCGAGCTTTCCACTGAGGTTTTATATACATTTTTAGATTAATAAAAGAAAATTCGAATAGGAAACCGTAAATTTTTATATTACATTACATTTTTACGGAATTAAAAGTATCCTATACGGCACTAGCTCTCCAACTTTATCTATGCATAAAATCACGTCAATTCATTGCTGCATGAAAGAGGAACTGACAAACAAACAAAAAAGTTTCGCATGTATAATATAAGTATGATAATTTTATAAAATTTAATGTTTTGAGAGGAAAGGCAGAGAAAATAAACGAGGTATAAAATAAGTCAAATTAAGAGGATGATCAAATGATGGCAAATAATAAGTAAATAAATAGATCTTATTTAGAGTTATCAGAGGGTAGATCGAAGGCCCGTCGGCCGTCCCGAGTATAGATGAAAAGATGAAGTGGCAAAAGATCTGCGGATACTCAACGTTCATGATTTGCATGTACTGGCGCAAGATACAATACAATACTTTATTAATAACTCCATAGTTACAAGTCAAACTTCTCCAGTACACTCTTCTACATAGAGAAAGGTATAGGGAAGGGTGGTGCCTTATTGGAGGAAAACGGTGACCTTACCGGAGGCCAAGACACATTTAGTTTCACTATGATAACATAGTTAAGTTAGTACTCACCATCCTTCGTAGCAGGTGCAGATGCCGCAAGATAAGTCTCCGTTCTTGGTGCAATTCGGCGACTGCTTCTCCACCACCTGGCTGCACGAACACGCGCACGCCACGTGGTACTTTATAATCGCCTCCTCCGTTGTACTGTCCACCTACACAACAACCATGCGTTTTACGAAAGAACAGATTAGACTCTTAGAATCTGAACCCGCTACAAGACTAAATTTAGAGGATAATCTGACTGATTGCAATGAAACAGGCATGAACTTAGGGGAGTTATAACAATTGTCATTATAAAATACTGCACTATTAGATACATCGTAATATTTTCACATAGTAATTACATGTGTAATTTCTGTGCAGTTCATATCACTTGAGAAAGAAAGAACAGAATAAGTAAAACAAATACGGTCTGACTTACGAACTTTACTTAACTTACAGTACTTAAAATTACTATGTCAACATCTCGCTTACAGAAATTGTCACATGCGAAAACGAGACAGAGTAATTTAAAGCATTGTAACTTACGTAAATTTTGTAAGGAAGGCCGTAAAAGTTTTGCTGTAGCATGGAGTAATCGTCACAGGGAAAACAGAAACTCTCTGAAAAAAAATATGGAAAGCTCAGGAAAGCTAATTTTTTTAAGAAAAATTGTTAATTGAAAAAATACAAACCTTTATCGTTACGTAAACGAACTCCAGATCTGTACTTTTGCTGCTGCAGAAGCCAGGACTGACTTTCGTCACGACTTTGACTTCGCATTTGGTTCCATCACACTTCGCTGGTTCCATGCTCACGTCGATGTAGTCCAAGCCCTGCGTCGAGTTGTAGACGTAGCGTGAAACCTGCCCAAACATTTTTTTCTGTTATTTTCGTTCAAGCGGAAGCTGGATGTTTTGTCCTCGACAACCATCCAGCATCAGTTAGCGTCTCATGGTAACTGCAAGATAAAACTGCCTAAATTAGACAAGATAGACTATTTCAAAAAAATACAATTTCTTATATTGCTATATATTTGACTATCTAATAAATATAAATATCCGGGACATTATTGCACAAATGGTCATCTGACCCCAAACTAAGCAAAGCTTGTAATATGGCTGTTAGAGACTGATATACATACATATATATTTTTAAATAGATATTAACACCCATACATAGAACAAACGCAAATATGTTCATCACACAAATGTTTGTCATAGGTGGGAATTGAACCCACGCCCCCAAGCTCAGGTTCACTACCACCTAAGCTAACGGGGCTGTCAAATAATAATATCATCATCATCCATAACCTTCCTCACCCCACTGTTTCCTTACGCACAGGCTTCTCTCTTGCTATGCCATTTTCCTCGATAACGAATAAAAAAAGGTAGGGTTAGAACTTCCCGAAAACTTTTCTTCTTACTACGCTCTTTACTTCTTTTTTCTTACATGGCTTGCTGACGAGAACAAAAAGCTTGCGTGTGATCGAAAGTTGCATTTATGCTTGTATGTCATTACATCGCAAGGTCCGCACCATAATTATAATTTACATCGTAATTACACTTGTAATAACCTTTATAATATTGTGTCTAAATTGTGATGGTTACTGTCGTTTTTAAGCTCCGTTAAAATAGCGTCGCATGACGATTACGAATGTAAAGATTGTTGAGAAACTGGTTTTGTCCCGGCAATAATAATTGTAAACAAACCCGCTAATTCACCAAGGGTAAAGCATAGTATAATGGATTAAAAAAACACATGCATCAATGTAAACATTACATTATCTTTTACTGACATTGTGCCTTTATTATTCTAAACTAAATAACATCTAGCTGACAAACACTAAAAACATCAACAACGAAAAAAAAAAACATTAAAAAGCAGATGGACTGCCCATGCCAGGGTCTAAATGCAATCGAAATGCTAAAGCCATTACCAGTTGGCAGCGTACCCAGCATGCTGGCGGTATTGCCACACCGAATGGCATTGTTTACGTGTTCAGCCAGAAAAACACCAGCATTTTGGTCACTTTGGCTACCCGTAGCGGAATTAAAAATAGCAAAAGTTTATTTTTACGCACTACATCATACGGCCTTACTTAGTTAATCTATAATTAAAACTGCTTTGACAACTTCTCGTGTCTCGTGCGTTATCGAGACAAAGCAAATTTTAGTTTTGGCGTTTCAAAGTCGGATTTAAGTAACCAATAAGAATACTTTTATCGCAAATACTTTTTTCGCCTCCACCGCGGCTGTTGATCAATAAGCGAGATCCTAAAACTCATCGCACCGTATGTAAAGTACGTCGTACTTATTCTTATTTGCAGTCATCAATGCATATGCGCCAAGTTTTTTAGCGCTATTCATTGTAAGCGCGAAGCATGCGTTATATGATTTGCAGTATCTAAAGAGATGCAGTTATAATTACTGCACTAGAGATAATTGACGATCACATGGAGATCTTAGAATACGAGTTTTAGATGGCTATACCGATAGATGTTTTGAGGGTTCCGTACACAAAGGGTGTAAATGGAACCCTATTACTAAGCCTACACTGTCTGTCTGTCTGTCCGTCTGTCTATCTATACGAACTTCCTACTTTTTAACCGTAGGTATACTCGTAATAGATTCCTGCCCAGATAATAATAAAGTCAAATAATATTAAGTTAAGGGTAACACATTAACCAAAAAAAAATAAAAAAAAATTTGTACCTCACCATATATACCTGATGGGGGACCGTCTATGGGCGTGATGTTGCCTGTCTTTTTGTATTTTGTGGTTATATATTTAAATGAAATTCGATATAGAGGTAGTTTATTAGGCATATGTTACTTATTTTATTAATAACCGACTACAAAAAGGCGGAGATTCTATGTTCCACTGTTTTTTTTTGTATGTTCACCGATATATCAGCTAACTGTTGCCCGATTCAAAAAAAAATATTGTTCGGTAGGGTATACTTCCAATTTGGTCCCATTGTCACCAAGTCAGGATCTGATGATGGCATCCCAGGGAAATCGAGGGCAACCCTCAAATTTTATGGGCTCTTATTACGTTTTTCATATATTTTTAAGTCGATTTTTAATGTGGTGCACTTTTTGTCCTATAAGGACAGTGGATGAAGCCGCAGGAACATATAGTTAGAACCATACATCAGAGAAAACAAGGATGATATATGTTCAGGTAAGGTGGTGGTGGTTACGAACATATCTGGCCTAAATCAGGCTGGATGCCTTCAGTTAAAATCACCCTGAAGACGACGTTTCCGCCCATTTTTTGCATGTGAACTTTTATTTAGATCATTGTTGTCGTTGCATTAGTGTGCGTGAAAAATGGGTAAGTTGGGCGTGTTTACTGCTTTTGCGTTAAATGCTCTAGCGGTATAGTGAAAAAAGTGCATGAATCATGTGGCATGTACAAAGGCTTGTACAACATAATATCCCTTTGGGTAAAAAACTTACATTCCTCTCTTCAGGAGAGTAATAATTGAAAGGAAGCTTGTCCATTTTGTCTATAAAGAGCGACCTCTCCGCGTAAATTGGCTCGATCGTCTGTCCTGCACGTTGGTGAGGAGTGATCTCCTTCGGCTCTTCGGGCTTGTCGCACCAGTCGTCACTCACGCGATCCGAGCAATGATCATCCTGCATATGAAAATAAAATAAATTAATAAACAAATAAAAATTATACCATATCAGACACATACGTTATTCGTAAATTTCAGGCTATTAACGCACTCTATTCCCAGTTTTTGCAATATTGGTAATTTTACCTTGTCTACTTCTATAGTTAGCTTAAAATTATAAAATTGGTGTCATATCAAAATTTTATATTTTATGTTTTATCTAGGAAACCGTAAAGACCAAATTAATTTCACTCGATAGAGTAAAAATATGAAAGTAACACTGATTTGAACTTTTCTTCCTTTTTTTTGGGATTCATTTAAATAAGTATTTACTAAATAATGTTTACGATATCTTAATATGCAGATTACTTAATTATGGAGGGAACCGTTACAGCTATACTTTTCGAAAAATATGAGAAAAACCTCAAAAATAGAAGTAGCGAAACGCACGACTGTGTGTAAGCGCCATAGTTTTGCTCCACTAAATACAATATACTAGCCGCCCGCCCCGGCTTTGCACGGGTGTTTTTTTTTTTTAAACATTTTAGTAATAAATATAGCCTTTGTTACTCATGGATAATGAAACAACCTAATGGTGGCAGATTTTTTTAAATCGGTCCAGTAGTTTTTGAGTTGATTCGTTACAAACATACAAAAATACAAATCTTTCCTCTTTATAATATTAGTCTAGATAAAGCCCTAAATTCATCAGTATTAAGAAGCGTTGCCTAAAAGTAAAACCTCGCTTTCACTGAGTTTTTTTAATGGTTGGGAAGCGTCTGACCACAACCAGGGGCCTTACCCCTAGCTCGAAAAGTTGACCCGCATAGGTGTTATTTGTCTAAACGGTACCATCAACTACGATAGGCGGTAGTTATTTGATAGCCGCCAAGCTTCACTATTTTCACGCACACACGCATAGTAAAACGGATTTTCGTTCATTCAAGTTAGACGCTTTTAAACGATTTTAAATGAGTTTGTTAATTTTAGTTACCTATCAGGTACCTACTAAAAGTTGCCTCGCAAAAGTGAAGCTAGGGGTAAGGCCCCTGGCCTGGCGCACTTTAGGTATGAAGCTACAAGTAGTCGACTGGTCGGACTTGCCGTGCCCGCTGCCGCGTGATAGACAGAGAAAACGCGACAAGAGTTACGCGATAGACAGAGAGGCAACTTCTAGGTTAATATAGCTGTAGGTAGTTAGCGCTCGCACGTTCTGAATTGCACTTTATTTTGTAGTAGCAAGAGTGGCTACTTATTTAAATGATTTTGCGAAGTGAATCTTCTGTACTTGTACTATATGTGTTCTATGCCACAATTCACTCGATGATAAGTAACGGTGTATTCGAAGTATGGTATTAAAACCTAGAGCTCAAAGCGGAACCAAGACCAAAAAAGATGAACTCGTTCGTCGCTTACCAACAGAAGAGATGGTGGTCAAACACGAATTTAATCGAGATAAAAAACTTAACCCTAAAGAGCTCATTACAGCAATACTATTTAAATATACATGCGAGTAAACAACTAATTATAAGGTAAAGTATATGTTAATATAATCTTGATCGTATACTCATAGCATCTATCCACCTTTGTCCCCCTTGTTTACGATGACCACATAAGGAGAGAAGGTTTCATACTAACGAGTCAATTATAAAATATTTCTCGTTATGGCAAACCGAGTAGTTAATGGTAACCGGTATCTGCAAATACCTAGGTACTGTACACGGCTCGGCGCCAAAGTCTAGAGTTAAAACTATAAAAGCATTTGCATTACCTACTCTGAAGTACTTATTCACTGCAATAAATGTGAATAAAATCTGATACTTTTTTTAATCAACTGTATTATTGGGTTACATACAGCCAGGTTATGTAGGATTGAAACTACTAAAACCATCTCCTCTGTTCCAGTCGGAAGGCACCGAGATCTCCATCGGGACGCACCGGTATAAATCAGGTACCAAGTTTTATCGTTTTTTTTAAACGTCATTGCCTAGCTTCGTTTAAAACAACAATGTAAGTACAGGGTTACTGGTCATCAGTTAGCATCCTCTTAAAGGCGAATCAGTACATGAAAAAAAAAACTTTTCTTCCACGGCTTTTCAAAATGCGCGAACAAAATCTGCTGTTTTTCATATTTTGTCGGGAGTGAATGATTTTTTTATATGGAACGGCAGTTTTTTTCTTGCTGGTTTTGAAATGTGATTACCAGTAGCCCTGCATAATATGATAATATTATTTCATCAGAAATTAAATATCCCATTGGAGATTATAAACTCAGTATGACGCGGTCAAGATTGAGATCAGCTGAATTTACGCATTGACTGTAACTAACTTGATTTAACTAGAAGCAGCAAGGGCGTGAAATTTTTGAAATGGAGCGTGGCTTGGCCTTTCTCATATTGAAAACTTTAACAGACCACTAGGTTTACTGAATAAACCGTGGAGAGCGACTTAAATTTAAAACTATCTACAAGTATAATCCCGAATTTGGTGTGGTTACTATGATTCAATTTTTTTTTCTCAACTTAAAAAACTTAAGATAACTAAATAAAAACTTAAAGACCATTAGTGGAGGGAAAGGTCCGTAGAATGCTGGCGGCATTGAAAAAGAAAGAAAGAAAATAAATTTTGTTTGACATTACTCAAAAAAACTTATATCTAAAGGATACAACCAGTGTCGAATGGGTCTATCTTGGCATTAATGCTGAAAGTCAAAAGACTATCAGCGCCTGCACACGCACAGCGCACGTTAAATAGCAATGCTCAATTTCTGTGCGAAATAAAAGCCAGCATTCTGGACACCAGACGCCTCCACCAATCGCCTGGCCAAGTCCCGATAAAGGACAAAGGTTAATGATTATATTTTAAGACAAATAGATATTTATGAACGTCAATCAAGCTATGATTTATTTAAAATTTTGTAGTATAGGTAAAGCCTAATATATTATTTAGTATTTACGTATGCTGTTGGAAAACGAGACGTTTCCATTAACAGTAAATCTAGGTAGAGTCTCTCGGGCGCCGTGTACATACTGCCACCAAGTAATGACCACAGCGGGCAACTTGTTTATGCAGACATGCCTTGTGTAGTCACAGCTTACGGAGATCAGCTGCAAAATTGGATGCAAACTCTGAGAATAGTTGGTCTTCTGGTGCTTTTACCAACGTTAACTTTAAATACCCATTGCTATCTCGCTGATTGGTTTATAATAGAGTAGGTGAGTCCCATTAAATATATTTTGTTCTCATAATCAAAGGTGAGACCTAAACACAATGTCATGGTGCGACGCAGGTTCGTATTGCACAATGGGACACTTTCTATTGTCTATGCCTTTATTAACCTGTCTACAATAGAATCCATCCGCGTGTAGGCTGAGAATACTTATTACGTATCCACACCGTTCTAAAATCTGTTTTTAAGCTGGAACCAAATTTGATGGTGCCGAAAACAATATAGATTACAAGAAGTACTAGGAACATATATAAAACGTGTAAGAGTGGAAAAACTGCGCTTCTTAACATGTTGCTTCATTCTTCTCCCACATGAAGTGAAAAGGCTGGGCTTTTTACCCTGTGTACAGAATAGTTTCCAGCTGATAAATTCGCGGAGCTGTTTCTTCATTAGGCGTATAGAGATGAGAACTGCCAGGACTACGTAGCAGCAATGGTCACTGGCTGGTTTGAAGTATTCATGTTTCTAGACCAACTTCGAGGATCTGAGTACGCTGAATACAAAAATGCAGTGTAAGAATAGATACTCACAGATTTTAAAACCAGAACAACTGAGTTTATGGCCATGGTATGTGACATAGCTGATAATTAACAACCTTTTAAAACTGTTTATGAGTATATATTTTAACGAAAAGTGTTTTAGGTTTCAAGATATACATTTTGCTAGGCAGGGTATCACCGGATCAGAGTGGTTTCTCACAGGCAAATGTATAAGTTACACATACATTGCGGAAATTATACCCTTGATCCTAAATAATGCAGCGTGCAATTTACCCGTGCTGCATGTAATATTCATGGTATATAATTACCAAGCGAGACGAGTTGAATGTGGCTGACGCCCACGTCCTTATGCTGGATCCTATGAAAATCTGGACGAGTAATCCGAAGAACAATAAAGGTACTCGTATATTCAATGATTTCACTTTTAGATAATGGTGATAACTTCCAATTATTGTTATGAGGTTTGCTTCTATTGACAAAGCCTACAGAGATAAAAAAAGTAGATAGATAATATTGTGATTATAGTATTCATGAGTTTTTGAACACTGATTAAAATATACTGTGAAGCTGATGATAAGCTGTCCAGCGGTTCTTTGGCTAGTGGAAATTAGCTGGTGGCTGTTATTTCAACCGTTGTCTTTCTACTGCAGAGCAAATAACTCTCTTCCCTTTCTTTTTTAACCGACTTCCAAAAAGGAGGTTATCAATTCGACTGTTTTTTTATGTTTGTTACCTCAGAATTTTCGACTGGGTGAACCGATTTTGGTATGATTCTTTTTTTATTTGAAAGCTGGTGCTTCCTGTTTGGTCCCATTTCAATTTGGTCCAGTTCTGACATTTTTAAGAAGTCGGTTTTTTATATTGAAAATTATCTTTTCCTTTCTTTACATTCTTTTTTCCTAGACTATAGTGGAACAGTTTTATATTATGGAAGTCAAGCTCATCCCGCCATATTTTTCTGGGTCTTTAGGTAGGCGTATGACATGCGGGCGCCATTTGGTAGCGGTGTTTGCCCTCAGATCATCAGATATTCGACTAACATGACCGGCCCAGACCCGTAAGGCTAAATTCTCAATGTTTCTCATAACGGATTTTAACAACTTGTGTGTAGAAAATCTGTCAACATTAATTTTTAACTCGTAGTAAAAAAAAACTGAATAGACCCCAGCCTGCCGGCATTTTCCCCAACGACATCGGCAATTTTTGTCTTGGAGCGCAACCAAGTATCTTGTGCATCTTGAAACCTAAGATGGCACCGTAAAACGGGTTTATACACTTGACTAACAATCCAGCATAACAATTAAATGTTGATTCTTATTGTAATATCCTAATACCGTTTCCTGTATTTTGCCTACGTATTGATAACGCTAGTAATTTTATTCTTGTTTCATTAATAAACCGGCCAAGGGCGAGTCGGGTCGCGCATAAAGGGTTCCGCACCACCACGAAATGCAATAATTATCAATTTAAAAACCGAATTCAATATCAGTAAAATATGGAACTTCGATTTGGTGAAAGACATAATATAAGGTCGTCCAAGTAACTGAATACATTGCTTAACTTGGTAATGAAAATACATTTTTAACCCTGTCGCACTTGGCCATTATTTATTATTTGTTGTTATACTTTAGATTTAGAGTGTGTACTATAATCATGCCCAGAATGACGCTTGTACGTATTCTTGTTTTTACATTAGAGCTAATACAAAAATACGTAAAAAAATACGTTTGTTGTATGGGGACCCCTTTAGTAAATTAGTTAAAAGTTCAAAGTTCCCCTTTAGTTTAAATACTAAATTAATCCACCGGAACATTACATATTCTGTGAAAATGTTAACTAGCTATCTACTACGGTTCGAAAGATACAGTCGTTAAAAGGTAGAACGGACAGACAGACAGACAGCGTAGGCTCAGTAAAAGGGTCCTGTTTTTACCCTTTGGGTACGGAACCCTGAAAAGGTTATATTCGTTTGACCTTTCAATACGATAAATAATAATGGAACAAGGACGACGCATTTATTTAAAGCTTATTTAAGTTTCTGATAAGTTTATCCATTTTATCGTATATTTACTGTGAGTACATAGGTACATTAGATTGCTTTACGTTTTTATTTAATTATTTAAAGTTTTAGTCATTAGTTTATATTTAAGTTTTCATTAGTTTTCTGTTTTTGACCGACTTCCAAAAAGGAGGAGGTTATCAATTCGACAGTTTTTTTTTTAAATTATTTTGTGTTTATTACCTCAGAACTTTCGAGTGGGTGAAACGATGTAGATAATTATTTTTTATTTAAAGCTGGTGCTTCCCGCGTGGTCTTATTTCAATTTGGTCCAGTTCTGAAATTTTTATGAAGTCGTTTTTTATATTGATAGTAATTTTATAATAGTTGTTCATAATAAAATACATTCCTATTGCTTTGAATGATTTAAAATAACTAAATATTCATAAATATTAAAGTCTTAAAATATGTAATGAAGGGTACATAAAAGATCAAAATTCGTTTGTACTTTTACGGAATGTATCTGTAGACGACGGTCATATTCGAAAATATCATTGTACTTATTACTATAAATAACTTATACTAAACACTGAAATCACGGACAAAAATCTCCTGGGGCCTTACCCCTAGCTTCACTTTTGCGAGCCAACTTTTAGTAGGTACCTGATAGGTACCTAAAATTAACCAACTCATTTAAGCTGCATCGTTTAAAAGCGTCTAACTTGAATGAACGAAAATCCGTTTTACTATGCGTGTGTGCGTGAAAATAAAAAAGCTTGGCGGCTATCAAATAACTACCGCTTTTCGTAGTTGATGGTACCGTTTAGACAAATAACACCTATGCGGGTCAACCTTTCGAGCTAGGGGTAAGGCCCCTGTTCCATATAAAAATATCGTTCACGCTCAAAGAAACTTATGAAACAGCTGTTTTTTTTCTCGCGATTTTATGGTAAGTCCCTTAATATTTTTTTATAATGATATCCTCAAGTATGTCCTTGCATCATCTAGAGATACACCTATATAATCTCACCAAAGTAATACTTATTTATTTCGATACGTAATTGCCAGTATAACATTTCTACCGGAGATTGGATAACTTTCACTAAAAGGCATGGGTGGTAAACCTCATAAAATTATATCTAACTACTAAAAGTGCGATAAACCTTTGTTAGTGCATAAAACGTATATTGTGGGCGTCAAGATAATGCAGATGTAGATGATAGTTCTCGCCCTATTTTGATTGGTAATGTTGTCTTGTTCGTTTGTGTATTGTTAGAAAGAGGTAGCAACATCGATAGGAAAGTTTAAGGTAGGCTTAGGTGTGGGTGGTAAGAAACAGCTTAGAATGTTGTTTCCCTGTTGCGACATCCTTAAACCAGCCGGAGATTATGGCGAAGGAAGTTGATAAAAGTACAAGTATCTGAAAGTTATAAGTCAGGTAAAGACATTTAATCTTGTCCTGTTAATATAAAAGATTAATGCTAATAGTTAATTACATTGTCAGAAGTTTCCTTGAAGGCGTGTTTTTGCGCAATTTATTAAATTATAGGTACATATTAACATGCCTTTAAGTTTATAAGGAAATGTGTGGATTATTTATGTTATTCAGTATATTAAGTAATTTAGTATTAAATAGTCAGTAGGTAAGGTCTGAATAACCATAAGACTATATTTATTATGTTCATATTAAATAATGGGAAATAGGATTTAAAATTGAACTTAGGTAGCAAATAGTTACTTAGCTAAAATACCTTGATATGCACCTAGAATTTGATTTAATTTTGAATATAATTTTTATTATATATATAACGATAATGTCAACTCTTCTGTAGGTGTGTTTGTCACTGAACTACTCCTAAACGTCTAGACCGATTTTGATGGTTTTTTTTGTGTCCTTCAATGGGTTAGATTCACAATTGGTCTAATTATAGGTGCGAGAAGTTTTTTTTTTATGGATTTAGGTTTTTGGGCAGAACAACGTCTGTTGGGCCCGCTAGTCAAATCACACTAATATTATAAATGCGAAAGTTTGTGAGTGTGTATGTTTGTTACTCCTTCACGTTAAAACGGCTGGACGGATTTGGATGAAATTTAGAATAGAGATAGCTTATGTCCTGGATTAAAACATAGGCTACTTTTCATCATCATCATCATCACCGATTTTCATCACCACGCGGGTGAAACCGCGGGGCGCAGCTAGTATAGAATAAAGAACAAAAAGTCGTGAACGCTGTCGTGATGAGGCGCTTATTCTACATACTTAGTATTTTTTATATAAAAACGAGCAAAAAGAATGCTCACTACATGAGTACCAAGATATTTAAAATAATGGACATCGACTGAAAAAATAAATCTATCAATCGAAGCTTGTTGAAACATTAGTTGGAATATTTACTCATTTTTTTCTCATGGCGTTGTTTTTTCTTTCTCCTTAGAAATCAGGGTATAAGTATAGAATTACCGCTAAAACAATGCGGGTGATCTCATTATTTTCAAATACAATAGCTATTTTTTTATGTCGTTTCTCAGAATTATAAAACGGTTGCTAAAGTACATGGCATCGTAACGACTGAAAACTTTTCACTCACTTGCCTAGATACTAATCTCATAATATTTCAGTCTATATGCATATACCTACCGCTAAACGAATATGCATTCTATAAATATATTTCAGTATATACTTTAAAAAGTCATATTGGATAATAAATACAGAAAATAATAAAAACTTAGGTGTCAATAATTAAATCTCCAGATCTCTACGATCGGCACTCCCTCGCCCAGTCGTGCCCATCAGACTGGCGGTATTCCCACGCTATATATCCAGCGATATATTGTGGGCCAAGTAGTGGCTTGACTGGGGATCCCGTCCTTGCTCTTGGTACAGATTGGAGACCATATTTTTTGTTTCAGAGATTCACGGAGCGGGACGAACTCATACGCTGACTCTAGGGCGGCATATTAGAGATGCTTGCCTCTTGCTGCCGTTTCTGGTGGTCCCGCACCCACGACCCGCTGGGTGGCTGGGACGATGCAGGAAGTGAAAGTGCTGACGCTTGTGACATCACAGATGAGGCAGCGTCTTCTCTGCCAAGGAATCAGCGTGAGTCCATCAGGCCCATAGATTTAGGATTGCGTAGCAAAAAAAATTTTGGTCTATGATCAGGCCATTGGTCGTTTGTTTTGCAATATGTATTTGTTTTAATATTATATTAATGAAGCTTTGCAAACTGCATCTGTGGTTTCACCCCCGTGGACAAACCTTCAGAAATCGTTCGTTTTTCGAGATAAAAAGTATTGTAACTAGGGCTTTCATATCACGGTCGATTCATCGATCCGTTGCGTGAAAGAAAACCCAACAAACTTAGTTTAGCATTTATAATATCAGTGGGAAATGGATGAATTTTATTACAAAGCGGCATATTAGCTTAGGTTCATACTGGTGTTATTTTACTTCGCTAGATATTTTTCCTACTTGGAAAGGTCGTTGTCCGTATTGCAATATAAGCCGTAGCAAATAGGATGAAAACCGCATCAGACACTGTAAACAACTTGGAAAAATCGACCGAGTGTCTGGCGCAACTCCAAATGGCTATAGTGCAATGACACTGAAATTTTAGTCGCTATTTGTCGTATTTCCGGAACATTTTGCATAGTTAAATGTAGGTATGATGTTCTAAAAATAAACGACAGACTTGAAAATCAAGTGTGTAGAGATCGCTGTATGTATCACTTATTTTTTATACATCATATTATTAGACTATAAATGCTGAAACAGGTATCTTCTATATATTTTTTGTTAGAAAGTTTGATTGGCATAGCATCAAAATCATTTATTTTTTTATAAAAACTTTATCACAACATTTTACCCCCTTCGGGGATCATTTTCTGAAAGTGCTGAAACAGGTATTTAATGATTTTTTTGCTTAGTAGATTCGCAAAGTTTGAATAGGTTTTATTTTATTTACCACCTTCTTTGGGGTTGAATATCGTAAAACCCCTTCGTATCAGAGGTCTACAATATAAAGAAAACGACTGTCCAAATCGTATAAGAATTAATTCATCATAAGATAGATGGAAGAAGAAGTTACAAGATAGAGAGAGAACCTCTTTTTTTTACTTAATTCTTAAAAGTACAATCTAATTAAAATCTATTTTTAGAAAACTTCAAACGTAGTGTTTTATATGTGCTGAGAATCCATGCTGAAAATGACTTTCTTCGCGAAAGGAGAAATTAAAGTACTTAAATAAATAAAAACAGTTCACTGCTACTCAATAATCAAAGTCAACTACCGTCAGCTCTTCGATCTCGACTCGTATATCTCTACAGATTGCGATAGTGCCCCAACAACTCGTGAAATAGCATGCCCTTTGTAGGCTTGCGTAAGGTGTTAACTTAAAAAACTGAGATGTTTTACACATTAAAACGTGTTAATGGGTAAATGGAGCAAGGGTTAATTGCCTCGATTGATATGCAATGGGATCTTTCATATGCATAACCTTTTCGGTTTACTTATGTTTGTTATCGGTGCATCTTGGAAACAGCGCAGTTATGATAATTATGCGTTCAAGTGGCATTTTAATGAAAGTCAGTGTTTTATTGGGCAAGAATTATGGATGTTTCGACAGTTAAAAACAGTTACTTTTATAAGTAAACCCGATAAAACTGGAATGTAGGGCACTCTATACACACACACACACAGGCACAGTAATACAGCACAGTAATATCATATACTTATGTGAAAGTTTGGATGGATGTATGGATGTTACTCAATAACGCAGAAACGGCTGGATGGATTTGGATGAAATTTGGAACCTACATTGCATATGTCCTGGATTAACACACAGGTTACTTTTCACCATCATCACCGATTTTCATCACCACGCGGGTGAAACCGCGGGGCGCAGCTAATAATAATATATTTAATAATAATTTTTCAAATCGGTTCATAATTGACGGAGTTCTGAGGTAACACAAATAAAAAAACAACCGAGCTGAGAACGTGTGTAACGGAATCTTTGAACGTGATTTTTACCCCTTTCATAACGACGGATTGATTGGAATTTTTGACACTTATCAAGGACCGATGACAATGCAATAATTTGTATATTTGTCCTATTATCCTTACCACCTTCCTTACCTTCAGGATTAGCGGATCAGGATTTAGTATGTAGAATGTAGTTTTAAACTGCGAGAATTATTGTCTTTAAGACTTCAACATTTTTTGATGTGCAGCGCCTATACCTACCATTTGTTCCAACGTAGCGGACGACTGGTAGAAAATATTTAGCATTAAGTGCATTTGTGCATTTCTACATTATTGTGTGTCCAATCAAGTATTAAATAAATAAATATTTAGTACATTGGAATATAGGAAACACCTAAATACACGGTAAGTTAAATTAGAGACCGTCAGGCTGTCTAAAACACTGACATTAGGGCTGGCCACTCGGTCTATACGAATTTACTTCCAGCGTTACAAGGAACGGATATATCAAACCAAAAGTTGATCATTGTACTCATCAATATTAATGGGACCGATCGCGATTTCATAGTTAGTCCCATTAAATGTTATCGTGGTGTCAATAATGATGAGTTAATTAACTTACAAGTAATTTAATGGTAATCGAACAACTATTAGAAAGGCTGCGCCAAACAAGTTTTGATTCAATACTAAAGAACTGTTTGTCTGTATATTATGGATGTTGCAATTGAAGACTTCATTATCTTGCAATAGGTGCCAACTTTTATGTCATGGTCATTCCGAGTATTTTAACTCTTTTCAATTTAAATACAAAGAAAAAAGTTCAACAAAAAGTACTCGGCTGTTTGTAATGGATCTGTAACTGATCTGGTGTTCAGTGGCAGGGATAATTGCTTGTCAACTTTTTGCTTGAAATGAAGCAATAATAATAAAAACACTTCTTTTCAAGCACCTAGATAAGATTAAATTACTCTAAAAAGAAGTAAATAACACTTTGATACAAGTTCTAAACCGTAACGCAGAATATAATGGCCTAGCCGCGAGTCAGAAGCCAATTTGTATCGAATTACATAGCGGCTCCGATTCCAACGGCTTCCAAAACAGCAGTTCGGAGAATGTTCAGAAAAGGCATTTCAAATGGTCCTGAGTTGCCAGATGAAGAAATATGCATGCCGTTTAATAAGTTAAAGTCAGTCATACGTAAAACTAAAGATAGAATGATATTTACGGAGATGAATTTGTTCTGATTGTTAGAACATATATAGAAAGTAAACTATAAATGGGTACTCCAGACTATGCAATGCTATGCAAATAGAATGCAATTTCTTTCAGTCTGTTGATTGCGTTACTTATGAGTCAGATGGGCTGGAGCTACTGGATTAAGAAATTAATTAAAGGCGTGCTCTTTAACAGCTTTTGGGTTACAGTGCTGGTGTATTATTAACCAATCTGCGTCATATATGTATTATAGGTCCGCCGAGGTGGTGATTACCCCCAAATGTCAACAGTCGTGGTTCAAGATTCAGAATACCGAGATTGCACCATGCAACCCCCATCAATCACAAGCAAAAGGTTGTGATTATCTCAGAGTAATTGCATAAAAACGATATTTGCAGATCTGATGATAAGTGACGAAATTATGAGAAGTTTATGAGTGCAAAACATACAGTTCGTGCAAAAAGTTCGGTTCAGCCATTGATTGCTGGGTTTTGTATATTTGCGCTGAATGTATTGATATTGTTCAGCCTTATGTCTACAATAATAAGGTTCAACGATGAAGCAGCTCTCCAGCTGTTTCATTTGGGAATGATTGATTACACACGACGCAAGTTTCATCAAGTGTATTTTTTAACGATCATGCTCCTCGATTACTCTGACGAGCATGAAAATTGTGTAACGTTTTAATGTGTAAAACACGGCCACATATAGGTCAACGGTTTGTATTTATAATTTCTGAGAATGGTGTGATTGCGCGGATGTTTGTCGGTTTGCTTGCACTTCGCCGCACACGTAGTGTTTGCCAGTTTACTGGAACTCTATGTAAGACGAATTACATTGTACACTGGAAATGTATCAACAAACATTATTGTAACAATCAGTTTTGTGGTTTTCAGTTTATGGAATCGTTCAAGCTTAGCAGTGTGTAGGAAAATTATTAAAATTTTAGATCCAAGGTTTCTAAAGTCATCATTATAACCATCATCATTGGCAGTTTGTCCAGTGCACTACATAATGCATAACTAACTTAAATTATGGTCATAACCTCCCTTCTTTGGCTAATATTTTTGTTTTCTACAAATCTCGGCCAAGTCTAGAAGTCTATTACATTTATATAAAACGAAATACCACTGAGTGACTCATCATGAAATCTCAAAATCTACTTGACCTACGAAGCTGAAACTTTGTAGGTAGAGTGTAGAAGAAAAGATTTTACGAAAGAACCGAATTAAGGAGGTTGAAAGGGGGTTGAAAGATTATGAGATGGTCTTCGTGTACGAAATCTCCGGTAACAGCTTTTTGGGAAGTAAAAATATTGATACACATTATAAATATAACAAAAATATGCTTATCTGCACACAAAATTGTCACTCTTTGATTATTGATTATTCGATAAAAATTATTAATATAAAATTTACAGTAGTCCTGTTGAGTACAAAAATTGTTTTTCTGACTTGGTACTGCATTATATATACCTAATGTCCGTGTATAAAAAGATAAAACTGTGGACAACGTTAACCATAAGTAACATTGCTTGGTAAATATGGTAATGATTTAATGGCTGCTGGTCAAACCAATGAATCACGAAGCATTATGAAGACAAAGGTTTTCCTTAATGTTATTAGACAAATATATACCTTACCTTGCTACTTGTCTCGTTAAGCAGCGGATATTGGAAAATGGGGTTACGCAGGAAACTCTCCATCGATCGACTCTAGGCACTTCACGTGATTGTGTAGAGTCATCAGAATAATGAGATCCTACGTGACTCTACCAATAAAAGTCTTGAAGGCTATATAATTGAAGTAAGTATATATGAATATACCTATAACTAATCAGTAAAGTTGATTTTCATTAGCTTGAATAATACGTATAGGAAAAGGTTAGTAAAAATACTCGTGACCTGATAGAGTGTTCCTCGATTGTTACAATCTGGGTGTCTTCAAGTCGAGAGTGCAAACGTGCTCCATCGTTGACCGCATCATTGCTTAACATCAGGCGAGTTCGCGGTCAAACGAAAGCCTGTTAAGCAATAAAAAATTGCAATTGTTGAAGATTTCGTTTCAGATCGAACATAGGATTTATTATCGACATAATCAAATTAAAAAATACCAATAAAAGTGCATGAACGTGGTTAAGCAATAAACCTGCGTCGTCAGTACGGTGTGACGTGTCTATGAGTCACAATAACTGAGGTGGCTCACTAGTAGTGAAATCTAACTGAGATCTGCCTTATATGATTGATATCCTCGTCCAGGTTAAACCGCGTTTTGGCTATTAAAATTTACGTGTAGAGGGTTGCCCAGAATTATGTATTTTTATCATAGCACGGCTCTTGCTTGACTGTTATCTCAGTGGATTGACTACTTACGATAAGAATTAAAAGTTTTTTTCTTTAGGAATAGGTTTGCGTTTGTACATCAACTCTCCTGATGTTAAGCGATTATGCGGTCTACGATGGAGCACGCTTGCCTAGAAGAAACCGATTCACTCGTGATTTGAAGACAAGATTGTAACTGTTTTAAACTATCACGGTTGTTCACTAAAGTTAAATGATTATTTACGGGATATTTACCGTGGTAAGGTTGTGGAAGGAGCTCCCGATATTTCGGCGCAGTTACATGCACCATGTTCACGGGAAGACTCTTCTTGCCGTGAACATGGTGCATGTAACTGCGCCGAAATATCGGGAGCTCCTTCCACAACCTTATCACGGTAAATATCCCGTAAATAATCATTTAACTTTAAGATTGTAACTATCGGAGAACACCCATTCAGGCAGCGCATTCCAAAATCTAGCAGTTCACACAATAAAAGTAGCGCTTCGTACGGGTTTTCGGAATATAAACCATAAAACGGTGTCGATTTTTCGTGCCTGTTCTGGTAGTCCGATAGAAAAATGGACAGGAGGGAATTATAATCATGCACATCTGGTGCACACTCTCCGAAATGTATCCCTCAAGCCTAAGAAGCCTAGTCTGAACTAGGGGTTCCGTTTGTATTAAAATTAAAAAGGACATGGTATTTATGTTAGGTCATTTGAAAAACGCAGCAGAAATAAGAAAAGTTGGGCGCAGTTTGTCGTTCTTATGGGAACCATTACAGTGAGTGGGTGTACAAACTACAAAAACCGTTTATTCACGTTGTTTATACAACGGTACGTCAACAGAAACGTTGCGAAATGATTAGCGTAATTAGCAGGACAATTAAGTTCAGTGCCCACTCGGTCAGGTTCATTTATCTGTAAAATTCTAAGTAGTCTTTTGTGAGGATGTCATGTTATCATCATTTTCAGCCTATCATGTTCCCAATGCTGGGACGCAGGCCCTTTCTCACAGAGGATGGGCCCAAATCCACTAAGCTGGCCCAGTACATGCTGGTGAATATCATGTGACTTTGAACTTTTGAGGTTCTTGGTCATACCGTTAACCTCAAGTGTTTTTTTTTTTTAATTCAGAAATAGGCTTGCCTTTGACCGCCAACTCGCTAATGTTAAGCGCGATGCGGTCTACGATGGAGCACGCTTGCCCAGAAGAAACCGATTTACTCGAGATTTGAAGACACCCAGATTGTAACCATCGGGGAACACCCATCCCGGCAGCGCATTCCACAGACTAGCAGTTCGCACAATAAAGATGAAACACCTTTACCGATTTTGAGCGATGGCATCGAAAACTGCACTTAATTTATTTAAGTAGGTACTAAATAAGTCATTGGTGCAGGATCGAACCGGGTGCCGTCGGATTGTAAAGCGCACATGTTACCGCTCGGCCACCATCGCTCGTCTGTCATGTTATGGGGAAAACAATAAGAAAACCATGAATTATAATTAAAGTAAGGCCCACTAGAGAGGTGGGCCGGCGTTTCCACGTACAAACGGCAGTGGGAAAGTTAACTTTATCCTGTTTACTTTTAGATCAAATTGTCCCGCAGTGCTTAAGCGCCGTGTTACGCTTTGACTGTACTAAAAACTAAACTTAGCGTAAACATGCTAAAATAATTATCAATTTAAAAAACTGACATCAAAATTAGTAAAATACGCATTTTCTTTAAGTACTTGGATGAAAACATTAAATATGTTATGTATTTTCCAGTTATTTTGGTTTAAAAAACAAATTTGAAACAAACCTATTTTGATGAAATTTCTATGGGACCAATGTGAAAGTATACCCTTTCAAATAATTTTCCCAACCAGCTTATAAATGACGGAGTTCTGAGAACTTTTGAGCTAACAAACATAAAAAAAAAACAAGCGAATTGTGAACCCGTCCTTTTTTGAAGTCGGTTAAAATAGTTGTTTTTTCTATGTCCGCTTGTACAACGCGACGTCGTCTCTTCTCTCCAGTTGGCATTGGGCCTAAATTTTAACACACTGAAGTTTACTATGCCTCAGTATAATAGATACTTACTAAGTAGGTAGACTATTATGAGGGCTACCCCTTACTATCACTTAGTAAAGGGTAGCCTTACCGTGTAGCTTTGTGCGCAGCTGTTTACGACTTGTAAGTAGGTAGTATTGTAAGATTGGTTGAATAGAAGGGGAAGGGTAATGTTTTGTTAGTTGTTCGTGAGTCAGGGTGTTGATTAGGTATATTATGCATCAACCTAATTTTCTACAAGCATGTGCAATATGGGTGGAAATGTTTTATTCTTCATTCTATGACGTCACTTCAAAACCACATCAAAACACCAGGGCCTTACCCCTAGCTCGAAAAGTTGACCCGCATAGGTGTTATTTGTCTAAACGGTACCATCAACTACGATAAGCGGTAGTTATTTGATAGCCGCCAAGCTTTGTTATTTTCACGCACACTCGCATAGTAAAACGGATTTTCGTTCATTCAAGTTAGACGCTTTTAAACGATGCAGCTTAAATGAGTTGGTTAATATTAGGTACCTATCAGGTACCTACTAAAAGTTGGCTCGCAAAAGTGAAGCTAGGGGTAAGGCCCCTGATATTTGTAAACTCATGTGTCAAAAACCTTAAAAACCTAATTTTACGAATAGTAGAGAGAGTCGACTGGTCCTTTGTAAATATTTATAATAATTATGCTCAAAAAAAATTATATCGGTACTACCTCAGATCAGATAAACAAGGGAGATATGCCGTAGTATACAATAAATTTTTATTATCTTTTGTGTTCAAATCTGTTTCATTAAAAAAAAACACACTATACCGCTTAACGCAAAAACTGTAAGTACCTACGGCACACTTTCTCATTTTTGACACACATTACGAATCTTGAAGCAACACCAATAAAATTACAAATTTAAAAAAAATGGGTGGCAAGATCGCCTTCTCTCTTTTGCCTGAATTTTAGTCGAACTCACCATGAGTTCGACTAAAATGAAGCCCGATTTAGGCCAGATGCATTCGTACCCGCCACGTTATATTACCATATCTCCCTTGTTTGCTTGATCTGAGATTAGGTACCTACTACGCTACAATGTTAGTAGAAATAGATCGCCTTGATGACCATTGGTCGTCTTCATTGATTCAATCGTTTCCTTCCTTTTGCTTCTCCGATAAGGATATATATTTTTTTCAACATAAATTTATTGCGTTTTTATTTTGATCAATATACGTTCAATATTGTTTGACTTAGCCTATTGGTTATCTGTTGCAAATTGATCGGCTAAGAATTGGTTATCAGTTGCAAATTGATCGGCTAAGAATTAAAATAAGTAAAACAATTTAATGCTAAACGCTATATTTTTAAACAAAGCGTAGGTACCTACCTATTTTGTTTATCGTTAAGTGCTTATTATCTAACAAATCAGACGTTCTTTCGTTTCTTTATTTCATGAAAGTGACAAATTGCCAAAGCGGGTAGGTAGGTGGAATTTAAGTCTGAAATAATACGTTATACTCAAAACTTTAAAATCATAAATCACTAAGTACCTACCTACTGAAACTACCTATAGCTTGGTATTGTACTTAATTTATTTTAAATTTAAAAAGTCTTTGTAGTAGGAAGGAGTTTGTACACCGTTTTAAGCATAAGTACTTACAAGTAAAATAATGACACATGGAACACTTTACTTACCATGTTTTTTGGCTGTCTGCACCAATTACCGCCGCATCTCATGCATTGATCACAATTTGATATTTTCTGACTAGTGACAGGGCAATCATTTGTTGCAAAAACGTTATGAACAAAAATTAACACTAGCACCGAAACCCACACATTCGCCATTTTTAATCTTTTTTTTCTTTCACTTTGCCGCGTTTTTTTTTTGTTTATCGTCGTACGTCGCGTCGTGTCCGCGGAGTATTTATTCGGAATATGAACAGCGCGCGCTGCGCTCGAGGTAGTGTCACAGACTGACGCGACCTTTGTCGAGAGTGTTCACCGGCTCACCCGCGTCTCCGCGAGATGATTCATCTCGGATCTTTGAGGAAAATTCGCGGAAATTGATATTGGAGTATGCGTAAGAATATCACTCGTGACGTAATTAAATTTATAAATTTAAAATAATAACAATTAAATAATCCTTTACTACACACAATAACTTAACTTAAAACAGGGATAATGCCTCAAACGTAGGTACAAATGTTGTAATCATAATAAAATTATGATGAAAAACAAAAACGCTAAAGCGAATATGGTACTTTTGGGAAATTAATTTTAAAGTGTTTTTTTTACGAAAAATAATTATTATGTATTCTGGAGTTATGAATATTAAACATATATTTATAATATACTTACCTATATTTATTTATAAAATGATATTTTACGTGTCAAATCATCAATAAAATGAAAAATTAAGTTAAAATTATACAAACCAAATAATAAATTAGATCAAATGAATACGATTCAAATGATAAAAATTTGGTCACATAATGTCAAAAAAAAATTTAAATCCATAAAATAATCTGAATAAAAATATGTGTAATATAGTGTATGGACCCGGGTATGTCCTAAAACTGCGACCAGAACCACCGGAGGATGGGCAGCAGCGTCCTAATAGTAGACGGTGAACGTCTGCGATCAAGCGTGGGGATTATGGCAATACCCCTCTCTATGAGGGAGGCCTTGTCCAACAGTGGACGTTAATTGGCTGATGATGTGATGTGTGTAATATAGTGTGGTTATTTGCTATTACGAATATAGTAGGCGCTCTTGCAAAATTTACCATTAGATACATCGAGATATAATACCTAGATAGGTATTGTATCTCGATCTAGATATTATTCGAGCTGGTTCAAAAACTACTGAGTCAAAATTAATGAATTTTTTGTAGGACCACGGATGTGCGTAGGCACGTTGAGGCAGGGTGGGGCGCTTGCCCCACTCTGGTTGGCCTGGCTGGCCCTGGCATGACCTCTGGGGTAGGCAACCGAATTTTTAAAATGTACAACTTTTTATACTCATAGGATACTCATAGGATGGTTTTCCCTTTGCCTTTCTTCCGGTCATTTTGTATTCATAGAGCGTAAAGCGTCAATGTGTTGTAGAAGCCTGTTTGGGTATTCTATTCCTAAAAATTTGGCTTCAATGATTACAATAATTACATTAAAGTCAACAACGACACAAATCCGGCTTGTTGGCATGTGTATGATGAGTGTGCAAAGCAAAGAGCAGGAAGCGAAAAATAAAATTTAAACTTAAGGTCTGACAAGATTTAGCCGCAGAACCCTCGTGGGCTAGTTATAAAAGAAAGTTTAAATATAGGAGTTTTTAGGATTATTGTTTAACTTAATACATTTTCAGTACCTAGGTACTCTAGATTGTGATATTTTGCCCCACCCTAATCTTATCAAAACCCGTAATATTCTACTCAATAGAAAACATATATGGAAGTGAGCGACAAAATACTGCACGGTGAACGTCGAACGGCGCCAGTTATATAAAAAAAGTTCAACATTATTCGTATTTCTCAACCATGTTTGAAATTCATTAATATTTTATTTATTTATCAAAAGAGCGGCAAACAAACATGCGGTCCGCCTGATGGTAAGCAGAAACCGCAGCTTATGGACACCTGCAACACTAGCGGTGTTGACGGTGCTGTGCCAGCCCGGAGAGGTAGTTGTAGTTCTCTCACTCTTTTTGAAAGACTTCAAAAAGTTTCCCTTATTCCCTTCTTGTATAATTACTAGAATTTCCACAAAAATCTTAAAATGAAGGAATTTAATTCGCAATATCCAAGAAAAGTGCATTTATGGACCGAGTTTCACACGAACGTCTCGATACCTACTCGAAGAACTTGGCATCAGGAGCGCCTATTTTACACATCACAGTCTCGGATACTAGTCTTCTTCGGACACGTTTCGAGACGTGATTATCACTCTATAGAACGCCTCGTCGTCGTCCAGGGAAAGGTGGAAAGCACAGACTAGGTATAGCCACTACGTAGCAAGTCTTTGGTGGAAGGCCTAGACCGCGCGGAAGGTCATCCATGCTTTGGACCGACCAGATCAAGTCTGCAGTGGTCCTTTAAACGATTGCAGCAGGATGACCTCCGCAGAGATGGCGAGACATCGTGAAGCGCATGCGCATCTTCCCCGTCCAATACTAAGAGTACATGACGACCACGATCGCTCTGCCAAGAGCGAAACGACTTGGAAGAAGAGAAGATCTAATTTAAGGATCCGTTTTATGTGTCTCGGCTTCACTTTTCTGCTTACCGGTTTTATCCCACGACGCAAACAGAGGGGTGTTATAAGATTTACGTGTGTATCTCTGTGTTTGTAGGTAGGTACCGGGTATGTCCTAAAACTGCGACCAGTACACTTTTTTTTTTGAAATATTATTTGATTGTGAGTGTACTTAGCTATGATTCAAGAAAATCCATTCAGCCGTTTGAAAATTTAATAATTAGATCTATTTCAAAAACCGATTTTAAATAATTATCAATATAAAAAACAGACTTCTTAAAAATGCCAGAACTGGACTAAATTGAAAAGGGAGAGAGAGAGAGAGCACGGAGAGCACCAGCTTTAAATAAAAAAAATATCATTTAAATCGGTTCACCCAGTCGAAAGCTCTGAGGTAACAAACATTAAAAAAAAGTCAAATTGAGAACCTCCTTCTTTTTGGAAGTCGGTTAAAAATAATTAAATATTTAATTTCGGTTAGCTAGTACTTGGTAGGTAGGTTAGGTAACCGAATTTTCCAGTTATTTTGATTAAAAGCTAAACAAAAAATTCTATGGGACCAATCTATAAGTTATATTCTTTCAATTAAGTTAAGTAATAAAATTACAAATCAATTCATAAATATAGGAGTATCTGAGGTAACAAACATAAAAAAAATTGAGAACATCCTCCTTTTTTTTGCAGATTTTTCACATTTAAAAAAATCAAAGAGAGGAACATAAAAGGGAGTCAAATATTCTACGACAGTGGGGTTGAGGGACGCGTGCCCTGCTTGACTGTATTCAATGATTGAATAGCGATTGAGGCGCGCATCGTATGGCGCGGCCCGTGAGCTGACATGCTGACGTCAGGCGAACGGACCGGCAACGGGCGGCCGTAGACGAGCCGTGAGGCATCATGACAGGCGCGAAGCCCGGAACGACAGGCTTGTAGGAGCACTGTTGAATAGCGACGAACGATCGGTAAAACCCCAGAAACCCGACCATTGTAAGTCACTGACAGACCGGGATTTAGAGTAGCTCCCGGTCCATTGCACTACTTCACTGCGTAGAAACGGACTCCCCGACACGTCATCAACAATCGCTCTACACTAGCCGCAACACAGAAAAAACTTCGTTTGCGCGATGCAGATCCTTTGCCCTATATCTTGAAAACAATTGCAGTTATATTACTTTTTACATATGCAAATGCTTACTAAGATTTTTAGAACCATATTTGATAATATTATAAGCAAATTTATGCTCGTTTTGGACAAATTATTTTAATACACATGAAAAGCAAGATACGATCAGCCCTTTGCGCGACAAGAACGGCAAATCGGTAGACCTGTTTGTGAATTTAGCGACGCCATCTCTTCGCGGACCGTCGAACTAAATTATTCTGTTCTCTATTAAATTATATATAAATTAATCCCTGTTTACCTAGGTGACGCCATAACTTTTGATAACGACTTTACTGATTTCATTCATCTTTTTTTTTTAGTTTTCTAATACTTTGTAAAAGGTTCTTACGGAAAGATAAATTAAGAAAATTTGAACAATTCAGAAAACTTAACGTCGATGTAAGACAGGACATCTGTCGGGTCACCTGGTATTATATAATTATTTATTACTGTATACATCTATGTAATTAACATATTACATAGGCGATAGGTATGTGTTTATGTTTAGATATATTACGTAATTATACAATGGTGTAAATTAAATTGACCAAAACTTGACACCTAAAATTAGTAATAATAATATAATTGCGCCAATCTCCGTTCTTTACATAAATACTAGCTTCGCCCCGCGGTTTCACCCGCGTGGTGATGAAAATTGGTGATAATGATGATGATGATGAAAAGTAGCCTATGTGTTAATCCAGGACATAAGCAATGTATATTCCAAATTTCATCTAAATCCATCCAGCCGTTTCTGCGTGATTTAGTAACAAACATCCATCCATCCATCCATCCATCCATCCAAACTTTCACATAGGTATATGATATTAGTGTGATTACACGAACTTGCACATTGAATGTACGTATTATTATCTACACTAATATTATAAAGAGGAAAGATTTGTACCTATTTTTGTATGTTTGTATGTTTGTAATGAATAGGCTCCGAAACTACTGAACCGATTTGAAAAATTCTTTCACTGTTGGAAAGCTACACTATCCCCGGGTGACATAGGCTATATTATATTTTGTAGCGAGGCCGAAGGCCGAGCTTACACTCGTGCGAAGCCGGGGCGGACGGCTAGTCTGTTATAATAATACATACATTTAATAATCACTGTATTTCTTATCCGTGTAGTAAAGTAGGTAGATTAGATACGTATGTGTGTCAATGTTATCGGTTTTCATATCATACAAGTTTTTAATTTCGTGTTACTTAACCATTATAAAAAATGACGGACCAAATTGAGAACATTCCTCCTGAAGTCAGTTAATATGATGTCAATTTAATGTTGTACAGGGACAAGGTTTTGCGCCTGGTGGTTAGTCCTATACACATAGGGCGTGTAACGCCATTTCACAACGAGACTTCTTGTAGGCTCTAAAAATGAATGACGTTTGTATTAAGGGTACAAGACTTAACATCACATTTTTTTACGAAAAAAGCAACTAAAACTTGATTAATTTGTTTATCTATTGGCATTTAATAGTATTGGACACAGTGGAATATACAAAATTAATGCTCGTCGGACTGAGGACTGGTACGAGAAATAGGCAAAAAAAAACACATTCACTTAGCTTATCACTTGCGCGTTCACTTAGCTTGCAGAATGCAACCCACCGTTACGAAAAGAATCAGCAGTGCTCAAATAGGTGTTTCAATTGGTTGGAAAATTGTCGGCCGTGATTGAGCAGCGCCTGGGTGAAGCTCCGTGCATGCTGGATCTTCCGGTTTTTCCCGTTCAGATGGGAAACCGTCAGACCATCTAACATTGATTGCTTGGCAGAGAAGGCGTGTCTCGAGTCATGTGGGGTCACAGACTATAGGTAAAGCTACTAGTCAGTCTGTGTCGTGTTACGTGTAAATTAAGTACGTTTGCGTCCTGCTACCCAGGGCCGGATTAACCCTATCGGGGCCCCTAGGCAATGCAATTCTCGGGGCCCCTTTTCGATAAGTTTCGATAGAATACTTCCACACTCAACCAAATCCGTTAAATGGCGCTTTTACAGTAAGTAAAATCATATTTTTTTCCTGGCAACATTACCGGATGTAAATGATGGGGAATGTCACGAATGAAAGGTTTTTTTCTTGGTGCGTGGCCCGCATTGACTAGGCCCCCGTGGGCCCCTAGTTGGTGCGGGGCCCCTAGGCAGTTGCCTAGTCTGTCTTATGGATAATCCAACCCTGCTGCTACCTCTCCGCCTCGAAGCAGTCAGGCTGCCAGAGGCCACAACACAAAATGCATCGTTCAAATTTTAAGTAGGTGTTTGGATTTTCGGGCATAAAGCGAAAAAATAATGCAGTAAAATTGTCAAGACTAATATAAAACAAGTAAACCATTGTTTATTATATGTCAGTAATTTAACGAAATCCACTTTTAAACCTCTGAGAGTTTTATAAAAAAACTACATCTCTTTATCCTTTATTAAATACTAATCCATTATTAAATACTAGAAGGAGCATAGACACCGCAGGCCGCATCATCGCGTTGGCGGCCAAGCGCAAGCCTATTTTGCAATAAAAAAGACACAAAAGCTGATATAAATTAGGCTCTAGTTTAGTTTAATTTAAAAAAAATGTTTTACTTTCTATTGTACATTGTTTTTTTGCAACAAATAAATTATGCCTATGTCTATCTACACTAATATTATAAAGAGGAAAGATTTGTACCTATTTTTGTATGTTTGTATGTTTGTAATGAATAGGCTCCGAAACTACTGAACCGATTTGAAAAATTATTTCACTGTTGGAAAGCTACACTATCCCCGGGTGACATAGGCTATATTATATTTTGTAGCGAGGCCGAAGGCCGAGCTTACACTCGTGCGAAGCCGGGGCGGACGGCTAGTGTCAAATATAACTCGTCGCATTAATAAAATGTACTAACTATTGAAATAACATTTCATTTGTTCGTAATACTTATGATAACGCTATAAAAAACAGTCGAATTGAGAGCCTCCTCCTTTTTGGAAATAGGACGCTCTCAATACCGACTATTTAAAAAAAAAAATTTGTTGCGTCAGAACTTTCGACTGGGTGAACCGATTTTGATAATTCTTTTTTAACCGATTTCTTAACTTTTTAATGATTTTTTATGTTTGTTATCGCATAACTTTTGACTGGGTGAACCGATTTTGATGATTCTTTTTTTATTTGAAAGCTGGTGCTCCCCGTGTGGTCATTACAATTTGGTCCAGTTCTGTAATTTTTATGAAGTCAGTTTTTATATCTATGAATAATTCGATTATGTGTATGAAAGCCAAATAGAAGTCATACAAAAAATAGCATGTGAATTCGCATCAAAGTATTTTGCACAATCAATAAATAATCTAATAGATTTGATGTTTACACATGCTTAACTAAAAAGTATATTTTCAAGAAGACATCCAAGAAAATATTAAAAATTTGAATATAATCGGTGTAATTGATTTAATCACCACATATTTGTCTAAGTAGGTATATGGTCAATTTTAAACTTGCAGTGTCGTTTTTTTTTTTTTTGTGTCAATTTCTTTTCTACTTGTGAAAGGTTTGGGATTGTGTACATAGTTACCTAAGTTTGATTGTATACCCATCTAAGAGCCGTAACAGACACGTCAAGATGGCTGACGTCAACCATCGAGAGAAAAAGAGAGGGGAATTATATTCTCACTTTTTCTCTCCCGTTGGTCAGACAGCGGTTCATCAGCCAAGTTCGACACGTCTGTTGCGGCTATAACCTAACTAGTCTACGAAGCTCAATGCTGAATGGATTTCTTTCCAAAGGCCGGGTTTCTGAACTCCGTAGTCGCTGGCTCGTAGAGTGGATTATCGCAAGGAGCGTTGTCAGGTACGTGATCCTACAACAACAATAAAAACCAATCATTTCACTTAGACAGGTAGAATAAAAATTATTTATTACTAGCAACCCGTTCCGGCTTCGCAGGGGTGTTATAGCTCGGCCTCGTTACTATGACCCGCTCCAGGAACATAAAATTTTATCCAAATCAGTTTAGCCGTTTTTAAAGACCTATCTATCTCTGTGCCAAATTTCATCCAGATCCGTTCAGCCATTCTGTCATGATTGAGTAACAAACATCCATCCATCCAAGCTTTCACATTTATAATATTAGTGGGATAAAATGTGAAGGCGGCCAAGCGCAAGCCTATTTTGCAGTTTAAAAAAAAACTCTGGCTAAGAATAGAAAGTCAATAATTATTCTTCTGCCTCTATCAGTCTTCTCTGTTAATTATCATATCACGATTAAACGACTAAAACAATGTTTGATGAAATATATTAACGAAATAGCGTTTATCACGGCGACTGATATGGGAAAAGTACTTTTTATTTCGGAGAATGCAGGACAACTGAGATGGAGTAAAATAGATTAAAAAAACGATAGGCTAAAAGACAAAGCTTCTTTCTCTTTTATACTCGCGAAGGAAAGAGTTACCGACGCATTTGTACACCTGACGGACAGAGTTTATTTCTCATTTATAACTCCTGACGGACAGAATTACCGTTTCGGTTATACTCTTGAAGGACAGAGGTTCGGTTTCTATCTCATTTATATACATGCTAGACGGAATTAAGGACGCATTTATATTCTTGATGGACAGATTTTATTTCTTATGTATACTTCTGCCAGACAGAGTTACCCACGCATTTATTCTCAAGACGGACAGAGTTACCGTCGCGTTTATGCTCCTGAATAACAGAGTTACCATCGCAAATATACGGAACTGAAACGTGGTCTCTCACTATGGGCCTCATTAGCAAGCTCAAAGTTACACAACGAGCTATGGAGAGGGCTAGACTTGGGGTTTCTCTACGAGATCGAATCAGAAATGAGGAGATCCGTAGATGAACGAAAGTTACCGACATAGCCCACCGGATAAGCAAGTTGAAGTGGCAGTGGGCAGGGCACATAGCACGCAGAAAGATGGCCGATGGAGCCGAAAGGTTCTCGAATGGAGAACAAGGACCGGTAAGGGCAGCGTAGGAAGTTCACCAACAAGATGAACAGACGACCTAAAAGAGACCGCAGGAAAACGCTGGATGCAGGCCGCTTCCAACCGGTCCCTTTGGAAATCGATAGGTGAGGCCTATGTCCAGCAGTGGACGTCCTATGGCTGAAATGATGATGATGATGATGAAAATTATACTCCTGATGGACAGAATTACTTTCTCATTTACACAGATCGCGAATATTCTGAAACTGTCTTTTCAAGCTTACTTTTCAGTCTATAGATTCAAAAAGATATTAGCATGTGAATAGTTGTAACGTAGTGACTATCTCCTCATTGGATTTTACCTTCATGAACTGCAAATACTCTTGACGGTCGCGAAGGTAAGTGATCAGTTTCCACCCAAGCAGAGTGAAGACACCCACAAGCAGCACACAGAGCAGGAATATCGCGCCAAAAACTGGAGAAACAATGAGTTTTTACAATAATAATATGAATTTATCCCGTAAACTGGAGTTTTTACAATTTGAATCAAACTAGCATAGTTTTTTTTTATGATACTGAGTGACAAGGCGAGCGACGTCGTTCGACTGATGGCTCTTCACGCTTGCCCATAACAGCTCAACGCCACTCAGAATTTTGAACTTCAACAGTTCTAAACCCTGGATGGCAATGCACTGCGCTCGTCACCCCGAGATATAAGATGTCAAATCTCTGTGTGCCCTGTAATTTCGCTGGAAACATTGCCCTTCAGTCCGGAACACAGTAGTGTTTGCACACTACTGCTTGGCGGTTCAATAATTGGCACAGGTGTGGTACTTCCCCAGGCGGACCCCTGCAAAAGAGTCCTACAAATAGTATAACAAGTCATACATTTTAGTCATATAAACTAGATGGTAGATACAACTTGTCGCTCTCTGAGTGCAGCTTAGGATGGTACGAGCAGTGGCGTAACTATCGGAGGGCTAGGCGGTGCCGTGCACCGGGGCCCCTAAGCTCAGAGGGGCCTTGCAAAATTTTTGCCCTTCATACACATACATGTAGTAAGAAGCTTTGAGCAAAATAAAGAGCTGATGATAAAGTAGCTTTGTACCTATAAATTAATTATATTTTACTTCATAAATCCTAACCCAGTTTAGGTAGAGCCCTATTTTTTGCACCAGGGTCTTTGGTTACCTAGCTACGCCACTGGGTACGAGTCGAGTGCCAGTCTCACACCCAACCTACCGAGTTGCGCGTGCGGCGGCCGTCCAGCTAGATGGTTCCGCATCAGAGCCTGCCAGCAGGTCGCCTGCTTTGCGGCATTTTGGTATAGGCTTCGTGGATAGTCGTTTCACACGGGTACTGAATTGTGAGCAAGTATAACTATTATACTTACTGTAATAGTTTTCAGCGCAATTCTGATCCTTCTGCAACATCAAATGGATCCTGTACTGATCCTCATCATATTTGTAAGTAAAGTTTGTGTAGCAACCCATATCAACCCGGACTTTTTGGCAAACATGCCAATCAGCATTGTCATCCGAATCGGTAAAATTTTCCGGTAGTTTATCAAGTATCGTGATATAGTGGACATATGAACAATTGCAGTCCTTCTCTTCATTTATGAGGCAGACTGCGCAGTCTGTTAGAATTTTACACTGAAGGCTGTGGCATTCAGGACAAGGGTTGATGACGCAGAACTCGTTTTGGTCTCTACGGCTGTCCCATTTAGCTGGATCATTACATTTGCAAGAACCGCAATTGCATACGCCGCGGTGGTTACAAACCTGGAAGAAAAACACAATATATTTTAGCCGACTTCAAAAAAGAAGGACGTTTTCCAAATCGACCTGTTTAATTATTTTTTTCGATTACGCAGACACCTGAGCATTAATTTACGTGTTTCTTTTTTCATTGTGTACAGAAAAATCTCCCACATAAATTTCACAAATTTTGGCTCAGTAGTTTAAACCAGTTCCAATAATCTATATCTTCTATCTATCTATCTATACATATAATAAAAACGTAGAGATAAAAAAATCTGTAATTGCGAGATAACAAAAAAAAAATCACACAGGTCGTCTTAAAATAAGCAGCTGAACACGATAGGACAGTTTTTAGAATTTTTGTCTGTTTGTTTGTTTGTTTGTTTGTTTGTTTGTCCGCGCACATCTCCTAAACCACTGGACGGATTTAAATGCGGTTTTCACGAATATGCTTAGAAATTACCAGATTAAAACATAGGCTATCTTATATCATTTATTTTAATTCTTTATTTTTACATAAACGAAAATAAAAATCAATGATTTATTTCTTCGTTACCCGAAACGTAATATGAGGATCGTCACATAGCCTCAAGCAAGGAGATCTAAAGTAAAGAGAATGTTATTGACATAGCCATTAAAATTTTGAACTGTCAACTGTCATTCGGTTAATCAGTTTAAATTTAAAGAAGGCTCCTTAACCTTCTTAGATGAATGAACGTGTAGATCAAGCATGTTATAGGCCTTACAACCTCTTTGGTGATTCATTCCAGTGCATGGAGTAGGAGTGTGGCGTACTCGTACTCCTTGCGCCAATCTTCGTGAATTTCATTCCAATTTTCCACGATGTGTGGCGCTGGGGCGCGAAAAGAAAAAAAAAAGAACACCGATTTTCAAATGGAATTGTCATTCGCTTTTTCTAAGATTTGTCTAAGATTTTTCTTTGCATTAAATTTATAATTTCTTTCGGACTCAGCTATTTTCTTCCATTGTCGGTAGCTTAACCCTCTCCTTCTATATAAATAGTACAAATCCACTATAATTGGTGACCACTGAATGGACCGTACACCACCGACAAAGGTCAGAATGCCGCTAGATCGTACTGATAGCACTGCGGCTGACACGAAGAATAAAGATGATGACAATGTATTCGGAGTTGGCGTGCGAATTTCACCGTTTTGGCCCGAGAAGCCGGCGATTTGGTTCTCCCAGATCGAAGGCCAATTTGCGATTTCCAACATCACTGCAGATAGCACCAAGTTCTACTATGTGATTGGACAACTTGACCCGCAATACGCAGCTGAAGTCGAAAACATCATCGTCAACCCGCCTGTGACTGAGAAGTACGAAAAACTCAAGCTGGAGCTAATTAAACGTTTGTCCGCATCAAGAGAAAAAAAGGTACAGCAACTTTTAACACACGAGGAGCTAGGTGATCGTAAGCCTTCTCAATTCTTACGTCATCTACGACACCTAGCAGGCCCCGGAGTTCCAGAAGACTTTTTACGCATGATTTGGACCAGCCGCCTACCGAACAGCACGCAGACCATCATTGCTTCGCAGCAGATGACGTCATCACTCGATGTGCTGGCAGACCTAGCCGACCGCATACATGACGTTGTCCCTATAGCCCAGGTCGCATCTACATCCAGTACCACACCGGGAAGCTCCAAGCTCCTTATTACATTCTCATGGTTTTATTCTATGTTAGCATTTAAAACACAAAATATACCGCATCCTATTTTAATACAGTCCCGCGAATAGAAATATTCAAAAAAGGCCCTTTGTACATGAAAATAAACCTATACAACAAAATTCCGGACACAATAAAGAAAGAAATAAATAATAACATTTTTCCAGAACCAACTTCGTAAGTTTCTAACCCAAAAATGTTATTACGAGATAAAAGATTTTTTCAACGATAAATTTTAGAAAATTATAATTAGAAAATAAATATCGATATATAAATAGTTAAGAAAGTAGCGTCATAAGTTTTGTATCATCTCATATATAATTAAGTAACCTATCACACTAAGTATGTTTTTTTTTTGTTTTGTAAAATTACTCCACCCTAGGTTAAGTTTGAATAGTATATATAATATTTATGTAATAGATTTAACCATACTTAAATTTATATGTTTATGTCTGTGGTCTGGTTTTGTGAACAGCCACTACATAATTCATTGCTGCACCCTTTATGCAGGGTATATAAACTTAGCTTTTAGAAGAATACAGTGTATATTTGCAATAAGAATAAGAATATAGAAATAATTTTATTTTACTGTGATATTTTAACAGATAAATAGAGTAGTTCCATTTCATGGCTTTTTAACCAAGGTATACATACAAATGCACGCGAAATAAGAAATAACTATCCAAGAGCGTGTTAAGACAAGCATTATGTCAGGGTTCCGTGGCCAGCGAAACTGGCCGGAAATATACTTTTAATGGTTTAGACAAAAAGAAAATTTCAAAACATGCTCTGCACTGTGGTCACATTATCTTTTTGATTTGAAAACTGTTGACGGTGTTATTTATTACTTTTATGATTCTATCAATACTTCACACAGGGCGACTTAAAATAAGCAGCTGAACATGTTAAGGCAGTTTTTAGAATTTTTGTTTGTTTGTTCACGCACATCTCCTACACCCCTGGAAGAAAATGCGGACGGATTTAAATGCGGTTTTCACGAATATGCTTAGCTATGACCATATTAAAGTATATGCTATGTTATTTTGCGCAAGGCCGGATTAAGGGAAGAAAAAAGAATTGAAGGTTTATATGAAAATCTACGCGTACGAAGTCGCGGGCAAAAAAGCTAGTTATGAATAATTTTGTTCGAGCGCCTACTAATTTGGCATAGCAAATAGCTACAATGGTTTTGTTCGAGCGTCTTGTTCGGGTGAAAACATAACAAGGAAATTGATTAGCTATTTGTAGTGGTAGGACTATTTTGCAGGGTTCCGCCTGGGGAAGTACCACACCTCTGCCAGTTATTCAACCGCCAAGCAGTAGTGTGCAAACACTACTGTGTTCCGGATTGAAGGGCAATGTTTCCAGCGAAATTACAGGGCACACAGAGATTTGACATCTTATATCTCGGGATGACGAGCGCAGTGTATTGCCATCCAGGGTTTTGAACTGTTGAAGTTCAAAATTCTGAGTGGCATTGAGCTGTTATGGGCAAGCGTGAAGAGTCATCAGGCGAGCGACTTCGATCGTCTCGTCACTCAGAATCATAAAAAAAAAGGTTTATCAAATGCATGCATGGATAAGACGTACGTTAATCGTGTCTATGTAGGTATATAATTATGTATACAAATTAGAAGTTTGTCCCGAAGTGAGATCTCGCATAGCTAACGAAATAAACTGAAATTGGGTAAGTGTGCATTATAAAGATCCAAAACTGCAAAATGCTGATCTAATGATCATCATCGTCATCAGAAACGTTCACTGCTGTAGGTACGGTGTAAAGTTATTTTCTTTTTATAAAATTTTACTTAATTTCTTTGTTTTTAATGTTACGATAGACACCAAGACCCACCAACAACATCACCAAGAGATGATTTTGTAACTTTTCGGAAATTCAAAATCACTGATTTTATATTTTCTATAATGTGAAAATACTCGAGCGAGAGAACTGGAGACGGGGACAGTCCCTTCATAAATAATTTCGCTAGATACAATATTCGGGTTAAACTTACTTTTTTATTGTGCGCCAAGCAAAATTTTTCTGTATCATAACACTGGCAGGCATTACCCGAGTAGCCCGGCTCACACTTACATTTCTCATCACACTGGCACTCTCCGTGCCCGCCGCAGATTACGTGTTTATTATCCATCGGACAATTCTTCAAAAAACACTCGCAGTACGGACCTGCAAATCTGCAATAATAAGGAAATAAAAACTATCATCCTGATTCCGAATCTGATCCGGATTAGACACACATAGAACCTCACCACTGCCAAGTTTTGGCTGCAAATTGGCAACGACTTCATCGTATACTACCTACAAAGGATTGCGTCTTCTTTAAGATCTCAAACAGTAATTATTTTAATTTCCGCCTGGCAATTAGACAAAATCTAATTGAAATGTTTTTTACAATTACTAACAACTACAGAGCAATATAAAAAGCGCACAACGGCTTGGGTCTCCAAAAAGCCTTTACACAATACGACCGCTGGCTTCGCCCATCGTGGCATCGAGTGCACTCGTACGAGCTAGCTTGTATATAGCAGTGAACTTAAACCGAAAAAAGAAAAAAGTACAATACATTATATTTGCAGCCATATACACCAAACTAGGTATGGCAACACCTGTATTTTGATGGGTAGTCTTCCCATCATGATGTATTGCTCGTTGTTCAAGATTCAAAGCACGGAACAATCACAAAATTTACCAAAAGTCCACTCGATCCAAGCAGACTGTGTGTCAACGCGGCTTACCTAGGGCACGGAACAATCACAAAATTAACCAAAAAAAAAACTTTGTGTGTGATGTGACGAAATTAATCGATTAGATTAAAACAAAAACTATACAAGTAGAAATAATCTTAATCAAATACGAGTAACAATTTGCAAAATTATCTGGATTCTTAGTAAAAATTAATATAAATTGCAAAATAAAAAGACAACATAATTTTTTTTACGAAAAGTGCAGAATTGTAGATAGTCTAGTGTTTTAAAACTTTTACCTAAATAACTTTAAAATAAATAAGTAAAACTAACATTTGTACGCCGTACCTGGCAAGGACATGAGATACGTTTCCATTCTTATGACCCTGTATGCTAATTTATATGTACATATGTGTACCTACCATGTTCTGTCACATAAATAATTTGATTTGATTTGAATCAGTTACATGTTAAAATTCATTTTATATTTTGATTCATTAAATATAACCCTCAAAATATAACCACAAGTCATCAAATTATTTATTTGACAGAACATGGTAGGTACACATACATTATAAAGTAGCAAGTCATTGATATACCTGTAGGCTACTTTCCCTACACACGTATAAATTATACTTAAATATATATTTCATTCGCATGATATCCATTTAGCTTGTTTATAACATCACACTATAAAATAAAATAGCATTAATATATACCAACTAAATATTCACCTTAGTCGATAATCGATATTGATTATCGACCTGGGAGAATCCTTAGTTCGCCGCACCGCAATAGATAAGCCGGCGCATGCGCAGAGCGCTTGTTGTGGTACGGTCAGCGGTGCCGCGTCGAACCAGTCCAAAACCTATTGCGACGCAAAGCGCACGTCTATCTTTTTACTTCCCGCCTTCTACCTTCCGTGTTAGCTTAATTTCTTTGCTAAATAAACATTGGTGTAAAGTGATATAATTTCGGTTTGATTACCTAATCCCGTAAACATACGTAACCATACTGGTGACCCCTTATGAACATGGCAACGGGAGGACAAAAGGATGCACACGTCACCACGATGCAACCGGGCGGCACTAGTGATGGGAACTCGTCGATAAATCGTGGCGATGTTTATAAAGTCGGAGTACGAGTGCCACCATTCTGGCCCGAAGAGCCAGAGATTTGGTTTGCTCAAGTAGAGGGTCAATTTGCAATTTCTGGAATTACCAGTGATGCCACGAAATTCAATTATGTAATTGGCCACCTTGATAACCGGTACTCGAAGGAGGTTAAAGACCTTATAGTCAGCCCGCCCACTACAAACAAGTACGAGAAGCTCAAAAGTGAGCTGATCCGGAGATTAAGCGCATCCAACGAGAAGAAGATAAAGCAGTTGTTGATGCATGAAGAGCTTGGCGACCGCAAGCCTTCCCAATTTCTCCGCCACCTCAAAGGTCTCGCAGGTGCTGACGTTCCAGAGGATTTTTTGAAGACTATCTGGATCAGCCGCCTCCCACACGGTATCCAGACGGTGCTTGCAGGCCAGCCGACAGCAGCTTCACTTGAAGACTTGGCTGACTTAGCAGATAGAGTGAATGACCTGGCTTCTTCAATACCGAAGGTCGCTTCCGTGAGTAATCCAGTACTTCCTAGCTCCATCATCAGTGATCTCACCAAGGAAGTAGCCGAACTCCGGAAGCAGGTCCAGCAGTTGGCAACAGGAAGGAACAGCAGGGCACGCTCTCACACTTCGCAAGGCAATCGCAGTTCATCAAGGCAACGATCTCAGTCCAGCTACAGGAAGTTTCCAGAATGCTGGTATCATAGCAAGTTTGGAGAAAAAGCCAACAAATGTGTCCACCCCTGTGACTATAAGCCGGAAAACTCCATGGGCGGTCGGTAATGGCGACTGACGATTGCCCCTCAACAACTACTGGTCGCCTGTTCGTGACAGACCGATCGTCGAAGACGCAGTTTCTGGTTGACACAGGTAGCGACCTGTGTGTCTTTCCACGGTCAGTGCTTCGCGATCGTCGCGCCCGGACTGAATACAACTTGTGTGCTGCAAATGGTTCTAGCATAGCTACTTACGGTTATATAAATTTAGACGTAGATTTCGGCTTACGTAGGACATTTGTATGGCGTTTTGTGGTTGCTGATGTTACAAAACCAATAATAGGCGTAGACTTTCTAAATTATTACAACCTAGTAGTAGACTGTCGCAATAAGTGTTTAGTAGACAATCTTACTTCCATATCTGCTACAGCTACACTGGCTAATTGTAAAAATGTTTCTTCTGTAAAGGTCGTGACTGGTGAGACACGGTACCACAAAATTCTTGACGAGTTTCCCGAAATAACACGACCAGCTGGTAGACATCACACCGCACCACACAACACAGTTCATCATATACGCACCACCCCAGGCCCTCCAGTATCATCTCCCCCTCGCCGTTTAGCTCCAGATAAACATAAAATCGCGCAGAAAGAATTTCAGTCTATGTTGGCCTGCGGCACAGCTAGGCCTTCGGAGAGCCCTTGGTCGTCGCCCTTGCATTTAGCGCCAAAGAAGAATAACGGTTGGCGTCCATGTGGTGACTATCGTAAACTGAATGCTCGCACAATTCCGGATAGGTATCCGATTAAACACATCCAAGATTTTACGCATAGCATTTCGGGATGTAAAATATTTAGTACCCTAGACTTGGAGAAAGCGTTTAATCAAATACCTATTAATCCAGCTGATATTCCGAAGACCAGCATCACCACACCGTTCGGAATGTTTGAATTCCCGTACATGACTTTTGGTCTTCGAAATGCGGGACAAACATTTCAACGGTTTGTGGATGAAATTACCAGGGGCTTAGACTTTGTTTATGCGTACGTAGATGACTTTTTAATTTATTCCAAGAGTGAATCAGAACACCAGGAGCATCTACGTCAAGTATTCAAACGGCTGAAGCAATACGGCATGTTACTTAACACTTCCAAGTGTGTGTTCGGTGCCAGCAAGGTGACCTTTTTAGGTTATTCTATTTCAGAAAGCGGCACGACACCACTGGATTTAAAAGTACAGGCGGTACAAGATTTTCCTGTCCCCACCAACGTACGACAACTGAGAGGCTTCCTGGGCATGTTGAATTTTTACAGGAGATTTCTTCCTCAAGCAGCTCAGATCCAGGCACCTCTGCATGCATTGTTGACAGGCTCAGTGAAAGGATCGCAAACCATCCAGCTTACCGGAGAAGCGTTGGCTGCGTTCCATGCGTGTAAGGAAAGTTTAGCTAACGCCGCTTTATTAGCTCACCCTGATTGCACAGCTAAACTGGCCGTTGTAACTGATGCGTCCGATAAAGCCATCGGCGCTGTTTTGCAACAGTATATAGATAGTGTGTGGGAACCGTTAGCTTTCTTTTCCCGTAAGCTGAGCCCTTCTCAAACTAAATACTCGCCATATGATAGGGAATTATTAGCCATTTACGAGGCTATTAAATATTTCCGGCATATGCTCGAGGCAAGACATTTTATCGTCTATACTGACCATAAGCCGATCAGTTTTGCATTCCATGAAAGGAAGAACAACTGTTCGCCTAGGCAATATAGGTATCTGGACTTTATTGCCCAGTTCACAACCGATATCCGACACATATCCGGCAAGGATAACGTTGTGGCGGATACCTTGTCACGTATTGAAGAACTGGGAGCGCCAGTAAACCTCGAGACAATCGCTCAAAATCAAGCAACTGACCCCGAGCTTAAGAAGCTCTTGAGTGAAGGGTCATCACTACAGTTTGAGAAGCTGAGTATCCCCGGAAGTCAAGTCCCTTTATACTGTGACATCAGTACCTCAACTTCCAGGCCCTTTGTCCCAACACATTTGCGAAAGCAGGTATTCGACAGCCTACATTCCTTGAGCCACCCTGGTGCTAACGTTTCAGCCAAATTAGTATCTGAAAGGTTTGTTTGGCCAGGCGTGAGGAAAGACTGTAGAGATTGGTCTCGCGCTTGTATCGCGTGCCAGCGGGCTAAAGTCAACCGTCACGTGACTGCTCCTCTCGGTACCTACAAACTACCGCGTTCCCGTTTTCAGGAAATTCATATAGATTTGGTTGGTCCACTTCCCTTGTCGGAAGGATACCGCTACTGTTTAACGGCCGTAGACCGCTATACTCGATGGCCAGAAGCAACGCCTATCATGGACATGACAGCTGAAACTGTTGCAAAAACCTTGCTATCAACATGGATAGCTCGCTTTGGCTGCCCGACCGTCATTACTACTGACCGTGGCCGTCAATTTGAGTCAGCCTTATTTCGATGTCTGTCGGATCTGGCTGGTTTTGAGCATAAACGCACGACGTCTTATCATCCGGCATGTAACGGATTGGTAGAACGGTTTCACCGTCAGTTTAAAGCAGCAATAGTATGTCACACTAATGACAAGTGGACAGAGTCATTACCATGGGTCTTGTTGGGCATTAGAACTTCCTTCAAGGAAGAGTTACATGCCTCCTCCGCCGAATTAGTTTATGGAGAGTCGCTTAGACTTCCCGGTGAGTTCTTTGAGCCTACTGTTGACGGTACAACAGACATTTCTGAATTTTCCGCTAGGCTTAGATCCTTCGCCGAAAAATTGCGACCGGTACCAACTTCGCGCCACTGTAAGCCCAAAGTATTTGTTTATAAAGAGCTAGAAACCTGCAATCACGTTTTCCTTCGCGAAGACGCATTGCGAGGTTCACTTCAAGCGGCATATACGGGGCCACACAAAGTACTTAGTAGGGGTGATAAAATATTTAAAATCATTTTTAAAAACAAAGAAATGACCGTGTCGATTGATCGACTTAAACCGGCCTTCATACTGGCTATTCAGCAAAATGAGGAACTCTCACCAGATACAGATACCCTACGACATTATGTAACTCGTTCTGGGCGACAAGTTAGATTTCCCAATTTTTATCGCCCGTGACGGGCTCTGGAGGGGGGTGGTGTAGGCTACTTTCCCTACACACGTATAAATTATACTTAAATATATATTTCATTCGCATGATATCCATTTAGCTTGTTTATAACATCACACTATAAAATAAAATAGCATTAATATATACCAACTAAATATTCACCTTAGTCGATAATCGATATTGATTATCGACCTGGGAGAATCCTTAGTTCGCCGCACCGCAATAGATAAGCCGGCGCATGCGCAGAGCGCTTGTTGTGGTACGGTCAGCGGTGCCGCGTCGAACCAGTCCAAAACCTATTGCGACGCAAAGCGCACGTCTATCTTTTTACTTCCCGCCTTCTACCTTCCGTGTTAGCTTAATTTCTTTGCTAAATAAACATTGGTGTAAAGTGATATAATTTCGGTTTGATTACCTAATCCCGTAAACATACGTAACCATATACCCTATAAATAGGAGAGGGGCTCACTACACTGCCTTGCGACAAGTTAGGAGAACTTGTTTTGGACCGACGAATTTATTTCCTTTCTCTTATGTATGTTTATTTCTTTAATCCCAGTATAATGTTTTCTATTACTCAAGTATGATAACCTTAACCTAACCTTTTAATGTTATCCATGTTTTTGTGGTTTTTAATAAAGAGTTATTGTATTGTATGATTTTATCAGATCTAGAGTATTTCCTGTAATGCCATATCTTTCTAGTTTTTGTCATCATTATCATCAAATATGATGATATGCGATTTTCTACTTTCGTTGCCGTTTTAGATAGAAAGTAGACCATGGGGGTCACGTGAGCGGGTGAAAAACTAATTTGAAATCGCGATCAAAGCGCGCTTTAAACAAGCCAATAGTATTTCATAATTACCCAGGTTGACACGAACAAGCGCCACACGAGCAGATACCCCGTCCACTACAAGATTCGGTTATATTATCCGTTTGACACAAAGAGCTATTGTCAACTTTTATGTCGCGATTGCATTGGCATTTGTCTCCATACCTTAAAAAAACATTATATTATTTAATTTACTTAACATTTTATCCACAGGGCTGCTGGTAATCAGTTAGCTTCCTCTCAAGGGCGACCTCAGTAGATAGTATGTACATCAAAAGAAACAAATTTTGTTCTACGACTTGTCTATATTCGTGAAAACAAAAATCTGCTGTTACATATTAAAAAATCATCCGATCCCTTAGAGTAGTTATTCTCATTTAACTCCCGACAAAATTTATGAAAGAGCTATATTCTTTTGTAAATTTCGAAAATTCATATAGCATAAGTTGATTGTTTTTTTGTGAGGCCGCCATTAAAATAATGCTAACTGATGATCAATAACCCCTTATATGTCACTTGAGCAATTTAAGCAAAATTATTTAAATAAGCCGCCATGACATTTTATGTTTTTTAACAAGTATTTTGTAACTAAACTGAAAGTTTAGTCTGGCCACTAAGACCTAGACAGGTATCCAGAGGCGATGGTGATCGCTTACCATCGGGCGATTCTTTAGTTTGTTGGGCACTGTTAGAAGAATAAAAAATGGCCTATTTTGCGATATAATAAGTATTGCCTATACCTCATGGCTGTGTTGATTGTGTTGAAGTAGGCAAGGTATGGCAGTTATAAAAAATGCCTGAACTGTTTGCTCACCTTGGTTCATTGCACTGACAAACACCACATTCTCGTTTTTCCGAATTGCAATATGCCGAGTTATCCTCTGCTTCTTCTTTGCATTCACAGTCATTTATGATATTTATATCTAAAGTCAGCTTTTCAGCAATTCCGGTTATAGCCACATCTATCGTTGTTTCATTGTAACCATCGTATTCTAAAAGCTTGATAGTTCCAGAGATATTTTTGATATCATTTCTTGTAACGTTACATCCAATAATATGATCTTTATCACACTGTGGGTCGAATGATATTAAAAAGTTCTTGCTGCGAGCATTTCCATTGGAATCTGTTTGCATATTCACATTTAGCTTAATTTTTGTGGATATTTCCTGAAACCAAAAATTTTATACGTACCTAGTACCTACAGTCAACTCACCATATATTATCTAATTCCATACATATTTTTTATTGTTTCCTTTGCATTTCCAGTCTCCGGGGTCCCCACAGAAAAGAGAAGGGTAACAATTCTCACTTCATACCCTTTGTCAACTTATACAATTAATTTTTTTCAGCTTTTGGTAATCATTATCATTACTTTTATGTTACAAAACTAATAACTCTACAAGAGGAATATACAAATTATGTAATATTATCACTATGTTGTGTGTATACACCGAACAGTCCGCTCTCTTCAACCATATTTTAGGGAAGAGGGCGACCCCAAACACGACGCCGCCGCAAGAAGGAGTCTTAAGCGGGCCTGAGTGCTCTCATTTGGGTATACACAATACTTTTGAAATGCAATATGTCAAGGAAAAAATGACAATTCAAAAAGTCAATGTTTAAGAGATTCGATACGTATTTGCAAGTCTAATATTTTTAATTCACCTCCTGTTCGATATGCCAACAGTTTCGTTTTTAGTAATAAGGCTACCTATCACTTGTGGCACTGTCATCTGCAACTCTATTTGTATGTAATTTTTATAAATGGTGTGGTACAATCCATCTATAAATTACTTATTAAGAAAACTTTAAACGAAAAGGAGATACTTTTTCTGTCAACTTTTGTCTACAAACTAAGTCCTTGGTAAGCAAGCTGTCCAACCACAGCCGCCGCTAGTGACTATAAGGCAAAAACTAGTCAAAAAACCGGCTAGCAGTGTGCAGCGACAGAAGAATTATTCCATTCATTGCTTACATTACACAGATTATTGCTTACCTCGTAGATTTCCTTCAGTTTTGTAACGATTTCATCCGTCCCATTGTTAGTAATAGTAATAATTTTAGATACTGTGGCTAAGCGATCGACAAGGCTTCTGTATATATTATCCACTTTATAAGCCACTGCGAAAATCACTATAACATTATTATCTCTAGCTAATTTATTAATCATGCTCACAGACGGATAGTCCATTTCTTGTTCGTTCATGTAAACGTTGTTCTTCGTGTAACATTTTCCATCGTAAGGCTTGAAGATACCCGCTGATTTGCCGTCACCTGCCGCGTGATACATATCATTTGTCATTAAGACCAATATTTTTCGAGACTGGTTTCTCCAACCGAAGCTATCCTTGCAGGCTATAACTTGGGCCAATGCATCTAAGCCAGCTTCAGGCAAGTCTCGATTTTCACCTTGTTTTATATCATTTACTGCTTCTTGGAAGTTTTTGTAATTTTCCGTTAAGTTTAGGTGATGTTTGAATGAGTACGATTTATTACTGGGCACATCTCTAAACACAAAATAAATAAAATGTTAAAATTGGTTTGTAGGAAGAATATGGTGTGCGCAACAAAAATAATATAAAAAATCTTGGTATATATTTTATAATTTTGTTTGTATTTACGTTTTTTACTCTTTCCATTTACTCTTGCTCTCTTTTGTTCGCTAATAGATTTGGGTTGGAGCGCGAGACTAAAAGTAACATGAGCGCTAAAGAAGATTTTAGAGTTCCTGACTGTGTTGAATAAATAGAATTACAATAAAAACTTTGAATTATATTTTAACCTTTGGTTTAATTTGTATGGTTGTTTTGAGAACTTAAGCCTGAATTTTAGATTTTTTGGTTTATGACACTATGCTCACTTAATCAAAAATGAAATTAGTGTTTCAAAAGTAGTCAGTTCCATTTTTTTTTACCTCTGCTAACTACATCACACTGTAAAAATCTAAATGGCAACCATATACACGTTCTGATAATTTTTGCTAGGTTATATACTTTGTATGTTATGGTATGTTATATATGTTTTATCAATATATACTTTGAAATATGAGAAATAAATGTTTTCATTTAGATTTTTCCTGTGTTATTGCACAAAAACTAACTGACAACTAACTGCAAGATTGCAATTATTTAACAAAGGTATCGTTCGCGCAAAACTTTATGAGCCCTCTGAAGTTAGGCCCAGTGGCTGCGCAGTACGCATATTATAGGTATCCGAGGGACTTTACAGGGCGTCGGGGAGGCCTCGCGCCTAACTTCAGAGGGCTCATAAAGTTTTGCGCGAACGATACAAGCAAAGAAAATGATTGGACTTACTTAACATATGGCAGCATGTTTTTATCAACAAATGTGCCCATCCCCATATATACATTGTTGGTTATGTTTTTCATAGTATTGTAGATATTTTCAGACTGCTGTGCGGCTTGTGCTCGAGTCTTTTTCATAGAGCTAGACGAATCGAATAAAAAATATAAATCGACCGGATAATCTTCAGCCCACTTGAAAGAGAATGAGAAATTTAGCTGTTGCCCAGGCCTGAGGTTCAATTGATATCTCTGCGGCCTAATCTGAGTTACGTTCTTTTTGGAGTCGGAGCTAAAAGGATCATCTATAGTCGGGATTGCATCAGTGCTATTAGGGTTCTGAAGAGAGTCGGGACACCAGGAACTGTTGCCATTGTTGAAGCTTTGGGATTTGCATCGTTGCTCGTTATTATATGTTTTCTGAAACATAATTTTAAGGTTTCAGTAAATAACGATCAGTTCGGTAAGTTCATAACTTCAAATATGACCTAATAGTTATTATGAAAGACCTAATTATGATGATCATTACAATTATGGTAAGGTTTTAACATTTATGTAGTAAAAATATCTAAAAGTATTGAACTTCCACGTAGCAGGTAAATTAGACTAAATTACTAGGTGGAAACTATAGATTTCAAATTCTTTGTATTTATCTCATCTAACCTCAGATCAGACAATCAAGGAAGATATGCCTTAGTACAAAAGTCTTATTTGTTTATTAATAAATAAATAATAAATAAATATCTGGGACATTATTGCACACATTGTCATCTGACCCCAAACTAAGCAAAGCTTGTAATATGGCTGCCAGAGACTGATATACATACATATATATTTTTAAATACATACTTAAATAGATATTAACACCCAGACATAGAACAAACACAAATGTTCATCACACAAATGTTTGTCCTAGATGGGAATCGAACCCACGCCCCCAAGCACAGAAAGTAGGATCACTACCAACTGAGCCACCGAGGCAGTTTATCTCTTGTCTTCTCTACATAGTATAAAATAAAGTCGCTTGCCGCGTCTGTCTGTCTTTATATCCACTAAATCCTCCTACACCACGATTTTGATGCAGTTTTCGCCATCAGTTAGATAAAATTTCACCGAAGGTTTATGTATACTTATAATAAAACTCAAACCTGTGCGAAGCCGGGGCGGGTCGCTAGTAATATGATTTTTGATCTCAGTGAGTATTTTAACTTCGCAGTCTAAGAGACCGAAAGTCAGTCTTTACATTACAAATAACACCGGCCAAGTACGAGTCGGACTCGTGCACGAACGTTTCCATTATCTATAATAACGGCAAAAAAAAAACACGTTTGTTGTATGGGACCCCCTTAAATATTAATTTTATTCTGTTTTTTAGTATTTGTTAATAGCGGCAAGAGAAATACATCATCTGTGAAAATTTCAACTGTCTAACTATCACGGTTTTATGAGATACATCCTGGTGACAGACGGACAGCGGAGTCTTAGTAACAGGATCCCGTTTTACCCTTTGAGTACGGAACCCTTAAAATGCACTTCACTATTACCTAGTAATACACACTTACCGAAGCGCACCAAATACACACACTCGCGTCTCTTATACACTCACGGCATGTTCTATGTTTCTCACAAGAATCCGATAAAACTCCTTTTAAATACAAAATTAGCATGAAAAATAATATTTTATTCATTTTGAACAAATTAAATATTGTTCTGAATGTGTAATCGATCACAAAGTGAGGAATATAACTGGCACAAGGAAAAAGTTCTATTAGGAGTAGCACACAACCATATGTAATAATACACATATAACTCAACGTTGGTAGGTACCTACCTGTTATACCTATCACCATAACCCAGTGTTTTTCAATCTTTTTCACGACGCGACCCCCTTAGAATGTAAAAAGTCGGGATTTAATACCTCATACCCTCCACATTTTAGAAGCTGTACCTTCTTTATTATATAACAAATATCAAATAGGTACAACCTTATTATTTTTTCTTTAATTTTCTTAGTAAAAATATATTTTTAACTTTGTTATTTTTTTCATTTACCGAGGCTTCGCGACCTATCGCGAATTATTTTGATTTAAAAACCAAACAACTAAATCGACTTTAATAAATAAATATCTACATTTATACGGGGCCAATCTGAAAATTTATCCTTTATTATAAAAAATCAGTTTATAAATGACGGAGTTCTGAGGTATCAAATATAAATAAACATACAACTGAATTGAGATACACCTCCATTTTTTAAGTAAAAAAATAAACGCCTATGTGCGAGTCGGGCTCGCGAACTGAGGGTTCTGTACCTCCACATAAATTGTTAACTACTAAAGTACAAAAAATAAGTAACCAATCCAAGTATCGACCACGACCGACGTTGCTTAACCTCGGTGTTCGTATGAGTATGACTCGCACTTGGCTTGTTTTTATTATTTGTTATTTTTCTTTAGAGTGTGTACTATAATCATGCCAAGTTTGACGCTTGTACGTGTTACCGTTTTTACACTAGAGCAAATGTAAAAATACGTAAAAATTAGGGATCCATCTCTAATAAATAAAGAAGATTTGTAGTCCGTGAAAATGCTGAAAAACTATATACATTAGTAATCTTCAGGTAAAATTACGACCATCAGGGCCCCGATTCTACTAATCCAATTGTTTTTAAATTGTAAATGAATTGCCTCAAAAATTACCCTTTTGACACTTTTTGTATAGATAAAGTGTCAAAAGTAAAAAAAAAAAAAAGGTAATTCATTAACAATTCAAAAACGATTGGTTTAGTAGAATCGGGGCCCTTGTGGCAAGATGGGTCGAACTTGGACCAGTTAGCGTACAACCAAGGCAGGATAGCAAGTGACTGGCCTAGATATACCCAGCAGAGTGATACATGAAAAGAAGGCTGTGGATGATGATGCTACGTTAAGTTAAGGTATTCTACAATGTATTGTTTTCATAGTATGTGTTGGACCTCATATTATAGCAAAATTGTATTATTATTTCCTTCCCTATTACATAGTTATTAAATTTCGACTCATTCCAATAGTATTACAGTAAATTTTCCCTGTTAGTGTCATACATTGTAAATAACTCGCGAAGGAAATAGCCTGGCACACCAAGTAAGGTAACGAGTCTGTAAATTTTCTATTGAATTCATTTCGGAGAATGTGCATCGTAGCTACACAACCTTATCCAACGACACAACGCGCCTAAAGAAGTTTTCACTTCAATAATGCTAGTTTATATAGCATCAAAATTACATCTGCCGATCATTGCAAAATAAGCCAATTCAAGACCTACAGATGCAGCATTTTTTGTCGCTGACTTTACATCGCCTGGGACGCAATTAACGCAGATATACCTACCCAAAACGTACGCCACCCTTTTGACCTAACCAGTAAATTGGTGAGCGACGGTGGTCGAGCGGTAGGCATTTGATATTTACAATCTGACGGCACCCGGTTCGATCCTGGACCCTGCACCTATGACTCATTTAGTACTAAATAAATTATGTGCAGTTTACTGCCATCGCTTAAAAACGGTGAAGAAAGTCATGAGTAAACCTGTATGTCTAAGAACCTCAAAAGTATGTCCCAGCAGTAGAAACATGAAAAGCTGATAATGATGATGGTGAGTAAATCGGCTTTCAAACCTAAATGCCTAGTACGAGTTTTTCTAGTTGCGTTTACCTACTCGATCGCGTTAACGTTAACTACGATTTCTATGAAGTAAGAGCAGTGCCAGTACATGGCGATGTTCTTGTTTTATATAAACCGTAGCGATCGATTGAGTAAACGTCGCTGGTAAAACTCGCACTAAGCACTCTGACTATAATACAGTGATATCATCATCATCAGCCAGAAGACATCCCCTGCTGAACATAGGCCTCCTCCTTTAATGTCCACGCTGAACGACATCCTGCGATCTGCATCCACTGGCTGCCCGCGACTCTCACAATGTCGTCAGTCCATCTAGTAGGAGGTCTACCTACGCTGCGTCTTCCAGTTTGTGGTCTCCACTCAAGAACCTTCACCATCGGGCATCAGTTCTTTGAGCGATGTGGCCTCCCATTGAAACTTTAACTTGCAATTTTTTTATACAGTGATTTACGGACACATTATTCCGGGAAATGGTGAACGGGGAACAATGTATTAGATATAATATTATTAGAGTGTGTAATAGAGCTTAGACCGCAAACTGTTACTGTTATTTCCTTCCCTATAACGTAGTTATTAAATTTAGACTGATTCCATTAGTATGCCAGATATTTTCCTTGTTAGTGTCATTTATTGTCAGTAACTGGTTCATCATGAACCTGTTAATATTTTTGTTAACACTGAGTTTTGTGAATTATATATGTTGCGAGTCATCATGCAACACCCACAAAACTTGTGGGGCGTGTATAGGACATGCGATGGAGACCTGCGTGTGGTGTTCTGAGGTAAGTGAAGCATGTCAGGCATAGAGGCAATACGAGAGTATTGGCTGCATATTGCCATTATCACCATGAAACGGCGTCGCCAAAGCCCCCCCTAATTTGGCGACGCTCTGGAGATAAAAAAAAATGTAGGCAATTGCAAAGAAACTCTGACTGCTCTTAACTGTACCTACAATTCACATTTTACTCATCCTCCACAATATTAACTTGCCCCCCCCCCCCTTGGGCCATAGCCTGGCAACACCCTTGTCACCATGTACAATGTAAATTGTACATATTTTACTAGTGAATGTGGGTGAAAGAACGGTAAACAGAAACAGTGCGGTTGAAACACTGGATCCGTGCAACTTGCAGATTATTAGAACAAAAAACTTGTGTTCATTCCTCCAAATTATATAGAACACAGAATCCGAATATATAATCGATAAAAAAATTGATAGCTCCGCTAATTAGCAGTGCCATCAATGCAAAATTTGTGGATTTACATAGAATGCACTGCTAGTTAGCGGTTTTATTTGCATGTAAAAAATCTGGCAGAAATTAACGATAGTGCGCCACAAACTTTGTAATTATTCTTCTGTCCGGCGACCTCATATAGAACATACTAATCCCTCGACAAGTTTTGTCAATATTGCTTAAGCGCTTAAAATTGTGGTAATGTAACAAACAGACAGAGGGAATTTACGCAGTTATTTTTGCAGTTGTACCTAGTATTTGTGCGAGTTCTCTTATAATTATAGAATTTACAGTCAAATACGAGTAGGTAAGTATATGGAATAGCGAGGATATATGTTCAATATTATTTCAGAATAAAACCGAGATCGCCTTTAGATGTCAACCAGAGTCTTACAACATAACAAACGTCAATTGGTGCAATAAGAACATTGCTGTTTTTCCGTTTTCTGATCCTCTGAAAATCAAACAAGTCAAACAAGATAGTCCATTTTCCCCAACTGTTCAATTTCGTCCACAAGAAATTAAAATTAAGGCAAGCCCGGGTGTTGATGTAAACTTTGACATATCCTATAAACCTGCCAAAGATTTTCCTTTAGATGTATATTTTCTTATGGACTATTCATATACGATGAAGACACATAGAGAAGCGTTACAGAAACAGGCAATGGAAATATATAAAGGGTTGACGGCAATGACGCAAGATGTCGTACTGGGAGTTGGAAGCTTTGTTGAGAAACCTGGGATGCCTTACACGGATATTAAAAAGTATGTACAGTAAGGAAATAATATAAACTTTATTGCTACCTAGAATATTTTTGCTTACTTCTCGCGCTTGAGTTCTTATAGAAAACTTTGAAATCTATATCTACGATACGTTGTATCTGTATTTTTACATATTAATATTTCATGGACACTTTTAATGATAGAAAAATTGTTGTTAAATTAAATGCTTTTGTTGAAAAGCATTAATGTTTTTGAAAATAATTGGATTTTGATACTGACTTAAATAAAAACATGTTTGTACATACGGTATTAACACTAAAATATAATTAAAATTTTGTCCCAAAGTAAATAATGTAAATTGAATGAGTATATAATTATTATTATTCTTTTCAGAACTAAGAACACAACCTACGCTTTCAGAAATCACTTAAATTTAACAAAAGACATGGATGCTTTCAAACACGAGGTCCAGGGATCTGAATATGGTTCTAATTATGACGATGCTGAAGCAGGCCTGGATGCACTTATGCAAGTCATGTTATGTGGTGAAAAAGTGGGTTGGAAACGAACACAAACCCGACGAATAATAGTACTAGCGACCGATAATACTTATCACAGCGCTGGTGACGGCAAAATGCTAGGTGCAATCAAACCTAACAAGATGGAGTGCCTTCTGAAAGATAACGAATATAAACAAGAAGATTCACTCGTGTATGATTACCCATCCGTAAGTCTCATCAATAAAGTGGCCAGAGAAGGTAACTTCCTAATCATATTCGCTGGGACATCAAAAGTGCAAACTGTGTACGAAGCTCTGAGTGACCAAATATCGGGCTCCAAGTATGCAATGTTACAAGAAAAAAGTAACATATTGGAAATCATCAAATCTGCATATGATGTAAGTTGATTTTTCAACAGCTTTTCGAATATTTAGATAACTATAATTTTTCAGTAGTTACAAGAAAGCGCATGTTAGGTTATGCCATTTGCCATAGTATTCCATAATCCATAGCAGGACAGATTAATTTAAAATGTGTCATCATCAACGACTGCCTTCCTTATCCCACTGCTGAGTATAGGCCAGTGCTCTTGCTTTGTCATTTGCTTCGGTCCTGTGCTTTTTTTTATGCCTGAGATGGCAAAAAAGCAGACTGGCCGCCTGATGGTAAGCGATCACCGTCGTCTATGGATGCCAGCAACACCAGGGGCATAACAGATACGTTGCCGACCCTTAAAGATTCTAACTCTAACAGCCCTTTTGAAGAACCCCATATTATAGTTATTTGGTAATGCCGCAGGACGCTCATTCCACAAATTGTAGGTGCTAATTGAGTCTAGGTCGACCTGCGATAGTGTCATTTTTTTTTTCAATTATTTTTATTTATTATGACAGCTTTGTAAACTTTTGATGTTATTTGTAGCAAAACGCAGACGAAGTTTTTCGAAAAAGGATCATTCGACTTTCATTGAAACTATAGAAAAATACATAATTTCGAAAAAAAATATTTGAAACCCTAAAACCTCTTTAATCCAAAAGCGATTCTGCACCATGTAACGATGATCTTGAATGTTAAAAATATAAATAAGCACAAACAAAAAAAATACACTAACAAATATTTCAGGAATCGGTTAAAGCAGTTGAAATAGGTCACGATGCGTCAGATACTAGTTTTCGGGTGTTCATCGATCAGAAATGTAAAGGTACATCGAAAAAGAATTGTGAAAGTACTCCGAATAACCCGGAAGTTTCAATACCCGTTACTATACGAAGCATAAAATGTCAAAAATCGGATAGTCCTGTAACAATAACAATTAATCCTTTAGGATTAAATGAAAAACTGAAAATTACATTCGAAGTAGTCTGTCAATGTGACTGTGAAAAAACTAGCTCAAAAATCGACTTGACTCGTGAGAATTGTAATAATAGAGGATCCGTACAATGTGGAGCCTGCAAATGTGATGACAATTGGTAAGTTGGTGAAATAAGATAGATCTTTCAACAAAAGACAATGTTCTGCATCCATAATTTTTTTTCCCCGCAACTAATAAAGGTAAATTATGTGTTGTATTTAAATATATTATTGAATTCCCATACAAACATCATTTTATAGCGGACTAGCTGGAAATTGTAACTATTACAAAAAAAGACTCGGATTTTAAGGTTATAAATGATGATGCATAAGCTATACCCATTTTGAATCATGAACTTAATATGAATAATAATCCCTTTGCAAGACACGTAAGTAAAAAAATAATTGTATCCTTTAGTTTCATATACTGCATTAGTGAGACTTTTGGATCTGTTTTGACTATTGGCGGTTGATTTTATAAAAAAAAAAAAAACTAAATATATATATAAAAGGCAATTAATTTAGTCAGAATTCAGTTCAATTATACTGATTAAAATTTAAGAGTCTTAGTTGTTCAATCAATTTGATATAAATAATAAGAATGTTTCTAACATCTTATTCCCAAAACATAAAATTCCCTGAATCAAAACTGTTTTTTAGACGAACATGTACTGTATTTCGTTTCCTTTTTAATTTTATAATTATTATGATTGCATATTTATTATAAATTAGCTTCAGGTATAACATTTTTTTTTTGGTACAGATTTAAAATTGCTGGTTAAATTAAATTACAATTATTGAAACATAAATAATTTATTCCTAATTACTTATTGTATTTTTTTGCACACACGGTCATCTGACCCCAAACTAAGCAAAGCTTGTAATATGGCTGCCAGAGACTGATATACGTACATATAATATATTGAACTTGAGTAAAGAAAGCCCTGATTCTATCAATTCCCTGAAAAACTAAATAGTAATATGTACTCAAATCTTAAAAGTCCCTGACACGTCCAGAAATTGTTTGAAATTGTGTCACAAAGCGAGAAGATTCAGAATTTTATCATTTTGATTGTGATTATTACTTTGGTACTGATACTGATTGTTACTTTTAGGATCTAAAATTTAAATCCTTCCAAATGTACTATATACGTAAAAGAAAACTTATTGAGCTCATCACTACCTACATCTAGACGGTTTCTTTTAAATGCTCTCAGTTCCATTCTAAAACAATATCCATATGATATTCACTCGTAAGTGAACACATTTGTGTCATGCAAAGCAATTTAAAGCAATTTTTTATAGGGGTGGTGATACGTGCCAGGTCAGTTGCTCGGATGAGACATCCATGGTTTTGGAGGAAAAATGTTTTCCAACGAACTCTACAAACAAATGTAACGGTCACGGCAAATGCGAGTAAGTATATTATAAAGATATACCTACAAGATTTGATAATTTTTCCATAGATTTATTCTTTCCCAAGAAGTTGATTTCGCAAAAACTGAAATTTATCCGCGATACTGTATCACACGCATTGCACTCTCTAGGAGTCTAGCTCAAGAACCATCTCTCTGCAAATAACTTATTGATTCGTTCTGTATTGATGTAAAAGAAATAACACCACTGCTACCCACACGTTTAAAATTTTGACTCAGAAAAAGTACTAAAGCATAGAAGTAGTGCTAATTTAGCATAAACGAATCAAACATAGTTACATTGATTACTCTTATGACAAAATTGTTGTTACCAGAATGAAACAGAAATATTTTTGACAGGACGGCAAATTTCAGGGTTTTAATATACTAGGGCCTGTAAAAGGCTCCAAAAGCTACGTACTATTCGCCAGACGGCCTGTATTCTTTGTAAATCACGTGTCAGATTCTATTCTCTTTATTATTCAGTGAGTTTTGACTTCAGAATAATGGCGTTGTTCTCTTTGTACAACATATTTTCTAAAACTGTTATTATTTTGGGTCTTCAATAGTCTATGGGCAATACAACTGTTTTTTGTGTAACATTCTATACATAAAATACCCCCGTCTGAAGGATCAATAGTTTAGGAGATACAGATGAAAAAAAATTTTTTTTCTTAAATTAATACCACTGAATAAAAAGCATACCAACTATGTAATAACAGTATGCTGTAGTATTATTTAACTCTGATTCATCAGAAATTATCATGACATCATTATAATTTCTTTTATTTAAATCGACGGGAGCTCCTTTGGGCTACACAGCCTTTGTTCGAAAATCGAACTGGCCACTATAAGCAGAACTTAAAAAAGAAAGAATAAGGTGCATTTACAAAGAATGTGAAACAAAAGACGGTGTTTGGTACTGTGATTTTCAGTGAAACTGGCTTTTTATTGTCTCGCAGGTTTGAAAAGTAATGTATGCTCCTCTGGAATAAAGCCTGTCTTCGTCTTGGGCTGCTTGAACTCCTCGCTTCACTCAGGACTCTATATAACTCCGACTTAGTTAACTCTACAGTCCCTCGTTACGCTCAGGGTTCAATATGCCGCCCGCGACAAGACACTGCTCTATTCCTTTAGTGCATAATCTACTATTATTTATTTGTTCTAGATGTGGCAAGTGCACGTGTACAGATGGCTTCACTGGAGATGTGTGCGAGTATGACCCCAACTCGTGCGACACCGGAAACAACGGAAAGATCTGCGGTGGTTCAGATCACGGAAGTTGCCAATTCGGCAAATGTGACTGCAAAGATGATTGGATTGGAGATGCCTGTGATTGTCTGGTTCAAGAAAAGTCGTTGAAACAGTGCACTGGGCCATTTTCGAAAAAGGTATGCCAAACACCTCACATATATTTAATGGCTTAGTGACCTTACCTATTATACAGGGTTACGGTAAAGGGTGTAATAAGCCGAAAGGGATCCCTTATATTCATCATTATGAACGACTTTTGCTATGGAACCAACCCTGAAATCACAAAAAAAAAAAATTAGGTGTTCCATATATTTTGTCGTGTTAATGACCGTTTTCCGCGGTTTCAGAGTTGCTTCCATACTAAAAATTGATCATAATGATGAGTACTATGGACCCTTTTCGGCTTAGTATATCCTTTCCGAATAATCCAGTATTAGACAACCAGTTTAGCACAATGGTAAAAAGCATGTCTGTTTCATGAGCAGAAGGTACCGGGTTCGATTCTCGGCCGGGCAGATGTTTTAATGATCAATTTAAATATCTGCTTTGGGTCTGGGTGTCAGTTGTCCAGTATCTGGTGTGTTACAAAACATCTCCGGCACAGGGAGTCGTAGTATATTTTTTAACAAACAAACCAAATAACGAAAAAACATTATGCATAAACTAGGTTTTTTACAAGCTTTTATTTAAATTTCCTTGTTATTACGTTCTTATGTGTGTGTGCATGCAACTGACATATCGACCAGTTATTCTCAACCGATTGAGCTGAAATTTGGCATACCAATGAGCTGGTTTGATGATGGCGACAGAAAGTGGCCATAGGAACTCCTAAACAAAAACACGTAACTGTCGACTTTGGGTTCGTCGGGTTTGTCTTTCCAAGCTCTTTGGTACTAGATGATAAATTCAACATGGCGGACACCCCAAGATGGCAGACAAAATGTTCTTATCTACTCTACCATCATGGTACGAGTATTAAAACTATCAAATGAAAAGGCTGCGAAGAATACGAAAAAGCTTCCTTAAATATATTTTTGAATTAATAAAATTTATTTTATTGACAGGTCTGCTATGGTAGAGGACAGTGCCATTGTGGTAAATGCAATTGCGAAAAAGTCAACAATTTAGATGTATATTCAGGTGCATTCTGTGATATTTGCGAAGAATGCGCGATCGAGCGATGCCAAGAACTCCAAGGGTACGCTAAATGTATTCATAATCAAGATAAAAAAATATGCGACGAGAAATTCAACTTAACTGCCGAAATAAATCTCGACGTTTTAGTGGATAGTAAAAGAGTGCTAGATAAAAAAGAAGAATGGAAAACGGGTACCCAATGTAGAGCCCCACTCGATGACGAAACATCGTTATTGTACAAATACAACGCAGATAAAAAGCCTAGTTTAGACATGGCTGATACTAAAACTAGTAAAATGCTTCTTATGATTCAAAAAGAAGTAGAAGTTGCACCACAGGCAAATATATTGGGTAAGTTACTATGAAAATATGAGTTGGCGGTCAAACGCAAGCAATAAACTTTCATAAACTAATTTTTTATTTTTTTATTTCTTTAGTTGCTATCGCCAGCGCCATAGCAGGGATATTACTAATTGGACTTTTAACTGTGGTCTTTTGGAAGGTGTTAATAGAAATGTACGATAAAAGGGAATACGCTAAGTTCTGCAACGAAGCAAAATCACAAGGGTTCGATGTATCTCAGAACCCTCTGTATGAATCGCCAACACAGGACTTTGTTAATCCTGAATTTAATCGGAACATCTCATAAAGGACAGGAATCACGTATACACGAGGAAAAAACACAAACAGCATGGCGTAAGCGTAACCTATTAATAACATTATCAGGAAAACAAAAGACATCGAGGAAAACATTGAAACCAAACTAATAAGTTTTATGCCATTTTTAATACTTAAAATTTACATTGCAATAAATATGTGTATAAATAAGAAAAGTAAATAAATACATACGATTAAAAAGTAAGTATAAAGCTGTCCACAAAATTTAGTTAAAACATTCACAGCAGTGCAGTTAGACATCACCTTTTTATATTGTACCTATATTTTTGAGTAAGTTCTAGAACAATCTAGAAAAACATTTCCAGATTCAATTGCATATATGTATTAGTTTTGTGTCAATAAACCAGAGATTGTCATTCCGTTGTTGGAGTTGGTCATTTCTCTCATACGGATTTGTGTAATGGCCAACCCCGTGTGTGGTGCTATTTCTTCGTGGGCCGAGTCGGATGGCGATCGTGCGGCCGCCGCAGGCGCGTCGGGGGCTCGTCATTATAAAGCTTCTTCTCACGCCGTTCTTCGGCATCCAACCTTGCATGCACAGCCTGTTTTAAACGTTACATTCTATCAATACGGAAGAACTACAAGAAACTGACATTCTTGATTATAATTTTCATGAAAACAAAAGAAGAAAATATCGAGTACGTGTAATTGATAGGCAGAGAACTGCTCTGGCTTGCCCTCATTTTGAATCTGTCAGCGCACAGCTGTATTATAATCCTTTAAATGTAGCTTGATTGAAACGACAGCTGACGACATTTCAGGGCATGTCTTTGTAATAACGTCTGGCGAATTGCATTTACTTGTAACACAAAGATCACTGGTTTTCTGCGTCTTAAACTATTATGAACTACAAGTGCTGTACATATAAATAGTAAAAGTATATTTGAATTTTAAAACGGAACTGCATTTAGTGTGGATTATCACAATACAATAGCCATATTTTTCCATTCTGTCATAACAAGGTTACGGCAACTTGACAAAAAAATTAGGGACGTGGTAAATCGATAAACGTAAAATCGATCGTTTTATTTTGCTGTGTGAATTAAATAGTGTTTTTTTAATGTTTTTTTCAGAATTTCCTCTGTGTACTATCGAAACACAAAACTCGTTCATAACGTACTATTTTTTTTGTATACCTAGATTTATTTTGTCTATAATATAATAATATATAATTACTAGCAACTGTCTTAGTAAATTTTACGGTACGAAACATCTTTATCCAAAGACTGACTACTAGAATAGCATACTAGACTGACTATTGATTGAATAGCATTTATTATTAATCTGCAGGATTTATCAAGTGACTCTAACGCTGATGATGATGATGACACTGATTTGGAATGTACACCATTAGATTAAACAATAGATTTATTTATATTACAAAAATTTGTACTTGCTTTTTCTGTTTTATTTCATTATCCTAAAGTCTCATCATAATAGTAGTACAACAGAAATATACATTGGTTTAAAAATATTATTCGTGCAAGACACTTCCAGTCGATAAATAAAGACACATTATTCTCGATTTGGTCCGAATTGTCCCAGCACTAATCGAAGATTTTGACATACTTCATTTCAATCAACTTACATTTAATAGACTATAGTGAATCTATATTTTGTATATATGCCTTCATCTGATAGACTTAAAAAATTTAACCATTTGGCCCAAAAACCTAAATTACGATGAAACCCGAAAACCTATTTTAAATCTTGGAATAATCAGGCACCATTAGTAAAACTGTTTTTTTAAATATCAGAACTGTATATACTTAATAGATATTATTATGATAACTTTTTTACGTATTGTGTGATCAGCGTTAATCTTATTATGACTGTTGAAGGTAATGTTTATAAATAAGGCTGTTGAGCGTTGTTGCTTATTGTGACTTAGGGTTGGTTAACTTAAGTTAAGATACTTAAAGATGCTCTGTTAACTTCTTGCTGACGGAAATTGTCACACATGAAAACGAGGCAGGCATTGTTTAACTTAAGTAACGTTATAAGTAAAGTAAAATAATATATAAACAACTTTTTACAAAACTTTAAATTTGACATTTGGTATAGATAATAAATTATGAAGTTACCTAAATAATAATTTAAGTGCCCTTTATATGCATTTTTATGACGTTATATGATAATTAAATAATAACGATTAAATAACTTAAATAATTTATTTGGTAACTATTACAAATATAGCTACAAAAATAACAATGAATGTACACGATCTCCGCATATGACAAGTAGAAGATCAAGATACGGGCTTCCAACACCTAGTTTGTCAATTAGAGCCAGTTACAATATACATTTCTTGAATAAATAATTGTGAGATATATTTTGAGTTTTTGAATTCTATTAAAGTCAATTCCAAAGACAGAAAAACGACATTGACCTGGGGATTATGTCAGTCCAATAGCAAACGATAGTATCGTTCTCCGTACATTTACGAATTTCGCTTCGTTTACGCTTCTACCATATTTGTAGTCCGGGGAGGAAAGCGAGTTATTTATCCTACCGCGTAATACAAACGCAGTAGAAGCGTAAAACGACAGGGAAGTGATGCGTAAATGTAAGGAGAGCGATATTATCGTTTCTAGGATGATTTGAATTTGACTTGATCATGTACAAATACGTACCCAGGGTCGACAAATAATTCCCAAACTACTATACAATAATTACCTACGTTGCGAGGTTTGCTGCACTTTACAGTATAATATTTTTTCCTTGTGCCAGTTAATCGTCTCATTGTTTAGCGATCACACATTTAACCAAATATTCAGTTGGAAAATATGAAAAAATTAAAATTTTCTTCTTAATTTTGTGTCCAAACGGAGTTTTGCCAAACTCTTGTACGAAACATAGAATATGCCACAAGTGCATTCGAGACGCGAGTGTACCGACTTGTACTTTTTTATTTGTCAATTTATGTGAACCCTCAGTTTGCGAGCCCGAGTCGCACTTGCCCGCTTTTATTTATCGGTCTAACGTAATCGCTAGGTAAATAGCTGTTTTTCTCCGTGAATTTGGAATAGAGTATGCACATAGGATTTAAGTACATTAATACATTTTTTTTTATAATATCAACTTTTTGCTCAAAAACTTCAATGGTTAAGTTCATGAAGAATGTAAAAATACATGTCTGTCAGAATTCTTAAGAAACTTATTTCAAAGAAAGATACATTGCAATGTTAGTTTGATGGTAAAAGTATAAAAATAAACAATTACTCTTAAATAAATGAAATGCGTTATATACAGGATGTAAACTGAGAGATCAGCAGGTATCAAAGTGATGCATAGAAAACTCAGTAGGCATTCATATATATTAGACGATGAGACCAATCCTAAATCGCAAATAGCTGTTCCTACTGCTCCTAGGTAAAACTATCGTCGAATGACAAAATTGAACGTCGTACTGAGGTTCTAGTTAGTACCTCAGTACAAACTTACCGTACCTACCTAGTAAACTACGTACTTTCGATGTTGAGATCATCTATCTTCCAGCTGCCGCTGATACATCTCTCAGTTTCACCCTATATGGTTAGTAAGAATCAAGATCAGAAACGACGTCACTAACCCTGTTGCTCTCAACCTTAGTTCGCTTCTGTCGTGGCCCGGCGTTAGGGGTGGGACCGAGATCACCTGCTGACTTCCTCTCGCCAATACTCAAATTGAGACTGCCAGTGTTGCAACCGCAACTGGATTGTTAGAAAATATTTAAGGTAAGACTTGCTTCCAGATTTTGTATCTCAAATGGACTATAAAAAGAGGAATTCTGTCGATTATATGTGCCATGAATACCATCGTACTTGAACGTACCTAAAAGTCAAATATTGATGCACCTACCTAACTCATGGGCTAATTGCTCACAGCACAATCAACTCTATCATCAACTGATCATCAACCAGGCGTAACCGAACGTAAGGCTATCAGCACCACTAAGGGTCAGCGTGACTACGACAGGGCTACAATGCCGCGTTTACGTCTGGGAGAGAGTTTCTTCAAACGCCCCCCGCGCACCACAAGCAATTTACGCGCAATCTCAAAGTTGACGGCAAACCGTAAGCATGGCGACGGCTTGGCGCAAGCATGGCGATGGCCTAGCGCAAGCATGGCGATGGCCTAGCGTAAGCATGGCGATGGCCTAGCGTAAGCATGGTAACGTCCTGCGTAAGCGCGGCGATGACATGGCATAAACGCGGTGACAGCGAGTTGAGTGACAGCCATGAACCGCCATGAACCGGATGGATTATCATAGAAAAATTCTGAAGGCTTGAATTAAGGTGATGCCGTATGCCGATCTGGTGTCTTGTGACATTTAAACACCTTTATCAAAACCAATAAAATTGGAATTAGAATGGGGTTGACCTACGCAAATTACTATACTCACTGAAACCAAAAGAATGCAATCTCGATCACTTTTTTAGGGTCGGGTGTGGTATCGAAACAACGCAATTAATAAAACTCACAGACGGTCCTCATCTGCAGCATTAGAGACTGCAACGACGTGAGACGTAGGATCGAGGCTACTGTATCTTGACGCAGTTGGCACGTTTCGACACACTGCTTCCCTCACTTCTTGTAGGCGGCGTCTTTCCTCCGCCACCTGGCGGTCTAGTTCCGCAACTGAAGATACAATAATGATTACAAGCTTTATATTAGCTTCACTTGTATTGTAACTAACTAACAGTACAATCAAATTTTGTATGTCGATTTAAACTTACTTCTAATTATTGTCGTTTCGATTTGAAACTTCGTACTTTAATATAATGTAATTCTGATGAAAATACATTACTTTGGTAACATTGAACTGATGTGATGATGGAGTCCAGAGGTTAATAGTGGAACTCTTCAATGGTGAATGAATCACACTGACAAAGCGATCTAGCAACAAAGACACCAACTAGCATGCCACATGAGCCGAACGGCGTGGTGTTGCCTTCTCCCATCTCTCCTTATCACCCCTTGTGTGCGCGCTTGGATAGCTGTTTTGCTATTTATCGAATCACTTATGCGTGTTTTTTGTTTTTAAAACTATAATATTATTATTTAGTTCTTCAGCCTATCTAGTATTGTATTTAGTTATATCCAAGAGTCGTATATCACTGACAATATGGCAATGCTCTGGATGGGACTACTCGTGAACCCGTGGAACCTCAAAAGAAAATTTACACAAATCTACGTTCATAAATCGATATAAATACAGAAATTCAAGTTAATTCTGATTCGTAATTTTTAATGTAATTTTTTATTGTATGACTCGTTACACGCCTTGGCGTAGCTGTAAGTGGAACGAGTATTTGTCTATAAATAAATAAATAAGGCTATAATAATTGAAAGTTGTAATTAAATACATTGTGTGTAAGATATTATATAGGTACCTATAATAATTTTGAGTGTCTAGGTACACAAAATAACGTACTGTTATGCTGGTTGTGTCGCTGCTTGTTTATCACCTCGGCTTCTAAAGAACTTATTCTTCTCTGCAGCGCTTCCTCTTTTGTCAATTTGACTTTCCAAATGCGGCAAACTTTTAGGTGGAGAAAGGACAGCTCTTGGCAATCCAATGCCTATTGTGTTTAAATAGTTGTAGATTATATATGTAATAAATCTTATTCAAATTAAACTTAATTATATTAATTACAATAATAAATATTCATGCAGTAATTATAAGATAGATTCACCTCACCTCAACAGTGCTGTTCAAAATCTTATTCGCAATATATTTCAGGTAAGTTTGTTCAGCGATCTTCCGCTGGTCTACATCAACTTGCTCGAATATATTTCGTATGGTATCTGATATATTGATGTCTAATGAGCAAGTACATGGTCCGTTAGATCGACTTTTAGGCTTTACATTGAAAGCCTCTACATTTGTCTTAGTTAGCGTTTTGGTATCTACCTGTGATAGCCTATTTTTTATTAGCTCAGGAGTAGACATCGTTATCGGTTCCTGCAAATATTAAGTTTTGCTAAAAACAATACAATTGTTTAACATAAGTTTACCATAATCTTATACATATAAAATATTAACCTCATTTAAACATGTCGTACTGCAGACTGGTATTTTATGTTTTAGAGACCGTACTTCTTTCTCGAGCTTATCAGCTTTTCTCATCGCCTCAATGCTCATACTCCTCAAATTCTCCACTTCATTTTCATGGTGTTTTATTATATCTTGCAATGTTTCTTCGTGAAGACCCTGAATACTTTTGACACCTTCATTATGTTCATTAAGTATGCTCTTTATATTAATATCATATTGAATTTTTATAGCGTCAATTTTCTTTTTGTAATCCTTTTCAATATTTTCTAAGTTGTTAGTAAGATTTTTAATTTGAATTTCATACTCGACAATGGGATCTAGCTTGGCCATAACCTCCTCATCTGTATATTCTTTTTGCTTTGTATGGATAATGTAACTAGACCGATCATTGGCAGGAACTGTTTTGTAATCTATAGATATATTGTTTGCTTCACTGAATCTTGATGGATTAGATTCACTTTTTCCATAGTATATTACTGAACCATACATTTCATCACTACGTGTTTTGCGTAGTGCTACAGCTGCATCGTATGTTTTTATGTTATCCGCTGTAGCGTGAATATAATCTAATCCAATATAGCTGGGAAGCCTTTCTTTTCTACTACTTTTACCATTTGCAATATTTGCTTTCGCATTGGGGCCAGTTTTATTTCTAATAAGACGAACGTCTGCATCCGTACGAGAAAGTCTATGATGTGAATTTTCGTTAGCAATATTTTTCAGCAAAGAGGGATCAAAGGTAGTATTTTCATCAGAATTGGTTTTATTGCTTCTTTGTTTATTATTGGCCATGTGCATTAGCTTTTCATCCTCAGTAGAGACATAAGATTCTAAGAATTTAGTGCCATCATTTGAATTAGAATTTTCTGAAAAAAAATAAGAATAATAGTACATAGTATAGTAATAATCAATATGTTATTACTTTAATTCTTTAATAATATGACAGATATTAAGTTTGATTCAAGTTTATACTATCTCTTAGGGCTGCTTGCATATCATTCCATCTTTAGTGGTATTTACTTAAATAAATTTAAATGCCAAAATACATTAAACCTAAACGCATTTTATATTACCTAGCATAACACGCTTTCCAGTGCTGTTTAGCAAAACAATTTTATATTAAAACAAAAAAAATGCCATTAGTGGCAAACAGGTGGACGGGCCGCCTGATAGTAAGCGATCACCGTTGTCTATGGACACCTCCAACATCCGTTTGACACGCTGAATGACTTTTTATATGAAAAACAGTCAACACACCGTTAGCGTTAATAAATTACTTAAACAAGTTTTAAAAAGCAAGAATGCTTTTGATACAGGCTCTTTTTTCAACTTTTAGCAGTTTTGGTCATACTGGTTCGTCTATTCCCACGGTTAGCTTAAAATTATAAAAATAGTGTCTTAACAAAATTGAATGTTTTATCTAGGAAACCGCAAAGACCGAAACACGATTAAGGACATTTCACTCGACAGAAAAAAAAGAAACGTAACACTCTTTTGAGTTTTTCACCCAGCTATTTTTTGATTTAATCAAATGCCTATATTCTAAATTATATCTACGATATCTTATGTTCAGATTTCATAATAATGGAGAGAACCATAAAACATTTTACATAACAGCTATACTTTTCGAAAAATATGAGATAAACCTCAAAAATAGAAGTAACGAATCACACGACTTTGTGTAAGCGCTTTTGCTCCACTAAAGGCGACTTTAATAAAATATATTAAGCCTTATGGTCATCTGTAGTAATAAGCGTAGCTGAAAAGTAGAAAAACCCCGCCATAAATAAAATCGATCCAGGTTTTTCTCTCTAAAAGATCAAGACTCAAAAATCTTGTATTTGTAAAATGTTGTCTTGGTGTAATGGACACAATTATTACTTCTTCATAATCAGAGAAATCCCGCAAATCCATTGATAAAGGATCGATATGCAAGCCACCCTTTTCAATAAACACCTTTATTGAGTGACATAATACATACTTATGTTGTAAGAATCTAGTGAAATATCTATTGTAGGACTATCAGTTTCGACTCTTGGTAGGTTAATTTTTAATTTATTTTTGACACTATCATCTTCAATCAGTTCGTCATCCTCTAGGTAGGAATATGTATCATTATCAACATCGTTTTGTTTCAGTTTACTTTTGACACCATATCTATCTCGATGGATAGTTATAGATTCAACTAAAGTTTTTGAACGTTCATTTTCTGGCCATGTCTTTTTATCATATTTGTTGGGGTCGCTATCCTTGTAAATTACAAACAAATCTTTATCTGTCGATATTCCAGAGACTGATCCAAACAAATTGCTGGCTCTGTGCATGCTATTCTTTGTATCAAAACTTTCACCAGTTAAACCAAAATCTGTAATAGCACTAGTAATACCAGGGCTTCTAGGACCTCTTTCATTTTCAGGGTAGTTACTATCCATGTTTTTCGAAGAGTTAGTATGTATAGATTGTTTGTTATAAATATCAATCACATTCATGTTTTCATTGCTTTGACTGCTTGTGAGGCCTCTGCCAGATTTATCTATCCCTGTTTCAGTTATGTCTTTAGAATCCAGTTCAGTATCGTTTTCACTTGTACAAGAAATAGAATACTGCTCAAGGCGTCCAGGGCTGAGGTTTTTCAACTTGTAATTTAGATAACTATTTCTGACATAATCAAACGTAGGTTCCACGTTTGCTACGAGAACTTGAATTTCATTTGCTTGTTTAGGTTGTTTTATATGGCCTATTTTCCTTTCAAGTGCCACTGATTTTTCTGTGTGAATAGCATTATGATCAATATCTTCGAATTGATCACAGCCTTCATACAAAAAGTCTTCATACGTTTGCGTATCATTGTCTCTATTATTTATAACAGTAGCTTGAATGCCTAAAGTGTGGCTTGGTTTATTTTTAAAACTATCTAAATCTTTTTTTAACATATTAATTTCTTTTATTTTCTCCTGTAACATGTTGTTTACCTTTTCTATTATGTCTAAATGTGTGATCTTTTCATCAGACATTAGTTGAAGTCTTTTTTCTAACTCTGATATATTTTCTAATGATTTTTGGTAGAGTTCTTTGAGAGATGTCATTTCTTCTTTTAGTTTAGAAACATAAATTTGGGTGGAAGTGTTCAATTTATCACATATTAGTTTTTGGTTTAATATTTCAGCTTCTAGATCTTTGATTACATTTTTATCGTGGGATATTTGTTGTTCTAATTGTTTTTTAAGATCCGTAAGTTGTTTTTCCATGTAAGTTCGATCTCTTATTGCTTCTTCTTTCTCACTTAATATTTTATGCTTTTCTTTTTCTACTATTTTCTTTGCTTCGTCGGCTTTACTTTGAACTACTTGGTAAGAATTTTGTACTTTTAGTAATGTTTGCTCTAGTGACGTACTCTTTGAGCTTCTAGCATCCACGTACCGCCTGATTCTGTCAAGAGAACCTAGTATATCTTCAACGTCACAATGTTCTGGTGATAATGCACTATCGCCCACACTTTTTAATTCTAATTGTTTTATGTCAGTTACAATTATTTCCCTTTCATTTTGCAAATGAATGATTTGAGAAATGTATTTATGTTTGTCTCGAGCTGAGTCTTCACTTTTGATTTTACTAATGGATAAGTGTTCTTCTAATTTGTTTTTGTCACTTTGCAGCTTAGCCAGTTCCATTTTCATATTATGTGTTGCTTTTGAGTCTGTTAAATAATACAGTAATTATATTACACTGCCAATAACACATTGACATTTGTTTTAAAAAAAAACATAAGTTACAAAGAAAAGTCTTACGATGAGCCTCCATTGTGTCCAAAGATTCGGTTATTTTTTGGTGACTGATATCTTGTATCTGTTCTCCAGTGTCCACCATTTCCGCTAGGCTTCTATGTAATTGCTTCACTTCATCTTGAAGCTCATTGATATGATTTTCCAAAATTGATATTTTATCGTCTCTGGCTAAAATATTTTCACTGAGATCAGATATAATATTTTCCTAAAACAGAAGTGAAAATTATTAAAACATTGAATCCTAATTTAATAATAAATATATAATTATATCTAAACTTTGTAACTGCAATTATTTGCGAACACACAGATAGTTGACTTACTGAATTATCTAATTTGTTGTAAAGATCTCTTATTTTTATTGTATTGTCTTTTTTTTCTTTTTTCATTTCATCTATTTGATTTATTATGTCCATGTGAAGATCATTGGGGCTGCTAGTCTTACCAATGAGCTGAAATATATTTAGTTAAATTATTAGAAACGGATAAAATAATTCTTAAAATGAAAAAGCAATGTGATCTAGATACTTTAATTTTGCATTAGATCTCGACGATTTGTAGAGTAAGGTATAACAATATATCGTTAAGTTGAACTGTTAGGCACTTCTGCTGCTTTTGGTTGAATTTTCATGAAATTTATAAGAGAACACCCAAGCCAGAAAAAAAATTAAGTGCACATTTGTAGTTGGGTTCTGCAACTACATATATGAGAAATAAATAAATAAACATCATCATAACTACAGTTTTCAGTGTGGAAATTGGAAAGTTGTTTTTGTGTTTGTTTATTTCGACACATTTAACTTCACATAAGCGTTATATGATATTATATAATGCTGTATCTTGTAAATTATTTAAGGTCAAAAAGTTTTATTATTATAATTTTTTTAACGTCAGTCTTATAATCTGGTCTTATGGACGGACAAATAGATGGACACGGTGAATTACATATAGAGTTTCTTAATTTGCTATGAAGCCCTAACAAAGCAATGAAATCAGTTATCGGTTGACGGACATTCTTATTCTTATTCGAGATGGGGGCGATAAGTCCTGCACTGAGGTCCCGCTTGGGGTGTATTGTGCATTTCCCCCTACCAGAACCTACCCGAGCCAACCCAACTCCTTGAAATATCGGAGTGAGACTCTGGGGCGCTGGCACAGTTGCTCCAGTGGCGTAGATAGAATTGTGCGTAATGACGATGAAAAGCAGTCAAGCTGATGTGGTAGCGTGGATGATGAAGGTAGCGAAGCCTCATGCAACCCGGTAGCGATTCTAGTTTCCTCTGTGGCTTCACAATGCCACAGCACATGCTCTACAGTTTCTTTCTCCTTCATGCAGCCACGACACAGTGGACTGTCCGTGGCTCCCAGTTTATACAAGTGGCTATTCAAATTGCAATGACCGGTTATTAGGCCTACAATCAGGCGAAGATCCTGTCGTTGCAACTTCAATAGATTGTTCGTGATCTTCCTTTCAAGAATTGGGAAAGCAGCTTTTGCATGCTTGCAGTCATCTTTATTGTCCCATAGGTTCTGTTGTTCTTTTTCGGTGTGACGACGCAGTAGCTCTCGCACTCCCATCGCCGATGGTTTGCAGAGGCCCACTACGTCATCACTTACCTGTTTCCTAGCACCTTCTTTGGCAAGGGTGTCCGCCGTTATATTACCCAAGCAGGATCCGTGGCTTTCCGTCCATCTCACTATCTCTTACTACTAACTCTTGATCTTGTTACAGGTCTTCTGAGTGCATAGATGGTAGCCGCACTGTCAGTAGTAAACATAAGAATTCCCTTGCCGTCCCGGTCCACGGGGGCCGTGAGAAACTCATTTAAAGGCCAGACTGCTCTTGCTGCCAATAGTAGGCCCATGGCCTCCGCCTGCAGAGCCGTCGTTGTTTTGTTTAAGGCCATGGACTCCTTGAGTCCAAGCTCAGGTGAGTAGTATAAGCAGCCTGCATGTACACAGATGGTTCAAAAAACAAGGAGGGATCCTTGTTTTTTGAACCATCTGTGTACATGTTCCACGAGGGCGATACCCCGTCCAGGACGTTGTCGTCAGTTATCAACTCGTACTTTTTACTGTCAAGATGTGTGCTAGCTATCTTATCGGTACAAGATTGCTTCAGGAATAATCCTAGTCGCCCGGTCGATTATTCTACAGTGGTTAGTAATAGGGCCGGTGCTTTTCCACTGGTTCGTGGATTTGATCCTGGTGCTGACGCCATCGCTTCCTGTTGTATATGCAGGTGTAGTGGAGTCAGACCTAGGATGATATCTAGGGCAGCCGAAGGTGTCTTTTTCATGCATCCGCTGATTAGAGAGCATGCAAGTCTTTGTGTCAGTTGCAATTTTGCGATGACGGTTGCTAGATTTGTGCGAGTCCACCACACTACGCAACCGTAGGTGAGAACCGGTGGCACTATCACTGTGTATAGCCAATGGCAGAGCTTCGGTTTCAGGCCCCAGTCCTTTCCTACCGCTCTGGTGCTCTGCCAAAGTATGTTGGTTGCCTTCGTAGTGATATAATCCAGGTGTTTTCCCCACAGGAGTTTACTGGATTGACGGACATCTTAAAATGTGAATTAAAATAAACAACCACAAAATATGTAAAAATAAAATTTTCTTCACAAAAAGTTAGTTTGAAATTATCGAATTTTAATTAAATATTCGTTAGCGTACTCGTGGTCGTCGTACATACCGCTTTTGGGATTAAGCATTATCAAAATAAATTATAAGACAACATACGTGATTATACTTATACAGGCTATGTGACGATTTTTTGTGTTTACCTCAGTACGTGCATTTATTAAAGCTTTCTCTAAATCTTCACTGTGTGACAATAAATGTTGACTTTCACTATGCAGGGCTTCATTATCTTCAGTGATTTTTCTCAATTTTGCTCTTTGCTTATCCAGTTCATTCTGGAGCTCATGGTTCTCCTCTTTAATTCGTTCGTGTTCTCTCTTTAGCTGGTCATACTTTGATTCTAAGGTTTCATAAAATTTCACCCTATCCATTAACTCTTCACTTTCCTTTCTGAGAGCATTTAAGACATTGGTGGTAGAATAGTGTTCTTCTTGTAAAGTATTTATATTACCTTGTACGGTTCTGTTGCTTAGTTCTAACAACTGTAACTGTTTCGATAGTTCTTTATTTTCGTCGATTTTACCTTCTAAAGTATTATATAAATTATTTATTTCTTTAGTTTTGCCATCATAGTCACTTTGAATGGCATTTTTTTCTGCTAATAATTCATTATAACAATATTTCAAAGATGATAATTTTCTAGACAAGCTATTGACTTCCTCAGATGATTGGTCACTAATTCTTTTCATGCTGTTTTTCGTGTTATTGTACGATTCTAAGAGACAATCAAATCCTTGTTTTTTTTCATCAAGTTCTGTAAGTAAGCGCTGTTGTTCTTCAACTAACTTTTTATATGCACTATCAACACTATCAAAATCTTCTTTTAAATGTTCAGTATATTTTAACTTATCACCTAGTTCTTCGCTTTCTTTTTTCGTTAAAATAATATCATGAATAGCATTATCTAGTTCTGAAGTTTTGTTAGCCAATTCATTTTCTAACCTGCTTTTTTCTTGTAACAATTTTTCATGAGATTCTTTTAATTGTTGAAATTTGTATGAAACTTCTTCTAAGCTATGAAGTCTATCCTCTAAAATTTTGCTATCTTTTTTAGTTAACTCGGCAGAATGTTTATATTGATTTTTTTCATCTTGTAATGTGCTTATGTTATTAATGGCAAAGTTATTAATTTCTTGTAATCTTTGAATTTCTTGAAGTAAAATTGAATTATTGTTTTCTCGGCTAGTCAAATCTATTTGAAGAGATTCATTTTCTTCTTGAGTGCTAATAAGAAGAGCTTTCAGTCTATTGTACTCTTCATTTTGTTTTTGATATAAATATGATATATCGTCACGTTTGTTGATTAATTCATCGTAATCTTTGACTTTTTCAAGTAACTCTTGACTTTCATTCTTTGCTATCTGTAATGATCTTATGAAGTTTGATTTTTCACTGTCTAAAGCAGTTATACTTTTGTTATAAGAATCGTGTAAGTTGCTTATTTCAGCATAAAGGTTACTGTTTTCTTTACTTTTATTTTCCATTTCTTCCATTATTTTATCGATCTCTTGAGATTTATTATTCAGAACATTTATTAAGTTATTTATTGCCAGTTGTTTTTCTTCAACATCTTGTGACAGGATCTTATTTTCTTCTACCAACTTATGTACTTCGTCTTGAAAACTGTTGGTATATTTTTCTAAATAATCATTTCGTTGTAAAGTTTTATCGTAATTACCTGGAATTGAAAAGAAAATGATTAAAATATGACAGGAACAAATTTTTTATTTAAGGTATTGTATGGCTTTTTACTTTTGCAATCTTCAATCTCCATTTTTAAGTCGTTTATATATTTTAATTTATTTTGATACTCTAGTTGTAACTGCTGATTTTCTTCCTCGGTGCAAAAAAGTGCATCTTGCAGATTTTTAATTTGTTCTTTTAAGGAATTCATCTCATCAATCAAAGCGATAGCAGTTGCCTCAGACTGTTTTGGTTGTAGCTGAAAAAACATTCAATAATAAACAAATTGCGTTTGAAAAAAAACCCAGGGCATCACCAGATACGGGTAAGCGCTCGTTCAAAGAGGAAATAATGATAACCTACGAGTAAATTTTATAATATTAAATAACGTTGCATTTGCCCCCAACTGACCCCCAAGAAAATCCTGACTACGCTTTTAGTAAAAAATAGTAATTTTTATCATTTTGGATATACCTTGTCAGACTCCTGCTCAAGCAGTCTATCAATTTGAATGGATAAGCTTTTAATTTGTTGTCCTTGACACATTATCGTACATTCTGTCTCTTTTAATTTACATTGCGCACAATTACGTTCTTTTTCAAAAGCAATAGATGCTTCATTTAGTTTTCTTTCTAATGCTATATTGTCACGTCGTAGCTCGTCAATATTTTTAGTTTTAACATCATTAATTTCACTTTCTGCTTTTAATTCTGTTTCTAAACCAGTTGTTTCATCACATAACACCAAATATTGCTCTTTAAGGGCATCTAGATCGAGAGATCGTTTTCGATAATGTTCTTTCTCGTTCCATAAAGAATTATACTCTCTTAATTGAGCTTGTAAATTCTCGAATTCTTGTTCAAGCTCTTCGTATTTTCGACACCTAATTTGTAAACAATCTTTTTCATGTTTCAAAGCCTCATAGCAATTCATTAAATCATCATAATTTTGTTGTAAGTTCTTTAGTCGCTTTAAATTATCCTGATCAATGTTGTACCCGTCGTTGACGTCTTCATCATCAATATCCAGTTTCAAATCTTTGTTAAGAAGTTCCTTCATTTCATCATTTTCCATAATATCAGCGACAAGTTGAGCTCTCTTGTTGTCAATTAAGGGTTTTTGAGTTTCAGCTGACGTAAGCGCGTATGCTGTTTCTATATTGGGCACAATCTCAGCACGGTAGCATGAACATTCTGGTTCTGACTGTGAGTTTTGTGTGTCTCGAGAACAAGGAGCTAGAAGTGCTAGACTAAATTTTTCGAGAACTTTTAGTTTAAAAAGTATTCTTCCTTTGATGTCAATGCCGCGTATATCTTTTCCAGCAGTCTACAATAAGTTAACAAAATTGAGATCCACATTCTCATTATAGAATGATTTGTCACTAATACCTTATTTTTTTGGATAATTTTACAAAGTTAACTGCCCTCAGAAACTAAAAGCAAAATACAAATACATTTATACAACATATTAGACCAGAAAACGTAGTGTATAGTATATACCAAGCACGCCCTGTAACTTTTGACTGAGTTTTTATTTTCTGCCAACTTTTTTCATACGTATTTATACATAATAACGATGTTGGTTTGTGGCAGTACTAGCAGTGACTGAAATTGCAAAATTGCGGGCTACGTGGTATGACTTCGACAAGATAGACGCGTCAAAAACGACACAGAAGTTCAATACCTGAAGAAGTGTATACATAACTGGGTTAAGCATGCCATTACTCGTACTGGCTTGCTTAGCCCAGATGTGAGTACATAATCGTGCATTTGAATGACCACCGGCCAAGTGCAAGTCGGACTAGCACACCGAGGGTTCCGCACCAAAAAAAACATTCTTTCGTTCGGTTCAAGACCTTAAGCGCGCCCGAGTCGCACGTCGCCAGTGTTTATTATTTTTTGTTTTTACATTAAGCGTGTGCTTTAATCATGCCAAGTTTGACTATTGCACGTATTACCATTTTTTCACTAGAGCAAAGATAAAAATAAACAAAAATAATACGTTTCTTGTATGGGGAACCCCTTTATTATTTAATTTTCGTTTTTATTATATACATTTGTGAATGGTAATTTGACATTACATTACATTAGATATACATTTTGTGAAAATTTCATGTCTAAAAAAATTCTATTGCGGTCAAAAATACAGCCGTTTAAATGAAGGACACACAAACAGCGTATAGGCTTCAAAATAAGTTGTTGTTGACCCGTAGGGTACGGAACCCTAAAAATAGTCCTAGCAATATGGTCAGGTTTGTGCACGGTCGTTTATCTGAAAATCGTCTCACATTTTTTTTATTTTTTTTTAATTATTTTTTTATACATTTACCAAAAAATTCTCAGACGTATAATTATTAACATTTGACTTAAATTAAACTTAAATACTAGTGAGTCCACCTTTTTTTTTTTTCACAACTTCAGTTTGGTAATACTATAATTATAGTTTCAAGTATTTTTAGTTACATTACTTTTTGACTCTTATGGCTGCTTATGTTAAGTATGAGACACTAACCATCAAATTTAGATACAGCTTATATTTATCATTTTGACACAAAATTCCAAATATTTTCTCCAATGCCGTGTAAATATGCGCGTAGATACAGTATGGCTCACAAGCATCGTTTTCTATAACCTGAAAGTAATCGTAATATTTTATACAGGGTTACGCGGAAATGGTGTTAGGTACTTTTTGTTAGCCGGAAGTGGTCTTACAATGCCCATCATTATAAAAACTGTTTGCTATGGGACCAACTCTGAAATCGCAATAAAAACAGCTATTCCGTGGAAAACGGTCATTCACACTACAAAATGTTGGCAGCAGGGTATAATCAATAAGGGTTGCAATCTGGGTGTTTTCAAGTCAAAAGTGAATCGGTTTCTTCTAGGCAAGCGTGATCCATCGTAGGCCGCATCAAACATCAGGCGAGTTGGCGGCCTATTTAATAAAGCCTATTTAACAATAAAAAAAAAATTTGGTACCATGGGAAAACTTGTTGATAATGATGAGAATTAACACACTCCTATTCGGCATAGTTCAGCTTGCATACTATCACACTAATCACAATTAATATATATGCGAAAGTAACTCTGTCTGTCTGTCTGTTTGCTACATAATCACATAATCACGGCTAAATGGCTTAACCGATCTCGATAAAATTTTGCGAGGTAATAGTATGTATTATGAGGACGGACATAGACTATTTTTTTCTGAAGAAATCGCGGACGAAGTCGCGGTTACAGCTAGTGATATATAAAACAAAGTCGGATTTGTTCGAACACTTATAACTCGAGAACAGCTGGACCGATTTTAATGGTTATTAATTTGTTGTATTTATCTCTGTTCCAAATAGCAGAATAACTAATAAAAACCGCTGGATCGATTTGGATGAAATTTTGTGTTCCTGGAGTGGCCGAAGGCCGAGCTTACACTCGTGCGAAGCCGGGGCGGGTCGCTAGTTAAATATAAATCATTTATTGTATAATCTTATCTTCAGATATATTGAAATGCACGAGCGAGATAGTAAAAGTAGTAATGGTTTGAAAAGTGACAAACGAAACAACAGGATTTGCAATTCCTTTTGGATAATTCATCGCAGACACATCGCAGGTCTCACATGGATGAGATTGGACCAGGACAGGGATCAATGGCGCAAGGGAGAGGAGGCCTATACCCAGCAGTGGGTTGATTTAGGCTGACGATGATGATGAACTATCTGCGGCTGCCAGGGATCATCATTTAATGGGTTTTTTCCTCATTTTGGGGCTTTTGATTTAATGGCCTTAATTAAGCTCTGATCAATTTGTCTTGAATTTAACGTCATTACATTTTTTTTGGCAAATATTTGCTTTTGGCTATAATAAGACTATCTAGCAAAAAACCCAACAGGAGTAGGTTTTAAAAATAATTTAAAATCTAAGTACGAACCGCATACGTGTTTCTCATAGCGTTTAATTTTGCATCCTTGGCGACGATGACATCTCTCATATCTTGTATCCTTGGGTCCACAACATCTGTAGGAAAATTTCATGGTGTCATTCAAATATTATCTATCTTGGGTACATAAGGTACATTTTAACGAAAAAAAAACTACGAATGAGTGGCTTTATAGTTCATTCATGATTTCTTACTTGTGGATGCATCACAGATACATTTCATTACGTCAGCCTGGTTCCCTTTTGACTCTTTTTCGGGCAGCTCTTTTTCCGAAATCCACTGTGGAAGACGGGGAAATTTTTGCGGTTAGATGCTTATTTTCTGTTAAATGGAGCTTAGTAGAACGCGCTAAATTAACTAAAATGAACGAACATTACCTCGTCTCCCTCGGACCTCTTCGACCGAGGACTCTGAAAATTATTTTTGATAGTTTTAGACAACCGACGCAATATAGTTTTACCAGAAACTGAAAAGCTTTTGTTTCCGAATAAAGCTTATAAATTAGTTTTCGGAGGCAACCAGAACATCAAAAGCTTTTTTTTTCGAATGAAACTCAAAATTTTCCGAAAACCTTATTGACTAGTCTATAGATACTACGGTTGTATGAAAAATGTAAATGACCAAACTACAAGGCTCTCTAAAACATTTATGACATTATCTAAAACCCCACTACTACTTATGGAAGGGGCAGATTGAAATTGTTTAATAATTGTCTTTTTCTAGATATTATATCTCCTTGTCGAATATAAATAAATCTGGGACATTATTGCACATATGATCACCTGACCCTAATCTAAGCAAAGCTTGTAATATGGCTGCCAGAGACTGATAAACATACATATATATTTTTAAATACATACTTAAATAGATATTAACACCCAGATATAAAAAATATCAATTTGCATGAAAATTTCAAAAGTATCTTGAATTATTTTTAATATAGGTAATGCCTAATCGATATTATTACATTCCCATACAAATGATAGTTACAATCTGAGTGTCTGCAAATCGCGCGGAATCTTTCTTCTAGTCAAGCGTGCTCCATAGTAGACCGCATCGTAGCTTAACATCAGGCGAGGTGGCGATAAAACGCAAGCTAATTATATAACCAAGATAAAAACATTTTTAATGTTCAAAGTTTTTAATAATGTGTAAGGAAGATAGCTGTGTTGGAAAACGGGCTCTTAAGTTAATCCATTAAGGTTTCTTTTATATCCTATTAACACGGTCTTTTAACCAACTTCTTTCAAAGTAAAAGTGGCAAACAATAGTAATAAATAAAATATAAATGCTAAAACTACTCCGTCAACTTTTCGCTGACCGAATTTGTCAGACGTGAGAATAACAGCAAGTTTTATTTGACACACGCTACGGTTCCAAGTAATGCCACAGAATACGTGTAAGACGGTAAATTTCCATGTAAGTACTATGAAATGAAAACTTGCAAATAAATAAAACTGACCTCAATACCAAGCTCATTGCCTCTTTCATCTCCTAGACTAGACTTGACTTTTGATGGCTGAAATGGAAGATTTTTTACGTGATTCGGTTAGGTACAGTTCAGTACTAATTAAAATACGCCGTATCGAATAAGCACCTACCTACTTAATAGCTAGGTATTTAGTTGTGCGATAGAACGTATTTACCGGTACTAACACAGACCGTTGTTGTTTTAAATAATTATCCTATTCATCATGGGAAAATCCCCAAACCACCTACAGCTACAATAAAATAATTATGATAAATTTATGAATGGCAGAATTATGTTTCTTACTATTTTAGTTGTTTTACGACTTATGCCTCTAGGGGCTAGGGCCAACGCACATAAACGCGTTGCGGCGATGAAACTGTAAAATCGAAGACGAACATTCGTCAGTGAAATGTTACTGGGTTGCGATGCGCAGCGTCGCCGATTTTAGAGTTGCGTCGCCGTCAGGATCATTTGACCGTCCTCGTCGCGTCGCAGGCAGAAGCCGCGCGGCAACGTCGATTTTAGCGTTGCGTCATAATTTCATGTGTGTTGGTTCTTACTGTTCTTAGTGACCTACCTGTAGTAAGAATTTGTACAGTAATTACATTTGTAATGATTATTAACGGGATACTTACAGTGAACATGGTGCATTTATACTCGGCCAAAATATCTGAAACTACGTCCACACATAATCACGGTAAATAACCCGTCAATAATGAACAACCGTGATAGTTTAAAACAGTATTGTGCAGTAATTTATCAATACATGCAAATGCCTCTGGAGGGGCGTGTAAATAGCCCTTCCTGATGTGATTGCTCACGAAGCTGGAGTGACTACAATTCCTGAGTGTCAATAAGAAATCACTAGAACCTGCACTGACCTGCAAATGACCGCTTCCATCCCTGTCATCCTGAGAGCAGCTGGCAGATCTCCTCTGCAGCAGGATCTTTATTTCGTGTACAACCAGGTTAGCCGGCCGGCACCTTCACTAGTTTTTATAATTTAAGCGAGAGCGATGAAAAATAAACTTTTTCACAAGTGCAAGATTCCACCATCAAAATATATTGCGTTGCGAGACCTGAGTACGGGTGGTGTATGACTGCAGGTGTATGTGTCTATCCGCCGATCACGTCATATTCGACCAATGGAAGTCCTGGATAGTCGTCGTTTTATAACACGGCTAAGAACAGCTAACGCCATCTCGTAATCCGATGCGGAACTTCGACGGATTCATTGACAAGGCAGACAGGTCTGTGTTAAAACTTATCAACAACTCAGAAAAGCGCGGTTTGTTTAAATCAAATCTAATTAAACACTTTCTACATTAGGAAATTGCATGTATATGCATTGGCGCTTCACCAGCCTCTAGCAAACGCAAAAGCTACCAAAACTACTTATACAGGCTAGCCATAGTGTTGAGATATAGGTATATGTGTATCCTCAATGAGGCTTGAATGAGGCCAGCTTAAAATTAAGTTTAACTGTTTTCAGTATTACCTCATCTCCTCTTGATTTGCCAGTCTGTAAAAGATAAAGGTCATAATTTATTTTATTAAAGAAGATAAAAAACAATTTGATTCACTCTACATACTCGTGATGTAGGTATATGTGTATTTTTCCGAACTAATACTCGTCACCGACCACCAAGAAAGTTGTTTGCTCGTCTCATGTTTAAAATGAAAAAAAAAAAAACTATAATAAACATTTTAAAAGTAGGGTGCATAAATGGAAAGATCGAGGATATTTTTATTCCGGAAAAAATTATAATTAGGTAAGACAGTGGTCTTAGCCCTGGCGCCGGGGCAATAGAATACGGCACCGGTACCCCCTGCCCGTAGTAAGAGGCTACTAAAATGGGACGTCCAGGCTCGGGATGGTCAAAGTTGGGGCTCTGACCATCAGGGAGATGGCGTGTGACCATCTTTGTCGCCAGTAGAGGGGCTGAGCAACACGCAGTTGTCTCGGGAGGAGCCGTAGCGCAGTGTTGAGGACTTCGGTGCGTTCCACGGGACCTCTTGTCAAGCACTAAGGTGGTCATCGGGTTGGGTTTCTTGGGTATAATCCCACATAAAATGGCTGCACCCCAATTTAGCCTCGAAAAGTAAAGCATTGCTCTAAGAATTAACAAATATTTAACAAAGAGTTATCTAAGAATTACCTCAAAGTCTTCTGAATCTATCCCCTGAAAAAAAAGATCAGTTATGAATTGCTTATAAAATTAATGTACATATAGCAGCACTAACTAAATATAAATATTAAAGTTTCTTCCAATGCTGACTACTACTGGCATCATAATCTGTATATACAAAAGCAAAATACTGATACACACAGCCATTCGAAGTCAGCCAGTAACGAACTGACTCATCACCAAGTCTCGAAAACCACTTGACCTACGAAGCTAAACTTTGGCAGGTAGATTCCTTACGGGGTGCAGTGTAAAGATCTGCTAAGAAATGATTTTGTAAGAGGGTGAATTATATGGGGGGAAAACGGAGGTTCAAAGTTTAGGTATATGAAATTCCTTTGTTATTGATGGTTGGTTTTTTTTTTGGTATTATTGGTATTCACTATTCATTCATCAATACTTTTAAAATATTTTTCAAAATAGGACAGATTGAGAGGAAATTGGGGTTTGATAGTCATGTTGAAAGTTATGTACGTTGAAATTCGATGGTGTGATTGTGTTCAAAGTTTATCATGAAAATCTATGCGTGCAAAGTCGCGGGTAACAGTTATATTATATTGTATTGTAAACTCCCGCGCTGACCATCAGCGTTGCAGTGTGGTTCTTGGAAATATGCAGACAGTCCATCGAAGTGAAGCCGACCGGGGTTTACATGCTTCTTTTTACTAAAGAACAAAGTCTAGTTTTCTTTTGAAATAATTAGAAATTATAATCCATCTCCACTTCACTCCAAATCGGTGGGATGGCAGCCTTAATGACTATATTATAATAATAAAAAAAGTATTAGATACCTACTTAAATACAGAAGAAAAAAACCAGGAAGTATTAGATATGGTAGAGGAGAAAAGAAGTCTACTAGCGAGTAGAGAGACTAGAAGACGGAAGATGTTTGGCCACCTTGTACGACATGACAGATTAATGAAAACGATCACGAAAGAGAGGACCAGGAAGACCAAGAAGAGTATTCGTACACCAAATAAAAGAGCAGGCAAATGTCATGTCGTCCAGGGAGGTGAAAACGCTGGCAGAAGACCGTCAAGCCTGGAAGTTACTCCACCGACAAGAGCTATACACTTAAATGTTGAATGAACTTAAATACAATTTCGACTGCCCCGGTGGCTCAGTTGGTAGTGAACCTACTTTCTGCGCTTGGGGGCGTGGGTTCGATTCCCATCTAGGACAAACATTTGTGTGATGAACATTTGTGTTTGTTCTATGTTGTCTGGGTGTTAATATCTATTTAAGTATGTATTTAAAAATATATATGTATGTATATCAGTCTCTGGCAGCCATATTACAAGCTCTGCTTAGTTTGGGGTCAGATGACCATGTGTGCAAAAATGTCCCAGATATTTATTTATTTGATTATTACAAGAAGAATATCTACTTACTGTGTAAGAAGATATTCGTAGAATATTCATGAGAATATCTACTGAGTAGATATTCATTAGAATATCTACTCAGTGCAATAATGTCCCACATATCAGTCTCTGGCTGCCATATTACAAGCTTTGCTTAGTTTAGGGTCAGATGACCGTGTGTGCAAAAATGTCCCAGATATTTATTTATTTGATTATTACAAGAAGAATATCTACTTACTGTGTAACCAGAAAGGTCCAAGTCGAACCACTGAAATGAAAAATGGGATTAAGCTCAAGAATATGTTACATAAGCTAAGCTAGCTACAAAAGCTACAACCTAATTTCTACACTTCAGTAAACATTACACTCACGAGCTCATTCAAGTCTTTGTTAGCTTCTTTTATAGTTGCGTGCTAAAAAACAAACGTCTTGATTAGTCATTATAGTTTAGTTTCTAAGTTAGCTTCACTGCGCTTGAAATAAAATTATTAATTTATACCCATTTTTAACTGACTTCCAAAAAGAAGGTTATCAATTCGACTGTTTTTTAAGCTATTGCATAGCTTCTATCGCGGGCCTTGAGCGTAGAGACCGAATCCAGAAATTCCGTAACGAAATTAACCTGACACCCCCACTCCGACCTCTCACCGCTAGATGGCGTTGTAAAATATGTTTGATAAAAGAACGACATACATAAAGTTGTAAAACCTACATAATTTTATTTGTTACAAGTAAATAAATAATTATAATTGCATAAGTTGATAAAAAATGCTATGCAATAGCTTTACCGCGGCAGTCCCCGAGTGCCACACGTCTTTTTTTATGTTTGTTACCGTAGAACTTTTGACTGGGTGAATCAATTTTGATGATTATTTTTTTATTTGAAAGCGGGTGCTTCCCATTTGGTCCCATTTTTAATTTGATACCCATATCATGATGGTAGATAAGAACATTTTTTTTATGCCATAGATGGCACACAAGCAGACGGGCCGCCTGATGGTAAGCGATCACCGTCGCCTATGGATACCTGCAAGACCAGGGGTATCACAGATACATTGCTGACCCTTAGACTCTGTTAACAGCCCTTTTGAAGAACTTATTATAGCTACTCGGAAATGCCGCAGGATAGCTCATTTCACAAATTGTCGACATGTTTTAAAATTCAGTTACAAGATTTTACCCAAACTAACAAGGCAAAGTAAAAAAAAAGCTTGTAAAAAATTACTGCTGTTGCTCTGGCGGTCTGACATTTGCTGCAAAAAAGCCATCGTTTCTTTCAAGGCGTTTTTGGTCTCACATTTTCATAGATTCAAATACAAAAATATATATTTTTATTAATTAACATTTTATAAATTTGTACTTGATGTTAAATTTGAATATTTATTTATCTATCTTATGTAGGCTTCCCCGCTGAATTCGCAACATAGAAAGACAAATGACCAATAGAAAAATTTCGCAATCAAGCAAATTTTTTTAGTTGCCTATCGGGAACTTTTACCTTAACATTATTAATTGGCGATAAATTCCGATAGACAATTAATAACTTAATGGTTCCTTAATTTGCTACGGAACCCTAAACATAGCGGGCTAATGAGGACTGACCTCGCGTTTAATACTTAGTAAGTACCTTTTTTTAGTGATAGGATGAGAAATTAGTACTGTATTGTCAATTTTAAAATTATATTACAATATATACCGAACAACACACACTTACAAAGTTATAACATAATAATATCATTACAAGTTTAATAAAAATATATATTTTTACTTGTTTTATAGTAAATATTAGAACTTATTCGTTTTTATAGCACTGTGCACTTTTTCTTCTTTTTTTCATGAAAAGTTGCGGACTTCTTAGTAGGAAAATTCCACAATTCCTGCAACAATAAATTTATTTATCGTGAATATTTTGGTTTTAAATGAAGTTTATACACCCACCATACATTTTACATAATAAAAGAAAATTGACTTCAGTAATTGTTACTAGTTTATTAGCGTTTCTTTCTTTTGATGACCCAAATAAAAGTGTTTTTTTAAAGACATTCAATGATACGTTATAATATTTTTACATTCTTACTTTACACGTGGTTGATCATCCCTGATTTAAGCGCATAACTAACAATACCTTATGTATGTAATTAAATAAAACTTACCAATTTCTGATTTTAAATGTGAGACAGGCTTTAAAATTCATAGGTACGGTTCCACTGAGACTATTCAGTAATAATCACTGCCGTCACTGTTTTCGTAAAAAGTTGTTTGTTAGTAAAAAAAAAAAACTTTTGCTTGCATTTTATTATTACACGTTAGGTATTTATTTAACTACTTTAGTATATTTGGATATTAAAAAAGTTGTTCTATACTTACTTATGATAAAACTGTAATTAGAAACCTTACAAAAAAATATATTACACTAAACAATTGATAAAATAATTTTCTAATTAAACTTAGCCGCGCTGTCAGATATGTTGTTAAAAAAACAACGAGTAGTGGAAACCACTGAAGTGAGAATTTATCGTTTAGATTTTCTGTGGTTGAAACACCACACACAAATATGTCCATATTGTAATTCAATAATCTGTTTAAGCCATCATCGGGAAAACATGATAACATTGCGCACCCACAGCCCACAGAGGGTATCTCAGATGAATACGTGTATCTCAATATTCGTAAGCATTAAACGTGTTAAAACTTCATATACTTACAGCCTTCGCAATCTCACACTTCTGTTCACAGCTGAGCTCCAATTCATCGTAAGCAGCTACCATTTGTTCGAACTCTTCGATCTTGCGTTTGAGACGTACGATCTCTGCTTGCTTGTGCGCCAGCAAAGTGTTCACGATCGCTTCAGTAGGAACATACTTCGGTCTGCATACCTCGTTGTTCCTCTTTATAATCTCAACCAAATGCTCGCTCTTGTCTGTGCAGAAGTGGGACCAAGCTCGCGCGTCCGTACAAGACGCGTAAGCTTTGAGTTTCCCTTCATTTCTAGCCGGTAAATCAAAAAGATCATACTCATTGAATACTCGTTCCCTTTTTGTTATGAACGACATTTTTTCTTCTTAGGACATAAATACTTTTTTTGAACACAATCATGAATATGTATTCTACTTTTCTCCGCAATCCATTTTACACATAACGGTAAGATTTTAAATATCTGCTTGACAATAACTTACGGCGTAAAATATAAATAATGAAAATTATCAAATATTTTGCTATGTCATTGGTAATCGAGGCGGAGTGGCATTTTGAAATGGAATGACAAGGTTTTAAAATGACTTGTTTTTTGTGCGCTTTGTATTATGACCAGCCTGTATTTTTTCTGCAATCATTGATTTTTGTAATAATAATATCATGACATCAAATCTCTTTAAAAACAGAAAAAGGAAAATTAGGAAGGCGGAATAGACAAGGATTAAAAACGTCATCAAAGGTTTGATGCAGCCACAGATATACACAACAGATCGGCAATATATTTCAGTGAAAGCAAGTGAAAGAGACAAATTGATATGGCTCAGCACAAGTACAAAAAGAACATAACAAGACTTTTTTGTCCTTATCGGCGTGGCCTGTTTTTTGGATCAGAAATGTCAAAATCTGACGGTTCTGTGCCAAACAAAACGGGTCTGAATATTGTTTATTGCATTTTTTTGGTGATTTTATGTGATAAATGCGTGTTTCGTCTTAGAAATAATTGTAAAACAAACATTTACAATGGTTGGTTGTATCATTTTGGGCTGCAAGTACCGCAGTGAGAGAAAAAACGATGAAATATCATTTCACACGTAAGTAAACATATAGAGCTTGTAATGATCACCTAAATAAATTCAGGATATCAATGCGTAAATATTTTATTCATAATTAGTCCGTTTTTTGGTCGATTTGTGGTATTTCCTATGAGTTTTATCAAAATATTAACTGAGAAGAATAACAATCAATGTTGCCAGTTTATAAATGAAATTACCCACCACAATTAACATAAATTATTCGTTCTGCAGGTTTCCAACTGATCCTGGCTTACGAATAAAATGGATCAGTGCTACTGGTTGTGAAAATTGGGTGCCAGGAAAACATAGTAGAATTTGTTCCAGTCATTTCAATGCCGAATCCAATATCAGAAAGGGAAAAATTATATTTTTGAGCAACTGCAGCTGCTCAGGGTCTAATAAACACACTTAAATGTACTTAAATCAAAGAAAATATATCATCATAAATCATCATCAGCGTGATTTTGTTCAAATAAAACAAAATAATCTTTTCTTGAAGTCTAATTTATCGTGTGTGATATGAGTTCTGTAAATAATAAAGAGTTTTATCTAAGTATCTCATTAATTGGGATGTTATCCATAATTCCATCCATGAAAATAAATAAACTGGCCAAGTGCAAGTCGGGCTCGTGCACTGAGGGTTCTGTACCGTCACAAAATACAAAAAGTAGTGCAAATACACAACATCACACCCAGGCTGTCATCCATCCAAGTATCAACCGCGCCCGACGTTGCTTAACTTGTGGGAAACAGAAATGTGTGACCGACTCGCACGCGGCCAGTATTTATTATTTGTTGTTTTACTTTAGGGTGTGCACTATAATCCGCCAAGTTTGACGCTTGTACCGATTACCGTTACGTACCGTTTGGTTTTTACACCAGAGCAAATACAAAAATACCTTAACAAAAACGTTTGTTGTATGTGTGGATGTGTACCCTCTTTAGTTTTGACTTAATTATATTTCTTAGTTAATCCGTCGTAATTACATATTCTGTGTAAGATTCAACTGGCGATATTACGGCGCGAAAGATACAGCCGTTTAAAGCTGTCTTACCTTTAAACGGATGGATTTGGATCTTAATATTAATTTCTTTTGTTCATAAGTATTTTTCAGATATCCTTCCATCTCACAAGATTTTCCAAAGTTTCCAAAATTACTCATTGAAGAGATTCACTACCCGTCTAGTATGTAAATTACCCTAACTTAAAGCAAATAATTTTAATGTGGCAACACACCTTGTTGAAGCGAGAGGCACTGAGCTAGCCACGCTCATTGAAAATCTATAGGTAGTAGGTCTGTGGATGCAGCCTACGTAAACATGACGTTACTCCTGCCTCTTCCGTTTTGTCACTTCAGTTTGTCAAATTATCAAATAAGTACAAAAATAGTTTTCAAGAAAAACAAATATTAGGCCGTCTAAATTTTCAGCTTTCCCAGCGCAAATGGATTCGAAAATATCTTAGCCAGTTTATCCATTCAATGAATTATTTACACCTAAACAATCTACGACTAGCCACACGCAACGAGGGTAAGATCAAGTCGTACGATTCTTGCACAGACATCCGAGCCTGGAGCCATGACTTAGGTGTGCAAGACCGCTACCTCAGAGAGTGGATGAAAGCTGATATGCCCATTTGTTTCATTCCAACCTGCAGTATGACTGGTTGTCTCAGAAGAATGACGTGCAAAAGTCATAGACGGGTAAGCAGTGCTGGCATAATTCAAAATTTACGGTTGCTTTCAAGGTTATGAAAAACATCCGCATCATCATCATCTATAAGACGTCCACTGCTGTACATAGGCCTCCCTCTTAGACCACCACACTGAACGACAGCCTGCCATCTGCATCCACGAGATGCCCGTGACTCTCACGATCTCGACGGGCCATCTATAATAATGGGAGGTCTTCCGGTTTTTGGTCTCAACTCAAGAACCTTTCTTCCTCAGCGGTTATCGGTTCTACAAGCGATGTGGGCCGCCCGTTGCCACTTCAACTTTCAAATTGTATTAGCAATGTCGGTGAATCTGTTTTTCTGGCGAATATCCACGTTCTATCGCGCATAGCTCTCTCCGTTGCATTTTGTGTGACTTTTAATTTTCCGAAAAGGCCAACTTTAAGAACCACGTCTCAGTACCATAAGTCATCATTGGGCAATACACACATTGATTAAAAACCCTTGCTCCCTTATGAAAAAAGCTTAGTCGCAATTTAGTGCCTTTTTTAATTCGAAATGTAAGTTACTTGAGTTTGAATAGTACAGTCATAATTTCAGCTGATAGAGCCCATGGGCATTTGTGATCATGTAATAATGATAAATATGAGCGATGGGCGCCAGGTGGTAGCAAGTGCGCTTTACAATCTGATGGCACCCGTTTAGAATGACTTATTTAGTACTTCGATAACTTATGTGCAGTCGATGCCATTACTCAACAACTGTGAAGTAAAACATCGTGAGGAAACCAGTATATCTAAAAACCTCAAAAGTTCAAAGATGTACATATGACATTCGCCAATATGGTTGGGCTATCATGGTGGATAAGGGTCCATCCCCTCTCTCTGAGAGAAGGCCTGTTTCCTAGCAGTGGGAATGTGATAGGCTGATAATGATGATAAATAATGATAGTATTCCTTCAGGCAACACCCAGTTGTCATCCGGATTGTAAATCCAAAATGATACTGGAAAGCATTTGCAATTCGTGTCGAGCTGTAAAAGAGTGTCTCCTGCGCAATGAAGGGTTGGAAAAGTATTTTGTGGAGGTAAGATCTGCAAGAAAAACGTCGTTATATGGACAGTTTTTTTTGACACTCTTGACTTGCACTCACGGTCATCTGTGGCCTTACTACGAGCACTTGCGAAAAAGTTATCGCTTCATAAACGATAGCAAAATGTATGAAAAATTTAACAGGGCCTCTATCGGACGTGAAAGGAAACTGAATTTTTCATACATTTTGCTATCTTTTACGTAGCGATAACTTTTTCGCAAGTGCTCGTACTAAGGCCACTGACCCCAAATTAAGCAAAGCTATGTATTATGTGGCAAAGCTTGTAATATGGCTGCCAGAGAATGATATACGTAAATATATTTTTAATGCATACTTAGATATAAACACCCAGACGTAGAACAAACACAAATGTTCATCAAATGTTTGTCCTAGGTGGGAATCGAACCCACGCCCCCAAGCGCAGAAGGTATATTATCTGCCAAATGCGCCACCGGGACAGTCAAAGTATTCATCTTTTGTACCTGAGTATTTTATGAATAGCGTATTTTTTCTGTCACTGAGAAGTTTCCACATTCCTGGGTAGTTTTATTTTTATTTTCACCCAAAGGGTGTTATGAAGCCTATCCTATTACTAAGCTTACGCTGTCTGTCTATACGTCCGTCCTACCTTTTAACGGCTGTATCTTTCGAACCGTTACAGGCGTGATAGATAGCCAGTTGAATTTTTTACAGAATATGTAATGTTACGGTGGATTAACTAAGAAATAATAATGAAGTCAAAAAGTTTAACTAAAAGGGTCGAATGAACTTATTTTTGTTTGCCTTAATGTAAAAAGAGTAATACGTACAAGCGTCAAACTTGGCATGATTATAGCACACACTCTAAAGTAAATCAACAAATAAAAAATAATGGCCAAGTGCGAGTCGGGGACAAATTTCTGTACACCACTAAGTTCAGCAACGTGGGCCCTGTCGGTACTTGGATGGGTGACCGCCTGGGTGTGATGTTGTCTTTTTGTACTGCTTTTGAGGTGGTATGGAACCCTCAGTGCGCGAGCCCGACTGACACTTGGCCGGTCTATTTAGATAACAAGATGATTTTTAGGAAGAGCTAGAATCCAGTCAATGGCCCTGCGATAAGTGCTTGGAGGCTTTAAAAAGCATTAAAATGTTCTGGAAAATCTTATTAGATAAAATATTCGGTATTAATATCTCAAAATGCGATGCATTCGAGACCAATTGCGAATGTCCGGAGAGTGTGAGGTCTGTAGCTAGATTGTGGCAATCTGATATACTGCAGCAAGCAAGTTTTGTTCAAAATACACATCCATTCTGCAGAGCATCTGAACTGTGCCAGAAAAAAACATGCTCAATGCCAGAATGGCGAGATACTTGCTGTATCGGAGACAATAACTACAATAGCTGGCCACAAACACATCTAATAAAGCCACTTTGTTGTGCAAATAAAGTCTCAAGATGTACATCAGTAAGAATAAAAACAATTGATTGTGGATGTAACACGTCTTGCGTAGACGCAGAAGACGAAATTTCCGCTTATAAAAAGAAAATATCAAGTTTACAATCAAAACATAGCATTCAAAACGAAGACATAAAAATGCTGCAAAAAGAGAACCGTATGTTAAGAAAAGAAGTAGAAAACATTCGTCAAGGTTGCCCATGGAAGGCCTCTTTCTTTCTTCCCGAAGAAAAAAACATTTGCCGTCGTTCTGTGACTATAGTTCCAACACCATTTGAATGTCACTTAGAAGATACCTGTTGCCCAGTGGATAATATTGACTCTGAAATGATTATTACTATGAAGAATGGCAAAAACGAGGTAAATATTAAAAGATTATTTGATGCCAGAATTATGAGTATTAAAGTTATATGCAACGGACGAGCTGGTCAGTTTTAGCATGGGTATATGGGAAGCCGCTCAGAAAAAAAAATGAAGTTCATCTCGTTTGCAGTTGTGAACGAGATCTATTATAATTTATAAGAACATAATAATAATTATCAATATAAAAAAAACCGACTTCATCTGAACTGGATCAAATTGTAATGGGACCAAATGGGAAGCATCGGCATTCAAATAAAAAAAAAACATCAAAATCGATTCACCCAGTCAAAAGTTATGGTAACAGACATAAAAAAACAGTCGAATTGATAACTCCATCCTTTTTGGAAGTCGGTAAAAAAGTGTGCTGCTGATTATTGAAGTGTTGTTCGACGATAACTTGCGAATCGTTGATCCAATTTTTATGAAATTTTGTAAGCAAGTAAAAAAGCAAGTATTCCAATAAAAAAACAAAAATGGGAAAAATCTATCGAGGGGTTGCGAAGGTGTAGACAGATAGATAGAACTCTTTATTGTTCACACCACAAATTACATACACACGATAAAACAGCTAAAAGACAATCGATAAGAAAGTTTAGAGCAACAATCGACGGCCTTTTCGCTAAGTGTGATCTCATCCAGGCAACCTTAGGATTTCGCGAGGTCTCAGTCGGAGCAAAAAACTATTTATATTCAATTTTATTCTTACTTATATATTTAAGTTACCTAGCTACAAAGCATCTAAGTAGATAATACAGGATTTATCCTTTACAGAGTTTTAGATACGTGTCATTACTGCAAGTACTGCATAAAACCAACGACCCTATTATAAAGGACACAAATACCAATTGTAAACCATGTTGTAAAAAAGAGGACCCCATTGAAATATTAAACAAAGGTAAGTTAATCTTAACTAATGAAGTAGACGTGTTCTAGAGTGGAGACCACGCCTCTGCGGGCGAGGCGAGGGAGACCCTGTGACTAGATGGAGTGACGATATATGTAAAACATTTGGCAGTGGCTAGAAGCGGAAAGCCAATAACTGCGACAATAAATTTGCCAATAAAGCTAACGAATGAAACGCCTGATGGTATGCGATCACCGATGCCTACAACAACAGATTGTACCTGCTTTGATGTCAACACCCTATTCAATTTCTTCCTAGTCCATAATACGGTTGGTGCCATCGTGAAACGAGAGATGTGCATAGCCAACGACAGAAAATGCCAGCTGAAGAAGACCGAAGTTGACGCAACGTTTCATAGATTACATAGCAGCAAATCGGCTCCCTCGTGCTCCACGATATCATCTCAACTGAGTAGTGAAGCTGATTATGTAAGTCTCAATAAAATAAAAAACAAAGGGATTTTTCTACGCTGTAGTATGGCTGTAGCATAAAAAACGGTCACACTCGACAAAATTAATAAGTAGTACATAGTTTTAGATATAGGAATATTAAAAATCTAACCGTTACTTCAACCACTTTCTCATCCTACTACCGTGGCCTACATGAGGTGTTGTCAGCAAGGAAGAGGATCTGACAGTTCCAGGCAGCGTTGCGAGATATAATTTTTTTGCCAAGTCGGGATTTTGGAGCTTTTTGAGTGAAAAAAGCGGGATTCTTTCGTCGAAAGCGGGACATAGTAAAAAAACGTATATAAGTAATCAGAAGTTTTTAAATATTTATCTTTTGATTTGAGTTCAAACTACGATTACGTGACAATAGGTAGACAAAACTAGCCATAGAAAATGTATTTTAATTAAAATATGATATTTTAACAGTCGAGTTATCCCCGAAAAGCGGGACTGAGCCTGTCCCGCGCGGGACATTTTGATTTCAAAATCGGGACGTCTGGCAACGCTGGTTCCAGGGGACTTATTCTAATAATTGAGTTAGAAGTAAAAATATTGCTTTATAACATCTAATAATTTAATTCAACTAACGGTATTTGCCTAAACATATAAAAATCGCATTTACCTAAAATCACAATAAGACTATGTTTTTTTTAATCATACTATTATTGAAAATGGGTGTCTCTATTACCACAGCGAAATTTCTTATTGTATAATATTTATTTATATATACAGGGTTACTCGGAAAGGGTGTACTAAACCGAAAAGGGTCTTACCCATCATTGTAGGAAGCTGTTACTCTGGGACCAACCCTGAAATAGCGCAAAAAATATCACCGTTTCCATAGAAAACGGTTATTAGCACTTGACAAAATGTATGGAGCAGCTGATATTTTTTCGCGATTTCAGAGTTGGTTCTTGAAAAAGTTGTTCATAATGATCCGTCTAACGGGCCCCTTTTGCTTTATTAAACCCTTGCCGCGTAATAATAACACATAATAATTTTATTATTTCAGGCATGTACAAAAGAAAAGGAATCTTGTCACAGAGCGTGTATTAGAGTTACAAATATCTAGTGCTGTCATGTTGCGTATTGGTATTGTCAGTAATAAAAGTAACAAGAATCGTTATAGTTTTTTATTTGAACTGCTCCATAATATTCAGCAATCTATTGTAAATCAGCTCAGTTGCGTTGATGGCAAACACAAAGTCCAAATGATTAAACTGTGCCATTGGAACTTTGAACTTTCCAACTACCGATTTTACATCTTTAGAGAGCCTGTGAACATCATTAGGGGTTGAGAGCCAGTCGTTTTCAGAATAATGCAGAAAAACTGGGGTTCTTATGTTTCTCAGGTCATATTCTGGTGGTTTGAAGCTGCCATATCGAAGCATGTTCCTTATCCATCCGTGGTCGAATTGTCTGAATTTGTCGGATTTGTACAACTGACCGAAATGGATGATTTGTCTTGTAGAAGCGCCGGCTGGGGTATGGCCCAGTACTACTGGTAACATAGTCTGAAAATGTTTTTATTTTATTTTAGGATTGCCAACTCGCCTGATGATATGATGATGATGATGCTATCTACGACGGAGCACGCTTGCCTATAAGAAATCGATTCACTCGTGATTTAAAGACACCCAGATTGTAACTACCGGGGAACACCCATTCAGGCAGCGCATTCCACAGACTAGCAGTTTGTACAATAAAAGTGGAATCAAGGCACTTCGTACAGGTTTTCGGAATATCAACAATAAAGCGGTGTCGATTTTTCGTTCCCGCTCTGGCAGTCCGATAGAAAAATGGGGAGGAGGGAATTAGATCACGCAGATCCGATGCATACTCTCCGAAATGTTAATATCTAGAAATGCTTTATTTGGGAAGACACTGTCTGCTGCAACACAGTTAACGCTATAGCAGCAGGAGGGGTTAATTTTTTTTCTTCTTCACCTGTTTTTCTAAACAATAAAATATTTTGTTTTTCTTCTGATTGAATGTTTGTTACTAAATCACCCAAGAGCAATTGAATTGATTTCAGTGGCCGCCCAGGGTGAGCACACAACCGCTACGCTCCAGGGTTTCACCAGGCTAGATTGAGCGGCCTGTAAAAGGCAGCAGGTTTCAAGTAGATGTCAGGAGATCACGAGAAGTGGTGTTAATTAGGAGATGTCGACTTCCACCAGTAGAGAAATGTAACATCGAGGCAGATATATAGATGATTCGAAAAGCAGTAATAGGACATATTACCTGAGTTAGATTAGAACCTATATACTTCGATGTAAGACAGTAATTTTCTCCTGGAAAATGTAGAAAAAGTGAGAAATTTATTTACCGTAGATTATTTCCAGCATGTTCATACCTTATTGAGTTGTTGGTCGTTGAAACCGCAAATAAGGAATAAGAGGTTGGTGCAAAGGACTTGTGTGAATGCTTCTTCAGTGCAGAGTCTTTTACCGGCTATTTCGTTTATCTTTCCACCAGGGAGAATTTCATTAGTTCCCATTATTTTGAGAACTGTCTGCAAAAATAGCTATAATCTGATATTGCACTGAAAGTTACTAGCTAAAGATACATGCCTCGGGCATAATATTGTTAGTTTTAACTTTAATATTATGCTTAAACTCGTAACTGACCGATAGGATTCCCTTCGCAGAGGATGCCATGGGCATGTAACAAAACAGAGATACGTATCACCCAGATCCAGAAAAGATATTTAAATTCATTATTTAAAAATCTATTAGCCAAACCAAGAGTTGAACTCGGGACCTTCATCATATTTTTAGGACATATACATTTTTTGTATTTTTTATTGTCTTACCACATTTTTAATGGTGTGAACGTTGTAATACGTGTTAAGGATGCACGTATCTAGGTATTAGCAGAGTAAGAGCCCTTGATATCTTTTCTACCTAGTAAAGATGTTTGAACTTACTTCCAAAGAGTTAGTAAAGGGTGCAATTGCCCTGATCAAAGGGCTTCTAATGTTGCCTATGAAAGCAATAGGCGCCAAAGCTTGCATTGCTATTATTTTGGCATTATACTCCGGCCTCATGGATATCATGACCCAAAACGCAGTTGTTCCTTGCGAGAACCCGATATATTGTATTTTGGGGACTCCAGTTTCTTTGATGACGTAGTCGATCATGGCTGGAAGATCATAGTAGCCGATCTCGTGCCAACTGAACTTCCAGAAGGAAGTAGAGGACGGCTTCAAGGTCACGTGGCTTCTGGAGTAAGTATTCCCTCGAGCGTTGCCCATCCACACGTCGTAGCCTGAATCTGCTAGAAGATAAGCTAAAAGAAACGGAACATTCATATATGAGAACAGAAATTGTACTGGCGTATGGAAAAACTTAAGATATAGAATTTGACGTGCTTTTAACGAAAGTGTTTTTGTATTGTGTATAACTTTAAGTCTATTACAAATACTCGTAACGTAAAGCGAGATAAAGAAGTGAGAGTTCGCTACTCAGTGATGAAAAATAAAAGAATAGTTACAAAAGTGGAAATGGGATGTTTGTGATCTACTTTTGCCCTGAAAAGCCTGTACATAAAAGGACGACGAATTGGTTTGTTTTCTTATCTCCTCGTAAATCGGCATGAATTTGGCTGCTATGTCTCGTTAAGCGATGATGTGATCTACAGCTGACCACGCTTGCCTTGAAGAAATCGTTTGATCGCTGACAGGCCCGGAGTGTTCCTCTGGAGATCCCGGGGCCTAGCGTCAAGTACTAAGGCAGGCCCCAAAAGGTTTAGATGGTATAGTCCCATATAATCCAGCTGCACCCCTTTCCTTCATACACAAAAAAGTACCTTACTACGGTAATGAAAATAATTGTCTCAAAAATTATACACGATCATATGGTCCAGAAAAGAAGACTGCATCAGAAAAGCCGTACCAAGTCCTTTTCCAGGAGTCATGAGCACCCACTCAGCTGACGAGGAAAGCAAGCCATGCTGGAGGAACACCACTGGCCTGGTACCTATGGGCTCATCATCGACCCTGCCTCGCGGCACTCGGTGAATCTCTAGTATATATTTGTCTTCTGTGTACACTCGATGTATCTCGCATGGGTATCCGTATTTTCTGATTAGGGAGAACTGGGGACAAAGATATTATCTATTACTAGCAGCAGTGCCCCGCGGCTTTACCTGCTACTCTATAGGAACCGAATAATTGTGTATCTTTTTGAGATAAAATAGGTCTAAGTAGTAATCCAGGGTATATATAAACTACCTTCATAACAGATTTCATTAAAATCCGTCTAGCTGTACCGAAGTTGAGTGCGGACAAAATACAAATCAACTTTCACATTTAATATTAGTGTGATTAAAGTATATTAACTGCCTTTAAAAGAAGTGGTTTTCGCAATTCAACCCGTATTTTTTTTACCGACGAAAAAAGGAGGAGGTTCTCTAGACGACGCGTATATATATTTTTATAGCTAAGCTCTCGCACTACGCATAACACTACACATGGTATAACATTTTAATGTCTTTCTTTAGCCGGGTCGATGTTGATTGGTTGGGTCGATCTAGTGCGGAATTTATATTCAAGTTAAAGAGAACATAATTAATTATCTTACCGTATCAAGTCTTGCATCTTCAAGAATGTCATGATCTGTTTCTCTTATGCCAGCGGCTTCTATGCTAGTGAAACGCGTATACAACACAAATATGACTATTGTTAATATAGAATCTGGTTTCATATTTAAAGTCGAAATTTTAAATTGTATCTATTTAATGGATTAGTAATAATTACTGGAGCCAACTACGTTCAACGTTTTCTTCAGTTGACTGAAGTAGGGTCAATATTATCACACTTCAACCCAAATAAATGTGAAAACAACTCTTTGTCTGTCTGTTTAATACCTTTTCAAGACTATATGATAATACACATGTACGCATTATAGGCAATCCTTACTAAGCAACAATAAATTCAGAAGAATTAAAATAAAATTAATATGATCATTATGACACCACCACCTTATCCCACTTCTAGGTATAGAACTCTCTCTTGCTAAGTTATCTGCTGGGTTCTGCGCTAATCGTGTCCAGGGGCCTTACACCCATATCTAACCACGGGCCCCAATACGCGCAATTTGCAAAATCACGCGAACGCGCCGAGATACGGTTTGCGGTCGCGTGATTTTGCAAACTGCGCGTATTCGGGCCCGCGGTTAGAGTTGGGCTTAAGGCCCTAGGATCATGAAGTTTGAAGGCCATGTTCACCAACAGTAAACAAAATCATAATTTATTTAAATGACATTTTTTAAGTCACGGAATATATTGTTGTTAAAAACTGCCGGTTAACATTTTAATCGCTATTTTAATCTTCGGTTAATCTCGCCTTAAAAATATAATCTGCATCATGAAAATCTTATTGAAGTTTTGATGTTTTATTTGTTTTGAGTTAGATGTTAATAAAAAATTTTATTAAAAAAACAAGCTATTGGGAAGACTTTTTAAGAAAAAACGCGGTGAACAGCTAGTATATAAAGTAGTTTCTCAATAGGAGATTATTCATGGTACCTATTTCATTACATATTATGATATGATGATTATTTGATTAAGATAAAGTTTAGTTTTCAGGGCAATGGTCTGATAATAATTTAAGTGGCTAATACTCGAGAAGCGTAATTGAACTATAGAACCTATTTAGAAGTTAGTTAAAGAACAATAGTTAGGTACCTACACAGACTAGATGTAAAATACCTAGCATTTGAGGTGTAAAATATTTTTATTATGGTTTACAAGGAGTTTGATCACAGCTTAGGTACCTACTCGATGTGATGGTGAAATAAGCCTGTGATTGGAACTGGCTCTCAAGCAATGCGGAGGCATGTGGCCTATATAATGTTTAGTTTATTATATGGGGATGCTCCGTCACTTTCTCGCAAAGTGTGTGTTAGTATAGCATTTGTATGCCGCACCTGAGGCTTGACGTCATAGCTCAGTATAGTGCACTCTCTGTCTAGCATAAAATTAAAATACTTATAACTTATTTATTTTTGAACTAATTAAAATTTTGTTTTCGTTGATATTGATTATCCGCTTTTTTACGAGGTAATAAAAAATATTAGTCATCATGCCTATCGCGATCGATCGAAGACAGACGCGCGTGGCTGACGACTGATTTTGTACATTACCATAGTGCGAGCATAGATTAAAATTTTAGGTCTATGAGTGCGAGTATTGTCGCATCAGCCGCGTCTGGCTGCGATGCACGGAAGTCAACCTATAGATACCTAACTATCTACCTACTCGGCGACAGATTTTCAACTTGAGTGTGTTAGCTAATAGTCCGCGCGGAATACGTTGGCAGCGTATTGGCATTTTCAGCCCCCCACCGTCTAGGAACGAGTTCCGCGCGGACTGGCGAAAGTGTAGGTATAAGTGCTTGTTCAAAGAGCTTCTTAACCTAAGAGTAAGTAAATTCGCCCCCCTCAAGAAAATCCTGGCTACGCCCTAGCCTACCACCATCGTGCTATGCTTTCTTCACGACGTTTTCCTTCACCAGCAGCTCGACCATTGTTTGGATTCAAACCCACACCCTGCGGATTGGAATTCAAATGCGCCAACCACTGAGCTATCATCGCTATAAAACATACATAAATATACGTAATATTAATACGTAATGTAATTATGTTCGCTATACAGGGTTAGGTACGCATATACCCTGTACTAAGCCAAAAGGAGGTCACTGAAATATAAAAAAAAAAAACAGTATTTCCAAAGAATATGGCCATTGACACGATAAAATTCAGTTTGGTGGCAGTCACAGACCTACTACCTATAGATTTTCAATGAGCGTGGCTAGCTCAGTGCCTCTCGCTTCAACAAGGTGTGTTGCCACATTAAAATTATTTGCTTTAAGTTAGGGTAATTTACATACTAGACGGGTAGTGAATCTCTTCAATGAGTAATTTTGGAAACTTTGGAAAATCTTGTGAGATGGAAGGATATCTGAAAAATACTTATGAACAAAAGAAATTAATATTAAGATCCAAATCCATCCGTTTAAAGGTAAGACAGCTTTAAACGGCTGTATCTTTCGCGCCGTAATATCGTCAGTTGAAACTTACACAGAATATGTAATGTTACGACGGATTAACTAAGAAATATAATTAAGTCAAAACTAAAGAGGGTACACATCCACACATACAACAAACGTTTTTGTTAAGGTATTTTTGTATTTGCTCTGGTGTAAAAACCAAACGGTACGTAACGGTAATCGGTACAAGCGTCAAACTTGGCGGATTATAGTGCACACCCTAAAGTAAAACAACAAATAATAAATACTGGCTGCGTGCGAGTCGGTCACACATTTCTGTTTCCCACAAGTTAAGCAACGTCGGGCGCGGTTGATACTTGGATGGATGACAGCCTGGGTGTGATGTTGTGTATTTGCACTACTTTTTGTATTTTGTGACGGTACAGAACCCTCAGTGCACGAGCCCGACTCGCACTTGGCCAGTTTATTTATTTTCATGGATGGAATTATGGATAACATCCCAATTAATGAGATACTTAGATAAAACTCTTTATTATTTACAGTACACATATCACACACGATAAATCAGACTTCAAAAAAAGATTATTTTGTTTTATTTGAACAAAATCACGCTGATGATGATTTATGATGATATATATTCTTTGATTTAAGTACATTTAAGTGTGTTTATTAGACCCTGAGCAGCTGCAGTTGCTCAAAAATATAATTTGTCCCTTTCTGATATTGGATTCGGCATTGAAATGACTGGAACAAATTCTACTATGTTTTCGTGGCACCCAATTTTCACAACCAGTAGCACTGATCCATTTTATTCGTAAGCCAGGATCAGTTGCAAACCTGCAGAACGAATAATTTATGTTAATTGTGGTGGGTAATTTCATTTATAAACTGGCAACATTGATTGTTATTCTTCTCAGTTAATATTTTGATAAAACTCATAGGAAATACCACAAATCGACCAAAAAACGGACTAATTATGAATAAAATATTTACGCATTGATATCCTGAATTTATTTAGATGATCATTACAAGCTCTATATGTTTACTTACGTGTGAAATGATATTTCATCGTTTTTTCTCTCACTGCGGTACTTGCAGCCCAAAATGATACAACCAACCATTGTAAATGTTTGTTTACAATTATTTCTAAGACGAAACACGCATTTATCACATAAAATCACCAAAAAAATGCAATAAACAATATTCAGACCCGTTTTGTTTGGCACAGGACCGTCAGATTTTGACATTTCTGATCCAAAAAACAGGCCACGCCGATAAGGACAAAAAAGTCTTGTTATGTCCTTTTTGTACTTGTGCTGAGCCATATCAATTTGTCTCTTTCACTTGCTTTCACTGAAATATATTGCCGGGCCCTGGGTGGCAGTGGAGACAAATGCAATGTTATTTAAAACTATTTACTCTTTTGTTGGATAGTAAAAAAAAAAAAAAAATTCTAAATCATTTATTTATGAAAAGTACATTTACCTACAGTGTTACTCACTGAAGTGAGAATTTTTTCTACCCTTCTCTTTTCTGTGGTGTTACTGGCTCTAACTGCCAAACTGGGTGTTGGAAACCCGTGTCTTGGTAGTTCCTTCCATTTGTAAAATATTAAGGTTGTGTACAATATATATTTATAATTAAATTAGTATTAAGTAATTATTATTTTGAGCAAATAACCTTGCAAGCAAGGAACCTTGAAATACAGACAACTATACCAATAGACTAGTCTAACTATTGACTATATAATAATGTATTTTAATTACTTATTCTTAGGAAAGACAAAAAATAGTACTAACAAAATTATATTATAAGTATTCAAAGATTTATCATCACGTTTGGTCGATGCAACTCGTGGCCTCTACTTTGCTCAAAGAGTGAGCATTGCCATACAACGTGGTAATGGGACCAGCATTTTGGGGACGATTCCCACTGGTAGCGGTTTAATAGATTAGTTTAGTAGTTAGGTATTAATATGTCGTTCTTTTTATTTTGTATCATCAGAATGTTATTTAAGTTATTGTAAATAGAACGGTACTTTTGAACCTTTCCGTAATAAATCTTGCCTTACATTATAATTTAAATTATTGATTATATAATGTCTTTTTATATGCTTAATAATATATACAGGTACAATGCTCAAATAATATTCGTATATAATAAATATCAAATTATAAATATAATATCATCATTATAATTTGATATTTATTATACAAAAATATTATGTGAGTGATATAATACTTATTAAGTTATAAGATCGAGCAGTTAGGTATGTTTTTGCCGTTAGTATCTACTTGCATAATTAAAATGAGGTAAGTAACTGATTGAATAAAGAGGATTAGTAGTTGCGACCGTGTGCATGTCTACACACAAATAGTTATAATTGTTTATTGTTTCATAACCCCAAGGTTATTTCTATCATTACAGTTGCTTTAATCCCAGTATCAGTTTCGTCGCAGCGCCTCGGTGTACAATTTTATAATCTCTGACTAATCTCAAGAGGTAGTGTTATGTACATGACAATCGGAATTTTATACCTTCGCCTTTTCAAACTATCAAAAGTAATCTAACTCTAGCGATATAATCAAAGTCCAAAAGTAAGCGATATAAACCAAGTCTAAAAGTGGAAGTAATAGCTGTATTGGTATCTACTATTTTATTTCGTCATTTTATGTTAGTCCTAAACTTTTTAAAGATATTGGCGCTTTTGATTAACTATCAACCGGAAATTGGTTATGAGCACAGACATAATATAATTTTATGTATTAAATGTCTGTGGTTATGAGAAAAAATTTAAAGACTGAAGGTGATACGTTTCATGTTTGGCGGGAAATTCAAATTTCGAACAGTTTTTTTTGTCCTTGTAGCTAGGCCGGGTAATTATTGTGCAATGGCACAGTGTTTGCGGAAATTGTTGGTTGTTCTTTACATTATCATGTACATCTATTAATCAGTTACTCACCAAATTACTTACATTTGGCAATAAACCGTTTGAAGGAGCAAAAATTTGTTTATTGACCAATGTACGTAATAATGTGCATTGGAGATAAATAACTTTACGCGAGTTTGTAAAGAATAATAATCAATTTTCGCAAACATCATGATCGTTTACAACACAGAATATTTACCCGGCCTAGCTACAAGAACAAAAAAATCTGTTTTGAATTTGAATTTCCCGCCAAACGTGAAACGTTTCACTTGAAACAAACTATTTGCAAATTCATTGTAGTAAGTTGGTACCTCTGACGTTTATCATAGACAATTCAGAATATTTTTACTCTGTGAGTGAATGTCACCGTGCTTTTTGTCTATGGTTTAATGCTGCCAGACTGAACTGAAAGTAACTATTTTATCAAAAACTGAATGGTAGGACCCGACCTGGCTTTGCACGGGTGTATGTTTTTTTATTATATAATATTCCCGAACATTTTTCAATATTCTAGATTATTCGAGGATGTTTTTATTTTTATTTTATTTTATTTTATTAATGAACACCAACATGATGTACGCCCTTACTTTATATGACGGAGACAAGGTACAAGACTTAAACTAAACGCCACCACAATTATAGGTGCAGACTACATGGTTATAAAAAGTGAGAGTTTTTGGAATAGAAGTTAGTACATTATACATTAAGAATTCAATAAAGTATTGACTGAGTACATTATACATTAAATTTTTTTTTTTTTTTTTTTTGACTGAATAAAGGAATCAAGAAAAAAGAGAAAATCATCACCTATCAAAACAGTTTGATAGTTTGCTACGAATAGATAGTTTGAACCTACCCACGCCACTAGCGAATAAGTCCACTACATCATCTCGGCAGAAAACATTCAACTCCCTGGCTAGTCTGTTAACAGGGGCATTTTTGCCCAGATTCGTTCTGGAATGTTTGATCTGGACTATTTTAGAAATGTCTAGAGGGTGAAATTTTTAACTCTTAAATCTTTAAAAGCACCCCCCTCAGGTAAAAACTGGTAGATAGAGGGCTAACTCACCATAATTATATTACTCCCTTGATTGTACCGGGGCTCGTTTCTAAGTTTTAGTGGCGCGCACATTGTGCACTTTCTTTTATAGTAATAGGTGTTATTGATTATTGAAGAATCAGTGAATCGATCATTTTCAGTAATCATCGCGAAAAGGACCTCGTTCAGGGTCGCACCAAAAGTGCAGATAACATGCTCTAGGTCTCAAAGTCACACATTTGAGTTTGTGCTTGTGTTCTCTTAAATAATGTACGTTTATTCCGAATTTAATTAATCACTTCACGAATGCTATAGATTAGTGCTTGGTTTAAATTTTAAGTATTACAAGATTTCATCCTGTTAAACTATATTATTTTGTTGTAGATGTCACTGATGTGATTATCTATCTGTTTTTTTTTTACATCAGAATAAGCTAACGTTTGACCGTTATCTCGCCTGATCAGAAGGGAAATGCGTGTATTGTGCAATTTTGTATGCAATTTTTTACGTATTGACGCAGATCACCAGTTAGACGAGTTTTTCGAAACAGTAAATTGTAGTTATATTTCCATTATGGGATTGGCAACACTAATTCTGATTTTGTTTTCTGGGATTTTTGGTGCCAATGTGAAAAAAACATTTCGTCATCTTATAATAGTTTTATTATTTTACTAAACTAGTGTTATATGTTTCGAATCTTATAGTGCAATATAGGTGGATTTTTGTTTATTATGTTTCTTGAACATGCTCGAGTGTAGTAGTCTAGTGATTATAAACGTGTTTTTTCGTGATTAGTCCAAAATCCCACAGAAGCCTCTATATAAAGTCTCCATTACTTTGCTTTGCTATAACTTGGACTTAATCGTGACTGACATTACTCGACTATGACTTGTTTTGTTTGACGTTATTACCGTGTAAACCACAAAGCATATACTGATTAAAAATCTGTGGTGTAATTCTAGTTATTATTGTGACTGAAGAACTCTGTATCCATGGTCATGAAGAAAAAAAAAAGTTTTCTGAAAGCATTTTATTTTGCATCGTTTCATCGTTTACTTTTCGCCAATTTTATTATTTTGATTTAATTTTGTTCTACATTTTCCTTTGAATGATTAAGAAACCGACCGCATGAGTAACAGCGCGCTATGGCGAATCAAGAGATAAGTTTAAAGTGGAATGGATACCAGAGTAACATACTATTAAACGTGAAAGAATTGTTCAAAGACGAAGGACTCTCCGACGTTACTTTGGTATCAGGAGGGCAGAGTTTTAAGGCCCACAAAGTTATTCTGTCGGCCAACAGCTCAGTATTCCGGAGTATATTCCAGGTACAGAACTATACTGTTGAAAAAAATTGGGATTGTTGATAGGTATACATGACACCCACGCATGTTTTTTTTGCAGCAAAACCCCCACAAGGATCCAATTATAGTTCTTCATGACATCAATACTGCCTCTCTACGGACGCTGTTGACGTTTATGTATAATGGTGAGGTTAATGTAACTGAGGAGTTCTTACCTATGTTACTGAAAACGGCAGAGACATTGAGGATCTGTGGTTTGTCTACTGGGAACGAGGCTACAAAGGATGATGAGGTAAGATTTCACTCAGAAACAGCCATTGACTTATCTATTAATCAAACCAGCTATCTGAGAATAAGTTGAGGAGATATAACATCCATAGAATACCTGATACTTACAATTTGTCAGAAACAAATCGTCTGTTTAACCATGACGGTAAAAGAGGGGTGTTATAAAAAAATTCAATATGCATACATTTGTTCTATGTCTGGGTGTTAATATCTATTTTAGTATGTATTTAAAAATATATATGTATACATATATCAGTCTCTGGCAGCCATATTATTATATATATTATTATGTGTGCAAAATAATGTCCCGGATATTTATTTATTTATTTAAACTTAAATTTAAACTATGCTATGGTCCGAATCAAATTGGAAAATTGATTGACTACAATCTCTTGTTATTGTTTTCATTCAGTTTACAATGTAAAACAGCCGTTGTGCCTCAAAAAAACTTAGGCTGAGTATAATGTGTAATAATAGAATTAAACTAACACAACTTTTCATAATTTCGTTTGGTAAACACTTTCAGAAAAGCACAGTGCCAGAGAAACAGGTAAACCAACCGAAGAAACGCAAGAAAAGTGAACAGGAAGACAATAATAATAGAAATAAGAAGACTAGTCTCACCAAACCAGATTTGGTGCCAATCGTCAGTATGGATTCTCCAAAAAATAACGTAAGTTCATAGCAAATCAGACTGGTATGGACTGCAGACCCTCTGAATATTGACAAGTCTGTTTTATGAAGTCACCACTCTGTCCAAAACGTGGTTGGATCCAAAGCATTCCAGTTAAAGCTGGTGAACTGATTTGCTGCCTTGGAAACCACAAATGACGAGGTTCAGAGACTCAATCAAGTGGTGAATTCCCCATTAAGATGAGGGGACAAAATCTTAGTACCGAAGACCAAAAAATACTCCTCCTTGCTTAGCGTTTGTGAAGCACAAAGCCTTGAGCTTTGACGTGAGGTTGCATGCCACTGCCACAACTGACATTTGACCAAGATGTTCAGCTTCTTAGTGGACTCCAGTGCCTTTTGTTTGTACTTGGCAGATCCATCTGGACAAGTTCAAGTTATCGACAATGACCTCTTATTGACTGGAGTAATTTTTTATTTATTTTTATGATACTGGGTGACGAGACTAGCGAAGTCGCTCGCCTGATGGCTCTTTACGCTTGCCCATAAAACCCTGGATGGCAATGCACTGCGCTCGTCACCCTGAGATATATAAAAAAAAAAAAACGAAATATTTATTTGTTCTTAATAATGGTTACACAAGTTAAGTGAATCTCTGACTCCTATGCTAGGTAGATTACCTGTATTATAGGAGTCAGTTCCTTCCCAGTTATAGTGACTATTGCCAAACTAATAATTAAATAAATTTAGTATTAATATTCATGCAGTAATTATATGTGTGTGCGTGTGTGAGAAAGAGAGGGTGTGAGTGTGCATGTGTGTGGAGGGTGTAGGTGATAGTGTATGTGTGGGGGGAGTAGTGTAAGTGTGGGTGTGTTGATGAATGACATGTGAGACTGAGTGTAAGTGATTTGTAAGTATGTGAGGCATCGCAACGCTATATATATATAAGATGTCAAATCTCTGTGTGGCCTGCAATTTCGCTGGACCTTTGGCCCACTCACTTTGGCCTATTACACAACCAGTTACAGTTGCCTCTACACACTTTAAATCCTATGATATATAGTATTAATTTATCCATAAATTGGTTTGCAGAACATAATACCAAAAGTGGAACCCGTCGACTCACCATTCACAGACTACTCTGGCGAAAATACAAATGACACAGACATTGCCCTACTCGAAGACACAATAGAGAAGAAATACTTAGTCAGCCCCGAAACACTTTCCGGAAAGTCTGTATGTTCAACACCAGCAAGCATAAAAAAATGGATAACCGAAGTAGCAAGTACACGTCTCAGTATTGGAAATGAGAAAATTGATATTAACGATGAGGACAAAGATAGTAATGAGATTGATAAAGAAGTTGAAACTGTATTGCAAAGTGGGACCATAGTGGAGTCGCTGAGTATCACAACTGAAAATCTGAATTCTGTGTCTAGTGAAGCTCGTAACTGTAAAGGTATGTTTATATATATTTATATTTCATTTATTGCATATATATGGATACATAAGATTAAGATGGAAAAAGCCAATGAAGTTTCACAGCATCTTTTTAAACCAACTTCATTTATTCATAGAAAGGCTTGCCTTGAATACCCCATGTTAAGCAACGATATTGTCAATTTCTTTATATCTATATATATAAATTAATTGCTGTTTGTTAGTCTCGCTAAAACTCATAAATGGCTTGACCGATTTCTTTATTTTTTTGTTTTATTCGCTTAAATACAGGAGTGGCTTGGAAGAAAAATAAAAATCGAAAATTTGCTCTGGAAATGTAAAAAAGGGAAGGGCTTTTTATCTTTTAAAATTTGGATAGGACAACGTTTGTCAGGTCAGCTAGTTTAAAATAACAATAGGCTTGTGTTTAACCGCCAGTAGCCTGCTGTTAAGCGATGATTCGGTCTACAATGGAGCACGCTTGCCTAGCTGAAACCAATTTAATCATGATTTGAGGTCATCCCGATTGTAACTATAGATAGGGGAACACTCATTCACGCAGCGCATTCCACATACTAACAGCTTGCACAGTAAAAGTGGAATCAAAGAGCTACGTATGGGTTTTCATTCATGATGGAGCATTATTGCCTAGAAGAAACAGAAATATTCCAACTTGAAAACAGTTTGTAACCATCGGGGAAACAATCTCTCAGACAGACATTCCACAGCCTTCTGGTTCATACAATGAAAGTGGAAACAAGTACTTCATTTGGGTTTTTGGAATGTCAACCTTGAAACAATGTTGCTTTGGCCAACAACAGAAGTTGTACACCAGTCTGTGAGACTGTGCCTCAAAAAATAAGACTAAATGTGTGGGGGCAACGCACATAGCAGATTAAAAGTTCAGTGTGGCTCAGCTGTAGTCTTGTGAACCCTAGGCACTGAGACATCGCTGACTTTTGTTGTGCTGCTAAATGCCGTTTTTAATTGAAAAATTCTTTAGGCGCATTGAGCAATTTTTGGGTGAACAAAAATCATGAAACTCGCGTCATCGTCACGCTGTCACAAAATACATCTCACAACTCTGTACCGTGTATTTTAAAACAGCGCTATCTCTCGTAGAGTAGGTGAATTACTACTTAAGTTTTCACTTCTGACGTACAGTCCTATGAATGATGTGTTTTTTTGTTGGAACTTAAAATCTGTAGTGTGCAATAGTTTTTATTTAATTATAACGCCAAAATAACAATACGTCTCATCTTAGCCATAAAGTCTGGATCAGAAATAGCTTCTCTCTTGGTGGTGACCAATAAATGGCCATCACCGTGGCCAATGGTAGCCGTCGCTTACCATCAGGCGAGTTGGATTTTTTTTATGCTATAGCTGGCAAACAACATACGGGCCGCCTGATGGTATGCAGTCAGCGTCGCCTATGTATACTTGTAACACCAGAGGCATCACCACAAATACGTTGCCGACCCTTAGACTCTATTAACTCGAGTTTAGACGAAACTCTATACTATATAAAAAAAATTGTGACAGTAAAATTTCAATTATGTTTCAAAGACGATGTACAATTCATTTGGGACAATTTGTTTTGTGCTGAAAATAAATTTATATCATACTCATCTGCTACTACCTCCTGTGATGATGCTGTGATTTCCTGTGTTATTTTAATTTAATATTCAAACATTTGTCCGGCCAGGAATTAACCCGGGACCATATGCTCATAAGGTCTAATCTAATACTGAGCCATACGGGTAGTCGATACTTGTAGTTATTTATACCTTAGTTTAGAAGAAAATCTCCTCATATACAAGGTATTATTTTTACTTTTTCTTTATGTATTTCAGATAGAAACAACACTTGCTACGCGAACCCATCTTTCCCGTGTCCATTCTGCCCCAGAGTGTACAATAGCTGGGGGTATAGACGGAGACACGTGAAATCACGACATGTTACCAACAGGTACGAAAAAGACTGTTTTTCTGTGTTTTTTTATATAGCTGAACTTATTTGATGAACAAGAACACTTAATAAACAATAATCCACCATTATTAACATTGGAAATAACACGTGTTTAGGAAAATAATTCAAATCATTGGCTTTCTCCAGCCAGGGCTTTCATTCCCTCCTGCCCTTTTTTCTATCGGACTGCCAGAGCGGGCACGAAAAATCGACACCGCTTTATGGTTGACATTCCGAAAACCCTTACGAAGCGCTTTGATTCCATTTTTATTGTGCGAACTGCTAGTTTGTGGAATGCACTGCCTGATCGGGTGTTCCCCGATAGTTACAATCTGGGTGTCTTCAAGTCAAGAGTGAATCGGTTTCTTCTAGGCAAGCGTGATCCACCGTAGGCCGCATCATCGCTTAACATCAGGCGAGTTGGCGGCCAAGCGCAAGCCTATTCTACAATATAAAAAAAGGGCATTTCCCACAGAAGTCCCTATGAAAGTCGCTTATGTTTTTTAATGCATACCTTGCGAGACAAACGAACTACTTATGTATGTGTAAAAAATATATATAAGAATGTGTAATAATATGTTCATTGTAGGTGTCTCTCTCTCAATAAAATAATACAACGAGGCGACATGCTATTTTTTCACGTTGGTGTCAAAACCCCACTTTAGAAGTTGATTAAAATTGACTTTAACATTCTTAATTACAAGCAAAACCATATAGAGCGTGGAAAACACCCAAGTGGAAACATATAAATAAAAATTCAATGTGTTTTCGTTTAGAATTTTATCTTAATTTCCAGGTTATCGTGTAAATGGTGTGTGTCAATATTGCCATCGACCGGCGCTTGGTATTCCCACGCGACTCGCACGCACGGCGTGCCGCACGAGGAAGCGCGTAACTCTCTCGTAGTGATGGTCGAAGCACACGCCGTACTCACTCTAAACGAGCCCAGCGTTACACAGCTGCTGGGACAAGTCGGCATGGACGGGAACGGAGTCACCGAGAAAAGTAACTAAGCAGAGACAATGGAGAAGAGTAACTAGGTGAAGAGAATTGTGGTACTGAGAAGAATATGTGAAAGATTAGTGGTTTGTATAATTTTTGATTGTTTTTAGATGATTGACCCGTTGAAGGGAAACGTGGTACTGAGAAGTATATGTGAACGATTAGTGGTTTGTACTCATTTTTTTTCATGTTGAATTTTCTGTTAGTATTCTGTCTTTGCTGACAGCAACGTCTATGCTGTTTTTAATTATACTAAAACCACAAACCTTTATCTAGATAGACTCCGCGAGTTCACCTACTTTGCGTGTCTGTGGCCTTAAGTTTGATCCGGCCTCCAACTAGCATGCCGCACAATTCAGTTGTCTTGACAGTAGCACGTCAGACGTCGTGTGGTGGTCTTTTTAATTTCATTTCTAGAATTCCGGACGTTTCGGAATTCCTCGTGCATTCCGGGTAAAAGTCAGAATTTCCGAACATATCCGTGAAATTCCGGACGTATGGTAACATTATCATACTAACACAGAAGTGTTCCACTGTGTTTAAAATGTTCAAACGAAAAAAAGAAATGTGTTTTGTGGGTGAGATCTTACAAGACTTGATTCTGGTAAGTTAGGTTGGAGAGAGCACTAAAATCATATAAACATATTTTTCTTGAATTAAATTAAGATTAGGTTAGTGTGTGAGATATTAAGTGATCTTTATTTTCTATGCCATAAAGGCACGTAATTAATAACATGTCTTAACAATTTTTTATGCAAAACTTTATTTGGTTCTATCAGTAGTGCTAACAGCATAGCTTGACTAGGTGTTTTTTTATCACCAATGGCACACACACACGTGTGCACGTGGTAAGCACACATGAAAGGTCAGTTTTTTTTTATTGCAAGTAGTATTTCCAATTGAGCGCTACCGTTGGTCGGGTAGCACTTTAAAATATAGGTCCCGTTGTTTGTTCTATATTAACAACTTTTACACCTTGCAAATAGCCTTCAGTGAGCCTAAAACTGACATCAGGGAATATAAACTTGATAATAATTTTTCTTTTGGGTTAATTTTTTTTAACATAACCAGGTTTTGACTTTCTATTTAGATACGGTACTTTCAATAGGCTATCGGAAAGTTGTTTCATTGGTTACTAATTTTAAGCTTAGTGAGAATTTTGACTAAATATAATAATGTATACTGAAAAAATGATTTAAATCGGCTGGTGAAATTCTGAAATATGAGCGTTTAAAGTTTGTGTTTGGATCAAGGAGGGATGCTCTGTCCAGTTTCCCGCAATGTGATTGTCAGTATAGAGTTTGGATGGCGCATTTACCAGTCATTTGAAAGTATAATGTACTCTCTGTCTCTAGCAAGACACTAGTGCTTATATTTTCTTTAATTTTGAACCTATTTTCATTTTGTTTTCGGCGATCGACTATTTATATCAGCTTTTTTAAAAAACAAAAAAAAAAAACAGTCCAGTGGCCTATTTGTCTTAAAACCTTTTTTATGATTCTTTAAGAAACTCTTAATTATTTTATATTATCAAATTCGTCTAAAAATAATCTACTGGTTGCCGATTGAGGCTCTTTCTAATCTTGGCTATTTATCTTTGACTAAACAGTGAGATTTTATCTGGTCTTTTATCTATTAAACTTAAATAATTAAGCTTTGCAAAATAATAAAAATCGTGCGATAAACATTTTAGTTTATGTACAATGTAACAACTAAGGGTGGGTTGCACCATCTTACTTTAGCTTTAACAAATATCGACATTTCAGTTAAAAGTACCGGTTTAGGCAAAAAAAAAGTTGCATCATCTGACAATTGTTAAATGACGTCATAGCTTTAACTTTAACCCTAAATGCCCACGCTTCGCTGGTTACTGTTATTGTTAATGTTAAATATCTGTCAGATGCATAAAATAGAATTCTAGCTATGCATCTGGTGCAAATAAGGTCTCATTTGACTTGCAACCCTGGTAACTTTAACTATGCTAGTGAATGCGCTGGTGCAACGCATTTCGCAGTAACTGCTAAATTCAGCGTTATTGTTGGTGTCAAGTTTGTCATAAACCTTTTCTTTAACTACTACTATGGTGTAAGCTAGCCTAAAATTACTTTTACGTCACGGCCAGTCACGGCATTAATTTTAACAAGGCCAGTAAATAATGATAAAAAAATCACTCGTTTGTTTTTCGCACTTAATTATTTAATATGAAGTTAATTATTATCTAACTTTAAGGAATGCATAAGTATAATTTGCACAAAAAAATATTTAAATAAAAATGCACCGAAAATAAAAATGTTTAAATGATAATATATTTTTGGCGTTTAAACACAAATATAAGTTATATCCAGTTATACACGACTAAATACTTAAAAACTTAAAAATTATATTTACATTAATTGCAATAATTTTGAATAGGTAATGTTTTAGTTAAAAAAATTGTATTGAGTTAAAATGCACTGACATATTAAATATCCCAGGACATGTTTTATTTTTATAATTAAATATTTAATTTGTAAATTAATTTAAGCATGTGATCTCAAAGTTTGAAGTCAATCCCTCTGAACAGTAACTTAATAATTTTATTTTATTGAAACTTAAATACTTATAGTAAAACAGAAGCCCTAATCTAAATTGTTTAATTACAATTAAAAATAACAACAACTTAAATCTCAAACCATAATTACATCAAATGATAATTATAAATAAATTATGTCATATAAAATTCTTCAATACTTATAAACATTTCAGTAATAATGTGACTGAATCTTCAGAGCTTAGAATATTGATACGATTAAAATAATGTAATAAAATAAGTCATATTTTTGTATGCTATACTTTATAACATAGTGTAAGTCAATTATTAGATTATGACCATAACTTTAGGATGTGATTTTATAGAAACATAATTTTATATTTATCTTTCGAATAATGAAGCTAATTGAGTATTATCTACACTAATATTATAAAGAGGAAAGATTTGTACCTATTTTTGTATGTTTGTAATGAATAAGCTCCGAAACTACTGAACCGATTTGAAAAATTCTTTCACTGTTGGGAAGCTACACTATCCCCGGGTGACAAAGGCTATATTATATTTTGTAGCGAGGCCGAAGGCCGAGCTTACACTCGTGCGAAGCCGGGGCGGACAGCTAGTATTGATATAAAACCTTATAGTAAGGAAGATTGATACGTAAAAAGTATATATATATTTTTCCATATTTGATAATTTTCATTCAGTGCGGCCTGGCTTGAATGGACGTGAATTATTGTGGCGAGAGCGCTAATTTTGTTTGTTTTCTCTTTAACACAAAGAGGAAATAAGTCTGTAGAAGTAGTTCCACTCTTATTTTAAGCTGCGTCGCACTGTATAATGTACTCGATTTAGATACGATGTCTGTACGAGATACAGACGTGGTTATGAAGGTAGATGAAGATCGATGGAATAATATTCTTTTTACTTACTTTCAAACCTTTTGTAATGTTCTCTTGAAAACCTAACAAGTGTTTTTTTGGAGGATCACATTTCGCAAGAAATTAGGTACCATAGATCTAGTTAAAAAGGGGAAGATAGGGCAAGCTTTAATGTCACCTTAACACAACTGGACCAGAAACAACTACATGCAAAACTACATACACAATGCCGGATTTAGAGGTCTGGGGACCTCGGGGCAACAAAGGAGTGGAGGCCCTCTGGTTTGATAGTCTGTTTTTTTTTCCGAAGTCTATTGTGGGGCCCTCTTTTGTGGAGACCTCGGGGCAGTAGCCCCAGTTGCCCTCCCCTAAATCCCGCCTTGCACTTACACAATTACATTTCCAATGTCGTATTTCATTAGCATAAACAAATAAGATAGAAAGACACACGGAGACTAGTGCGAACGAGATAACAATAATTGTTACTTTTACGTACCCATTCTCGAACTCTCGACTAAAGTCGATTAGGTCCGTGGGCCTAATTTAAGTGGAAGAGCGCGTACACAATCTTCCCTTTTTTAACTAGATCAATGACCAAAACTTATTTTCATTTCGGAAGACTTATTCAATGATACTGCACATGGAAGGGTACATACAGTACATATTTGTTTCATTCCTAATTTACCTGTATGAGAGATAGTCGCCATCTTGTATTTATGATGACGTCACCTACCCAGTGACCATAGACTATGGCATAGAGGAGTCTATCGACACTTCATCTATCAAAATCAGTTGACGCTCTTAGTAGCTGGGTATACACATTAAAAAATAGTACCCTTCTTTTATCTTCGTGTCGGGTAAAAAGAGGTGAACTCTGGTATAACAGATAAGGATGAATAAATGCTGCAATCCCACTAGAGTGTGATAACATGATTAATCATGAAACACGAAAATCATGATACAATATTTTTTACTTACTAAGTTACTTGTAGACAAACGTATTTATGGCAGTAATAATAAGAATATTAGTGTTATAATTAAAAACTAAAATTGCTCACTAAAAGATCTTAACAAGTCATGCTAAATTAGCAAAATAAAAACCACCAACTAATACTATAATAATTATCTTAGTATAATCACACGCACGCTTATTATCTATAGTAAAAGTAGATCCACAATACATACTTTATATTAATAAAAACCTTGGGATACATAATATAATGATTTGGAAATAAAAAAATTAAACATATCAAAGTGTACAAACATCCAAAAAACGATTTTACTGAAAAATCAACAATGACATGATAATAACTATATTTTTTGGAATGTCTTATTCGACCACTCTCTTTAGATTATAAGTAAATGTAATAAGTTACCAAAGCAATGTAATTTAGATTTGTACTTTAATATAATGACGAAGTATAAATATATATTTTTCTATCAAGTGATGGCTCCCTAAGAATGTGTTATTTAATAAGTGAAAAGTGTGAAATTAAAATATACGCCATAACTAGCTTTAAGGCTAACTTTGTATTGAATATACTATACTTAACTCTTTGGAGATAAAAAATTATATATTTTGGACAAATATGACATAAAATTTTTGACTTAACATATGACTTATGGCTTTAAAACTTAATTGTCAAAAGTAATAACAGTAACGCCATTATAATATTAAAAATAATGTGAAATACCAATACAATGGATATTAAATATATTTTTCAAACAAAACAAATCTTTTTCTACAAATCCGTGACAGTCCCTTCCACTGTGATACCTGGTGCTAGTTCTACCTTTTCGCATTCGACTCTATTGTCTATGATTGGGTAAATTAGTTCAGGTTTGGAGTCTTTTTTATTTAGTTCTGCAATTATGAGATCCCTGGAGTCTTGTCTGAAGAGTTCTTTTGACGATGGCGTTGGTGTCCTCATTTTGCTCGGTGGAGGAGTCGGTGAAGCGTAACTAGGCGGCGGCGGCGTGGGCTGGGCGTATCTAGAGAGAGGTGGTGAAGGAGACTGTGCTCTCCTCGGTAAATCAGGTGTTTTAGGCATAGGCGGAGCAGGTGCCTTGGCCTTTCTCGGTGTCTGTTTCGCTCGATTCTCCATTGAATCTGTTTCCCCTGACCTTTTCATCGAGGCTCTGTTCTTGGGCGTTCTCTTCAACATGGCTTGGAAATTGAACGGTGGATCATCTTCGCTCATATCGTTAGTTGACCTCGCCATGGCTTGCAGCTCCTTTATCGGGTCATTATCCAGTGCGTCAGTCGCGTATAAGCTCCGGGTTTGGGGTGCCTTTCGGAGTTTAGGAGCAGCGTCTTCTAATATATCCGTGTCGTCTTGTGCTCTTACCCACGGTTCTGGCGGATGATAATAACTGTGCGTTGACTGAGCACCAGGTTTCTTTTTGTAAACAGCTGGTCTGTTACTGGTAGCTTTGGGGCTGGGTTCCTTTTGGTCTTCGGATGGCAAGACCGGCACGGGTTGGGTCGGGTCTCTGCAGAACGGCACTGCGATTAGGGTCTGTGTGCTTGCAGACGCTTTTGTGACGTCAGGTGCTGAGCCGAATCGACGTTTCAGCGGTTCGTCCCATTGCTCATGATCCGAATCGTACTGACTGGCAAATGTGTCACTAGAATAATAATTACATAGTTAAAAAAATAAAAAAACGTTTATGTGATTCGTTAAATAGTGATACAGGGTATCCACGTGCGTGCACCCTATCGACACCGCACACCGCTCGGCTCATTCGCCATGCTGTTTAGCGTCTTTCCCGCTTGATAGCTCTGTCAGTGTGATTCACGATTGATAAGTTCCTCTATCCACCTCTTGGCTCCATCATCAGATCAGTTCGATGGCACCAAATTATTGTCCTGTTATCCGACTTATATAATTATACTTGCAAAGTTTCAAATTGATATGACAAATTAGTAGATTAAAATTGTTCTGCAAGATTTGGTTACATTGTTAGTGTACTTTTATTCTGTTTGATTAATAAAGGCACTTGCCAGTTTAAAGAAAGTTACTTAGCAAGCTATCTAGTTAGTTACAATGGAGACTAAGAAAAGCGTGGAAAAAATATAAGTTCTTTTAATATGGATTAAAACACACACTAGTTAGAACAATTCTTATAAAATAAAAATAGATTTAAGACTTTCTTTTAAGAAGTTCTTTTCACTTTGTTTGCCGTATGGCCACTAAATATAGAGTGACGTTAATGCTATTCTACTAACTTGCTCTTTGCTGAAGGATCACACATGTATGTGGTATCGTAATACTGTAGTTGGTCCATTCTGAACGGCAGTTTCCACACAGTTTGTGGAGTGGATCCTAGGAAATCAGCCTCCTTTGCGTGTGGGTCCACACGATCCAATAGGGCGGATGTGCTGGTATTAAGGAGAGCTTCTAGCACTGCTTGATTGTAAATGTGGACCTGTAATTTAACAGAAAGTACTTACGGATAAGATAACATTGAACGCTACTTCGAAAAAATGTTATCTAGGATCAACTTCATATTTAACGAATTTTCAATCTCCTGATTAGCGTTTTTACCTGCTGAGAAAAATGCACCAAATCCTGGTATCGAACTGCCCTATACTGTAACAGAACTTGAAAGATGGACCTGCTTTTCCATTTCATAGCGAACCTTTTTAGGAATAACGCGGTTTCTTCGTCGATATCTCCAGTTGATTTGCTTATAAGAGGTCCGTAGGCCCTTCGAACAATGTATCCACGGTATGCTGCATAAAGAAGATTCATGTATAGTTATTATTTTTATGTACAAAGATATTGCTGTGGTAATATCAAAAATATGTTTTTTCCACAGCTTACCCTTTTGAATTAACAGCGCGGCTTCATCTTCAGTGACATTCAGGGATTGGTACTTCTTTAGTTCTTTTACTGCAAAGGAATAGCTCGTAATTATGATATATCGAAGTTTCTCTAATTATGTTATCTCTTAGTTACTTACTGTGTATTCTTTTGGCTTTATCCTTTGTTGCTTTTCTTCTAGCCAAGAAAGCTCTCATCATACACTGAACCTTTACAATTTTCTTGACTTGAGTTTCGTACAACCTACAAACACAATAGAAGGTCTAAGAAAACAATTAATCGTTTAGTCAACATTTTTAGGTGCCAAAATGTTAAACAAATATAGACCTGTTTACCTAGATAAAAATTCCTCGTTGTAATATTTGAGGAACACCTTAGTTTTTCCGTGCACCCATCCCTCCATTTTGAGCCTTATCATCAGCAATCTGCAGTTCTCCTTGGTTTCCTCCACATTTTCGTCAAAGTCAAAGGCCAAGAATCGGTACCTACGGTGACGGGTCATCATTGATCAATTCTTCAGTTTCTTTAAGAGTTTTGACCTCAATATAGTAATACTTACCTTCGTATGAATTCAGCAAAAGGAATACGACATGAGTAACCGTTTTGACGCGCTTTTGCGGTGTCCAAAATAGCCAGCGCTCTAATTTGATGTCTCACGACTTCTCTTTGGAAGCCTCTAGGGTTGTCGTTCAAGTCAGCTCGAACGCATCTCACGTAGTGTGTGCCACCACTTCCGGGGCCGACGGAAAGTTGCTTCAGGAGTTCTAAGCTTGTCGCTCTGTAGGTAGCTGCAGCTGTTCTCATTCTGTGTACTTGAGAAAACTGACCTCTTGATACTGTGTTGTATTTCTGAAAGGAAAACAATGCGATTCCTATTTACTTGATCTGAACAAACAATAATACTACAGGTTGTTGATTTATTCGAAGCTAAATTCTATTTATCGTGTGTTATCACATAAAAGTGAGAAAGAAGACAACTTACTCTTGCTTTTAGGTTCTCCATTTCTTTTTCCGATTTTGACCTAGCCACTTGAACTTGTGGTTGATTTGGGGATACAGTTAAATTACCCGTTTTTGTCAATTTATTTCTGAAAAGTTGCTGAACTGTTATATTTATTGACGCTCTCATTGTTTCTATCATTTCTGGGGGTAGAAAATCTTTGTTTTTGTCAGCCAATTCTCTGCAATCGTAATTCACTTTGCCTGTGTAATGTGCTACGCTAAATTCATGGCTTCCAGACAGTTTGATGTATGGTCCTTTGCAAGATGTTTTTATTGTGCCTGAAAACAGTTGATCAATATTAGCGATATGTTGATAACCATAAGGTTCTAATTCTAATAGAAATGGAATGCAGAACCTACTCATAATGAATTCTTGTCCGTTTCCAGTCCGGCTAGCCTCATCTAAAATGTAAAATAATCCAAGAGGCCTTCCCATTAGTTGATCGACAGAATTTTTATTGTCATAGAAATGTAAAGCTACTACATCAATTTCTTCCTCAGCAGTTTCTTGCATTTCCCAAGCAAAGATTCTCTGATTGTATAGAAACTGAATTTGTTCATTGGTTGTGTTTACAATAAGTTGTTCCAAACGGTTTCTGTGATAGCATTCGAATCCAAACATATCCAATAAACTTACGGAGTATTTGTCGCCACTGAAATAGACGGACAAGATTAACTCCGTGATTTAATCTAGAGAAATTTAAGGAACATAAACACATATATCTACTTACAATACAGATCTCATAAACGATAGCTTTGAGTTGATTATGTTTATCATCCAATCAATCAATCTTTTATACAGTGCGCTTGCTAACGTATCTCTGGCATCTCTTGCTTCATCTGTAGAGTGCCTTCTTTTCACAGCAGTGCCACTTTCAATTAAACAATAATTTAACAAAGCCCAAAGAAATTTAGTCTCCTCTAATGCTAACAATTTGGCAACTTTTTTTGCCTCTTCAGGATTTTCAATCTCTGCTGCACCACTCTTGCTATCTTTGAATCTAACGTTGCCAAGAACAAGTATAGCAGCAAGAACTGTTTCGAAAAAGACAATATCTTCAACTTCCCAATCTACGCATTTTAGATTTTCAATAAACTGCTTGTAATTTTCGACATTATTTTCGGTGACTTCTCTAACGCCTTTTGGCGCTTTGGTTGGTTCATCGAGTATTCGTAAATATCTGTGTTTTCTATTTTTCTCTAAACTCATTTCTTCTAAGCGTCCTTCGGCTTCCATGGCATCATAAAAATAATACAGTAAATCGAAATTAGCTTGAGTCCTGAAATGTTTTAACATACAAAAATAGCATTTAAAATGTGTGACGTTAAATAATACTTGTCTGATTATATTATTAAACTCACATATCAGTAGAGGATACACGCCATTTTTCCAACTGATAGAGCCAGAATATCGCTCCACTCAATTTACCAGAACTGCCATAAGTTACTTGTATCTGAAAGATTCCCCTAGTAGAATGTGCATTAACTGGTGTACCAGCCGTGATGGCAGCTTGAATGGCGTTCGTTGCTCTCTGTATTCTTTCAGCTGTATTGTTTTTCATGGCTCCTAAATAAGTAAGATGAGACAAGGCGTGAATCATATTGGTAGTTTTACCAGATTTACTTTCTCCAGAAAATACGATGTGTTGAGGTTCGTTGTGATGCAAAGCGTCTTGATAACCGCTGTCAGCTACTCCGAAAATATGTGGCTCGTTGTCTGATCTAGATTTGCATTCATATTTCGCATGGCACTGAAATAAAAATCAGTAAAACAATTGCTATCATTTAAGACAAACTTGTTAAAAGTAATATGTAAAATACTCACACTTTCATTGTAAATATCATCATCTGTGTTTGGATTGAGAATAAGTAGAACGTCTCCAACAAAAGACGTGAAATACCCCTTAGCTAACTTAGTCTGCAGTTCTATGAGAATTTTATCTTCTGTCAATTCCTCTAACGCTGCTAGGTCTTCCACTTGCATAGTTTCGGCTTCAAGCACTCCTTCTGTCGTAAGCAGACCGTTTTTAATTATTCTCTCTTTGGGTTTTTCTGGTGCCTCTTTATCTTTCATATCGAATGCTAACTTTTTGAGTTCCGTGGACAGCTGAAAATTATATCAAATTAGAGATTATGTCCACGTCTTCTCTAAACGTTCTCTAAACCGATTTGTATTTAGAAAGATGTACATATAGAGACTAACGTGAAAGTCATTTTCCGGAACTGACTGTATAAAAGGGTGCTCTTCTAACTCCATAGCGTAAGGTCGGTGTTCTGGATTCTTTTCAAGGCACCTGCAATGGATAAGATCTAAATTTATATATATTCCCACAAGCAAAACGCAGAACTTAGTAAAAAAAAATCCACTTACTCTGAAATGAAATCGTTGATGTCATTAGACCACATAGCAGGCTTTGAAATCGCAGGTGGTGGATTTCTCACGATTTGAAACAGTGCTCTTGTAGGATGCATATCTTGAAAAGGAGCTTTGGCATCAGCCATTTCTATGGTCGTGATTCCTAACGCCCAAACATCCGCTCTGTTGCCATATCCTTCCTCTCCACAAGACACCGCTTCCGGAGCCATCCAGCTCGGTGATCCAATATTCGTCTTACTCTTGTCCAGCGTCCCATTCAATGTACAAGATAGCCCAAAGTCTGACAGTTTGATCTCACCCTCTTTAGTGACCAAAATGTTACTGCATCTTACATTGCGATGCATCACTTTGTTTTCGTGCAAGTAAACGAGTGCCTGGAAATGCATATGAGAGTTATCGGACCAATCGCGGGAGTCAACACACGGGTTTGACAGGGAGTGATGGAGTGACCGCCCCTTATGGCGCATCTTGTTACGGACGGCGATACTAACGTCACTGTCAGTCAATGGTCGACGCCCATGAGATTCATTGGGGCCTATTTGCATACGTATCTGGCTCGGTGCTGTCGCAGGCGGCCCGTCTCGAATCGACTCTGCCGTCTGATATATCAGTGTGTTTAATGCGTTCATTACAATCGTTTAGCGGACAGGGTTGGGCTGACAGTTATGTCGATGGATTTTAATTCGCTTGAAATATTACTGTTGTACTTATTTCGCAAGTTATTTAAAATGAATGGTTTACTGGCATTTATTAATTTACATTTAAGTTCTCAATATTAATTCCGTACTTCCTTAGTTATTTGCTCAGATTCATATTTCATATTCATATTTATATTCAGATTCAGTAAAAAAATAAAAAAAATAAAACTTCTAAATCTCTAATCCCGACTTGATGATACCATACGAGATGCAACATCGATAGATATTTGTGGAGATCAACCGAACCAAGACGACGTAGCACCGGTATTGTGAACCAAGTGGCTTGCATAAAGATAATACGCATTTAAGCCTCACCATATCTCTGGAGCCTAACATGTCGATTGAAATTTATTGCCGAGAACTCTAGTTAAAGGTGATAAGGGTGAGTTTCGTCCGCTGGGGAGGAGTTAGAGGGATCACGGGCTACCGCGTCAGAGGTTCGTATATCTTGTGTGCGCGAGCATTATTTACGATAATTGAGCGATGCGCCGCGATGGGGGGCCATCATGGTGTTGTCGAGCGCGCTCCGACATTCGCATCGACAAGTTCGAGCGTTCCAGACCGAATCACATCAAATAAAGCGGCGTGCATTTTAAGTAATGGCCCTAGATTGTATTTCAACGTACGTGGACATTCGCCGGGCAATATTTTATTCGACGTCACGCGAGCAACAGAAATCGCCGGGACACAGATCCGAGAACAATTGAGTTTGCATTCAAAGTACCCCACCAATTGATTCAGCCGTTGAAAGGTGGACTGGCAGGCCCTTTGTTTTATAAACAGCCATCTCGACTCGAATGTGACGAGGGACATGTTTATATTCGGTCAAATATGGACTTACCTTGATCGTATATTTGAGTATGTAAGCGATGTGTTCCTCGGACATTTTTCTGTCTGCCAAATTTAGCTTTCTGACAATATCGATGACGGACCCACATTCACACAACTGAAAACAAGACGATCCAACATTATGGTTTCAAGTAAAACACGAGCCATCCTCAACAATATAGAAGCGTGTCTGTACTCACCTCAAGAACAAACCAGATATTTCTCACGCTCTCCGACTTGTCACAGAATACGCCATAAAAGTCGATCAAATTGGAATGTTTGCTGAAATCTCTGAGTATCTTGTACTCTTCTTGTATGTGGATTTCATTTTCGTCCGTGTAAGCTTGTACTTTGATGGCAACAGCTTTTCCAGCAGCTTGAGTGTCCGTGGCTTTAAACACTTGTCCGAATATTCCGGAACCGACCTTGCATTCTAGCTTGTACCGCTCCACGGGGCTCGGTAAGGACGCTACGTTCAGACCGTCCTTCATGATGCCCAGCGGAACATATAATTGACAGAACAATCCTGCTGGATAAGTTACAACCTTTATTATTGTCAACCGTGCTCAATGTTAATGCTCAAGTTTTAATGAAAACGCTTGTTACAAGTTCCCCGGTGAGATCGTTCGTTACTTTTGTCGTGAAGGCCTGGCTTGTCCCGTAATAAACTCTGGTAAACAATTGTCTATAGGTGCTTCATCGGATTTTCTGCACTGAAAACTGTCCTCACAATAATAACTATACTTCTAGTTTACTTAAAAACTGATTGCATTTACCAGCAAATTTACCCACAAAATTATTTTAATCAAGGTTCCCTATTAATTACCGAATAATTAACTCACCTTTCCAGAACTGACGTCCGTTCCTCTCAAAACCCGAGTTGAACTGGCTACCCAAGCGACAGAACACCTCCAAGTGCACCGCCCTGGCTTCCTCTATTAGGAACAGAACTAATCCCACGTAATACTATTAGGCCATAATACCTTACGACCTTCGGGGGTAGATGCTGTTTAATTGAGGACATGTGACTCTAATTGGTTGCTAATCTCATTTGATATTGCAATTTTGGTGTGATAAAGATTCCTCGAATTCCGTGATGCTTTTGTTAGTTCCGGGTATTTTCTAGGGCTTTTTATATCTAATTATGTCTGTTTATCTTTGGGGGTCATGTATAAAGAAAAGGTCAGCTTGTCATCTATACATATAATAAAAACGTAGAGATAAAAAAAATTGTAATTGCGAGATATAAAAAATTTCAAATCAATTCGACAATCAGAAGTAGGTACATTAATAAATATCTGGGACATTATTGCACACATGGTCATCTGACCCCAAACTAAGCAAAGCTACGGCTGCCAGAGACTGATATACATACATATATATTTTAAATACATACTTAAATAGATAGATATTAACACCCTAATAATTATTACCAATATAATAAAACAGACTTCATTAAAATGACAGAACTGGACCAAACTGAAGTGGGACCACACTGGAAGCACCAGCTTTCAAATATAAAAAGAAACATCAAAATCGGTTCACCCAGTCGAAAGTTCTGAGGTAACAAACATTTTAAAAAAAACAGTCGAATTGAGAACCTCCTCCTTTTTGGAAGTCGGTTAAAAGCGATGAATAATGACGTAATTCTGAAGACAATACAATAATTTGGTACCATTGAACTGATCTGATGATGAAAACAGGTAGGCAGTGGAACCCTTCAACGGATACTAGACCACTCAAGTTTGGATTAATTTGGTTTGTTTTAACGAGTCCCGTATATTTTGCAGTTGGTGACGAGGATCTGATGAAACCTGGGGGGTGAATTGTGGAACTGTTCAATAGCTAAGCGCTTTTTAGTTCTACTATGATGATGATATAATTTTTAATTGACCTAAAAAAAGGAGGGGGTTCTCAGAACTCCGTAATTTATGTACAGATTTGGAAAAATATTTTTTTCATTGAAACTTTCTGTCTTATACTTTCAGATTGGTTCCATAGAAATTTTATCACAATCGGTTCAGTGGTTTTGCTTTTAAATCGAAATCACTGCAAAATTCGTTTACTTGGATGGCATAATATTGTCACCTAAGTAACCGATTGCGTGTTACTAATTTTGATATCGATTTTTTAAATTGATTATTATTCACACAACCGATAGAGAGCATGCACATATTCCTACATATCTCACTAACATTGTCACAGATCACTGACCATGATCGATAATAACAAGTCGGAAATAATCGATTCAACTATTTGCCAAATAGAAATATCGATCAGTCTCGTTTCAAACCGTGACTGACGAACTAAATCCATTGTGAACGGGAAATGAATTCGCATCGCCAATTTGCCGAACAGATCGGATGATCTCAACAGATCAGTCACGGATATTCGATCAAGTGTGCTTGAAGACTGCTTAAAAAAGTTTCTTTCAATACTCGAAGCGTAACAAACTTCACAAAGGATATATTTCATTCATCGAGTTTTTTGGAGATTGAAGGGCTGAGTGCTATTCGGATTTGGGTACCGTAAACTGTCTGCTTCGATCTCATTCATTCTGTCAATGAGATACAGTTACATATTGAATGTTTGATTTACAAATATCCGCAAGTAGAACTTTTTTTTTATGATACAGACTGAGGAGTCGAGCGAAGTCGCTCGCCTGATAGCTATTCACGCTTGCCCATAACAGCTCAACGCCACTTAGAATTTAAAACTTCAACAGTTCAAAACCCTGGATGGCAATGCACTGCGCTCGTTACCCCAAGATGTCAAACCTTTGTGTGCCCTGTAATTTCGCTGGAAACATTGCCCTTCAATCCGAAACACAGCAGTGTTTGCACACTACTGCTTGGCGGTTGAATAACTGGCAAAGGTGCGGTACTTCCCCAGGAGCCTCTGCAAAAGAGTCCTACCACTACAAGAACTTTTTGGATGTGAGTTCCGTTAGGTAGGACTGCTATTCTAACTTCTATCTCTTCTATTTAATAATTTTAGGACAATTTTTAATACTTTCGATGATACGAGTAGTTTTAGATTAGTGGTGAAGTAAGTTAGGTATTTCTGGTTATCATTGCTCTGTAATTTGTTATTGCAAAAATGTACAACATTGAACTCGGTCCAAAAAAAAAATTGTTCTGACGTCTGCAATACTTTTGTAAAGATCTGAATGAAAACAACTAATTCTGAGGTAAACCCGATACAAATCAGTGAAATATTAAAAGAAAATGTTTTATTAAACTTTTATACAATGTTGCAGCTTTTAGACCAAATTTGATACGTAATTTGATAATTTCTAATGTAATTTTCAATGTCATTATTTTCAATGATTTGTACTAAAATTAGATTCAAGATTGTACGGAACCCTGAATCATTAAGCTTTACTAAAATAGGCTAATACATGATACCTCTTAAAAGCGTCGGCGCAGAAGGGCTCTTGAGCTGAAGAGCCAAATTAGGCGGAAATAACAATATAATTGCCTCTCGAATGGCTCAGATGTCGCTACTGGACGCTTAATAAACTGATCTTTGATTTTGGCATATTGTTTGTCAAAAATATAATTGGAGATTTATACATATAAGTGTTATCTGTTTTTGTTGTGGAGGTTTCAAAGGAAAATTCACAAATAAATTTCATCACTAGGGAAAGAACGTAAAAACTAATTTCGTTGATGGGCGTGAATATTATGCGCCCTAAAATCGAGTACCTAACAATAGTGGGCAAATAAAGTATACAGGGTTACTGGTAATTAGAATCCTCTTCAGGGCTGACCCTCAATATAGCCGTTCCATTAAAAAAACACTCTCGTCAAAATATTATATGAAACAGCTTATTTTTTCGCGAATGCTGATTAGTCGTAGAACAAAAGTTGTTTGTTTTGACGTATTGATGCCACCCTTAAGAGGATGCTAAATGATTACCAGTAACTCTGTATACTTTAATGTAAAACAAAGAAACTCAACTAACCATTTTTTACAGTTTTTATTTGTTTGGCTAAAAACTACGGCCAAAAATCTTACAGTTGTAAAATAAATAAAAAATATGTAAAACAATAAATACCACTACTACACGTATCACTTCATTGGGAATGTATTACAATTTAAACCTTATAATAATCAATTAACTCTATTTACAGTACCTTTGTCATTAGTGTTGACTTTAATGCACCTTAAATATTATGTATGAAGGAACTCTATCTGCCCATCATTATGTCATTAAAAAGGTGTCATTTATTGCATTTTAACCGTCTTCCAAAAAGGAGGAGGTTCTCAATTCGACTGTATTTTTTTAATGTTTGTTACCTCAGAACTTTCGACTGGGTGAACCGATTTTAATGTATATTTTTTTTATTTGAAAGCTGGTGCTCTCCGTTTGGTCCCATTTGGTCCAGTTCTGACATTTTTATGAAGTCGGTTTTTGATATTGATAATTATATTAGCAAACAAAAACGATTTAATTTTGAAAGAGTTATGAGAATTAATTTTTTTCCAAATTTAAACAAAAATTCGTTCTAGTTTTTTTCTGTGAAATGGATAAATAGAGTTATTCCTTCAGTTCATATTCAGCAGATACCCACAATTATCTTGGTTTAGTGCAATTTTATAGCCTAGCTATTGAGCCAAAATAATCTAATTATTGTCATGGAATCCAACAAAATTAATTCATATATCAATAGTGCGCGATAAGTCCCGATAAATATGAAAACAAAATTAATTCAGTTTTAGAATCTGATAAATGTGGTCATCTCTTTGCGGTTAATACTGATTTCATTTATTATGTAAATGTACTAATCCTTAGTTAGTAATTAAGCAAACTTATCTAATATTTCATTACAATTTGTACATTAAAATATGGTTAAAATACTGCTCAGAACTAGTTAAAACCTAACTACAGAACTATTTTAGCAATAAATGGCTTTAAGTACTTAAAACGTTACTTAAGTTATACAATGCTTAAAATTGCTCTATCAGCCTCTAGCTAATGGAAATTATCACTGGAGAAAACGAGATAGAGCCTTTTAAGTATTGATTAATTTAAGTGACGTTTATAAGTGTGGCCGTAAAAGTTACCTACATTATAAAAGTACGAGTATGTATAAGTCATAGTGAAAGATACGTTATTTGTGATTTCTTTCTTATTATAAGCTTTTATTTAACTTTCAATGTTTGTTAGTTTATTAAGGTCAAATGTTGCTTGCTGAAGTAGAATCTAATTCAAAATTTCAAAAGTGAGAAAAATATTTTAGAAGTGTTTAGAATTACACTTTGAATAAGCGGTATCGGACTATCCTATTTTATTTCTAAATCTTGGTCTTTATTCGTAAAGGTTAATATTTCAATATAGCTTTCGATATCGTAGTAAAAGGATTTTTTTAATCCAAGAGTAAATATCAAAGGAGAAGAAACCTACGTTCATGTTTCTAATCAGTAGGTACCTATTTACTGGTATTTATAGATTTAAGTACGTCGCCGATACGTCCTAGCCCTACTTACAAATAGCGACCCACTTGTCATCTCTGCACCTCTGGCAGTCGACCCGACAGCACCAGTGGAAGGTGCAGTTGCAAGGCTTCAGGCTAGACTTGCGGATGAGTGCGTGACCTCTACCGCAGCAGAGCAGGTCGCACGACCCAGTCCGGGATGTCCGCCCGACTCGGCACACGCGACCTGATGTGCCAGCGGAATCCACGCGACTATCGACATCGCAGAAGCTGGGTGACCTGGGAAATTGACAAATGCAAATACAAATCCGGAAGACGTAGAGTAGGTAGGCCTCCCACAAGATGGACTGACGATATTGTATGAGTCGCGGGCATCCAGTGGATGCAGACGGCTGAATGGCGTTCAATGTAAGTAGAGGTTAAAGTTATATATTATGTTCAGCAGTGGACGTCTTCTGGCTGATGATGATGATGAAATAAGAATAATTATTGATAACACCAATGCTACATGTCAAAAAAGGGAAGGAAAAATTATTTCATAATAGTTTTAAAATTTATGTTTATTAAAGAACAGGGGGACGCGAACAGAACGCGAACCTTACGCGCCGAGATACGGTTTGCGGTCGCGTGATTTTGCAAACTGCACCTATTCGTGCCCGCGTTTAGAGTTGGTCGTAAGGCCCCAGGTGATGAGAATGACTATGTATGATAGGTTAAGTTTCTTTTGAATCTGAATGAATTAAAATGTCGGAAACGATTGGTCATTTTTCTCTATAGATTTTCATTCGGTCACTGCAGGAAGTGCTTAAATCCACGAATACACGTTCCACCGTCGTGGATTGATTAAGCGCCCTCTCTCATTCGCCAAGCTAATTTTTAGGGTTCCGTATCCAAAAGGTAAAACGGGACCCAATTAAGTACTAAGACTCCGCTGTCCGTCCGTCCGTCCGTCTGTCACCAGGCTGTATCTCATGAACCGTGATAGTTATTGAAATTTTCACTGATGATGTATTTCTGTTGCCGCTATAACAAAAACTATTAAAAACAGAATAAAATAAATATTTAAGGAGGCTCCCATAGAACAAACGTGATGTGTTTGCTCGAAATTGATAACGGCAACAGATCGACGCTTGAAATCTTCACAGAATATTTAGTTATATATTCACTTTAAAAATAAATAATGAAATTAAAATAAAATTATTATTAAAGGGGAGCTCCCATACAACAAACGCGTTTTTTTGCCGTTTTTATAGATAATGGTACGGAACTCTTCGCAGGCGAGTCCGACTCGCACTAAACTTGGCCGGTTATTATTCATATAAAACTACTGAGGACGAAATCGAAAGTTTTTGTCTATTCATTTTAACATTAAATAAAAATAAATAAATATCTGGGACTTTTTTGCATACACGGTCATCTGACCCCAAACTAAGCAAAGCTTGTAATATGGCTGCCAGAGACTGATATACGTACATATATATTTTTAAATACATACTTAAATAGATTGAAATGTTTTAGTTAAACTTTTATTCTAATTTAACATTACTTACCTACCTACATATTATAACAATAGACCAACTCTCTGACCACCCACAGGTCCCATTTAAACGGTTTTTACAAACGATAGACAGGGCCGAAGCCGTATTCTAAGACCCCGGTTCCAGGATCATGCAGATCTACATAGTCGCCTATTGATAGTTGAGTCACAGTCCACGAGACAGTCTTATTTCCTAGATATAAGATTCCTTTTCGTATGGACCTTTCACATATTCGTATATCCTACTTGAACCTGCTTATTTTTGCAACAAGAAAGTTTTTTTTTTTTATTATTTATATAATAGGCCGCCACCTGATTTTAAGCAATGATGCGGTCTATGGACAACGCTTGCCTAGAAGAAACCGATTCACGCACAACTTAAAGACATTCAGATAGTATTTTTCCCAAACTTACTTTTCAAAGAACAGCAAACTAGTCTTCGGCGCTGGTCTTGGCCTGCTCCGCCTCCTGCCTCGTGGTCTTCCTCGGAGGACGTTCATACCGCTGCTGTTTAGTTCTTCTTGTGCCACTATCAGGGCCTGCAGCAAGAAAATTCTAATCAATTGGGCAATATTAGCACACTACCAAGACAAAGACGTAAAAACATACGAATTCATTAGGAAAAGACGTAAAAACCTACGGAGTCATTAGGTAAAGACGTAAAAACATACGGAGTCATTAGGTAAAGACGTAAAACATACGGATTCATTAGGTAAATACGTAAAAACATACGGAGTCATTAGGTAAAGACTTAAAAACACGGATCTTTAAGTAAAGACGTAAACACATACGGAGTCATTAGGTAAAGATTTCAGTATTCGAAACGGGCAGAATCAATCAAAAAAAAAAACAATCAAAATCAAGTTCAAAACTGCAACGAACGACGTGGCCTCCATAATATTTTAAGAAAACTTGCTATCCAATTTAAATAATTTCTTCAGTAGTTTTATAAAATTATATTGTATTAAACTTATTTTTAACAAATCTTATACCTGGGGCCTTACCTGTTTTAAGCGATTCTGTTTAGGTGATTACGAAAGTTGCACGACCGCAAACTGTATCTCGGCGTGTTAGGGTTCGTACGCGTGATTTTCCGCACTGCGATGTTTTGAGTCCGCGTTAAGCGGTAGCTGTAAGGTCCCTGACCGTTAGACTATTCTATTAAAATATGCATTACCTTACGATACTGTCTCTTTATAGTGGAAGCGACCGCCCTGAAATCTGGTGTGGCTCTCCAACAGGTCCTCAGCTGACAGCTCCCAGACAGGCCGTGGCATTTGCACCGCACCTCCATGTTGGAAGATAATATCTGGAACATGAGCATGGATGATGTGAGTTACTATTTACCTTAATATATTAACTTATATTTGTAGTTGTAGGACTTTTTTACAGTCCACCTGGGGAAGTACCCGTACGAAGCGCTTTGATTCCACTTTTATTGTACGAACTGCTAGTTTGTGGAATGCACTGCCTGAATGGGTGTTCCCCGATAGTTACAATCTGGGTGTCTTCAAGTCAAGAGTGAATCGGTTTCTTCTAGGCAAGCGTGATCCACCGTAGGCCGCATCGTCGCTTAACATCAGGCGAGTTGGCGGCCAAGCGCAAGCCTATTTTGTAATAAAAAAAAACCACACCTTTGCCAGTTATTTGTCCGCCAAGGAGTAGTGTGCAAACATTACTGTGTTTGCAAAATTGCAAAATTTCTACTGAAATTACTGAGCATAAAGATATTTCAGGCTGACGAGTGCAGTGTTTGTTTGGGTATTGAACGTTGAAATTCTAAATTGTGGATTATACTACTGTTATGGGCAAGCGTGACGCTTACTATCAAGCGAATGACTTGCTTGTTTTCTCACTCATTCATATGTTTAGCCTCAATTTGTTCATACTAGGTTTCTTTTTCCTTGCGATTAGTAAGGGACTGAGGAGAATTACATAATTAAATGGAGGCTTTTGCCGAGCACAGGATTATTCCAAGCTGATGTTCGTATCTTGTTATTTTTAACCGACTTTTAAAAAAGGAGGACGGTTCTATGTTCTACTGTATTTTTTTTATGTATGTTCACCGTTTTCACCGTCAACTGTTGACCGATTTAAAAAAAAACTTTTGTTCGGTAGGGTATATCCAATTTGGTCCCATTGTTACCAAGTCAGGATCTGATGATGGGATCCCAGGGAAATCGAGGGCAAACCTCAAACTTTATAGGTACCTATAATGTTTTTCATATAGGTATTTTTGAAGTGGGTTTTTAATGTGATTCATTTGTTACACACTGAAGTCTGGATACTGCTTCGAAGTTTATGTCGGCAAATAAAACTTAGATATATGATATATTGCTTGTCTTAGTATCCGGCTACAAGAAAGATCATCCCAGACGTGAAACCTTCCACACAATCCCTTGAGAATCATAAATCTGTTTCGCTGTACGTGACCGCGGTGGCCACAATTGCTCCATTACGCCACCCACCACTAGCTCATAACATTTACATAATTAAACGCCTGAGCGCAATCACGTTGACGTCTTAATTTCGCAACGCCGCCGGCCGAACAATTTCCCAAATTGAGTCGGGGCAAAAATTCAAATAAATCGGTGTTTCGGAACGCCCCCATACCCGGCGAGCCTTAATAACGTAGTATTAAGAGCTCTCGCGATAGAATTCGCCACCCAAGACGTTTGTAATACGTCGTAATGAAGCCCGAATATTAAAAATGGTCTCCGAACCGCTTATTATGTTCTCACCTCGACGGGTGTATCGTGAAATACGGGCGGTTAATGTGGCCCTCGAGGCCGCCGGGTCCCACCGCGGACGCTCGATAGTGCTTTAATAGTGGCGCTAGTAACACTCGGGATCGATTTCCATTCGTCGATAGCTATTAGGGATGTTCGATCGGAGATTGAATCATTGAAAGGCGTGGTACAAGAAAAATTACAGGTACAGACCAAGTTATCTATACGGTTGAGTTGAGAAGCTGCCATCGTATTTTTAAAACAAAACTGGTACCTTACATCTGCGGATATATGGGTTGAATAATTTGGCCACCTTTCTCATGACCAGATATGTTGGGCACCTCGTACACTCCATGAAACAATGATAGTAGTTCGTGTAGGTAAATCTCTGAATGTCGACGATTGCGTTATTGGCTAAATAAATACTAAGATACATACTCTTAGCTGGTAAAGTTCGAAAAATTAAGTGCCTTGCTCTTGCAGTAAGATTGCATCACCTCTGATAAATACTTTACAATAATTTATGGCCGCCTTGCAGCAATCACCAACGTTAACAGTATGTCATCAATCTAAATTACCAGCTAGCCTCTTTATAAATAATGATGGTGAGTTAATAACCCTCATTGAGGCTGTAGACTAAACAAAATAAGGAGTGCCAGCTGAAAGTATGGCTCGATTGAATCCTTGAAGTGTTGTGTATTAGGTATGGGTCTTGCACACCCGCATCTAACTAGAATAGGATGCACGTAACATTATCTACATACAATATGCAACCTGATTTTGCACGATGCTGATCTAAGTAGAGCAAGTTAATTGCATCGTGTGCATGACGCATTAGCATTAATCTACCCAGCCGGTTAGGGGTGAAAAATATTTTTTTATTTTAAATTTGATGATTCTACAATTGGTTGCCAATTACTTTCGGAAAGGAAAGTAATTGGAATTATTCTCCAATTTGGGTGAAGTGTGTTCTTCAAATTCTGAGACGTGGTCCTTAACTGCTGGCCTTTTCGAAAACTCAGAATCGCACTAAGGGCAATGAATAGAACTTTTCTCGGAGTTTCTTTGCGCGATAAAATCCGGAAAGAAGATTTTCGTCAATAAAACACAGCCACCGACAAACCGGCTAAGATTTGCAAGTTGAAGTGGCAAAACCGATGGGGAAGAAAGGTTCTTAAGTGGAGATCACAAACCAGAAGACGCAGCGTAGGTAGGCCTCGCACTATATATGAGCCGACGACATCGTGAGAGTCGCGGGTATCCACTGGATGCAGATGGCAGGCTGTCGCTCAGTGTGGAGTTCTAAGAGGGAGGCTTATGTTCAGCAGTTCTGGTCTTCTGGTTGATGATGATGATAATGTGTTCTTTAAATAATGTACATATGTAATACTATGTTTGAGAAATGTTAACAGTGATTCCGCACGCCGAATTTGTTACGGTCAGCATGGAGCTATAAGCGTCAGTCAACGCTATTAGCGTTATAATGGTCCACGGATTATGATATGATTCACGCGGAGTTGTAAATGTAAGGCTTATAAAATAAATTCCCTATGACTGTATAAAATTATAATGTGTTCTTTAAAGTGTTTATTTAATTTAAAGAGAAACGGAATATATCTATTGTTATGTTACCAGAAAGCGTAGAAAAATGAATGATTATTGTCCTCGCAGAAAGTTGTATATTTCACTTTGAAATAAATTAAATGTTTCACTCTCGTAAATCTCCACTAGGGTTGTCTGTGCCGGGAACGTCATGAAACAGATGTCACTAAAATTCTGAGAGGCTCTTACGTCAACTGGTCCCACCCCATACTGATCCCGCGGGATCAGTTGACAAATTCAATATTTTTTTTTTCTTTTATGAAATGGGTGATTTTAAATTGAAAAAATAAAACAATTATTGTCTGAATGCGTCTGACAGTTGCATTATCATTGTATTTAATTACCTACTAATTACTTGAAATGAATAATAAAGCGCATCATCATTCATCAAAAAATTTATATCTCCAAACCACTGCAAACTATTTTAGAAACCGAAATAAAAATAATGAATAATACATATAATACTGATAACACATCTGACTCTCAGCCAGATGGGTCTCACGATCATCTTAAAAAATCAATAAAACGCAACAATGGCCAGTTCATTCGCGTCCATAAAACATAAAGTGCCCATTGGTTCTGTTCTGACGCAATCAATACAAAAGGAAAGATACCAGCCTAGGGATGCTACTTTGATGCTATGCAAGCGATCTGTTTCTTGTATTTTAATCGATTAGTTGTATAAAAACAGTATTGACAACTAATACAATACTACAGTTTAATCTTTGCTAATAATAAAAGTACACAATAAGGACAACATATACTTTAAAAATTGTGAGCTGTTAAATTAAAAACTAAAGTAATCCATAAATATAATATAAAATTATGACAGAGTGCAAATATTTTCTTCAATATTCAAAAGTTGTAAGTTTCTATAGAATTTCTACGGCCCCCAGTCCCCGGCAGCTCCACTATCCCTGGCCAAGAGAACTGGCTAGGTAACGGCGGAGCAGGGGGTGCGAGGAATCTCCGGCAGTTGATGGTACTGAAACGTGGTCCTTAACTGTTGGCCTTTTGGAAAAACTCAGAGTCACACAACGGGCAATAAAGAGAGCTATGCTCGGAGTTTCTTTACGCGATAAAATTCGGAACATAGATATTCGCCAAAGAACCAGAGTCACCGACATAGCTATTAAAATATGCAAGTTGAAGTGGCAATGGGCAGGCCACATCGCTCGAAGAACTGATAACCGATGGGGAAGAAAGGTTCTTGAGTGGAGACCGCGAACCGGAAGATGCAGCGTAGGCAGGCCTCCCACTAGATGGACCGACGACATTGTGAGAGTCGCGGGCATCCAGTGGATGCAGATGGCAGGATGTCGTTCAGTGTGGAGGTTAAAGGGGGGAGGCTTATGTTCAGCAGTGGACGTCTTTTGGCTGAGGATGATAGAATTTCTATAAGAAAAGTTCCCCGGAAGGTTAGACTATAGCTAAAAGTTGTAAAAGCATCCGGCAGTCACATAAGACGAATCTATACAGGATTACTTACTAGAAATAGGACAACCGATTTATCTGTATTGTTATCACGCACATCCCTAAAGCATGCCATAATATTTAAATCGATATTGGATAGTCATCGAGACATAACAAAATATTAACTCATCGAATCGATTTTTTGTAACGTAATTATCACCTTGCCACTCTAATGTGGTACCTAATTTCTTGTGTGGGTCGGGACGCGAGATCTTTTATGGTCCCGCTGTGGAAGTTAGGGCGGGTGACTGTCACACCGATTTGTAAAGTTTCGAAAATTTGTGAGCACTTCTGAGCGTTTATCAATTCATGTATTAGAAACCCTTGCTATGCTATTCAACCTTTTAACTGTACAACTGATGCAAAGTACGGTTCCGAGCTGTAGCAAGAGCAGTCATAACAAACTGTTTAATAAATTGCTATAGTGTAGTGTCCTAAGACCCGTTTGTAAAACTTATGAATATTTTTTTATCATCACGAAATACCAAAAAAAAAAACAAGGCGTTTTATTTTGAAACATGCTATAAACAAAATTTGGTTCCGTTTAATTATTGTTGCGAAAAATGAGAAAAATCTTTAAAGTCGAAGTTTTCATCATCAACATCACTGACTTTCATCACCACGCGGGTGAAACCACGGGGCGCAGCTAGTATAATATAAATAATATTTTATGCATTCTGAAGAAATAATTTTCAACATTTGAAGAAAAATTTATGAGATCACTTTGCATGTCTTGTTGGTATTGAAAGTGTTAAAGATCCCTTGAATGATTTCCTCGCATTAGCAAGCATCCGCACCACTTCGGTGTAATTGCAGCCGACTTTATTTTGACATTAATAAAAATATCATCGCGGGGGTTATTACAAGCGAGCGTGTCTAACAAAGATCTCACTGGGCGGCTGTTAATTATGTGGCCACAAAACAAAATGGTGAGATGCCTTCTCGAACAATGGTCAAGTGTGGGGTCTGAGACCACCGTGTTCGCGCGCGTTTGTAATCTCGATTTACCTTCGGTGTGATAGGGCGACGTAATTGTTATGGTAAATATTTAGCTTGATTTGGCATATGGATTTCATGACAGAATTCGTATATTGGAGTAGGCAAAAGAAGTAAACGGTTTTTACACAACTGCCAAAAACTGTGTCACGCAAAATCATACTTAAATTAAAAGAGTTTTATATACTCATGCAAAAATTAAACAAACAATCAAACTCACTTTCGCGTTTATAATTCCAATATGATTGTTAAAAACTACACAAAAATTCAAAACTGTTTTTCTGATGAATTTCGAGTGTAATTCCGCTTCTACGTCGCTTCAAGTACAATAAGGAATTTATGATAAATTTATCTGGTAGATATTTGTTGATAAAGTTAATTTAATTGAGTTTAATTTTGCCTAACCTGATGACAAAAACAGAAACAAAACAGACAAACTATTGAAAAAAACAGAAAAACAAATAACAACAAAAACAGAAAAACAAAACCGACGGTGTTTGAGAAAAAGTTTTGAAAATGGACTTCCGCAAAGTAACACCTGATTCAATCAACTATGTACAAAAATTTATAGTTTTATACAATTATGGTGCACATGGGGATATAAGGCCGATGTGGAATGCACAAGTTCGTAATATAAAATAGGCGAAAGAAGGAGAAGGCATATAGTGGGGTAAATAAGCTGCCATTATTCACGATCATTAATTCACCATAATTTTAATGAGTAATAAAATACAACATTGTAAGTAAAATTTTGACTAGACGACATAATTCGACCACATACGGTCGCTCGTAAAAGTGTCAAATATAAATGTTTAAATATTAAAATGTTATTTTCGCATATTTCATCAAGCTACTGGAAGTATAAAACTGGACATTTACTAATTAAGTAAAATTAATAATATGATAATTTTAGAATTATAGATATAAACTCTGTAATGTTATGATACACGGTAAGCGTAGCCAGCTGTTTACTCAATTAAAATAACGATTTGTTTATAAAATGTGTATTTTATATGATGATTATATTAAACTAGCTGCGCCCCGTGGTTTCACCTGCGTGGATACCCTCGATAAAAGTAGCCGAAGCTACTCCTTATGACATCAGCTATCAGCCAGTGAAAGTCCCATCAAAATCAGTTGAGCCGTTTTGGAGTCCATACGGAACATACACACACACATCGATGGCCCGAGTGAATACTCTCACTTAGACAAAACCTTATTATAATTGTTTACTGGGCAAGTGCCTTTATTAAACTAAACGAAATACAAGCTAACACTAACACTACAAAAAACAGACTGCCCATAGACCGTCGAACGTCTAAAGACCTAAAGACCTTTATCAGTTGGCAGCTTACCCAGCATGCTGGCGGCATTACCACGCTGAATGGCAATGCTTATACGTTGAGCCAGAAACACGCCGCATTTTGGCCACGTGTCACATTAACTAGTCGCTCTGAAAGATTTCAGACAATTTGCTCCCACCAAGTCCTGGCTAAGGCTAAGTCCAAGTCCCAAGGTCCCAATGTCTTGACCCTAAACACATATATATATATATATATATGCGTATAATATATATATATATATATATATATATGTCTGTATTTTTCATCTTTTATGTTAACTTCACGGCCTAGAGATCAAACGCCAGTTAGTTACGGGAAGATAATACCTGAAGTATAAAATATTTTAAATCTTTTTATTTACATATTTATTTGATGTAAATTTTTCGATATAAGTAATTTATATCTTATTGTATAAAATAAAATAGTATTAAATATAATTTGTTTGGTCTTAATCGTTCTAATTTAGAAGCTACGTTTCATTACAATAAAATAATAAAAGCTGTGTAAATGTGATCTTATTGTACCACTTTAATGTCACTAGACACCAGTGGGTCCACTATAAATTAGGCACCCGTCGTCTCACATATAATTAAGCACTATAAACGAATAACAAATTAAATAATTTGTACTCTACACGTCGTGTTTGTATTATAAAAAGTTTAATCATAAATCGTGGATCCCTTTAATAAGTAACTTAGAGATGTGGTATGCCGCTTTAATGTCAGATTTGGTAACGTATACTAATATAATATGCATTACCAATATAACGAATCTATTAAATAACACAGTTGTTATTTAATTACATTAGAGATACAGTTCCGTTTCGGTGCTGTCGACGGTAAAATTAACTTTGTCAAGTCGTATTTAACATCACTTTGACATGTTTATTATTAGGAAGAGGCCTATTAAATTATTATAAGTAATCCTTGTCTGTGTGTCCGGTATTTTGGCTTTGCTGTCGCGCGGTCGGTAGTTCAGTGGCTCGGATTTAGTTATTGAACAATAAATAAAAGTTAAGACATGTAAAGGTGTCACCGAGCGAGTTATTACGACTATACTCGAGGGCGGTTGCTTCGCAGAAGAATGTGGAAAATTTCTCTTGATCGTTTCGCTTTGGTCATACGTTCGAGGCATAATCAATTAGAGCTGAGACATTGTGAAAGGGAAAATTGCTGCCATGTTAATACCGAGCAGACATCTTTATCTATCAACTAGAACTTTATCTATGCATACTCATTTCAGAATATATAGGTATATTTGAACTCTTGACATTAAAATCTTGATTGAATCAATATTTCTGTTCATAAATGCGCAATTTTATTTATAGCCTTAAATGAACCGTCCATTAATTACGGCAATCCAAAATCCTGTAATCTCAAATCGCAACTTTTATTACAATAATTTTGTGCAAAACCATCGCTGCACCAATAATCATATGCGTATAAATACCGCGTACGTTACAGTTTATAGCAGTTATATTATAGCAGTTTAGCATTATAGCGGACAGTTTATAGCACATAAAGCGGGGTGTGATCGTGCTTGCCATATAATAACATATTTTATGGCTATGTGTGTTATAACGGAGACCACCCACGCGACGATTGTCCAGGCCACGCCTCCGACCGCTAACCAATTTGAGCTAAATAAGTAACTGCTGGCATTCCTTTACACTTCTCTCTGGTAATTTGGACACCTACCCTATTCGAACCACCAGCTTTTTGTGACCTATTTCAATGCATTAATTTCGAGATCGTGTTTTTGAATTGAGACATTAAGAGAAACTTTTGGGGTCTGTTAATGTTGGTCGTACGTTTTTTACGGCGTCGTTTCGTCAAAATAAAGGTTTACGTGTCACATTGTTTTGGGATAACGACTGTGATTAAGTACGTAATTTTCTTTTGTTTCGATTATCAGGCCATTGAGAGAAAAAAATAACAGGTATGATAAGATTTTGTAGGATATTGGACCGAGAGAATGGCTTCTTGCCAATCACTCCAATATTACAATTGTGAAAGTTTGTGTGTAAGTGTGAAAATGTCTAAGTTTGTCTGCACTTAAGGGCGCGGATATAAAGAAGCAGGTTTCCCGTACAAGTTAAATTGTAATTGTCGGTATAATAGTCTAAGATCCGGCTGCAGAATTACTTCGGTCATCGAGTTTTTGCTTAAAACCAAATTTTTACGCATATTTATGATAAGAATAATATATATTAATCAGGGTGCCAATCAAAATGTGGCCGCTAGTATTTTTAATTAAATTATTCTTAATTAATTTATGGGAAAAAAAATTGCAACCATATACAATATAGCTACTTCACAGCAATATAAAAGAAAAAAAAATGCTTTAATTTGATATATAAATGATAAATATCAGTTATGACGGTAAAATTGTACAAAAATCTTACCTGTTTACACCTGGCTGCGAAGAGGTGCGGCCGTGGTTTTTCAGTGTTTATATATATTGCCGTGAAGTAGACGACATTTTATTTAAAAACCAAGTGAATTAATTTTTTTCCCATCAATTAATTAACAATAATTTACTAAAAAATACTAGCGGCCACATTTTGACTGGCACCCTGGTTGATATATATTCTCCTAATCATAAATATGCGTAAAAGTTTGGTTTTAAGCAAAAACTCAGTGACCGAAGTAATCCTGCAGCCGGATCTCGTACTATAAGCAAGTCGAGCAATTAAAAACCACCATTTCACGAATTGAAGGTCCTTATGGTTACAGATCAGTACCTCATAGGCTTTTCGAACCTCTGACGCAAACAGAGGGGTGTTATAAACTTAACGTGTGTATCTGTGTGTCTCTTTGTGGCTGAACCGATTTAGATTAAAGCTTTAAAGAAAATCTGTTTAGCCGTTTGAAAATCATCAAATCTATTTATGCGTATTATATGGTTTACAGGCAAGGCAGTTGACCACAGCTTATTTAATAAGTTAAGTGACGATGTAGTCGAAGATGTTAAACACGCCTAGATCTTATGCTAATTTGTTTATAATCGAAATTTCTAAGTACATATCTTTCATGTCAAACACGGCTACTAATCCACCGAGGCATGCTGTCTCGTGCCCCGTTTACACATTCAAGTCGCTCGTCAAGCTCCATTTGAATTTCACCCCGCATGATCAAACCGGAGTTATGCAAGTCTCTAACGAGATAAATTGAAGTGTCATTCATGAGGCGGTACCTTTTCAACCTCTGTCGTACACACTTTGTGATCACATCAAAGACAATTGGGGTACGTTTACAATACGTTTTTGCGATTGATTAATTTGTTTTGCTGACAAGTGGATGGTATGAATGGGCCTTGATATTGATAGGAGTTTGTTTAAATTAATTTTATTAACGGAAGGTTTCGTTCTTTACAATATTTTTTGATGTGATAAATCGATGATCGCCGGCTCCATGCACGAAAAAACATGACTCATTGTCACGTTCCGCCTGAGCCGAGCGTACAAGTGAGAGCGCGGAGCAAGCGATAGAGAGGCACGAAGCGTTCGTCTTGTGACGCATACGTTATCATGTAAATTTATCGTCCGTAAACCGAATTTACAGACAATAATATTAAAAAAAAATTGCCTTGTTAGTATGGGTTTAATCTTGCAACTGAATTTTAAAACAGTTATCCCCAACTGATTGAGCTGAAATTTTGTATATACGTTTAGATTGGATGACAATGCATGGCAGCTACTAGCTAACCATGGATTGTCAAAGTGACGTCATTCTAAATACAATATGGTAGACGTCTAAAAGATTATTTTTAAAAAGTGTTTTTATTTAATGTAATAATTCTATTTATTAAAACTGAGTGACGACACCAATAAGTAATTTGCCTGAAGATTTTACAATACCTATTATATTTTATTATTATTTTATAATATATAGAGGCCCATATACTGTTGTAACCTCTGATAGCATTTTTGTGTTTAAATTTTTTGCCCTAGCACCCCGCGTTTTCATCGGCGTTATACACTTCCTTGAAGCAACCTCCTTGGTAGCGAAGGCAACCTCCTTTAAGTTATTTTTTTTTTCTATGTTTGAATTTGTCAATGTATATAGATTTAATTCTTGCTGTTCCATACAAAATGTATTGGAAAGTTATTTTCATCGTAATTTTTTTTTGTGATTTTTTCCCCGATATTTTAATACTTATTCTGTTATTCGGGGCGAAGAGAAATCTAACAAATCAAAGGTCATGAAAATCGGTCCAGCCGTACTTGACTTAGAAATGGTGTAACCACAGACCTAAAAACTTTTTTGCATCCTAAATCTATGGGTGTACCGAATCCGACTTTGTTTTACATACAATACATATATAGATTATTTTATTATTCCCTTACTATATTATAAATGTAGCGTGAGAGTTTAAAAAAAAAAGATAATCTCGACGAATTTGAAATTAATCTACTTATACCTATTTATCGAAGTTAGAAACTAGCCTTGTAGTTTAGTATTTATTACACGTAAGTTAAAAATATAGAAAAATGATTAAAAAGTTGTGTGCTCTTTAATTTGACACTACAATTTTATTCTTCTTTTCTGCTAGATTATTACTGCCTTTAAAGCCCCGTTCACATTACAGTTGCAGGTGGATGCGTTCTCCTCACTAAGTTTTTCTAATTCTCATTTTGTCTCTATACACATTGCGTATTTTGACAATACTTTACCTTTTACCTTTTTTTTATGATACTGGGTGACGAGACGAGCGAAGTCGCTCGCCTGATGGCTCTTTAGTTACTGATAAGAGTCAAGAGTCAAATAAACTCAGAATGGTTTTCGGACGTATGTGAGTGCGTATGTAATGTGAACGATGCGTGACTCACAGATCTCCCAGCGTTGTTGTTGTGCACGTTGATCTTGGACTGGAGGTCATCCACTTGCTCTCTCACGTCCAAGAACTTCCTCGAGAACTCGATTCCATACGCTAGGTTGTGAGAACACCCGCTCCACTCCCACTTATTGACCTACAGCAAATAAATATATATCACGGACATTATTGCACACATGGTCATCTGACCCCAAACTAAGCAAAGCCTGTAATATGGCTGCCATAGACTGATATACATACATATATATTATTAAATACACACTTAAATAGATATTAACACCCAGACATAGAACAAACACAAATGTTCATCACACAAATGTTTGTCCTAGGTAGGAATAGAACCCACGCCAAGGCTGGTCACAGGGGGAGTTTTAGTGCTATGCAGGTAATGATATTTAAGCCACTGCAAAATAACACATTTTTACTATCAATTCCTAAAAAAGTATCTTATGAATTCACATTCAGATCAGACTAACAAGGAAGATATGCTTTAGTACAATTATCGTTCGTGTTCAAATTTGATTGTGATTCACCCACTTTTTCCACGATGCTGCTAAACTACTTAATGCAAAAACTTTGAGTACGGCATAATTACTTATTTTTCACGCACACTTAGACACTTACAGCATCCGCACTGAACTAAACTAATAGTCCACAAGGAATAAAGGGCAGCAAGTCGTCTGCAGTTCGACTAATAGCATCAAGTCAGATTGAGAGACCAGACGCGTTCGCATCTGCCACGCCACGTATGTTCCCTTTTTGTTTGATCTGAGAATTCATATGTTGAGCCTCATGACACACAGTCACACACACACTCACACACATAAACACACACTCACACACACACCGACACACAGTTACAGACTCTTTTTCGTCAAATTTCTTCGAGATTGGTTCAACTATTATAAGTAATGAAACACAAACGAACAGATAAGAACAAAGCAATTTTACACATAAAGATACAGAAACACTCAGTGAGTAGCGCTCAGTTGAGACAAATCACAATAGCTGCCACATCTGAAGACCGGTCGCTGTTTAATACCACTGATCTGTTGAGACCAGCTAGTTAAGTTATTAAAACTCAAAATCATCATCCTTGGATTGCCTATTGCTGGGCATTCCAAATATATTTGGGCTATGTTTGTGCCATTCTCAGCGGTTCTTTCCTTGTTGAAACTATCCGTGTACAGTAAAATGGTATTTGTTCTTCTGTTTGTTTGTCTGTGTGACTTACGACTTAACGTGTAAGCCGATCACGATGAAATTTGACGAGAAAGAACTTTCTCTATAACTGTGTTTCAGTGATTGTATAGAAGGTAAAGTATGAGAATTTGGTCAAATTACCCGTGTTTAAACTGCGCACTGGTGTGCCTACGTCACCGCCTTAAAGCTTACCTTTGCCCTCCCCCTAGGGTCGTGCGAGACCCGGTACCCGAGAGGGTCGCAGCCACAGGACAAGAGGCGGCCCTGCGCGCACGCGCGGGCAACTGAGTGAGCCACCCCCGCCGCCGTCAGGGCGTACAGAAATGACGACTCCCGGAACCCTGTGGAATTAATACTCTTTAATAGAAGCTGCAATAGAAAATTACCTACATATTTCATGCTAAAGGGCTTTAACCCAACGTCTAATTTTCATACGAATTTGTCGTATCAGAATATGAAAAGTACCGGCTTTTTTGTATTACTTTGTTATCTCTTAACTTTGACATAATAAAAGAAAAGCGGTGTTACGAGCTACCAAAAAAACCCTACAAAACACTTTAACGTGCTAACCATACCTACATACCTATATCTAAAACTACCTTACGTTCAAAAACCTAGCAAAACTGACCAATGTTTAGTTTTCAGTTTTCAATTATCTGCATCTGTTAAAGTTTAAACAATATTGGACCAAGTATTGGATTAACCCGCATTCTTACGAATAAAACTAATTTCATCTAGGATTTTCTGAGTATACCTACATACTATTCATTTAAAACATAGTAGATTTATATTAAAATGTTAAGAACAAATTAATCTACTGTAAATATATCGACAGGTCTTAAGCAATTTGTATCTAAGTATGTCAAAGCTTGTTGAATTCAATTAGAATTAATCAATTAATTAATATTCGACAACTTGTGCAAGGGCTTTCGTGCTACCGTTAATACTGTGGTACTGCAATTTACGTTGTTGCTACTATCTTTGCCAATGCTGCCTAACTTCAGGCCCGCGGGTTACTAAGGGCTCGTTGATGGAAATGCGGGGCGTTGCGCGGGCACCGCCGCGGGCAACACATCGCGTCTGCGTAAATGCTCTGATACATGTCATCGCCATATGTTAGAATGAATCGTATGAGGCACCGCTCAACGCCCTGCTTCTCTAAGTACTAGAGGACTTAAATTGATTGTTCAACATAAGTTGGTAGGTTGATAATTGATAAATTGTTATAGTGTGGTCGCTGAAACATTGTGTCTGACAGTTGCCATAACATTGTAAAAAAACTGAACGAAAACAGAAATTCTGATCACTTTTACTACCTTTTTACACTTAAGATAGCCAATACATATAGTATATATATATAGTTTTTATTAATAACTGTATATATATAGCCATTGTAACACTCCTAGTTGTTCTACCTATCCAGGCGTAGTAGGTAGTCAAGAAAACAACAAGAAGGTTAACAAAGATAACTATAATTTAAAAAAAGAAAAAGAGGGTAGCTATAATACAGTTATTCATAAAAATTATGAAATAAGATAAAGAAGAATAGGTCGGGGTGAATTTACACTAATGGACCGAAATGTGTTACGCGACCATGAGACACATTGGCCTTGGATTTTCTAGACAGCTTCCACGGAGCGAGGTAGATCACGGAACAAGTTAGGTGCACAGGGCAGTGCTGCGGTGTAGAACCGAGCCAAGCGGCCGGATGTAGAAGTATATATATATAAAGCATATAAGTCTTTGGCAGACATATTACAAGCTTTGCTTAGTTTGGAGTCAGATGACCGTGTGTGCAAAAATGCCCGATGTCCGAAAAGTGACAGATATAATACACTACAGTAAAATATTAAAAGAAAATGTTTTCATTCCTATTTTTACTATGTTATTACAGCTGTTAGAAGCATTGTTTCAGCGGCCGGACTGTAGATCTAAATCTCTTCAAAAGCTCTCTTTTACCTTTTAAATTCAAACGAACTATGTTGTAATAAGGCTAAGTATATTTAATTCAAATTTATACATATTTAATTTAACTACCTATAGGTTACTACATTCGCAACTTCCGAGAGGTATTATTCATAGGTGGCTAGCCGACTGACATACATTTGAACGATTATACATCAGTATGGTTATTGATGTAAAATAAAAACTTCAGCCCATCTGCGAATTTAGTTGGGCGGTCTTGATCTCCGTTTTAACTTAAAAGGAGTTATTGCAAAATCGTTTAGCTGTTTCGTGTAATTCAGACCACACGCAGTCCCCTTTGAACGAATTTATGTTCATACAAATTAATTATGTAAACAGTTTGGTATTTTATCTCAATAACGTTTTGGCATTAACTTTGCTGCTGATAGCATGCTTAATGGAACCGTATTAAGACAAAGTTGTAAGGATCTACCCACAAAATAACTATGTATGTATGAGAATGTGGAAAGGCAAAACTAGTTTATCTTTTTGCATAAAAATTATACATCTCGACTCGAAGAACTAGGTAAGTACTGGAACATTAAGTTCAAAGAACTAAAGAAACTGAAAACGATTCATCCTTGCGAAACGATGCGACAGCCCCGTTAGCTTGGTAGTAAGCCTGTCTTCTGCGCTTGGTGGTGTTCGATTCCCATCTAGGACAAACATTTGTGTGATAAACATTTGTATTTATGACACAAATTTTTATGTCTGAGTGTTAATATCTATTTAAGTATGTATTTAAAAATATATATGTACATATATATTTTTAAATTATATATATATTAATAATATATTATAATTATATATGTATATATATATATCTATATATATAAAAGAAAGTCGTGTTAGTTACACTATTTATAACTCAAGAACGGCTGAACCGATTTGGCTGAAAATTGGTGGGGAGGTAGCTTAGAACCAGGAGACGGACATAGAATACTCTAAAAACGGCTGGACCGATTTTGATGAAATTTTGTGTTCCTGGAGCGGGTCATAATAGCGAGGCCGAAGGCCGAGCTTACACCCGTGCGAAGCCGGGGCGGTCGACTAGTATATATATATATATATATATATATATATATGTATGTATTGTATATCAATCAGTCTCTGGCAGCCATGTCCCAGATATTTATTTATTTATTACTAGCTTTTTTGCCCGCGACTTCGTACGCGTAGATTTTCATATAAACCTTCAATCCTTTTTTCTTCCCTTAATCTGGCCTTGCGCAAAATAACATAGCATATACTTCAATCTGGTCATAGCTAAGCATATTCTTGAAAACCGCATTTAAATCCGTCCGCATTTTCTTCCAGGGGTGTAGGAGATGTGCGTGAACAAACAAACAAAAATTCTAAAAAAGCTGGTTATTTTAAGTCGCCCTGTGTGAAGTATTGATAGAAGCATAAAAGTAATAAATAACACCGTCAACAGTTTTCAAATCAAAAAGATAATGTGACCACAGTGCAGAGCATGTTTTGAAATTTCTTTTTATCTAAACCATTAAAAGTATATCATGTCATGTCGGTATGATATACATCTCTGAAATTTGGCTGTCCAGTTTCGCTGGCCACGGAACCCTGACATAATGCTTGTCTTAACACGCTCTTGGCTAGTTATTTCTTATTTCGCGTGCATTTGTATGTATACCTTGATTAAAAAGCCATGAAATGGAACTACTCTATTTATCTGTTAAAATATTACAGTAAAATAAAATTATTTCTATATTCTTATTCTTATAGCAAATATACACTGTATTCTTCTAAAAGCTAAGTTTATATACCCTGCATAAAGGGTGCAGCATTGACTTATGTAGTGGCTGTTCACAAAATCAGACCACAGACATAAACATATAAATTTAACTATAGTTAAATCTATTACATAAATATTATATATACTATTCAAACTTAACCTAGGGTGAAGTAATTTTACAAAACAAAAAAAAAACATACTTACTGTGATAGGTTACTTAATTATATATGAGATGATACAAAACTTATGACGCTACTTTCTTAACTATTTATATATCGATATTTATTTTCTAATTATAGGTTTCTAAAATTTATCGTTGAATAAATATTTTATCTCGTAATAACATTTTTGGGTTAGAAACTTACGAAGTTGGTTCTGGTTTTTTTTTATTATTTATTTCTTTATTGCGTCCGGAATTTTGTTGTATAGGTTTATTTTCATGTACAAAGGGCCTTTTTTGAATATTTCCATTCGCGGGACTGAATTAAAATAGGATGCGGTATATTTTGTGTTTTAAATGCTAACATAGAATAAAACAAAGAGAATGTAATACTCCTACTTCATGCACTGGAATGAATCACCAAAGAGGTTGTAAGGCCTATAACATGCTTGATCTACACGTTCATTCATCTAAGAAGGTTAAGGAACCTTCTTTAAATTTAAACTGACTAACCGAACACAGTGACAGTTGACAGTTTCAAAATTTTAATGGCTATGTCAATAACATTCTCTTTACTTTGGATCTCCTTGCTTGAGGCTATGTGACGATCCTCATATTACGTTTCGGGTAACGAAGAAATAAATTATTGATTTTTATTTTCGTTTATGTAAAAATAAAGAATTAAAATAAATGATATAAGATAGCCTATGTTTTAATCTGGTAATTTCTAAGCATATTCGTGAAAACCGCATTTAAATCCGTCCAGTGGTTTAGGAGATGTGCGCGGACAAACAAACAAACAAACAAACAAACAAACAAACAGACAAAAGTTCTAAAAACTGTCCTATCGTGTTCAGCTGCTTATTTTAAGACGACCTGTGTGATTTTTTTTTTGTTATCTCGCAATTACAGATTTTTTTATCCCTACGTTTTTATTATATGTATAGATTATTATATCCTTAATTGTAGAGTAACAAATGAAAACCAAGAAAACTGACACTAAAGGCCGATTTCACCATCAAAAGTGAACGCGATCAACGCAAGCTAAACTGGTTTAAAGTGGCTAACTGAGTTCAAAACGTCAATTTGGCGCCAACATAAATTGATCGCAGTTAAGGCTTAAGCGAGTTTAAATTCTGAACGCCCGATTTTGGACGGGTAATGCCTTTGAACGCGTTTATGAGGCGGCACATCTGTAATGCACATGTTGAATAACAAAATGACTTGGTGAAAAGAGTCGCAGTCTGCTCGTGCTTCGCCTTTTTTTAAGATTCTCCCAGCCGTATTGAAAAAGAAAAAAATTAGCTTCAATATGATATTTAAATGATAAATATCAGTTATGATCGTAAAACTGTACCAAAATCTTACCTGTTTACACCTGGGGCCTTACCCCTAGCTCGAAAAGTTGACCCGCACTGGTGTTATTTGTCTAAACGGTACCATCAACTACGATAAGCGGTAGTTGTTTGATAGCCGCGGCTATGGGTGGGATATTTTCAATTTGTTAGCAAAACAATAAAAAACTGATTCTACTACACGCTAAAATTGTTTCTAAAATCAGAAGAAAATTAAACTGAAATATATTCAGCAACATTTTCATAACGATTTTCTTGCCTAAAATTCTAGTGAAATACCTACAAGTAAAATTATTAAAATCAGTTCTCAAGTTTTAGTACTTGTTAAAATGATGTTATTGCGAGCAGATGTTACTGCGAACTACACTAATTTACCTGGATGAGCCATAAGATACTGACATGGTCTAGTTCAAGTCTACTTAAATTCGAAATACGATTATTTAGTTTGACGAAGGCACAGTCGTCAAACGTAGTAGTTTATGCTTGTATTCAGATGTCGAAAGTATATTCCTTCACGTATGTTAAAAATATAAGTATACTTACCTATATTTTACCTACCTGTCTTTTGAATAGACAAAAAGGATTTTACCCTTTTTATTTGTTTTGCATTATTGTGCTTGTGCATACAGCAAGATATTGAACGAAGGATTTACAAAAAGTTTGTTAATGTAAAACCTAAATAATATTATTACAGTTTTGGTACAGATTGTACCTACATTGTTGAGATTTATGTTATTTGTAAAATGATTGCTAAATGTATCCCATGAAATCGTTTAAACAACATCACAATCTCTTCGCGAACCGAGCACCGAATAAAACCTACATTTTATCATTACTACGATAGCTCTCGAGTGGTATCTCTCGAGTGATCATCGATCATAATCGATGTCCATTACCGCTTTAGTGTTCAGCTTCTACACTTAACATAAATTAAAACAACTAGCGATGTTGCGCATACCGATCTTGCTGATTATATTTATCATTATTTATCATACTATTGGAAGCTTACGAGTCTAGATTTATAGGAACGCGGAACGTCTACAAGTACCATTTATCTGTTTTATTGCGATAAATTAAATGGTGAATCTATTCGAGATGGGAAGATAAGGTATTGCCCGCACAATGTAATCTTTTACCATAAACAGTGTGATGGATGAATAGGGTTGACCGTGGTTGTATTTTGCACCTTCTAGAGAACATACGCGATAACATAACAGATGTTATCGTGAAAAATTAATAAATAATCGACACCGCGTATTTAACACTAGCCGCCCGCCCCGGCTTCGCATGGGTGTAAGCTCGGCCTTCGGCCTCGCTACAAAATATAATATAGTCTATGTCACCCGGGGATAGTGTAGCATCCTAACAGTGAAATTTTTTTTCAAATCGGTTCAGTAGTTTCGGAGCCTATTCGATGCAAACAAACAATCAAATCTTTTCTCTTTATAATATTAGTATAAATGTCAGTGCTGAGAATCAAAAGTATAATAAAACCATCGTAAAAAAGGCTCGAATCAAACGTAGACTAAAAGTATTCTAGTAACACTACTTTAGTAAATTGAAGATAATAAGCAGTTAATAAGTTGAGTTTTTCCAAAATTGGAAGCCCCTATTTTCAATAAAAATACAGATCTATTCATTACATAAATTTAATTTTCTATAGATATTTCTATTAGATAGATTCAGAGTGCCAAAAATACAATTTTCGTTGCTTTAAGATAATAATAACTTTGTTCATAATAATAATTACATGTCAACATTTAAAAATAAATCATACAAATTATAATACTAAAAAATTAAACTTGACCTAAAAAATAAACCTAGCTGCCACTACTACGCATCGTCTGCAACGTTTTGCTTAGTGCAAATGGCAGAGGAAGTGCTTACTAAGCATACCACTGCTACTACTACGCATCGTCTGCAACATTTTGCTTAGTGCAAGTGGTAGTGGAAGTGCTTACTAAGCATACCACTGCTACTTGCACTAAGCAAAACGTTGCAGACGATGCGTAATAGGCACTGTTACTTGCTATTTGTACTTCGCATGGGCATAACACGCAGAGATATGGTTTGCGGTCGTGAAACTTTTCTCATGACCTAAACAGAAACGCGTGCTATTTTCCTACCTATATTTAAACAAATACATGAATCTGAAACTGACTTATTCTTGAAACTGTTACAATTTGTCTTGTTCGCGGTAGCCCTGCAAGTGATTTGCATTTGAGTTAGGTCTAGCTTAGTTAATTGTGAATCCCAGCTATTGCATTGTGTTAACTTGAATAGGCCTTTAGATATACGCCGATTTGAGAGCTATCTGCCAGTAATGGGCAATTATTCGAGACGCAATGCCACCTGCTTCGTCTTTACTGTATCCTGCTGGTCGTTCGTAATGTTATACTGGCTTTACGCTTTAATTGATTGCTTTTAAAGCACAGAATGAACTCACTCTTAGGTTGAATTCATTAAATTAAGAACTTAATCTAGGGTAGAGTACCTAATGCAAGTATCTTGTATCATTCTCATTTTATTTCGTAAAATTCTCGGGTCTAGCCCAGACATTTGGTGGGCATTGGTGGGGCCGAAGCTAACACCAAGAGGCCCTGTTGAATATAAAAATACAATATTCGGAATATGTATAAAATGGAATATGAAAGTATTGTACAGTAGGATTTAAAAAAAACTGGGCTATTGAGATGAACTACTTGTGGATAGGAGAACACATCTATTGGATGAAGAACGGCATCTGTCTTATCCTGTCTCATATAAAAATATATTTAGGCAGGACTTGCCACCCACTAAATGGGCCCCCAATAAAGGCTGCCGTCATTCTCATTATTATTAGCCTATCATGTTCCCACTGCTGGGACACAGGCCTTCTCTCAGAGAGAGAGAGATAGAGGAGGAAGAGAAATGAGACGCTGGCACAGTGCATGTTGCTCTTGTATCATTAGATTTCCCCGTGGTTTTATCTGCATGGTTAATTTTTCCGGAATAAAAATTATCATTTTATGTCACTGTTATACCCAGAAACTGTTATACAATCAAGAAAGATTAAAAAATAAACAAACTTTTTATCATTTACAAAACTGCATCATAATATATTTTTTTCATCATGTACTACAACTACAACTGTTCTTAAATCTTCCATTACAAATATACTTATTTAATTATTGCTCTAAATACCAATAACATTACATGGTTTAAAAAGAAGGACCGCAGGGACAACGCAATATATACATTCAAATAAGTTCTTTAAAACTTTTTTTTTGCCGAATGAGTTAAGTTCTGATTTTATGAAACAAAAGTTGTTAACTATGATACAGGAGAGCTACCTACAAAAAGTTGTTACCTAATTACCAATAACCCTGTTTATGTACCCAAAAGAATAAGGGCTTGGCCACAACACCACGGTGCGGTGTCGTGCCAAGACACGGCGCCGAACCGTGGAAATTTGCGACACGATGTCGCAGCGTCTTACGACGCCTCTGTGTCGTGTCGATTTCCACTTTGATTACCTGTGAAGTGGCAGAGAATGATACATCAAATAAGGCGCATCAGACGATGCGCGTTGTAGCCGCGGCAACGACGCGACGACGACGCTGCGTTATTCATTTGCACGACGCCGGCGCCGTACCGTTTTACAGTGCTGGCGCCACGCCGTGGTTGTGTGGCCAAGCCCTAATCGGGTACAACTACCTATCAAATGATGATAATTGAAAATACTTGTGCTATAAAAATAATAAATGTAATTGAAGAAACTATGGTCTAACTTAGATCACAGTTTGTTCGAGGGTATTTAGCTAACTAACCTACATGGCTTAGGACTTGGAAACTTATGTCATCTAAGTTTCAAGGTTCTAAACTAATCAGAACTTAACACACGTCACAAACGAAAGCTCCCACATAATCAACCGAGCGGCAATAGGTATTCCGATTATTCGATACGGGAGAATCGAATAAATTAATTCGATTGTGGCAAGTGATTAATATACGAGGATGGTGTTATCTCTCGGATTAGTGGGCCGGGGTCTGCATCTAGAGTGAGCCTAATTGACACCGAGCGATACGGTGGATTGCTGGAATGGCATTTTATTTTGTACGCCTGTATTGGGAAGTTTTAAACGTTTCTGTTTTGTAAAAAGAATACCTTTATCGTACTAAACGTATGTTATTATTCGATATATGTGAGAATAATTAGAGCTATGCAATGGGCTGTTCAAGAATTTTAGAAATCAGTTGGAGATGTAAATAAGCTAGCTATAATTTAGTTGGAATAGCATAAAAATATCGTTTTCCCAGATCTTGCCAAATCCTGTCGCCGAATTTTCGTATTGTCCGCCATAAAACATAAGGTATCTGTACGGAGACACTTAAAATTTCTTATAACACTGTCACGTTAAAGATCAACCTGGCATCTAACTGTTTGAAGGTCTGTGAAACTGTAATGGGTAGAGCTATGATACGTTCATGTTCTATCTCAACATTAATTGAGCATTGTATTTCCTTTGCTATTCACTATCCTTTTTAAGCTTATCACTCAGTATCACGCACTGTTTCCTGACGAATGTTACTACGGACAGACCAAACGCGGCATGTTATTGTTTATTTATAAACTGCCAACGGTCAAGACGAGCTTTCGTCGAGTAGCCACTGACAAATTTATATTTGTCGATCGTACAAGACGCGATAGAATCGATACGTTCCGATTTATAGCACGCTCGATTGATCGATTTCGATGATTTCGAGTTATTGGTGACTGCACTGTCTGTAGTCGGACCCACTGTTATGGTCGTTGAATTCGTTTCTGGTTTCGAAATCAATCTATACATCTCATGCAATCATTTCGGGCGGTCGATTCCGTTGTGCATTCGAGTCGTTTAAACAAACTTATTCTTTTTCACTAATTAAAATTCAAACACAAAATGTATATTGGGCATCACCACTCGTATTATAATTACCTCCATCCCACGGTTTAGTGTCAATTTGTGCCAATTAGTCGACTTTAAGGTCGTTAATCGTCCGCGGCCGAAGCCCGTGCCGAATTCCTTAATCGATTTTAATGAATTCCGATTATTCGACGTTTCTTCAACGAAATGCTCTGAATATCCAATGGGTGACAGATTTTAAATTCTTCTCTACACTTGTCCCTTTACTTTTTGCTTTCGTTTGTTTCAATAATGCATGACATGTAATTATTTTCGTTACGAGATGTCAGCGTAAAAAACGTACGGCGATTTATGTCATTCGTCTTTTGCGAGATCTGTCCTCGTATTTGTTGTATGTGTAATTAATTATTTGCGTCATTAACATAGCGTTGGAAACTTGGCATAAAGTTGGACTCGGATTTTATTAACATTTACGATTTAAGAGCAACGTTCGCTCAGTGGCGGAGAAAAAGTGTAACGCTTTAGGAGCTAATTACTTATACCTGTTCGTCAGCCAGACAGCTGGACAGAAATCTCGTCTTGAAGTCACGGACACGACCGCAGCGCCACCTCGATTCCTCGAACTCGAGTTTAAATTGGCGAATCTACATTCGCGCCGTATATGGCACTGCGAGTCGCGGCGCCCGACCAACAAAAAACGGACGAGCTAAGTAAACACAAATTTCAATTATCATTGACCGTTTTATTCATCTGTGATTCTTTAAGAATCAAAACGAATGCGGACATTTAATTTAATCGAATGCGCATAATGATTGGTTTTCCCGAGCAGCGCCGGCGGTGGTCAGCTTTTTCCATGTCGTGTAATATTGTCCCGAAGCGCGTGCGACGGTTCATGTCCGTCGCGCTTGCATCGCGTGTGATTTATGTCGATGCTGTTTCGATTCTTGAAACAGTTTTTAGTGATGGTTTTCGCCAGATAGCTTATAAATCTGGCGCCAAAATGAATGAACTCGCATCAAAGTTTTTCTCTTGTCAATTATTGGAAATTCTCTGTATATATTCATATTATTACCAGAGTCGAATAACAATTACGTTGCTTTATACGTTTCATTGAATGATTCACGAAATATACCTTTTACTGTTTTTCATTCACCAACCTTCTCTTTATTTCATGTTTAAGTACAACTCAATTTTATAATTTCTTATTATTGAATTGAGTATGGAATCGAATTGGATTTTTCTTAAACATCTAATTATTTTATTACCATTCCAATCTAACTCATAACTCATGCTGAAAATATTCATCAATATTATCCTTAGGTTCTAAGGGGTACGTGGTCCAATTAAAGCACTGCCCCAGGACGGTATGTGGTCATGTGTTGCGAATTGCTAATGACCAAAACGGAACGTTAAGTTGACTGCACCAAAGTTAGGCAGAGAATCGATGACATCATCAAAGGTTGGTGATCTTTAAGAGTAAGATTCAAAATACCATTTGAATTTGGAAATTAACTTGTACAAGCAGAGTGCTAACTTTTATGGTAGTGTTTTTGGGATACATTGGTATTTACGACCTAGTGTGAACAGAACAAATTTTCTATCTCGATTTATACCTATATTTTTATAGGTATAAATCGATTTATACCTACCTGCTTTGAGTAATTTTACGAATCAATCATAATTTTACAAATAAACTACTAATCTTGCAATCAATTTAAGCAAACAAGATCAAATCAAGATAAGAACAAAAATTAAACCCAACCAAATCACCACTCCATTAAAAATATATTCTTAAAATTTCCGCCAGATCACTAATACACTTCTCGACTTAATTAACCCTTAAAAGCGGCCTTATAATCCGACAGGTAACAAAAACGTGAAACAAAAAAGGTACTCGGTGTCACGTCCAGAACTGGGAACTTTAGACAAATTCAAGCTTTGTAGCATCTTTTGTGTGTTTTTTCTCACAGTTGAAGGCATCTGAAGGAGCATGATTCGGTAACGCACCGGAGTAGATCTTATCGCGCCCATTAGAGGGCACGCAGCCAGAGCATTGAGACATTTCGACACGTTCCCTTTTGTTTGAACCTCTCGGACGCCTTCGTCTTTGTGCATAGTCATCATGCGCTTTACCCTCTTTCTTAGTTCTACCCCAACCGCAAATTAAAGCAATATTTTGACGTCTCAAACGGAATATAATTGTTGCTCTGAATCACTGTAAAGATCCGTGCCAAATAAAGATGTTTCATCGTCGCAGTTCCCACGATACTTCATAAGATAAGACAGCTCATAACATCTCGGCGCGTTTTTGCAGCATCATAAGCGCACAATGTCGTCGGCGCTCCGTCACCTGCGGCACGTTGTTGATATAAAACGCCAATAAATGTCACTTTTTTATGAGACATTCGTGTCGTGGATTCACGTCACGTGCGCCCGCGCCGTCAGATGTGTATCGACACATGTCCGCCACCCTGGCTGCCCCGTCGCGCGTCATTCTCTCACGCCGCGCTTCTACCACTCCTTGCTGCGACGACTCGCGCTAATCTCTCTCCACCATCGACAATTGACGCCCGAAGTCCGAACGTTTTCCTACAATGCCCTCATTAGCCTCACAAAAGTCATTAAATGTTTGTGGCGTCATTGTACCAGAGTCACGTACAACAAGAGGGCTAACGACGTGTGGAGGATCTCGGGGAAGCGGAACGAATCCCGTGATCTAACCAGAATGCCATGCAGCGCTCATTCATCGACACCTTCGATCCTGAGCAAAAAGCCAACGGTCCGGAATCATTATTATCTTTCTTCTACGATCATCGATCGCTATTATCCTATTTAAAAGCATAGCTCTCGATTTGTTCTTTCGTTCTTTTTTGCTTTCATTCTTCTGTCTACGTTTCAATTTGGGATCTCAACAATGGACACGTTAAGAAAGATGTTTAAGTGTTTAGTTACGCTGTTTTTTCACAATCTCTCGATGTAAACGCAGTCATGTCGATGAGCGGCCGGAAGGTGTCGTTACGGAGATTCACCAATACTAATACTGTCCGATCTACAATGACCGAGTGAAACGTTGAAGCGGACGTAATCCGTTCACATTCACGTCTTAATCTTCGGTACGATTATCTGTATTTTAGAAACAAGTTTCGTTCCGAGCTGCCACTAATTCGAGTACCAGCCGTTTACCAAGTTTAATAGGGAAATTCCGAACTGTTATTGAAATGCGTGCAGCGATAAAATGCCTTAGAGAGTATTGAGGGTCGCCCTGAGTCCAGGCAATTCCAGTTAAGATATTAATTGGAAAGGCGATGCGGGGCGAAGGGTGAGGCGAAGGCCGGACCCACACGTAGCGTGAAATCGCGGGCCGTGGGTGCAGTCCCCACCTGGCCACCTCCAAAGGCCATCTTATTATTTGTTGTCCCATCCTTCATGCTCGTAAATTTTCACGTCAACGTGTGCGATGATTGTGGAAAAAACGAGGTCGACGACAAAGCCTTTTCACACCGCGGACATAAAGGCGGACATACTGTAAATACGTATATTAAGAACATAATGCTCTGGGTTCCGTTCACCGGTGGGATGTGATGTGCGTGAATAATCTTTCGTCGTAATAAATTCGGATTGTAATGGCTGATCGCGATTGGTTTGAATGTTGAGTTGCGTTTATTACAATAAAAATATATGGAATTACACATCGACAAAGACTGGTTTTTGGCATTTATCGACAGTGGCTGCTACCTAGAGGAATTTGAATGTTATTGGTCGTTTTCGAGATGACAATGAATAAGGGAAATTATTTATTATGATTGTCGACTGTCGAGATCCAATCAGCAACAGTAATTTAAGCTGTTAAAATATAAATTGACATCATAATCCACATCCTCTCTTTTGGTATATATGTTATGTTTGTTTTCCAATTTATTTTATTTAATTATAATTTTTCAAAAACTTACAGTTAAAACCAAAACATGTTTGTGTAATTTTCAAACATTTTGTCGTCTATTAACAATTATTTCACACGTTTTATTAGTAGACTAAGTATTACAAGAATGTAACACCCAATTAACGCTAAAAAAACGAATACAATAGGCATGTATCCTAATGTTTAATTTATTACAAACTAGCTGCGCCCCGCGGTTTCACCCGCGTTATGTATGGTAGCGACAGCAACCTCCCTTGACTTAGATGAGTTTTTTTTTCTATGGTGTATTATCATGTAATATGTCAATATATAGACTTCAATTGTTGCCATTCCATACAAAATGTATGGAAAATGAATTTTCTTCAATAAGTATATATATGATTATTTACGGGATATTTACCGTGGTAAGGTTGTGAAAGGAGCTCCCGATATTCCGTCTTCCCGTGAACATGGTGCATGTAACTGCGCCGAAATATCGGGAGCTCCTTCCACAACCTTACCACGGTAAATATCCCGTAAACAATCATATAACTTTAGTGAACAACCGTGATAGTTTAAAACAGTGTTTAAGTATATATATTTCCGATATTTTAATACTTATTCTGCTATTGGGGGCGGAGAGAAATCCAATAAATCATAGATTATGATAATCAGTCCAGGCGTTCTTGTAGTATAAATGGTGTAACTAGCGTTGTGTAGTTATAAATGGTGTAACTAACCCAACTTATATACATAATAACAATAACATAACATACTTATATACATAACAGGCGTAGCGAACGACATGATTAAATACATTTGACTGCCTCGGTGGCTTAGACTGCCTCGGTGGCTCAGTTGGTAGTGATCCTACTTTCTGTGCTTGGGGGCGTGGGTTCGATTCCCATCTAGGACAAACATTTGTGTGATGAACATTTGTGTTTGTTCTATGTCTGGGTGTTAATATCTATTTAAGTATGTATTTAAAAATATATATGTATGTATATCAGTCTCTGGCAGCCATATTACAAGCTTTGCTTAGTTTGGGGTCAGATGACCATGTGTGCAATAATGTCCCAGATATTTATTATTATTATTATTTATTTATTTATTATTTATTCATTACATATACTGAAAAAAAATATTAAATTGGTTGATAAATTTCTGAGGTATAAGAGTTTAAAGTTTTTGGTGGGGGTAGAAAGCGGATACTCTGTCCCTGTTCCGTAAAGCGTGTGTTGGTATAGCATTTGTATGGCACGCGTACGGATTGACGTCATAACGTGCTATAGTGCGCTCTCTATCTAGCATAAAATTGAATTAGTTGTAACTTATTTATTTTTAAACAATATTTTATTATGTTTTTGTTGAGGAGGCTCTACTTATGATCAGCTTTTTTATATATATATAAAAAATGGACACATGCCTTTTCTGACGCATTACATTTATATTGGCAAACAAGTAAATTAATTTATAAAAAAAAAACTATTACCCGACTGCATTATATAAATAGTAGGTAGGTAACTGAAAAGTTACAGTGGTGCGCTACGTACCTATTTGTACCTACTCCTAGTAGATACAGAGCTATTTCATAAAGCATTTCATTTAAAAAAATTATACAAACAAACATACATAACCCTCCTTCTTGCGCAGTCGGGTAAAAACAATTCAATGTCGGGCTGGTGAGTGATTAGCTCATTGACCACTTAGTTGAGAACACACAATAAACAAAAATACGAAAACAATAATATGTAAGCTGAGAAGAATAAAGCAGGGTCATGAAATTGTTTAAAAAGCCAGTATGATTAAATTAGTTCAAAATCAGTTCAATATGAAAGCTAGACCCCAGTGGACAGGCGTGAGCTATGTCGGAGGCCCTTGGGCGGCCTTCAAACTATGACATTAGGGCTGGTCACTCTAACCTATACCTGTAGGTATGTGAAAGCGGATACTCAAGCCGAGTATAGTACCTACAGTGATCTACACATAGTAGGTAAGTATACAACCATGAAGCCACCCACCGCGATCACGCCTTCACCCTCAGGCGGCAAATAGGAAATCTTCTGACAGTTATTTAGAAGGTGCAATGCGTCTGCAGTTTTACTCGTGATTTTATAGTTTTCTCACGTAATATTTTAGTTAAAATTTATTTTATTACATTCTGACCAATTAAACAAAATCGGTTAAAAGGTCCTGAATTTCAACCACTTTCATATAATCAGAAGTAGGTGCGGTACTTAACAGTTTTTTTTCAAATGGTCCGACTTTAATTAACCTTAATTAATGGTGTGTATTCAAATGGGCAACAAATACGACTATCGTATATAACGTCATATTTTTTTGTACGCAAAAAATCAATATTCACATTATTAAAAAAAAATACCAATTATAAAAATTGACAATTACAAAATACCCAATAAACTGAGAAGAAGGCCTGTGGCCCAGTAGTGGGAACATGATAAACTGATAATAAAATATTGTATAAACCTGGTAATTTTTGCTAGGTTATTGAAAGTAAGTTCGTAAAATACGTATATCAATCTCTGGCAGCCATATTACAAGCTTTGCTTATTTTGGGGTCAGATGACCGTGTGTGCAATAATTTCCCAGATATTTATTTATTATTATTATTTATTGCCTTTTAACATTCGTTCTAGTTCTCCTTTTGGCTAAGTCTCCTCTCTTTTTGAACAGACTCTAGGTACGTTTCATTAGCTTCACGTTGGTTTAGTCCAGCTTTAAGCCAGTTAAATTTGTCAGTCTACGTAGCATGGCCATTAAAAGGTAAATGTACTCTAATGGCAGCTACCAGAAACAAATCAAACAAACATCTGTGGCCAATAAATCAAAAAGCCAACGTTTACCGTCTATCAATCAACAGCGTCATTTTGCCGTATATTTATCAATAGTATTTCAATAACATAGTTCAATTAGCCGTACCTAAACGTAATCGCACGTAATAAACGAAATTACCTATTATTACGGCAGTGTGGGTCGAGGCAAGTTGGTCGGAGTTAGAAAATGGAGGTACCATCATTGTCACAAATGAGCGGACAGTCTTTTTTTTGACGGGGTGAAATCTGCGAAAGATACCCAGCTGCTGGGGTGTAGCCAGGTTATGTGAGATTGCACTCACTAAACCGCCTCGGTGGCCGGCCTCTGTGCCAAACGGAGAGCACTGGGATAACCATAGGAACGAACTGATACCCACCCTCCTAGCACGCTGCTTGAAGCAACACTCCTGGGAAATGTTCACAGAATTTCCGCTCCTTTCCTGTGGGCCACGCCATGCTGTTGTCTTCCCTGGGCTTGCTAAACGGGAGGTTAAATTCCCAAATCTGATTATCCACTAGCCAGAAGGCCCTAGTCGGCTCTTACGACAGGCAGGGGATACCGGAACATTATTCTAAGACCCCGCCTCCAGGGATGCGGATACAGTCCTACTGCGTTTTATAAACACGTCATACGTAAACCCTACACGCGTTTGTAATATGAATGACGCGTAATACGCGTCATTGATAATGATAACGTAACGCAGCTGACAACGGCTGAAAGCGAAAAGCCGAAGATTGGGGTGAGTGGCGTGCCATGGGATCTATGTCCAACAGTCATAGATTAGGATGTAATTATTTTTTAGATCTGTGCCACAGTGGACTTAGATTATTATGATGAACATACTTTTAGAATACTTTTTTACCCAGAAAATGCGTTTAACTCAAACATAACAGGCAAAACCGCGAGACACAACTACCAGTAGTTTGGAAAATAATATCTTTTAACTGACTTTACAAAAAGAGCATGGTAACTCTACTAAACCTTTCACCGTGTGAAGAGTGGACAATTTGTGGATTTATTGCCGACACCTACTGGAGAAACTCATACAAAATGAAAAGATCTTGAGTTACGACTCGTTATTCAGTGAATAGCCTCAAGATGACTTGTTATGCAGTGAATAGATGCAATTTGCGGTAAATGACCAGCCGGACTCAATCATGCACCGGTGTTAATGCAGTTTATTAGTATTTTATTGCAGTTGGTTTCAATAGAGAAAGTCCATAAGGTCAGTAGTTATTACGTGGGAACTTAGATGTTGACTTTTCTTTGTGTTGTGATGGAGTGTTATTTGAGCAGAAGCTAAAACATACTTTATAAACTTGAATTTTTCATAAGGCTACGCTCTTGAAATTGGCAAACGGCGCGCGGTTGCTTTTTAAAGATTAATCCGTAAAGGAGTTTTGTGCAATTGCGGAGATCTTACGAGTATAAAGCATTTTTCATTTGAGTTCCATTTAAATTTTGAATAGAGAATAAAAATGCAAATCCATAATGTTGATATTTGTAGGAATGTATTCTTTAGAACCATATTCCAGATTAGTTTATGAAAGTTGGGTTTTACTTCACAGCGGGATGGTAGAGAGAGAGTGACAAGGTAATCCAACACGCATTAATTAATATATTGACGACAACTGGGCGGCTCCATTCATTGACGCTGCTTCTCTCGCCTCTCTGCCACTATGGTCTATAATGCAACCTTAGTGTCTGAATTTAGATTTTTACAGCATTTTTCTTCGTCGGAAAAGTGGGTTATGAAATGCTACGTTCACCTACACGATTAAGTTTAAAATGCCAATATTAAAGAGACGTTAACTCACCTCTTCTCATAAGCGCGCTAGCGTGAGGGTTGCTGCTCTTCACCAGCAAACTGGAGCAATTCCATCGATGCCATCGGAACTGGTGCTGGCACTCCTTCACCGCCATATATAGACCCTCGAAGGCTATGGCAGCTGCGTCGGGCGCTTCGCGGCAAAGAGATCGTTGTTCCCTGGTCAGGCCTCCGACCAGTCGACAGGTTAATGCAGAGTTGAGTTTTAGGTTCGGGAGCATGTTGTCACGGGTGCTGAAAAAAAAGTGAGATAATAACATATAATGATACCTATAATACCTATAATAATACAACTTAAAAAAAAAAAGTTGAAATCGATTGTTCACACCAATGGTACAAATGGGAATTGAAATTCCCATCTGCCCCATTGGTGGGGACGTTGATGGGGGTAGTTGGGAATATGTCATCGTAAACTCTTTTTTTTTTATTAAATATGGATCGATCATAATTTTCTTGGATGATGCTATACCTACTGGGAATTTTTTTACCAGTCAAAGTTAGTCGTAAAATTGTCTTTTGTCATTATTACAATGAATATGTATTTTTAACTGAAAAGAGTTGATCAGTTGTGAACTCATAAGGTATACAATATATACAAAAAGCTATTTTATGTCTGCTGGTAAAATGGGGGCAAATGGGAGGAAACGGGGGTAGGTTCGACAGCGCTAAAAAATGGTGGCCGCTGCTAGAAACTTATGAAGTCAGTTTCTTCAAGATACCTTAACTTACGCGAAGCCTTCGTAAGTGAAATTGCACGACAAAAAGACTTAGTTTTATCACTATTCATCTTGTCGATTCTTCCTTGTCTATTCACCCCGTTGTGCCTGTAACTAAATTAACTTCGCCTATTATCAGTTTAATAATTTTTCTCAAATTTACACTTACAACGCTTTTCTGCAATGCTCTACCATAAACAAACCATAACCAATATAAAATATAACATGAATAATATCATATTTCCACAGTTATGCCCGCTAATTGGCCTCTTCTTTACATAATAAACGTCAAAATAATTAATTCGTTCGTAAATTGATGTTATCGGACAAAGTGGAAATAGTTTGGATATGGAACAATTTGTTTTGGGCTTTGTTTTTAATGTAAATTAGTAGTAGAGTAGCAGAGAAGCTTACCAGAGCAAGATATAACCGCTAAATCGACTATGAGTTTTTGTGAAGCAATCTCTGCCCCGATGGCTCAGTTGGTAGTAAACCTACCTACCTTCTGCGCTTGAGTGCGTGGGATCGATTCCCATCTATGGCAAACATTTATGTGATAAACATTTGTGCTTGTTCTATGTCTGGATGTTAATATCTATTTAAAAATATATACGTAAATCAGTCACTGGCAGCCATATTGCGAGCTTTGCTTATTTTGATGGATTTGGGTCAGATGACCGTGTGTGCAAAAATGTCCCAGATATATTTATTTCTCTCCGAGAGAGAGAGAGGGGGGAGGGGGTCCAAATCCACCCTGCTGGCCCAGTACATGTTGGTAAATGTCATATATTTTGTCTTTGGACTTTTTGAGATTCTTTGATACCTATACCTATGGTTTTTTTTGCGATGTTTTTCTTCATCGTTTTTAGCGATGGAATTGAAACTGCACATCATTTAATTTAGGTACTATATAAGTCAATGGTGCAAGGCCGGGAATCAAACCGGGTGCCGTCAGATTGTAAAGCGCAAATGCTACCAACTGCTAGTATGTCAATTTAACCCTAGACGGACTCTGCAACTACTTCTATTGTATTTGGAAAATATCAAATTACTGACTAATTTCTCATTACTAAAAATACTAAAGATGGATACTAGCTAGCACCACTTTGACAGTTGCCTATCCCATTGCTCAGTACATAATGGTCTGCTTCTTTACACAAATGTAGTAAGTGGTGGGCAGTTGTACCGCGTTTGCCCATTCTCTTAGACGAAAAAGTCACCGCGTGTGACATCAAACATGTACTTGTCGATTCGTGAACGAGGTGCTTATGATACGTACAAATAGCATATAATCTCATTCATGAATTGTTCAAGAATTGTCATGCTCACAGATCATGAATAATACATGCAAAAGATTCCCCACTGCTACTGCTTTTCCACTGTGGTTGTACTTCGTTCGGCATCCGACTATGAAACTAATAAGCAGACAGCGATTTTAATTATAAGTTTGTTCGGAAGTTCCGAGCGGGGAATGCTGTTGAAATATTTTTGTGCTACGCTCTTTTATAATTCAAATAGTTGAAATGGAAAACAACAGAGTGGAATAATATTAAAATTTTTGTGAGTTGCACTTCTAGAAAAATAATATGTGTTCTTATAGAGCTCCTTTTATCTATATAAAATATGCAATGAAAACTTAAAATTAATAAGTACTATATGAAATGTAACCTAATGTAACAACGAAATTAGCTTTAGTAAAATAGAACCTAATATAAGATTTAAATAATTATTAATATAAAAAACAGACTTCATTAAAATGACAGAACTGGACCAAATTGCAATGCCACCACACGGGAAGCACCAGCTTTCAAATATATATTTTTTAACCTATACTGTCCCACTGCTGGGCCTCCTCCATTTCCTTCATAAATCTCGGTCCTCCGCCATCTTTTGACAACCTCTCCGGAGTGAGTCAAGATCGTCACGCCAGCATTTCCTAGGCCTTCCTTGACTGCGTCGTCCATCAGGCACCCACTGTGTGACGATCCTTGCCTATCGGTCGGGGTTCATACGCGCCACATGTCCCGCCCAATCCCATTTTAATCTGGCAGTCTTTTGGCCGACGTCGAACACACCAGTAATGGAGCGCAGTGCGATTGTCTAGCTTTCAAATAAAATAAAAAAACATCTAAATCGGTTCACCCAGTCGAAAGTACTAAGGTAACAAATATTTTAAAAAATATTAAAAAAGTTGAGTAGAGAACCTCCTCCTTTTTGGAAATCGGTTAAAAATTATAACTAATCTCGCTATTGGTTTTTGTTATTCAAATGAAAACTGAGACGAGCAAGTTGCGCACCTAATAGTAAACGTCACGTTTGCCCAAAACAGCTCAGTGCCACCGAGAATTTTTAACTTTGACAGTTCAAAATTCTGCGTGACACTGCGCTTGTTACCCGTCATTTTTAATGCCCCTCAATTTCACTGAAAAAGTTGCCCTTCAATCCGGTAGATATAACTCGAAGGATAAATGTTAAGGTACACATAATACATGTATCCTTAAAAAGAAAAGGAAATCTCAGATAATTCATGTCTTTGAAATATAGCCACTAGATCAACAGGAAGTGTTACAGATTAGCCAAAAGTGTGGCCTCACGTACCTATCTGATGGATGCGTTCACGAAAACAACACTGTTGACAATCTGTCAGACTACATTACGTTTTATTACAACACATTTGGTTAGTTTTTTTGGACCAAAATATCGCAAATGTACGCGATACTTAAAAATAATCGTGCTTTGATATGTTTTTTCCTTGCTTTATTTTTAGCTATACAGTTTTAAAAAATAGATATATGTATTCAAGTAAGGTTGTTTATATTTTACCTCATTTAGGTATCTAGCGAAGAAATGGTCCTTAACCGCTGGCCTTTTGGAAAATCTCAGTCTTACAGCGGGCAATGGAGAGAGTTATGCTCGGAGTTTTTTTGCGCGATAGAATCCGGAACGATTAGATTCTAGATTATCCACTCTATGGAGCGTTCTTCGTACCTAGCCTAAAAGCCTTGACATTTGAAGTGTCCAGGCGTATAGTTTCATCGGCTGCAGGCGCGGGATATAGGTACATTAGAAGCGTCGGTCGATGTCGAGGTGCCGGCGCGGCGAAGAGGTGGCGTCGTTCTTTTCATATTTCATACAAAATGTACGCAAGAGACGGGAAGCAAGATATACACAGAAGGTGAGGTGCGGGTGCGTCCGAACGCGGCGCGGCACTTTATTCGTTGGGGGAAAAAACAGTGCACATCGTTCGCGCTGCGTCTGCGCCTCGCTTCTTGTGTTTATCCCGCGCCTAGCCAGGTTTTTATACAATGTGTAGGGAAAACGCTGTCAAAAACGAAGACTGGTGATAGTACTGGTAATTGCTGATACGGTACCACAAAAAAATCAGTTATTTAAATGTACGCAATGTAATGCAAATAAATTATCAGCTGACGCTGAAGCAAAGAACGACCTGCGCCGCGCGTTCGCTTGTACGCGTAAAATTGCTGGTTTGCGACATTCTAAACCACTAAAACAACAAATATAAGGCAAAAAGTTATTGGTATTCGATTGTGTATAGAGAATTACAGCGTTATGGCTTCGGGAGCGTTACACTTATACCCGGTATAACATAGTAAGTAGCTATACATATTGAAAAAAAAAAGATTTCTATGAAATTAACGGCGCGGCTGAAACCCAGGGACGCGATTATTTAGTTCTCATAAAAAGAAAACATGATAACTGAGTACCTGTAAGATAACTTAGTTTAAGGCGTGGAGTATGCATAGAGTTCATTATTTGCCCAAATATTTACTTACACCTATTTTACTTTGTTCTAAACTTGTTCTTTATCATTGAGTCGCATGAACTTGATTTAGAATGTGGTCAAGCGTGAGTTTACGGTGAAAAATAGAGTTCTAGCTAAAATAAAAAGTTCTGTCAAGAAAGATACAATTATTCTATTTAATAAGAGAATGGAGAGTCCGCTACAGCGCACTGCGTTCCATAACAGGTGTGTCTGACGTTGGCCAAAAAGCTGCCAGATTAAAATTGGGTTGGCCGGTACATGTTGCGCCTATGCATACTATGCGCCCCAACCGAAGGGCCAGGATCCTCACACAGTGGATACCTGATGGACTACGCAGTCAAGGAAGGCCCAAGAAACGCGAGCGTGATGATCTTAACTCCGGAGAGGTTGGCAAGAGGTGGCGGAGGCCCGGAATTTTATGGAAGGAAGTTGGGGAGACTTTTGCCCAGCAGTGGAACAGTATAGGTAAAAAAACTACAATTAGTAGATTTTTTTTATAAATTTTGAAGAAAACCAATGTAAAAATAAAGCATTGTTTAAAGTAAACTGACATTATTCCAGAAACCACACATCATTTTGATATCCAGACATGTCACTAATTTACATATTAAAACGTGACGCTTTAATGGATACTTCTACAGTTAGTGAGATGTAATATAATAGAGACGTAATAGGTGAACAACACTGCTTTAAATTTAACTAAAAGTGGCAATCGGCTCGCCGCCGCCGTGGTGATCGGCTGAATTCGTTATTGTTCGGCTTTGGTCGTCGATTATGCTGCGATCTCTATCACTCTCTCACACAAGACGATCTACACATCTCGCTTATACACTTCGTCGTGACAACAGCCGCCTAAGATAAAACAATTTATGTTGTTTTTTTTTTATAAAAAAAAACAGTACTCACGCGTGAAATGAAACATTTTTCTTGTCTCTCACACAGCGTGTGTAGTTTGTGCAGTTTATAAAGACAAAGGAAGGCATTTTATTACAACTATTTTTTTGTTAAAACACTTAATTAGTTGCGATGCACTCGGAGTGCGTGACTGAGAGAAGGCTGTTAACAAGTATGATAATGTGCCTTGCATTCGTCTAGTCAATATGGTGGCGGGCGTAACCTATCTACAGGTAAAAATACCTTAGTCTACTTTGATCTCTCCTGAAACTCCTGGACTGAGATCTCAGCATTAGCTAAATTAAACAGCATGGGATCACTCGGTCCAAGTTTCCTTTAGCTCTGACATACATATATCTACACTAATATTATAAAGAGGAAAGATTTGTACCTATTTTTGTATGTTTGTAATGAATAGGCTCCGAAACTACTGAACCGATTTGAAAAATTCTTTCACTGTTGGGAAGCCACACTATCCCCGGGTGACATAGGCTATATTATATTTTTGTAGCGAGGCCGAAGGCCGAGCTTACAATCGTGCGAAGCCGGGGCGGACGGCTAGTCTACACTAATATTATAAAGAGGAAAGATTTGTACCTATTTTTGTATGTTTGTAATGAATAGGCTCCGAAACTACTGAACCGATTTGAAAAATTCTTTCACTGTTGGGAAGCTACACTATCCCCGGGTGACATAGGCTATATTATATTTTGTAGCGAGGCCAAAGGCCGAGCTTACACTTGTGCGAAGCCGGGGCGGACGGCTAGTCTACACTAATATTATAAAGAGGAAAGATTTGTACCTATTTTTGTATGTTTGTAATGAATAGGCTCCGAAACTACTGAACCGATTTGAAAAATTCTTTCACTGTTGGGAAGCTACACTATCCCCGGGTGACATAGGCTATATTATATTTTGTAGCGAGGCCAAAGGCCGAGCTTACACTTGTGCGAAGCCGGGGCGGACGGCTAGTCTGATATATAAAGATACTTTTATAAATATGTTACAGTAGTTTACCAGCCATTAGCTACATTGTTACATTTAAAAACTAGCAAAAGTGATCAGAATTTATGTTTTTTCATCAGCTATTTACAATCTACTAGCTACTACCTAGCGAGGTCGGATATTTAAGGCGAGGTTTAATGGGGTTTATGAACGAGTTATTGGATTTTCATTTTTATTGCAAAGTAATTAAATAGTGATATTGTGAGTAATATAATGAAAGTTAAATTATAAAACAAACTAGGTCTTGAAATACCTTGATCTTTGGATATAATTAAAAAGGAAAAACCCAGGAAAACTGTATGAGAATATATTACAAATGTTTTTTCGTATAATTTTTTCGATATTTATTTCCTATATGAAAATATATATCTCTTTGATATTTTTTTCAGACATGACATGCACCAACATGCACTGGGTCAGCATGGTGGATTAGGGCCAATTTTCTTTCTCTCTCTCTCTGAGAGAAGGCCTTTGTCTCAGCTGTGGGAACATGATAGGCTGAAATTGTGAACAATTTTAATGGGTCAATATTTTTATGCACTTGTGCATAAAAACAGCCTTTATGCGCTAAAGCTTAAAACTAGTTATAGTCAGTTTTACAAGAACTTTACGAGCATAAGAATTGTAAAACACTTTATCGTTGTTGGTTGACCTCAGCACGGAACTCTGAACATTCGTAACATTGCCCAGTTTTCCGTCTTTACATAACAGTACAAGCCCTGTAAGCTATCTCCTCGTTCCCACGGTCGCGGCACGCCGGCATCCATTAAAGGGTGGCTCTAAAAACGTATTATAACCGTCACTTAATGATTTTAATGAAACGTAACCCGCGGTAATGCTCGTCATTTTGCCGTATGATTATTTGCGTTGGAAAGAGGACAGTTTATTTTATTGCAAAGCGTTTTAGTACTGGGTGCTTATTTATTTAAATATAGACATCGACTATTAAAGAACGCTAATAAAATGGACCACACACATTTATTATTACTTTGAAGAATATGCTCAGAGCTTCTACTACAACAAGTGTAAATTGAACATTTCTTAAAACCCCCAATAAAAGAGCTGATAATCTTTAAATGATTTTCTTGAATATAGATAAGAACACTCGATCAACTCACCTCGCCAAAAAAAAAACAGATCAGCCGTTTGATAGCTTAGATGCCACAGTCAGACACATTATTCAGATACACACGTTAAATTTATTACTTACACCCCTCTGTTTGCGTCGGAGGCTAAAAATACAGAGTAGCATGAAAGTTTAAAAGTTTTTTAAGTACCTATATTAGGTACCATTATAAATTAATTATATTCTTACCCATTTATGAATGACTAGTCGACCATCCCGGCTTTGCACGGGTGTAAGCTCGGCCTTCGGCCTCGCTACAAAATATAATATAGGCTATGTCACCCGGGGATAGTGTAGCTTCCCAACAGTGAAATAATTTTTCAAATCAGTTCAGTAGTTTCGGAGCCTATTCAATACAAACAAACAAACAAACAATCAAATCTTTCCTCTTTATAATATTAGTATAGATGATCTATAAGCTAGTTGATTGAATCAGGCGTTACTTTGCGGAAGTTCATGTTCAAAAAGGTTTATTTTTTCGACTTTATTCTATACAAAATTATTTTTTAATTCAGGTCAGCATAACATTATTAATAAATTTCTGTAGACTATGAGAAAAAGATACCAATATTACTTATTGTAATTAATTCGACGTTGAAGCGGAAATACAAGATTTGTCAAAGAAATAGTTTAGGATCTTTCATTATTATGTAGTATCATGTATGACACTTCTTGTCAGCGAAAATTTTACAAAGTTGTTGAGAGAGAGTTGTTTCATTTTTACCGACTTTCAAAAAGGAGGAGGTACTATGTTCGTCTGTATGTATATTTTTTTTATAACATAGATTAGCTTATATAGCATTTATGCATATCCGTTTATTATTAACAAACGGAATATCTGAGTTATTATTATCGTTACAGGGGTCGTGTTGTAATATTTTCCATAAATACCCTCAATATTAGCGGAACGCAACTAACAACGTCCATCGGGCAGCCAGTCGTTAAGACTGAGTGATCCAATTAAACCCCGACGCAAAACTTAATAATTGCTTTAAAAATACCACATGACGAGACAAAAACAATAATTTTGTGCTTTAATACCGTCCTCGGCAAAAAATAATAAATCCTCTCGGAGGCCGATGAAATGCTACGATATCCATTCAGAAAGGTTATTTCAATACAAATTGCAGCTACTTGCGCTGCCTCTCGCTGCATGCCGACAATTCTGCGAATATTTGCCTTTTCTCTAACGAAAAGTGTCAACAGTAAGAACAATCACGCAGAAACTCACAGGACTATAAAGTATAAGGTCAACTGCAAGGCATAAGTCCAAGCAATGACAATTATACATACTATCTTTGAGGCAAGGTATTTCGAGCCACGGAAATATCAAAACAAGTTAATTTACGATAGCGTTCACAAGTTAAGAATTTTGTGAGTCATATACGTTTGGATTTTCGGTGTGTAATAAAGCATTTTTGTATTGTATAAGCTGAGTAAACCCTGAAGTCTGAGTTTTAAGCCGCTTAAAAGCCTAACATAGCCGAAGAATTTAATGAAATAGATTCAGCTAGAATGTTTTCTCATCAATTGTATGAAATTTGGTGTTTCAGAATTATGTGTGGAAAATATTCAAATATGTTCAATATTGCCCATACTGCATACATGGGTATCGTATCTTTAACACAATTGAGGAAAAGCTTAAGTCGGACAACCCCTTCAAGCAAAAATGAGCGTTAAATAAAACCAATCGAATACAAAAATTGTCTGTAAAACGTCTCTACTTTTGCAGTTCCTTTTCGGTGTATCGCTGCCTTGATTGAAATTCCGTGTACAATGTTCGCAAACTTACCTATTTGTTTATCTCCTAGAGGTAGATACGCACCTGATTTGTGAGATATTGTTACTTTAAAAATGTTACCAATAGCAATTAGTTCGATAAGTGTTGATATGCGTATAAATTCAATGTAAGTTTATCTTCGGGAGACTTAGCGCTTGTCGTCCATTAGTAAAGGATTCTTTTAAACCAAGGCTAGGTTTTTTATTTTTTAAATATCTGAAATGTATTTGCAAGTACGATAAACGGAAATTCAGAGTAGGTATATACTTAAAATCGACTAAGTATAAGACACAATAAGTTGTTGGAGAATTTTATAGTAGGTACAGATCAATATTAAGTAAATTTTTAATACATATGTAAATTTATATGTACTCCTATATTACGTCTAGTTTTTTAAGTTAATAAATATTGTTGTAGTTTCATTTTGGGACAATAAGTTATTATTATTATTTCTACAAGGGTTTACTCGTAATAAGTACCTACACATATTTTTATGCCGATAGCGTCGATATTAATATTTGCTAGGAATTTTTGTCATTCTGAAATTTGTATTTTAACCCTCTAAAATCTGCTTTAAATGAGAACAATTTAAAGCGCATAAAATCTATTACTTCAATAACTTTTCGACTAAAATAGTACATTGAATTAATTGTCATAAGTGCGAACAAAATAATAATTATTAACAACAGTACCTATGTGTAGGCAGAACATAAGTAATTAGTCAAAATTAACTAATCACCAACATAAATAAGTACCGTGTCAAATAAACGTTTATTACGAGGTAGACTATGTACTGGACTTATGCTGCCAATATGAATACTAATTCTAATTTATTACGTGTAATAGATATCCTATCGATAGATTTACTAGAAATACTAATAAAGTGACAAAAAAACTTAACAATTCCTTTTTACATCCATCCCATTCCATGGCTGTAGCAGATCTCTGACGGAATCCATTCCAGCAAATAGAGCAGGCCTCTGATGGAATGTTGACCAGGCGAGGGTAAGCTTAGCCCCGGAAGACCAGGGACCCGATTCTACTAAACCAATTGTTTTTGAATTGTTAATGAATTTTCTCAAAAATTGCCCTTTTGACAGTTTTGGCATAGATAGTGTCAAAAGTGAAAAACAAAATTGTTTTTAAATTGTTAATGAATTGCCTCAAAATGTATTTTTTTTACACTTTTTGTATAGATAAAGTGTCAAAAGTAAAAAAATTGAGGCAATTCATTAACGATTGAAAAACAATTGGTTTAGTAGAATCGGGGCCTAGTTCAGCGGTGACTGCATGTCATTATCAAATTTCGCAAAAATATAAGACGAGACACAGCATTAGTGTAGCAGTATAGTGTATAGTAGAGCAGAATTGGTGAAAGAGACTGATTTCCAGCATTAGGGTGATTGAACTGCCAATATTGATGATATCCATTCGAGAAAAATACAAGCTCAAATGTAGAGCAAAGGAATTTTAATTTAAAGCAACTACGTAAATGTTGAGTGGCTAGCCACAATGTCAAAAGTTTTATGCACCCAAAAGGCTTTCGAAGAAGCTAGTAAACATATATATATGCAAAGTAAGTTGTAGTATCTTTGATATAGTCTCTTAGAAATTCCATATTCCATTTATATAGCCCTAGTTCAGACTAAGCTTCTTAGTCTCGAGCATCAGCGCAAAGTTGCTAGTGTATCGGTTTTTTATCGGATACATTTTGGAGAGTGCGCATCAGATCTGCATGATTTAATTCCCTCCTGCCCTTTTTTTCTATCGGACTGCCAGAGCGGGCACGAAAAATCGACACCGCTTTATGGTTGACATTCCGACAACCCGTACGAAGCGCTTTGATTCCACTTTTATTGTGCAAACTGCTAGTATGTGGAATGCGCTGTCTGAATGGGTGTTCCCCGATTGTTACAATCTGGATGTTTTCAAGTCAAAAGTGAATTGGTTTGTTCTAGGCAAGCGTGATCCATCGCAGGCTGCATCATCGCTTAACATCAGTAGTTGGCGGAAAAGCGCAAGCCTATTTTACAATTAAAAAAAAAAAAAAAACATACGCAATAATTGGTTCAATTATCATTACTACTGCTCAAAATTAACTCAACGTCGCCGCGTCGTCTTTCTTGTTTCGTAATAACGACGTATTCAATTCTAAATTGGTAATTCTAAAAAAATAAAATAAATATAAAATCCTGCTGTTAGTTGATAAGTAAGTTATTTTTAGTCTATAAATAAATATTTGTTTTGAATTTGATTTGATTTGAGACAGACACCACGACAAACCAAATAAAAGCTTGTAAAAAAACAATATTATGTTGTAAATGCTAATATAATTTCTACAGTCTTAAAACTGTATTATTTGTTTTAAATTAGGACCGCTTGAAACTTCCAGTGCCTCTACATCCACGTTAGAGTATCAATCACGTTGAACTGCGATTATACCGCCTCGTGCAGTGGCATATCTTTCCATTAGCATGCTACATAAATCTGAAGCCATTGGGTGGCCGACAGACTGATTGTCACCTTTTAAATTTGCATTCATTAACATACGCTTATGTGCGGTGTTCTATCTGTCGGGGCGGAGAAAAATATGGCCGAGTTGGCTGGTTAGAATATAAACAGAATATCTACCTACTAAGATAAGAGTATCGATATGACTTACGAGTAAATAGAGAAAATATTATAAGGATAAATTAAATTAATAAGTTTTTCCGTAAAAACAGAATTGCTGAAAGTTGATTATTGATTGATGTGTTTGTTAAAAACAGAGAGCACAAGAATTGTTCTTACAATACTTATCAATTAAAAAAACTGACTTCATAATGAGTAAATACGTAATTTCGTTTGCATGGATGACATATTTTTATCTGTAACTAGTCGACCGCCCCGGCTTCGCACGGGTGTAAGCTCGGCCTTCGGCCTCGCTACTATGACCCGCTCCAGGAACACAAAATTTCATCAAAATCGGTCCAGCCGTTTTTAGAGTATCCTATGTCCGTCTCCTGGTTCTAAGCTACTTCCCTTCCAATTTTCAGCCAAATCAGTTCAGCCGTTCTTGAGTTATAAATAGTGTAACTAACACGACTTTCTTTTATATATATAGATTTTGATTTAAAAACCAAACCAATACACCGATTTTGATGAAAATTCTCTTGGACCAATCTAAAAAGATATCCTTTCAAATAAAAAAATATTATCTAAAATGGTTTATAAATGATTGATTTCTGAGGTAACAAACATAAAAAAACATACACCCAAATTAAAAAAGGGTTCTCAACCCCGTTTTTTTTGAAGTCGGTTAATAATGGCTTTGAATCAGAAATTTTAACTAATTTACTGTGATGTGGCCTATGACCAACTATGGCAATGTGTAGGCGCAATATATACAATAATTCAGAGAAGCACAAAAGAATTTGACATTCAGATTAAGCTACCAAATTTTAATTCACGGTAGAAAATTATAAAAACCTGTAAATGTCTACGATCATAAATTAATATGAGGTAAGCAAGAAATCAATAAATTTTATTATTCACTGCGTTTTAGAACATATTTATAAAACTTATCATTAATAATTATGAATATGGCCGATTTATATTTCAGCTGTAGGTGTTAAATAATTGTCAAATTCTGTTAGGATGATTGAAAAAATATATTAATTAAACTAGGGATGCAAAAGAAAAAAAAAATGGTTTTCATTATGTACTTACCACACCATGTTGAACAAAAGAAACAGCAAGAAAACTATGGCCGCATGGAATTTCTTTGGCATTCTGGTCTTTCCTTCGTTAGCACGCTTCTGCTTTTTCATGTTGGCAACACTAGATCCTTTTTTCGCGGTCTCATTTTAACTTTTCACTTATGAAATGTTATCCAAAACCAATGCACTTGTTAACTTTTAATACAGTCTAATGTTCTCTATTTGTTATCGTAACTAATTGCTGACAAAACAAAGGATTGTAAAGCTATTGCGTGTTGTCAAGTGCGCGTAAAGCTGCGTCGTTTTTTGTTATATTAATGTCGCGATTGTTTTTTGTGTGGAAATGTTTGTTTACGTGTTGTTATAGTGCCGTGGGCGCGGTGCCGTCGGCTTGGCGAGCGTGTTTGTCCGCGCGCGCCGCCGCCGCCGTGCGTGGTTTGCAGGCGTGCTGACGCGCCGCCCAGACGCGCTCAAAAAAACCTAGAGGGGCGTCTTCGCCGCGGCCCCACCTACTCGCTCATTATCCTTGTTTACGCGATTATTGCCGATATTTGGCACACGACATTCGTGTTTTATGGGCAATAGGCGGCCGTCCACAATGAGGTCTCGTTTGATAGTGGCGCGGTGTGCGCAATCCCTGCGTATAAAATGCCGCCCCACGCGTTTGTTCTCGGCCACGGTAAACTGTGCAGTTAGTTTATTGGTTTTGGAAATTAAAAATGGTAGTAAACGGTGTGTTTTTGATACTTAATGATTTGAAATATTAACAGTACTAATATACTCATATGTGTTTCAAATTGAATTCGATATGAAATCTTTTATTTGAACATATAAGCTTTTAACTTACATGCTCACATCACTCCAGCATGGTCAGGGAAAGACAGATCATTGTTATTTATTATTTTAATATTCACATAATGTATTGTATTAAATAGTTCGTATAGCAATTACGTATTATTATTAACTGACCAAAAAGGATCGATACCTTAGATCAAAAAATTAAGGAAGATATGCCTTAGTACAATTATTGTTCGTGTTTGTCTTATTATTTCATGCGCACTGAGAAATTTGCAACGACACCAATGAATAATAGTTCATATGCAAAGGGCGACGAGGTCGTCTACAGAGTGTTTTCGACAAGAGACATCATGCCTGATTTAGGTTTGATGCGTTCGCACCCGCTACGCTACTTTACCATATCTCACGTGTTTGTCCGATCTGAGATTATTATTATACATCATTTAACTAAACGGTCTATTTGCTTTTTATCACGTACTTATGATATGTCAATCACAAATTGTTAAAGCATAAACTTTATAGAAAAAAATTATCAAAAAAAGCTCTACAATCCAAAAGATAGACATGTAAATCACTCTATTGACATGATGCCTAGTGATCGAGGGGGTTGACAAAACTCTACGAACATTATAATAACCCTCAACTTAAGGGTGACAACGAACCCTTCATTAAGGGTGATTTGGTCGCGTGCCCACGGGCTATTATCACTGACAATTGATAATTGCGTTTTATTCAATTGACCCCCTTGTTGCTTTGAAATAATGTTCATAATCCTTTATTTTATTTAACTCAAACATTGCTCAATGGAACCCACAGACTGTAAAAACAACCCAGAGATTTTTTTATATTTTACCATCCAATATAATGATTTTAAGATAACTTTTATATAGAATAAATTTTTACTTCATAATTCTGTTAGCGAGGCCAATTCCAAGGTCTTTGGGACGACACAGGTTGATGAAACAATCTGTGAGACTAAAACAGAAAAACAAAAAAGTATAAAATTAGTATTAATATAGCTATGTTATGCATCGGCAGGAGTCATGTAAATTCATCTTTGGTCTCGGATAACGCGTCTCAGAACTGCGCCTCTACGAGAGTGCTCTACCTTGATACTTGAAACTTTCACCATTCTTTTACAAATGTTATTGGTGGTACTTACTTTTGATTGATTATTTTTTGGGTTATTACTTTACAAGAAAACTGTTCACTACCACAACCTAATCATTGTAAATATCCCGTAAATAATTATATAAATGCAGTTTTACTGTACATTTTCTTACTTTTATTAAACTAATTTAACGTAGCAATGGCAATTAGGTAGGTATACATTTTTGAATACATGCACTCGTTCGTCTACTAAATTCTTTATGCATGTAAGTACAGGATGTTGTGTTAGACGATGGATATAGGAATGGTATTGAGTACACTAATGTGAACCTAAATATGTAATAAGGACCTTAAAAAATTTCCGAGCCGCTTCGCATGCTGATCTGGTAAGTAGTTTACTGAGCCAATCTACTGACAGAAGTGGTAGTGTTAAGTATTAGAATATCCCTCATATCATGTCCCATTTCAGGTTAAGCGTGTTTGCCATCTTCAACCATACTACCATTTAACATATGAACTGTACTCTATCGCAAAGAAAAGCCTATGTCAACCATTAAATAACTAAACATAAGTCCATTATCTTTCTGAACATCCTTTGAAACAAAGCTTCAAGAATTTATCAAGCATTTTATATTTAACTTTTTATTCCAATTATAAAGACTAGCTTTTGTCCAACACTGTTTTAAACTATCACGGTTGTTCACTGCAGTTTCTTGTCTTTGGTTTGAGTAAAGACGAAGAAGAGAGTTTTGGCGCCTACTACGTGGAAAAGCTTGTAGCTTCTTTGTATTATTTTCCTAATTATTGTTTATTATTGTTGTGAACGTGCTCCAGTGTAGACAAGTGATATAATGAGATAAATGATGTATTTTTGCGATTTTCCAAAACTCCACAGAAGCCTCTAGTAAATTCTCCACAACTTTACTAGGGCATGATTCACTATGCTTGACTCTGACTGTGATTGATTTATTTACCGATATTCAACAAAACTTGAAATATATCTGTATACTTGACACTGGCAAATACATAACAAGTGCGGTGCCGAAATTCTCCCAAGAGGAAAGAAAAAAGTCTAAGAAAGAGTACTCCCTTTAGTAACTTTGAACCTTTTTCCCAACCACACCCAAATTCTTCAGTCTTCCCGTGTACATAATGCTTAAAATTTCGCCGAAATATCGGGAGCTCCATCCACAAACCTAATCACGGTCAAAATCCCGTAAATAATTATAATACAGCTGTAGCATTTGTCCGTCAATGAACAAAATTATATATTTTTATGACGTCATTTTGAGATGAGACATTTTAATCATACTGTATAACTTGGCGAGACGTGACGTCAAATCTATCTGTATCTAAAGACACAAATAGGCAGATGTGTCTTAACTATAGGTATATGTATGATTGATTCTAATCAAAAAGCTTTATCGTGATTCTTTTAACACTTAACAGACAGATAATACTTATCATATGGTTATTTATTCAGTACAACAAAATACTCATTTATCAGAGAACTTTGTTAGAAGCGGAAAAGTGTTGTAAAATGGTATTGTTATGACAGATTATGATAATTTAAACTATTTGATTTAAGGGGCCTCTATTCGTCTGCAGCTTTCTCGCTCGCACATTTGTACATTATTGACGATATAAAATTACTGAGTATGAATTTACAAAAAGTGACACACACAAGTTTTGCTGACTATCATAACATTATAAACAAAAAATGTTTCGTTTCGATATTTTTTAATTTGACGGAGTAAAATGGTAATAAGTGTTTTTTTTTTCTTGTTACCATATTACTCCGTCAAATTAAAAGAAGAACGAATAGAGACCTCTTAAGTAAAAATGGGCACCCTTCACCCGTGACAACGGCCATTTTAACATGGTCGAAACATCTAAACTATTTTTTTACCTAAATAAAATGAAATAAAAATGATAAGAAACCATTTTTTACATAAATAAATTAATGTGCGATAAGTTCCTAAAGACCTTATAACTAATTGCAACTTGAATTGTCATTTGTGTAAACTGGGAGCTAAGGACAGTCCACTGTGTCGTGGCTGCATGAAGGAGAATGAAACTGTAGAGCATGTGCTGTGGCATTGTGAAGCCACAGAGAAATCATCCTTTTTCATCTACGTCACTACAGCAGCTAGACTATTTTCATCGTCGTCATCATGAAAACTTCCATCTACGCCATTGGAGCAACTGTGCCAGCGTCCCAGAAGCTCACTCTGATATTTCAAGGAGTTCTCGGGTTCTCGGGTAGATGCTGGTAGGGGGAAATGCACAATACACCCCAAGCTGGACGTCATCGTCAGTGCAGGATTTATCGCCCCCGTCTCGAATAAGAATAAGTCCCGAAAGACAAAAATAAGTTTATAATAATTATCAATATAAAAAACCGACTTCATAACAATGTCAGAACCTGACCAAATTGAAGTGGAACCCACACGGGAAGCACCAGCTTTCAAATAAAAATCGGTTCACTCAGTCGAAAGTTCTGAGGTAACAAACATAAAAAATAAATAAAAAAACAGTCAAATTGAGAACCTCCTCCTTTTTGGAAGTCGGTTATAAATAAGTATTAAGTTTAGATCGCGAAAGTTTTAAAGTTACTTTTAATCTAAGTGATGAAAGTTTTTAAGTATTTATTGAGCATTTCTACTACATTAATCCTTATTTTACAGAATGACGGCCTTGAAAAACGTTAAGGCTTAAAATAGTGCAGAACAATAATTTTCAGTATTTTAAACAATTGTTTAACATAACAAACGTTTTTAAGTAAGGCCATAAACATGTATCTTTTTGCGACCCTTGAGCACAATTTTTACTATGGGATCAACCTTGAAATCGTGTCTAAAATAGTATGCAATTAGTGCCGCTCCATATATTTTGTTGAGTGTGAATGACCGTTTTCTATGGAACAGCTGATATTTTTTTCGCTATTTAAGGGTTGCTTTCGAAGTAAAAGTTGTTTATAATGATGGGTTTTATGAACCCTTTTTGGCTTAATGGGTACACCCTTACGGCGTAACCTTTTATATATACTTATTCGTGATGTATATCCGGCCTATTTAAGTGAAAGTTTGGCGTATATTCAAATTTGCAATTTCATATAATGCTAACGATTTTCAACTAAATCATAATACTTCCCCTTTTTTGTAAATATACGCACCATATTAAAAATAGGGGAAAAGGGTCACTGGTATGTGTTTCCATTATTCTGTGAGATTATCTATCCTTCCAATATCAATTAAAATCCTTACATTGTTGGCAATTTCACAGCAAAGCTGGCAACACCGATGTAGACCGCAAATGTAGAGTGCGGTGTCGCGGTACATTCGCGAGGTAATTGATAATGATGGAAAATGATGCGTGACAGTAGCTGCGAGCTATGTGTTGTGTGTAACGCGTAATCGACTGTACGTGCCGATTGTTGTGTTTACCGATTTAATAAATCACCCGAGTTTTCGGGAGAATTGTTTTCTTAATCTAACTCTACACACAATATGCTTACATAGTTAGGTATTCATTACCATATCATCTAGTGTGTATATGTCTTAGCCACGACAGGCTAATAAAGCCGCAAAAACTATCGTTTGACACTGTTTTAAACTATCACGGTTTTTTACTACAGTTAATTGATTATTTACGGGATATTTACCGTGGTAGTCGTCACGTGAACATGGTGCATGCAACTAGGCTGAAATATCGGGAGCTCCTTCCACAACCTTACCATGGTAATTATCCCGTAAATAATCATTTAACTGTGACTATCGAGGCTGATAGACACGACTGATGGCTTCGGCCTGCACAACCGATCGCTCAACGTGCGCAACTTATAATATAGTATGTAGTTGTATACAGATTGTACAGTTTTGGCGTGAATGTGTTAGCTAAAACGTGTCCATCAGCTGTGGCTTACGGACGCGTCCGATAAAATGTTTGCAATTTTACGAACAAAGGTTAGGATTATAGGATTAGGATATGGTAAAAGTTAGTTTGTAGTTCTTGGTTTTCATAATTATAACGTTTCGTATGTCTAACACATAATTTTCGATAAATTCAAAAGTTATTATTACAGTCACACAAAAATAGAAAAGTTGTTCCAAATTATTTCAGGAAACAAAATATATAACAAACTCATGCGCGATAAAAAAAACATATTCTGTTTTTTGTATTTAGCTTTTCAGGACTACATGCCTAAGCCAATCTTGATACATTTGGGCTAGGAAGTAGTCTCTACCTTGATATTGATTATTAGAATACGATAAATTTATTCTGCATACATACAATAAGAAATCAACCGCGGGACGCAACAAGTATTTTTTTAAAATTATTGGTAATGTTTTTGTGTTATATGGCAACACCGTAATAAATGTGGTTCTCAATCCGCAGCGTAATGATCGTGGATATTTATTTAAACACAAGTGTTTTACAGACTAATAGCATGTGCATAACTATTCATTTGCCGACACTCGACAAAACCACCTTAGGGGTGTTAGATTATCCGTTACATATACAGGGCTACGCATATACCCTGTACTTAGCCGAAAGGAGGTCTTTGTACTCATCATTATGAATAACTTTTACTATGGGACAAACCCTGAAATCCCGAAGAAACTATTCAGTAACCACATGAGAGGGTGCAGTAAAAAATTAGTTTTCAACCCGTTTGTATGTCAAATAGTCACCATCTTGTACTTATGACGCCAATCACCATTTGACCATCCCTGAACTTAAAGAAATCTATCGATATCTCATTCATCGAAATCGTTTCAGGCAATAGGTGCAAACACGTCCCTACTTTTGGCTTTTGCGTATCGGATAAAAACACCTTACAAAACATAATTTTACCATTACCAATTAAACCTACCTTTGAAGTAAGAACACCAAGATTATCTTATCTAAGTAAGTACTTAATACATAATAATATGAATTAAGTGCGTAGATTATGTTGAAATAAAGTTTTAACTACAAATATCTCCATCGTTTAAACCCGGCCTCCAGCAAGTCGCTGGGTGGTTGTTCCCATAAAATATTTACCATTACATGAATAAATTATGTTCATTTAGCATCGTCGTGTTTAACGCCATAATCCTTCCTGTCCTATCAATAGAGAATTCTCATAAAGCCATGCTAATTATAGTAAAGATTGTCGAGACGCACACAGGCACAATTAGAAAACTTTAGGGGCTTTATAAAGGGTCAATAAATCAGAGGAGGGTCGAACGCGATAGTTTAGGCCGATTGTAGAGCGAGTGATGAAAATTGCTCATCAATAATGTTCAGCAATTTTTTGTATCTTCGTAGCAAGTTACACGCTAGGTTTTTCTTATTTTAAAATCTGTAGAAACGTTTAAAAATTGTTGACTTCCCTAGAAAAATGCTATCTATCAACGACAATGTATAGAAACTTCATAGCGTAAGTTTGCTTACAGTATTTAATTGAGGCTTATCTTCACGGAGAAAGAATGTCGAAATCGTCACTCTAAATTTATACGATCTAATATCATTGTCGGATTATTAATTTATTTTAAGTATTATTTTGTAAAAATTTACAGCATTAATAAGACAGAATTTTCCTTTTTATCATATAACAGTGGTATGGCTGCTGCTTTATGATAATTCTGTTTATTTTAATATATTATAAATAATTTCGCTACTATTACTATAATAGTTTCGGCAACTTTCCGCAGCCCTGTGTGTAGCCAGCCTAAAATGCATGCGTACGCGATCGAGAAGGGATCTCGTTAGCATGCGCATGCGACATTTCACATGAACTAATTGCGAGCATTTAGCCATCTTGATAAACTACCTCGCTAGCCTACACGCATCTTTTTGTCATAGACGAGTGAATTGGGATCGGGAACAGAAGAGATAGCTGTTAAGCTGAGTTATTTTTATTTGCCTAACACAGGCATTTGCCTATTTTGTAATTTCTGACCTCGGATATATACCTACGTACTATGCTTTAGACACACTTATAAACTTCAGTTACACCCACAGACGAGAATATACAGATTTTTAGCTAATTAATCTTGCAATACAGCTCAGTAAAGCACAGCTTTTTAAGTGCTTCTTATCACCACTGTTCGTGCTCGTGCTGTTTCACTTCTGCATCTATTTTCTCATTGACATACATTACATCGTCTATCTATTTCCTTCCATTAGCATTTTAAACACTCTGCTCAAGCGCAACGATAATTGAAGCGGCCCTGGAATCTTAAAGTCGATCAGGTTTTACATAAACGTGTACAGCTGCCTTTTGAATTTACAACGGCTTATATAATATTAATTGGTTGTGTAATAATAATCAGCATGTTAATGTTTAGTCCTATTCAATCTTCTGAGCATGTTATTACCTGAGCCCGTGGACATACAGGACCTTTTTTTTTTAGATAAAAAAATAGCTAATACATGTTATTTGCTACCTTCGTTACAACAACCAGATATGTCACATATATTATTATACACACCACCACTCTCACACACACACACTCTTATGCACACTATAATTTGATTGATTGATTAGTAATAAAATGTAAATACGTAACTGACCGTAAATTAAGTTCGTAGTTTTTTAAGGGCCGTGTTTTTTTTTTTGGAAATAAAATTAAAATATTGAGCCGTTACGAAGTTGAGGGTAGGTATTTACTTTTACACATAGATACTCACTTTTATATTGGTTGTAATTTTCAGGGTATGTATATTGTATAAGGTACCTTTGTATCAAATTTCATTCATATCTGTTCAGTCGTTGAGTTCAGTTGGTCAAACACACACTCTTATAGAGTTACACACACACACGTTCGCATTTATAATATTAGTGTCATTTTGCACGACGATAAAAAGCAGCTCATAATATAGGGTATAAGAACCATTTTACCAAATTATATTTATATCCATTTCGCAATAAAAAATGACTAAGAGCATGCAGAGACACGCATATGGCAGGGTTCCGTAATCAAAGCCATAAAATTGTGGTCATGTTCATAGTTCAGAAATTTGTTGTTTTAGAAAAAATCAAATGCACTAAGTTCTGTGGAAATTTCAGAGATGGATCATTTCGACATGACATATACCATCGGTGGCCAAATTATTAGGGACAGTACCCATTTTTTATTTATTTCTAGTTTAAATCAGTTTTTTGACAAAACAATTAGTTTTCATGGGTTTGTTTTATTTGGTATACTGGCATCATTATTTTAAATTTTTATGAGTTGCAACACTGGGAACTGGCGTTATTTATCAAATCAGTGATGTTACTACTCACTAGGTGATTATTAGAAAGAAGTTTTTTGAGTATTTTTTCTGTTGTAATAGGTAGTAAAAATATGTTCTGATCGTTTTTCGCCAGTTTTTCCTGTCTGTAGTAATCAATACGTAAGTAATGTTTATTATTGCATTAATTTTATGAGTGAATTTTCTATTTTGTTAACAGTATAATGTGATAAATTCAAAATTGTTTATTTTTAGTATGGGCAAGGCTCCAGACACCTCCCCTAAAAAATGTAGGGAAATACAAACATTACTACTTCATTCCACACATTCTCAGAGATACATAGCAACTATAGCTGGTGTTTCAAAGTCCGTTGTTAATACAATTAAAAAAAAAATGCCCAAATAAAATCCCTGGAAGGAGGACGAGTGGGAAAATGTGTCAGGAAACGGATCACCACTCCTCGTAGTGATCGTAGAATAAGGGATATCTGCCTTAAAAATCGTAAAACGAGTGTTGCCCGTCTGACTACGATGATTAACAACGAAGGAATAGAAGTTTCCAAAAGGACAGTCCGGAAGCGGTTAGCCGAAGACAAACTGATCGGCACTCGGCTTATCAAAAAACCACGCCTCACCGAGGCCATGAAGAAGCGACTGCAATTGGCCAGACAACACCGAAATATGACTATTGCAGACTGGAGTGGAGTAAGTACAACTGTTTTAAACGGTTAAGTTCGTAAATAACGTTTTTTTTTTAATGATCATAGTAATATTTAACAGGTATGCTTCTCCGACGAGTCAACGTTTCAGGTTTTGGTCGACAAAAGTTCATTTGACCGACGACGCCCTGTGGAGCAGTTATATCCAGACTGCCTTGTAGAGAAGCTGAAACACCCGGTTAGTGTCATGGTGTGGTCTATGATATCAGCCAAGGACATAGGGCGCCTATACATCGTGGAAGGGACCATGAGGCAAAACCAGTACAAGCGAGTATTAGAAACTCAGCTACTGCCACAGCTCGAACAATGGTTTCCTGGTGATGAAGGCTATATTTTTATGCACGATTTGGCACCGTGCCACAAAGCCAGGAGTGTTGCTGCATTCCTGACTGAAAAAACATTACTGTTTTGCCCTGGCCGGGGAACTCACCAGACATGAACCCTGTAGAGAACATATGGAAGCTCACCAAACGGGCGATCGCCAAGGAAGTGATCACTACAAAGTGCCAATTGATTGAATCTCTTACTAAAGAATGGCATCACAACACCAAACTCCAACAGGATGCAAAAGTCTGTATAGCATGCTCCGACGCATAGAAGCTATAATTGTAGCAAGGGGTGGCATCACAAATACTAAGTCTATCGTATAACATTTTAACTAATGTATGAGCATTACTTTTTCAAAGAAAAAAAAAGGTTTGAACTAAATAAATTATTGTTTTTATGATCCTAATAATACATTATTAAATATAAAAAATACCTACAAATGCTAAAACATTAAAATATATATATATTTTTAGTCAAACTAGAAAACACAAAAATATGAGTACTGTCCCTAATAATTTGGCCACGCACTGTATATACTTTTTATGGTTAAGTCAAAAAGATAACTGCATTGGAAACATTCTTTGTTAGGATCATTTCACAAAAAAATATTTTGAATAAAGTTTTTTAATATGACCTATCAGCCTGGCAAGTTACAAGTTTATATATATATACTACTTAGAAATGCAGAGGGGGGAACCTTTTTACCACATGGCTGGGGCATATTTCGCAAAGGATATAAAAAATATCAACTGTTCTACTATACACCACTATACAACTATTCAACGATACACCATACAAGGAGGTAGAGCAAAAAAATAAACATATGTTTTCCAGAGCCAGCCTTTTTTATATTTGAGATGTATACTATAACAGTAACTGTAACTCTGGGTGTCTGAGACTTTACAAGTTTTCTATTTAAATAAAAACCTTTTTAAACCAAGTTTTTATGAAATTAGTGATCGAAACGGTGTGCTGATGAAAATGAGCCCAAACGCTGCCAGTCTTCTATTATCCATCGAGGAGCCGATGTCCACCGTCCATTATCAAATCAGCCCGCTGTCACCATAATATTGTATTGTCATCGGAACAAATTTCAGCTCAAATGAACATCGGGAATTGGGTCAAATTTAACTTGCAAGATTTGATTACCGGGTTAGGTGATAAAAAGCACTTACCTCATTTGGTGTCAAATCATAAAGCAATTAAGTAAAGTGACTGTCCCCATCCTACTTTGAACACTGACAAAGTCATTCGAACAATTTCAACAATGGTTTACAGTTCGTTATCGAACCTAATAATAAAATTACTTACTATCTCGATACTTTTCTAATCAAACGTCAACAAATCTAGATCATCGCATCCCGGAGACGGGACAGTTCATAATTTGTCAGTCATCGATCAGTATCATCTCGATTTGAGTATCGATAGATTTATCATGTTAATCGATATAGTTTCATCGGTTCGCCGGTGAACGTAGGCCGCTGTGGGAACGCCACTGCGTGTGCGCAGTCATGCCACAGATCAACGAGTGCAGATGTGACAAGTAAATTATCTACTGTGCTGATGGTATATCTAAGTAGGGACGTATTTGTATATATTTTTTTATTGTTGTTTTCTGTCTTTGCTGTCTACATTTGACAGATTTGAAAAAGCATTAGGGAAATAGTATGATAAGAAGGCAAATTTGCTTTGAAACATAATATTGTGTTTTTTTTTAGATCGACATTTCTCCACTTTTCAACTGCTGAAGATAATTCTAATATCTAATTCAAATTGTTCTAGATTAATTGTTCGTTACTTACCACGATATGTTTATTAAAAGAAAATCAAAAAAGAAACAAAGACTGTTAAATTTAGCATAATACACTTCTGAAATAAAGAAAAATCTGACAACACCTCGCACCCTGCTTTTGAAGGTAATATAAAATAAAATATAAGATACGATAGATAAAATAATATATTTTCCAAAAACACGATATTAATACATTTTAACAAAATTATAAGTACACTAAACATAAGGTAACAATTTGCGGACATTCCTGCGGTCCCACACTAGACTCAAGGCCTGTAATATGGGGATCCACAAAACGAAAAACAATACAAAATATTTTTATTTTTAGGAGGCATCCTCGCGAATATTTAAAGATAGTTATCTTTAAATATGTCAATTGTATGTGTGTGTCTGTGTGTGTGTGTGTGTGTGTGTGTGTGTGTGTGTGTGTGTGTGTGAGCGTGTATGTAATATTTATGTTGTATAAGGTTATGCAATATGCGTGACTTTGCGTGAATGGATGATGAAAATGAAATGCTCACTGTTCAGTACGAATCAGGGTAATTACGTTTTCGGTCTCCTCATATGATTTTGTAGTGGTAGGACTGTTTTGCAGGGGTCCGCCTGGGGAAGTATTTGCCAGTTATTCAACCGTCAAGCAGTAGTGGGCAAACACTACTATGTTCCGGATTGAAGGTTTTCAGCGAAATTACAGGGCACACAGAGATTTGACATCTTATATCTCGGGGTGACGAGCGCAGTGAATTGCCATCCAGGGTTTTGAATTGTTGAAGTTCAAAATTCTGAGTGGCGTTGAGCTGTTATGGGCAAGTGTGAAGAGCCATCAGGCGAGCGACTAAGCTCGTCTCGTCACGCAGTATCATAAAAAAAATTGCAAAGTTAGTTACCATTCCCGAACTGCTCGTTTTACTTTGGACGACCTTTCATATTTTACCTTTGGAAGGGCTTTAAGAGCTTCGTTGTAAAGACGTGGAAGGGGAGAGTTTGGGTGACGATTTGCAAAAGCAGACTTGACCCTAGATATCGGCACTGTTAACCAGTTCTGCAAACTGGCTAGAGTCACTACTATTCTTACATAATCGAAAAACATTCCATATTAAACCATCGTTTTGGGCAGTCAGGTAAAAATATTATTTGCCTCTGTGAATGTGTACCTCAGTAGGCACTCTCCTCATTACCTGCTCATCTATGGGCATTAGTTGATCCCAACGACCACCAGCGAGATCCGCGTAGACAGACACAAGAATATTTGGATTGAGGTTTAATTACCTCCCATTGTGTATTTCTACTCTATTGTAGATGGTAAAATAATGTTGCTTATTAAACACTAGCCTGTCCCTGCGACTTCAGTTATGAAATATAGATAGATATATTATGATTTTGAAATTTAGATAGCCCATATTTACAAAAAGTACTTTGGTTTTTTTTAATGACTTAGGTAGCAAACAAGCAGACAGGCTGCCTGATGGTAACAGTCACCGTCGCCTATGGATACTTGTAGCACGAGTTGTTGCTTCAGTTGTTGCAGTTGTGTTGTTGTGTGTAGAGTTGTGGTTTGCTATCGGGTTTCTATAGACATTCTTTTAGTTTTCAGGAATTTATTTCACGGAACATGGGGTGTTACAATTTCAGTGATTGTTGATAGTGTGGTGAAATAATATGGTACGCCATGTTCCCATCCAATCCAATCGGATTGTTTGCGAGACTTAAGACATAAGTATATATTATGACTGACTGCCCTGGTGGCTCAGTTGGTAGTGAACCTACTTTCTGTGCTTGGGGCGTGGGTTCGATTCCCACCTAGGACGAACATTCATGTGATGAACATTTGTGTTTGTTCTATGGTATGCATTTAAAAATATATGTGTGCGTATATCAGTCTTTGGCAGTCATATTACAAGCCTTTGCCTTTGGGTTCAGATGACCAAGTGTGCAAAAATGTCCCAGTTTTTTATATTATTTATATATTACAGTACTCAATACTCAATCATTTATTGCATAATTATTATGAAGTTCACATACAGATGTTAGGTAGCATGTTTAAATTAGGTAATAACCCTGATTGGGTATGGCAATATAGTGCGGAGCGGATCGATTTTTTCCATAATTGATTTGTCTTCTAAATACTCGTTTAAGCTATAATAACATTTTGCTAGCAACATGTTTTTTAGGGTTTTGTCAAATTTATTTTCATTTTCTATATCCTTTATCTGTACTGGTAGTTTATTATATATTTTGATGGCCAAGTATTTTACAGTTACAAGTTAGGTCTGATGGTCTGGACCACAGTCTGGACCAAGTCTAAGCTACCGTTTACGCAGCTGTTTTAAAATATTAAAACCATACAAGCATACATTTGCCTCATATTGGACAGTCGGGTAAAAAAGCGACTGATAAATACTGTTTTAAAGCGACTGATGTCATTAAGTTAACCTTCTAATATTATTATATAAAAATCTCGTGTCACGGTGTTTGTGGTCGCACTTCTCCGAAACGGCTCGACCGATTTTTATTTTATTAAGTATATTTGGTAGGTATGAAAATATGATGTAAAGTATTTTTCGTCATCATCATCATCACCACGCGGGTGAAGCCGCGGGGCGCAGCTAGTAAATTAATATAAATATAATGTTAGCAAGTGGACCCCGGTTAAACAGTCTCGCATGTTTTTAATAGCCAAATAGAGACAACGAACAGACAGAAAAACTTCGTCTTTCTATAGATACATTTATTTTAATACTTAGCTGTGTATCTAATAGGTTTTAGCTTAATTGTTTTTTAATGTCCTTGCAATCGCACAGGTTGATGACTTTGGTGTGAATGATTCGATTGGAATTGATTAATATATAGTTATGTGTTTATTGAATAATTGATTAGATCAATTGAAATGTGAATCGTATGTTTTTAAAACATATGTAATATGGAATTAGATGTAGGAAGATCTTGGTTACATAACTGTCGGTTAAGTTCCGAGACAAATGAAAAAAAAAATCCAAAATAAACTAAAATTATCATTATAATAAAAAAAAAAATTACACATTAAATGAGTTTTTAGAAGAAGAAAAAACCTATCAATCTCATCATTTAAATCATTTAAACAAATTTTATTTAATACATATACTATCTATGAATAATATCATCATCATCGTCATCATCACTATATATATAAAACATCCATGTCACAATGTTAGTTACCGTACTCCTCCGAAACGGCTTTACCGATTTTTACCAAATTTTATATGCGTATTCAGTAGGTCTGAGAATCGGCTACTGTCTATTTTCCATACCCCTTCACCGATTTTCATCACCACGCGGGTGAAACCGCGGGGCGCAGCTAGTAATATATATCATTTGGTAGTATTTATTTTATGGTATCACTAAAAGTGTTTTAGCCTCGACCCATCCAGTGTCGACCCTGTTACGTAAATTCTTTCCAATAGTTGCCTGGAAGAGCTCGCTTTTAGCGATATGGCTGCCACTTGTGGCACTAGCTCGTAAGTGTTTTCTATCTGTTTGTAATTTTTTATTTCTAGTGTACACAATAAAGAGTTTCTATCTATCTATCTAATATTTAATTATTACTTTGAATTATTCTTGAATTCCTATTGTAATTAAAGTTATTATTATTTTTATAAGTAGAATTTCATCAATAACTTTTACTGTTTGCAACATCGTATATAAACAGGGTATCATTTGTATATAGTGATTTTTTTCCAAAATGTTCTAAACGCATTATGTGGCAATGTAAATAAATATAATAGAGGACATAGTTATGTGCCTTGCAGGTTCAATTTGCCTTTCCTTTCTATTAACACATATTTTGTGTAAAAAAAATGAAATAAAAAATTGTTAAGTGTGCATTTTAATTTTATTTTGTTGCACAATTCAAAGAAAATGAAAACTAAAATCTTCAAACAAATTCTAATTCATTGCAAAAACCACCGCATAGTTTCGGAACGATTTCTACGGAGTGGAATGTTTCGTTAGCAATTTTGAATTTAAGTTTGGAATTCGAAATTAAAAAAGCGGGATGTACTTGGGGCGGTGGGCGTGGCGGGGCGAGGGCGGGTGCGGGGGCGGGCGGCGCGCCGATCGTGCCTCGAATAGGTGTTTTATCACGTAGTGATGTCAGGAGCATACCTATCGATGGCATTTTTATGACGAAACGAGTGTTCGGTCAGGCTGTAGGCATATTTTTATTTCTGTGAGGGGAGTTGGCTGTCTGTTTTATTAAGCTTTGGTAAATACAAAGTCTAGTTTGATGTCTGCACGAAACCAAACGGATCGGAACGGAACGGATGGAGGCAACGTCGAATTCGTATCTGAATTTAAAAAACTTACCTACAAGACTGTCTTGGATATACCTTCCTCTTTTAATTTATCTATAAGCAAGCGTGTTCTATCGTAGACCGCATCATCGCTTAACATTAGGCGAGTTGGTGGTCAAACGCAAGCCTATTACTGTATTTTTTTTGTGTTCGATTTCATCAACAGTGTAATAATTTGTATTTTTTTTTTAATGTATAGAATAGATCTACGTTTGGCCACCAACTAGCCTGATGGTAAGCGACGGTGTGGCCGAGGATGGAACACGTTGATCTAGAAGAAATATATTCACTCTAGCCTTGAAGATTTACGAGTAACAATGTAGATTTGTCGTAGGTACTACCTACAGCAGCGGAAAAATGGCTATGAAGACTAATACTTAAGATGAGGTTATAAAACGCAGAATAGCTAAAAACGGCTGCTTTTGGCGATAATGAGTTTTATAACTATAATAATGATACCAATGTTACCAAAAATAATGGTTCAAAAAACACTTCATCACCTTCCCGAGTGACTATGGGAGTCGAACCCTCATTTAGCCATGTTATAGTACACCTTTAATGCCTTTCCCTATTGAGGGCGCCACTCCTGCGCCCCTTTCACCTTAAGAAAGGGAGGGGGAAGAGTCATCTGTTTGAACAGACTGTAAAGAATGACACTTAAATAATTACTCATAATTGAACGAGTCAACTCTCTGTCTCAGCCATCAATGCTTAAGACGTCGAAGAAATCTTATGGAGTGGCTCAGTGATATCCATCGCTCCATCTCGTGCCAACTTACCTTTACAGTCACTTTAAACCTTATGATAACTACTTGAAAGTGGTTTTAGGTTAAAATGCGCTTGGATAAGTTTGCATGTCGTATATTAACGTGTCAATCGCTCCTCCTTCTCGAAACGTTATTAATATTATTAATAATCATGTCAATTCACCATCCGTGAGAAATATTTTAAAGTGAGCACCGTAACTATTAATTTCTTTGAGATTATTACGGTTATTAAGTAATTGTTGGTGTGGTTTGTGCTTATGTATGTATTTAATTAAATTTGTGATTTTCGGTGGAGTTTGCTGAGTCATGACACATTTGTGAGCTATTTGGTTGGTGTATTGTGTGTTTGTGTTGGTTGGTAATGTGTCGACTCATTTGTGTTCTTGAGTGGTTTGATTGGTGGTAGAGTATTGATGGAGAGATTTTGGACGTTGTCATAAGGTATGTAGGTACTATTTTGAAGTGCTTTGGTAATTTGAAACTAACGCGCAATTTAAATACCCTTGTCGAAGTTAATCGATTGAAGCTTGGAACACGTTCGAACGGCATCAAAAAAGTTTTTGTAATAAAGTTTTTATATGCGACAATGTGACAACAAATGTGCGATCTATTAAAGCTTTCATATCAGCCTATCATGTCCCACTGCTAGGAAACAGGCCTTCTCTCAGTGAGAGATTGGGCCGTAATATAACATGCTGGCAGTGCATGTTGGATAATGTCATGTCTATAAACTTTTTGCGGTGCTAGGACATACCGGTTTCCTCACGATGTTTTGCTTCACCATACAAACTTGGTCGCACATGTAGCAGAATTTAAGCTTTGTCCAGGCGCGGATCCACCGTTGTGGGCACGATGGGCATGCCCACAACCCTAATACGTGACTTGCACAGCTTTACTACGATACACTGTACTACCGATACCGATACACGATACTACCGGCCTAGCCGAGTTTGGGGCCCGCTGTTAAGACAATTAATGTTTACCTTCGCAGATGGGATAATGTAGAAACGTTTCAGAAATAAATATTTACTTTACTGTACAAAATCTTGGTCAGGCCGTCATATAATTTTTTATAAACATTTCCTTTGTATGAATGCACTATATCGATCATGCACGAGCAAGGTACATATTCTGACTCGCACTTGCTCGTTTTTCGGATGGCAGTGACCACAACCTTTTTTGAGGGTTGAATCTGCGACTAGCTTTGCCAAACTCAAACTAAAGAAGCCTGCAAACTGGTCAAGAGAGCGCTTCAGTGAGCTCAACATAAAGCTATTTTATAAGAATAGGCTGCACCAATTTCTAGATTGAGTAATTTGAACAGTGAACGCTGGAGCGTTAGTCGCTTAAATATACACTGTGGTGGCTAATACCCCTCCATTATATCAGTTTGTATCGAATCTCGCGGATCGATCGCATTCCGATGAAATTGGTAATGAGATAAGGATCTGGAGGTCATTATTTAATGTGATGACGGAGAAGTAGATGGGACTCCTTGGATAAGGCATTCAGGCGCAGTGGGGTTAAAATGTGTGTTTTATTTTCAGGGTTAAAGTCATCTCTCCCAATTACATTACAATGTAAGGGTTTTCATGTCGCCTCATTGTATTATTTTTCTAAACTTGTCTATTTTCTATGTGTATATAATGGTGGATTAATTATGATAGGGTGTACTAAGCTCAAAGGGGTTCATAATACCCATAATTATGAAAAACTTTTAAAACGAGAACAACCCTTAAAAACATAATCAAAAATATATGTATCTGCTGTTCTATTGATAGTATTAGATAAGTATTTTAATTTTTGTTGATGGTATTACTTATTAAAAATTTTCATGTTTTTTTCTAAATTATTATAATGTTATTATATACTTAATTAATAATTTAAAGCAATAATTATCATAAGTTAATAATAATCTGTTTGTGACATGTATCTTTCTGATATGAATAAATTAACTATGAACTATGATAACTTGACAAAATGTATGGAATTGTAAATGTAGTCCAGAGTTTCCGCGTAACGTATTCGTGAACGTGCTTGAGTGCGGGTGATATAACAAGTTCTTTTTATTTCCGCCTATTGGCTTGCGTTTGACCGCCAACTCGCCTGATGTTAAGCGATAATGTGGTCTACGATGGAGCACGCTTGTCTAGAAACACGTGTCGTGTTTTTTTTTCCAAAACCGAATAGAAGCCTCTATTAAAGTCTCCCAAGGCCAAGTCCAAGTCACGGACTACTAGGGCATGACTTGGTGACCAACTTTGAGTTTTTTCTATCTCTTCTCTGACAAAACATAACATATCAACATGAATATTGCATTCAAACATTTGCGAAGTTATTTTAAAGATAATGCCCAACCGGTTTCATCTACTCAGTTATTTTATTTTCTTCATAAATATTGAAAATTTGCGATAGTGCTAAGGCTGAAGAGGGGGCTCTTAGGCTGCGCTTAACGCTCTTTTGTACGTTTTCACATTCTTGAAAATAAATAAAATGATATTAATGAAGTGATTATGGAGGTGAAAAAAAGTGGCAAAATTATTATTCATTTGAGTTTTTTTTTCTATCTCCCATCCTATGAAATATCAACACGAAAATTGCCTTATACTATTTGCAATGTTGTTCTAAAGATATAGCCTGATCGGTTTTGTTAAATTCTCACTCAGTGATTTTTTGTCTTCAAAAACGTTAAAATACGCGAGTGATATAGCCGCGTGCTTTTATAAATATCGGTTTTTAGTTGCGCGTGCGCATCCAAACAGCCACAGGGTTTCGTCATCCCGGTCGGGAGGCGAAATGGTGAAATCACGCGGCGCGCTCGATTATAGACCCGCGCAGTAATTTGCACCCAAAATTAATTTATTTAGCATCGCCAGTGTGGCCAGCCGACTCAAACGGTGTTTGGGGATTTTAAGGGTGAAAAATATCTAGAGCAGAAATAGAGGTTCAAGGAAAACAGGGTAATGCCGCCCGCATGCTGCATACACTGCCAACTGGTAGTGGGTTTGCGCATTTGGATTGTCGTTAGATCTTCAACGATCTCTAGGTCCAACTGTTTTTGTTAAATAGGCTAAGTTAGTTTAATTTTAGTGCTCATTTGCTGATGCCTCGTAGAGCAGCCTTCTTTCCAATGACTTGTAGCACGTTTTTACCCCAAATTGGATCTCGGCCTTACAATACAAGATGCCACCTCGATTGACAATGTATGGCCTCATGTCAATCGAAAAGCTATTAAGCCATTGGAATCTATTCAGAGCGGATTGCTATGATTGGCGTAAATAAATTGTTGAGATGCCCGGAATTTTAAAATGGAATGAACCATTTTCTATTATAAAAAGCAAATGTATTTTTTTATAAACATAAAACTAACGTGGAAAAAAATCTTTTAGTAGGTATTATTAAGTATAAACACTGTTTTAAACTATCACGGTTGTTCACTAAAGTTATATGATTATTTACGGGATATTTACCGTGGTAAGGTTGTGGAAGGAGCACCCGATATTTCCCTTTCCCATGTTCACGGGAGTCTTCCCGTGAACATGGTGCATGTAACTGCGCCGAAATATCGGGAGCTCCATCCACAACCTTACCACGGTAAATATCCCGTAAATAATCATATAACATTATTAAGTATGTTCCGTTATCATGTCGCGCCCATTTTTCTTCTACGATAGAGCTTCCATGAAAACGCTTTATCGCACTTTTCACTCAAATCAGTCATTGAAAATTTTTGCACCTACTAGAAATAGAAACGATACAGATTTTTAAATTTCTAGCATCTCATAACTTATTTAGCGATCTTCGTATAAGCTAGAGTTTCGGTCGGAGAGCTTTTTCATTTGCTAACAGTTATTACTTTAGATATTCATAATCATCTTATTCTCTCATAATAATATATTATTTTTACCCGGTATCTTGAGGATGATTCAGGAAAAAATAACTGTGAATTAAGCTGAGATTTGAACGCATGTATTGTCAGTTTCTCAACGTAATTCCTAACTAATAGACTCGTCTTTTATCTTATCATACTCGGGTTGTTTTGAAACTTCTCTGTTGCTTTACAACCGTCCTAGTACCGATGAAATCTAGCTCCATTTATTAATTTTATCACTTGACACCTCGTTCACGTGCCACTTATCAGGTGCTAAACCTACACGATTTACTCTCAAAATCACATTAATGTCAGCTTGAGTTCGGAACTTCTGCTTTGTGTAAAGTGCATTGATAATAATCTGAGCCATTCTCAGGTGAGTGAATAAGATGGAGATAGGGGGATCTGAGTGATAGAAAGGGAGGTGTGATCTTGAATAGAAACATCAAAATTTTACAGCGTTTTTATTGCGCTCGCGCCGATGCGAGTGTTTGGTTGTTTACACGTCGGCGTCCGGTCTGTTTTCGGCTTTTCGGTACGCAGTATCGGGTACAACCACTTTTTTTGGATCTCTATTACATTTTTGAATGATAAATAGTGATATCGCCGTCAATTAACGAGTGAAAACGGCAACAAGTTGATAAAAGAAGCGTCCTTTTCTGCTAAGTTAAGTTGAGAAGATAGAAAATACTCGTTTTATTTATTCTTTGAATATACTTAAGAATAAAATAGGCATTGACAACTAAAATCGTACGATTACTCGATACAAATACCTACTAACAAGTACAATTACTTAAGTACTTTAAGTCTAAGTACACTTAGATTATAGTTATATGATTATTTACGGGATATTTACCGTGGTAAGGTTGTGGAAGGAGCTCCCGATATTTTGGCGCAGTTACATGCACCATGTTCACGGGAAGACATCCCGTAAATAATCAAACTTTAGTGAACAACCGTGATAGTTTAAAACACTTAGATTATGTACCTATATGTTTAGATCAATGACGATATAATAACTCTTTGGTTTATATATACAGTCGAAGTTGTACTCGCATCGAAAAAAAATTTGTTGAACTGTTCACCTCTTAATCCTTCCTATCCACATATTAAGCCCTAAGCTAGCATTCCTACCATTCTTGCAAATATTGAATACGGTATAAATTATATTCTATACTTTGTTTTCTTAAGGCCCTTTACCAGTTTTAGCAATTTTGTTCTTTCTAGTTTTAGTTTGTCTACTTCCCTGGTTAGCTTAAAATTATAAAATGGTGTCATATCAAAATTTTATGTTTTATTTAGGAAACAGTAAAGACCAAAACACGATTAAGGACATTTCACTCTATAGAAAAAATATATGAAAGTAACACTGATTTGAGGTTTTCTCTGTTTTTTGGATTCATTCAAATACCTATTTCATAAATGATGTCTACGATATCTTAATATACATATTTTTTAGTTATGGAGGGAACCAGAAAGGTACATTTTACATTACAGCTATACTTTTCGAAAAATATGTAAAAAACCTCGAAAATAGAAGTAGAGAAACGAACAACTGTGTGTATGCGCCATGGTTTTGCTTCACTAAATGCGACTTTTTACAATGTATATAGGCCTTAAATATGGTCATCTGTAGTATGATAAGCGTTGCTTAAAAGTGGGAAAACCTCGCCTTAATGTTCTTATTACTAAAATTGCATGCTTTTAGTAGTTTTAAAACTAATAAATCAAGTTATAATTGTAAAATACGTTTGTTATAGTTATATTAAAATAAAAAAATGTTAGAATAATAAAATAAAACACACGATTTAACGGCTAATAAAAACGCAAACTTTTAGTGTTGCCCGACCGTGAAAAGATTAAATCAAATAAAGATATGAAATTTATGTCGTCTTTTAATCCTATAAGCTCAATGATACCAGGATGGATAAATTAAAATGTTAATGTGAACAAAATAAAATATTGAGCAAATAACGCCTCGGGGTTCGAGGTGTGACGAATTAGGAATTCTGACGATGACATTGGGTGGTTTCACACAAGCTCACACCGAATAAAAACTTTAGACATAGTATAGCGACGACAGGCAAAAATCTTGAGCATAATGGACTTATTACTGTGCGGTGTAGCATGGTGCCTGTGACATTATGTAACATGAAACTCGCGATTTAGTCGCTAATTTGACAGTTCGGTCATAGTGAAACTGTCAAATTTACGACTAATTAAGCTGCAAGTGGCACCATGCTACATCACACAGACTAAACAATAATTATCCATAAAAAAAAAAGATTTCATATATTTTTTTATACTCATTTTCTTTTACTTCAATGTTAGTATTTTATGTCATCCAGTAAACAGTTATTTTAATTTAAAAATCAAACTACTGAACCGATTTCGATAAATTTATATGTGATCAATCTGAAGGTATCATAGTATCAGCCTTTCATGATCCCACTGCTGGGACACAGGCCTTCGCTCAGAGAGAGAGAGAGGATGGATCCTAATTTACCAATCTGGCTCAGTGTCCCATGTTTTCCTTCATAATTTTTGAACGATGTCATAAAACTACACATTATTTATTTAAGTACTAATTAAGTCATAAGTTAAGTTGAAGTGGAAATGGGCAGGCAACATTGATCGAAGAACAACCGATGGGAAAGAAAGGGTGTTGAGTGGAGACCACGAACCGGAAGACGCAGCGTAGGTAGGCCAGCCACTAGATGGACCGACATCGTGAGAGGCGCGGGCATCCAGTCTATGCAGATGGCAGGTTGTCGTTCAGTGTGGAGGTTAAAATGGGAGGCCTATGTTCAGCAGTAGACGTCTTCTGGCTGGTGATGATGAATGAAAACATTATAACGTAGGAATATCGACTACCAGCTGTTATCTTTCAAAAACCTAGCAAAAGTCATCAGAATTTAGATTCAGCTTTTTACAATGTTATTGGAGCTATAAATCTTAGAGTATTCATTTTGGTGGGAGAGATAAGGAGAGAAAGAGAGAGAGTAGAAAAATGTAGTGCACCACGACGTTATGTCGCTTGCGTAAGGTTCAATATCGCTCTTTTGCTAGGGCGTTGTAGTACTGGCATTGCGTGGCGTTGTAGTTGGATCGCGGTTGGCTTACAACTAACCAACAAGTCTGCTTTCGTGCGCCGAGTTTTGGTACGGACCATAATCTAAGAGTGCGCCAGGATTGGCTTCCTGGCGTCATTGCGCTATGTTCATGAGTCATCCGTAGATTATGAATCCGTAATTTCCGATTACAATTACGAGCACTGCTGGTGTAGTGGTATCATGCAAGATTCCCATTCTTGCGACCCGGGTTCGATTCCCGGGCAGTGCATTATTTTGTAATTTTATTCCTATTATTAGTAAAATTAAAACTGCAATAATAAAATTAGTTTTTTTTCATGTGGCAAGAACTGCCGACCGAGTTCAGTGGCGTGCATTGGGAGAGGCCTATGTCCAGCAGTGGACGGATGCAGGCTGATGATGATGATTGTTATATTACATATATATATATAATATATTTTCCCGACCAATTATTAAATATATATGAGTCACAAAATCCATTCTTAAGACATTCCCGATTCCCAACAAAATGCTTGCCATTCTTGAATGGTGCGAACGCTGTAGGTTGTCATGAGAACCTAGCTTGGAACCAAGGGATCAGAATTAGGGCTAACATTGCAGAGATGCCTGTAGCCATGGGAATGGGACAAATTAAGTGAATTCGCGATGATATCTGCTGATAATGAGGCAGATGCTATCAGGGAAGTGACGGGAGTGATTGACAGCGCGTTCTGACGGTTTGTCTGCGTGACTCAAATACCTTGTAATGAAAAAGAATAACTGATTAACAAAAGATTTATAGGTATACCTATAAATAATATGTACATATATAACTGTTCGTTCAATGGTATTCAAATTTAAATTGAAAAAATCCACGACCCATTTGGAAAGGATCTCATAACTTTTAAATGGCTGAACAGATTTTGATCAAACATAGCTTAGTACCACCGCGGTGAAACTGCTTTTAAATCTTTTAATTAAATTTACTTTTAATCTATCCAGCTGTAAAAAAACTAAACAGACATACAAACGCACACCATTCCATCGTTGGTAAAAAAATACATGCAGTTTCGATCAATAGCGTAAAGTAGCATAATGATCAGTACAACTGTACACGGTTGCCTGGAAGAGATCTCTATAAGCGATAAGGCAGCCTGTTAAAAGCCTAGATAATCACTGTAATGTATAATGTTATCCTTGTTTTTGTGGTTTTTAATAATGAATTATTTTATTGTATTGTACAACTTACAACAAACTTTGCAAACTTACATTTGCATAAGTTTCTATATTTTTATATTTTCAGGCAGCTAACGATAGGTACATTTATCATTATGAACAAATTTTGCTATGGAAGTATTTTTTATGCCATAGGTGGAATCAGAAAGCAGAAGGGCCGCCTGATGGTAAGCAGTCACCGACGCCTATGGATAGGTACTTGTGACACCAGAGGCATCACATATACGTTGCTGACCCTTTAAACCCGCCCAACCAAACCCATAAATGGCATAAAAAATATCACTTGTTCCATAGAAAAATTTCATTTAAATTCAGCTTAATGTGTAGAACAGATGAATAAAGAATGATCAATATTGATCTAGGATTTAGATCTACTATAGGTACTGACGCGCTACGAGATGAATACTATCTATTCTATGCTGCGAGTGAATCAGCTTACTCTATTAGCTAACTACCGACGAGCATAAGTGCCACAAAATTTTCCACACCAGACCATATCTAATTATCCTAAGTTCCATACCAGGCTCCAGACACATCCGTTCTTCCCCGAATTTGACGTCACTCAATGAGCCATTAGAGAGAAAAACGAGTGAATCACCCCTAATTGAGCTTTTTACTGAAATGATTCAGCCTGCAATATAATGAATAGCCGATGATTTGGGAAAACCACGTGGACTACCAAGAAACTGACAGTTGTCGTGATTCATGAATCAGGAGATTGAAGAGGCTGGTGGAAGGAAGTTGTGAAATGTGTAGCAACAAAGATGTAGATTGTTCAATTCACAAAGACAAGTAGGGTTGCCCCCTACGTGTCTTTGTACATTAGTATTCTACAAATACCTTGGCGGAGACAACTTACCATCAAGTGGCCCACCATCTGAAACCCCAATCAAAAAGTTTATATCTATATCTATCTTCTATACATATAATAAAAACGTAGGGATAAAAAAATCTGTAATTGCGAGATAACAAAAAAAAAAACACACAGGTCGTCTTAAAATAAGCAGCTGAACACGATAGGACAGTTTTTTAGAATTTTTGTCTGTTTGTTTGTTTGTTTGTTTGTTTGTTTGTTTGTTTGTCCGCGCACATCTCCTAAACCACTGGACGGATTTAAATGCGGTTTTCACGAATATGCTTAGAAATTACCAGATTAAAACATAGGCTATCTTATATCATTTATTTTAATTCTTTAATTTTACACAAACGAAAATAAAAATCAATAATTTATTTCTTCGTTACCCGAAACGTAATATGAGGATCGTCACATAGCCTCAAGCAAGGAGATCCAAAGTAAAGAGAATGTTATTGACATAGCCATTAAAATTTTGAAACTGTCAACTGTCACTGTGTTCGGTTAGTCAGTTTAAATTTAAAGAAGGTTCCTTACAGGGCCCGGCAATATATTTCAGTGAAAGCAAGTGAAAGAGACAAATTGATATGGCACAGCACAAGTACAAAAAGGACATAACAAGACTTTTTTGTCCTTATCGGCGTGGCCTGTTTTTTGGATCAGAAATGTCAAAATCTGACGGTTCTGCGACAAACAAAACGGGTCTGAATATTGTTTATTGCATTTTTTTGGTGATTTTATGTGATAAATGCGTGTTTCGTCTTAGAAATAATTGTAAAACAAACATTTACAATGGTTGGTTGTATCATTTTGGGCTGCAAGTACCGCAGTGAGAGAAAAAACGATGAAATATCATTTCACACGTAAGTAAACATATAGAGCTTGTAATGATCACCTAAATAAATTCAGGATATCAATGCGTAAATATTTTATTCATAATTAGTCCGTTTTTTGGTCGATTTGTGGTATTTCCTATGAGTTTTATCAAAATATTAACAGAGAAGAATAACAATCAATGTTGCCAGTTTATAAATGAAATTATCCACCACAATTAACATAAATTATTCGTTCTGCAGGTTTCCAACTGATCCTGGCTTACGAATAAAATGGATCAGTGCTACTGGTTGTGAAAATTGGGTGCCAGGAAAACATAGTAGAATTTGTTCCAGTCATTTCAATGCCGAATCGAATATCAGAAAGGGAAAAATTATATTTTTGAGCAACTGCAGCTGCTCAGGGTCTAATAAACACACTTAAATGTACTTAAATCAAAGAAAATATATCATCATAAATCATCATCAGCGTGATTTTGTTCAAATAAAACAAAATAATCTTTTTTTGAAGTCTGATTTATCGTGTGTGATATGAGTACTGTAAATAATAAAGAGTTTTATCTAAGTATCTCATTAATTGGGATGTTATCCATAATTCCATCCATGAAAATAAATAAACTGGCCAAGTGCGAGTCGGGCTCGTGCACTGAGGGTTCTGTACCGTCAAAAAATACAAAAAGTAGTGCAAATACACAACATCACGCCCAGGCTGTCATCCATCCAAGTATCAACCGCGCCCGACGTTGCTTAACTTGTGGGAAACAGAAATGTGTGACCGACTCGCAAGCGGCCAGTATTTATTATTTGTTGTTTTACTTTAGGGTGTGCACTATAATCCGCCAAGTTTGACGCTTGTACCGATTACCGTTACGTACCGTTTGGTTTTTACACCAGAGCAAATACAATAATACCTTAACAAAAACGTTTGTTGTATGTGTGGATGTGTACCCTCTTTAGTTTTGACTGAATTATATTTCTTAGTTAATCCGTCGTAACATTACATATTCTGTGTAAGTTTCAACTGACGATATTACGGCGCGAAAGATACAGCCGTTTAAAGCTGTCTTACCTTTAAACGGATGGATTTGGATCTTAATATTAATTTCTTTTGTTCATAAGTATTTTTCAGATATCCTTCCATCTCACAAGATTTTCCAAAGTTTCCAAAATTACTCATTGAAGAGATTCACTACTCGTCATAGTAGGTAAATTACCCTAACTTAAAGCAAATAATTTTAATGTGGCAACACACCTTGTTGAAGCGAGAGGCACTGAGCTAGCCACGCTCATTGAAAATCTATAGGTAGTAGGTCTGTGGTTCCTTAACTTTCTTAGATGAATGAACGTCAACGATCAAGCATGTTATAGGCCTTACAACCTCTTTGGTGATTCATTCCAGTGCATGGAGTAGGAGTATTACATTCTCTTGGTTTTATTCTATGTTAGCATTTAAAACACAAAATATACCGCATCCTATTTTAATTCAGTCCCGCGAATAGAAATATTCAAAAAAGGCCCATGAAGGTACATGAGTAAGGTACATGAAAATAAACCTATACCTACAACAAAATTCCGGACGCAATAAAGAAAGAAAGAAATAATAAAAAAAAACCAGAACCAACTTCGTAAGTTTCTAACCCAAAAATGTTATTACGAGATAAAAGATTTATTCGACGATAAATTTTAGAATATTATAATTAGAAAATAAATATCGATATATAAATAGTTAAGAAAGTAGCGTCATAAGTTTTGTATCATCTCATATATAATTAAGTAACCCATCACACTAAGTATGTTTTTTTTTTGTTTTGTAAAATTACTTCACCCTAGGTTAAGTTTGAATAGTATATATAATACTAGCCGTCCGCCCCGCCTTCGCACGAGTGTAAGCTTGGCCTTCGGCCTCGCTACAAAATATAATATAGCCTATGTCACCCGGGGATAGTGTAGCTTCCCAACAGTGAAAGAATTTTTCAAATCGGTTCAGTAGTTTCGGAGCCTATTCATTACAAACATACAAACATACAAAAATAGGTACAAATCTTTCCTCTTTATAATATTAGTGTAGATTTATGTAATAGATTTAACTATACTTAAATTTATATGTTTATGTCTGTGGTCTGGTTTTGTGAACAGCCACTACATAAGTCATTGCTGCACCCTTTATGCAGGGTATATAAACTTAGCTTTTAGAAGAATACAGTGTATATTTGCAATAAGAATAAGAATATAGAAATAATTTTATTTTACTGTGATATTTTAACAGATAAATAGAGTAGTTCCATTTCATGGCTTTTTAATCAAGGTATACATACAAATGCACGCGAAATAAGAAATAACTAGCCAAGAGCGTGTTAAGACAAGCATTATGTCAGGGTTCCGTGGCCAGCGAAACTGGACAGCCAAATTTCAGAGATGTATATCATACCGACATGACATGATATACTTTTAATGGTTTAGACAAAAAGAAAATTTTAAAACATGCCCTGCTCTGTCGTCACATTATCTTTTTGATTTGAAAACTGTTGACGGTGTTATTTATTACTTTTATGCTTCTATCAATATTTCACACAGGGCGACTTAAAATAAGCAGCTGAACATGTTAAGGCAGTTTTTAGAATTTTTGTTTGTTTGTTCACGCACATCTCCAACACCCCTGGAAGAAAATGCGGACGGATTTAAATGCGGTTTTCACGAATATGCTTAGCTATGACCAGATTGAAGTATAGGCTATGTTATTTTGCGCAAGGCCAGATTAAGGGAAGAAAAAAGGATTGAAGGTTTATATGAAAATCTACGCGTACGAAGTCGCGGGCAAAAAAGCTAGTTAAACAATATAATGTTTTTTTCTTCAAAGATGCGCTTATTGGCTTACGCTTGACCGCCATCTCGCCTAAATTGTAACTAACGGGGAACACCCATATATGCAACGTATTTCAGTCATGTGGTCCGCACAATAAGTGGGTCAAAGCGATCCGTTCGATTTTTTTGGGATATCAATCATTAAACGTCGTCGCCTTTTTGGACCCACCCTGGCCTTCCGATTGAAAAAATGGCTGGAGGGAATGAGGTCATGAAGATTTGATAAACACTCCCTGAAATGTATCCGATAAAAAAAACAATAGACTAGCAACTTTATGCCAATGTTGAAAGCTTTGTAGCTTAGCCTGTACAAGATATTCGCTACTGATGCTCGAGCCTCTTGACACGTTTCTCAATTGACTGTAATGTATCAAGCTGATACTGGTTTTTCCGGTAAAAAGGTCGTCATTCGTTAGGTTTCAGTCATTAATGGAATAAACAACTTATTATAAGCATTTCCCCTTTCACTTTCAAGAAAGCCAAGTTAAGTTAGCCAAGCGCCTAACTCGTAAATGGTTTACAACGCAATCCACCGGGTCAACCACCATTGTTTAACTTTAAACACAACTAATTAACTAACTCATTACACCGCGAACTGGCACCGATACAATAACCCAAGTTATTGCGGAATCACTGTTCCCTCTGTTATGGCAACTTAAACGCGCTTGTAGATTATTTGAGGTTGAAACTTGTGGATAAACCTGGAAGTATATTTACCACGTTTCACATTAAAACATTTAAACTCATAAATAAACTTTCATGTTTTTAATCCGTGTGAATTAAGGTGGCAACTTGTGTTTTTATGACACCAGAATTTAAAATATATAACCCGATAGGATTTTTCGTTGACAAGTTTTCAGAAACCAACTTTTTAAGATTTAAGGTCAAGTACACAAAATATCGACGTTTCTAACTTAAAAAAAAATGAAACCTCAATACAAGCTTTCAGCCCCTATTTAAATACTTTAGGGAATGAGTTTTAAACAAATGGATCACATTAAAAACCGACTTCAAAATATATGAAAAACGTAATAAGTGCCTGTAAAATTTTTAGGGTTGCCCTCGATTTCCCTGGGATCCCATCATCAGATCCTGACGTGGTGACAATGGGGCCAAATTGGAAGTGTACCGAACAAAAGTTTTTTGTTAGATTTCGGTCAACAGTTGGCGGAGAAATCGGTGAACATACATTTTAAAATAACATACAGAATCATAAAAGAAACATAAAATTGACATATTTTTTTGAAGTTGGTTAAAAGATTATGATACAATCAACTTTTTTACTCATAAACAGAAATCAAAGTAATCTAAGTTTCTAACTTAAAAAATGACGAACTTCCATACACACATTTAACTCCTTTAGGGGATGAATTTTCAACAATCCTTCCTTAGTGCTACCCTTCGTTATATAAGGATCACTTGCATGATTTCATCGCACATTAAGAAACTTGCAGCTACACCAATAAACTTAATGTCCACATTAAAAAAAAGGTAGCCTGCAGAGTCAGTTCGAATAAATGCATCAAGCCTGAATTAGGCCAGATGCGTTCGCATCCGCCACGCCACCTAGTAAGGTACTATATCTCCATTGTTTTTCTGATCCGAGGTCAAAACTAATATCACAGATCCTAGATGAACCCACCAGCACTGATGTACTTATTTTTAAGTACATATTTTATTTTCCTAATTTTTAACACTCTTTCATTAGCTTCACTTGCTATGAACTATGTAAACAAAATTCGGAAGTCAAATGTAAATGTAAAAAAAGCGTTTAGAAATAAGGCTTGTGTGTATGCCTCGAGCATTCATGCTCACCATCCAGGGCACCTTGCGGCAGCGTCGTGTGTCGGGTCGCTCTCTTCCCTCAAATATGGTTGAGGAGGGTGATGGCTGACACATGTGTCATACTCGTTTTTGCTTCAGGGTCGATGGTCTGCTCGCGATATACACACAAACTAATAACATAACTAAATTGTTTTAACCTTAGATTAAGATATAACGAACTCCCTGTATTGTCTATAGCTAAAGTAAATTAGTTTTAGTTAACAAAATTTTAATTACATAAGTATAACAAAATTTACGGACCCCGGTGTCCGTGGAGTAAAAATTTTAATTAAAAAAAAAAATACTGAAATCCATTTAAACCTTATTTTAATTGTATCGATTTGAAATGTTTATATAATCCGGGTGACAATACAATACTTTGGTACCACTGAATTGATCTGGTGATGGATAGTGGAACTCATTAATGACATCACACTGACAGAGCCATCTAACTGCAAAAACGCCAACAATCGTGTCGCTTGAGCCGAGCGAAGCGGTATTGGCCTTCTTCCAGGATAGGTCGATACCTCCACTTTACATCTCCTTTCAGGAGGCAGAATAGTGGAACTCTTCATCAGCTACTATAGTAAACCCACGAAATTGGCCTCACTTAGTCCCATAAATTACATTTGGTGACAAGGGTCTGATAAGATGGATAGTTGAACCAAATTTAATACCTGTTTGAGACCCCTCGAATTTGGGCTCTTTGGTTGGTTTAACGGGTCACACTAGCGTGTTTTGAGGTAAAATGTTTTACACGCATATGTTTATTCAGAATCCACTCAATTCTTTCACACCATACGAACAATAACTCGTAAATATTTATCACGCGTTGTAAATGAGCGTTTTTGAAGGGGCACTAATTATTTTCACAATCGAACCCGCGCCTAACAATTCATTTGAGGTCGGATCCGAGCTTTACAATCACTGTGCCACCGCCGCTTCATAATGGTCATTAGCTTTAAAAAGTTCGTCACTCATTATCATTATATTCTGACTTTAAAACGCCCTCCGCGTTAATAAATTGAAGGCAGCTGTGGTTCATTGGTTGAAGTTGGAATATCGAGTTGCGTTTTTTTAAATCTTAACGCTAACGTTTCATCGCGATCTCGCCTGATGGAACAGCCGAAGATGGAGCACGTTTGCCTAGTAATAACCTATTTGACCTAGACTTAAACACTCCAAGATTGTAATACTGCGGAAACAACACAGACATTTCATAGGTTTGTCTACATGGATCTCGGGATCAGACTGAACTAGCCAGAGATCTCGGAGAATTGTATCCACTGATACCGTAAACCGTTTCCCTCAAAGAAATAAATTAATATTTTACACCCTGATCACGGTATCCGTGTCTACAAGAAAAATAACAATAGTACATTGTTATCCTAGGGCTGAAAGTAACTTATTTAGTCCCGAGACGGGGTTTGGCGCCTTCGCTACGCTCGGACGCTAATAGTTCGAGGGACTAAATAAGTGTTTAACCCCGAGGTAAACACTGTGCTTTTCATTACGAATACAAGGAAACTAAAAATAAAAACATGAACTGACCAAAGAAAATATGTGGCAAATGCATGAGAAGTGCGGGACCATAATCCTCTGAGGAGAAAAAAAAGTTGGAACATGGTTCAATACAAATGTGAAAATAGAACTAGTATTTTTTTTATAATTTGAGTGTCTGTCAGTTGAATGTGATTCTCCCTAGGGCTGAAATGTATTTCTTTCCACCCGCCCCTCAGGCAACTTCAGACTTACTTTCCGAGTATGAGTAATGAAATTCGTTTTCGAAACTGTTCATGGTGTGCAGAGTACCTTTTTTGCTCTATCGGTTTATAAAAGACGAAAGAAAGACCTGAGTTATGAAGTAACAAACATTAAAAAAAATACAACTGAATTGAGAACCCCTCCTTTTTTAAGTTGGTTAAAAAGGGTGGCAACGTTTTCTGCGGAGTTAGTTTGAAGCCTGTATCAAGCCTGATGGATTCGCATCCGCCACACCACCTTACCATATCTTACTTGTTGGTCTGATCTGAGGGTTAGAGTACGGGGCAGTCCACTAAAGCCTTAGTAAATAGCCATTTGCGACCTAATGTTCCGATGTCTGATGTGGATCCTGGTTGCTCTGATTATTTTACGATAGGTAGCAATTTAAGGGCTGTTGTTGGTAAAATTAACCAGTCGCCACCAATCAAGTCCACCAAATTTACATATAGCAAGTAAAACAAAACGTAGCTTAATCAAAAACAATTCTTTATATCAAATAAAAAAGTACAGACGCGCTCCTATCGATGAACTGTCGATCGATATCCGCGTCCTTTCTCGATGCGTCATTAAAAGTCACAATTCATTAAAATTATCGTCAAGCTCGTGATTTCAATAGGGATGTCGACTGGTATTGCGAGACACATCGACATCGAAACATCTCAGATCACTATCGATACGTTTAGTGTTGCCAGAAAGTTACGCCACTTTCTGGCAACTCTTTATCAGATTAAATTTTATCCAAATGTCACTACAGAATGTATTATTAGTATCTGTCTATTTAAAATTTTCACAACAACATAAATAATTTGAAGTTTTGTAACTTGATCAAAAAATATACATTTAGCCTATACTTACACCAATTAATTTAAACCTCAAATTTTATAATTAGGTACCTAAAACATCTAAACTGAAAAACTATCTTCCCAAAAGAGCGGTATTGTTGTACAACCACCATAAAAAAGGAGAAAGGCTGAACCTGGCCACACTGGATACATTCCTGCACAGTCACTTGACTGGGGTGGCATCACGTCATTGTGTTACAGCTATCTAGTACCATATTAAGCATCTAATGTATGGAATTTAATTTCTATAACCCACACAGATCCGTAAAGACAGGTTCCGGACTGCCCGTAATGGTGGATACGACGTTTTATTTATTCTGACATCTCATGACATTGCTCGTAAGTTGAAAGCTAATCAAAATGTTTTAATCGATGACGCGATAACATTAGTGATGCGCTTTTTGTGACGACCGTCTGTTTTTATGTCGATGAACTGTATTTATTTTACAGTAAGACGGTTTCTTGATGAATTATACAATAATGTTTTCCTTGGCCTGTTTTAATGATTTTCTTATGAAACTAGTAGAAACAATACAGTTAAAGATATATATTTACTGAAAATAAACTTATCCTACCACTAAACAACAAAACGAGTCGATTTCATGAACTTTTAATTTAATTTAAAGAAATTTAAATTTAGGAATGAACTATTTTCATTTCGTTTAAGGGTATTCCTAAACAAGGAATCCTTTATTTTGCCCGCCCGTGTGTGCATCTGTTTAAATTTTTGAACCTTTTAACTTCTATAGTTGTTAAGGAAAGTGCATGAAAAAAAATGCATGAAGCGAGACGCAGCCGCGCGCGCGCATTCACCTTGATAAAGACCGCCGTATGCGGTTGAAACTATAGTCGGAGTATCCAGCGTAATCTTACGTGAGTAATTCCCGTGTAATATAAATAGAAAGCGCATGAAACTTTGCACAATTACAGTTTTGGTGTAGATCTCAATTTTAAAAGTACAATAAACATTATTATTTTGTATTTTAAATGTGGTTCTGGTATGTAGGTACATGGAAGAAATGGGAATTAATTATTTTTTTCGTTGCTCTCCCTGCGTCATAGCTATCGTTGAATAGGTCTTTTGAAATGAATGTAAGGTTTCATACATCAATTTTTTTTAAGGAAACCATTTGCGAAATATGGCCCGCCATATTGGAAAAAAGTTGGTTTCCTCTGATTGTCTAAACTATTACATATATACATTTGAAACTTGCCATGGTGATATGATATCTTAAAAACCTTAATTCAAAATGATTAAAAACATTTTGTGTTCAAATCATGTATTTAGTGAATAGTTTTGATAAGCTCTACGATAATTAAAACTAGTATATCTTTTCTATGAAGTGTTTTTACCATCTTTGACCTCATCGCAACTCCATGTGAGTTGTAGTTAAACGCCTAGCCTGTCAACCATAAAAAATATAAACATAAATAAAATTAAATAGTTTTGTTGTCCAGATTTGCATCCATAACTTATTCAAACAATAATTATATTAGTTACTTAATTGCTTAATTAAAAAAATATAATTATAAAAAGATCATCATCACATCAGTCATAAGAAGTACACTGTTGTACATAGGCCTCCCCCTTTCATAAAAAATATACCTAACCACTACTACCGGACTAACTACCGGAAGGCTATTGATTTTCAGATAAAATCCGACGATTACAAGAGTTAGAACGGAAGTTGTTAGATATCTCATTGCCTCATGGCAACCAAATTAGAGGTACGGAAATATATTAAATGCGTTTATGCCCACGTCTAAATCTAAATAAAGAGTTGCAGGCTAACTTAGCTTTTTACATTGTCCAATTCCAAAATCTCGAGTAATCAAATATCGATTAAGTTTCATGTGTTGTTTGACCCCATCACTAAAGGTGAATGAATTCTTTGCATTACTTAATTGATTTGTTAGATATTTCTCGTTGAGTGAGCCATCTTTAATTGAGATTCTAAAATATATCGTTTATGCTGCAGCGAGACCACCTAAATTGATTTTTATTTGTAAAAAATATGACCTTTATCTATTAGAAAATTAGTTTACGTATGTAAAGTAAAATTTGTGAGCAATAAAGTGTTATGTTAATGTTATTGGTAGCAACTTAGCACATATTTTGGAAAAGCTTTTATAAATGACTAAAGTAGCGTTTTACATCTTTATAATGCTTTCTACGATATCTTTTTAGTAGGAAATGGTTATTACTAGGTCGGAATTCCAATTAAGAAATGTCGATTGTGATAGATTCAAATTTTCAAACCCAATACTTATAAGACAATATTATCTATTACAAGCTTTTGGTTAACTTGCAAAGTTTGTTAGTTTGTTTAGACCAAATGTTACAAGCCAAATTAGCTCAGTACACATTTACTTTTGTGGCAATACAATATGCAATACCATACCCATTATTGTAATTATTTTCAAAATGGCCGTCAAAATAAAAATAAAAGGTTCGTATAAAAAGAAAATTTAAACAAAAACCAAATTTTTTTTTGGACTATACTACGCGAGCGAAGCTATGGGCAACAGCTAGTATATTATAAATGCAAAAGTGTGTTTGTTTGATTTAATTCCAACAAACAGGTTGTTGACTTCCTGCAACAACCCCTGATTTAATCAATCAAACCAACAAACAAACTCACTTTTGCATTTATATATTAGTAGATATGAAGTATGATTAGTGACATCCCTATTCCCATACCATGATCCAGTTGGTCAAGTCAAGAGTCAAATACCGAAACACAGAAATGATTTTAAGTGAAGTGGCCCTCAGTGCCCTTAGCACAGTTGTTTGCGCCCGAGTGTTATTTCTTTACGTACTAGAGTAGGGCTAAGGGCCTCTCTATGACAAGTGGCCAGTGTTTGCTTTGTATCGGATAGGTAGGCTTATACGTGAGTGTATAATAAGCAGAATCTACTCGTAATATTAAGAAATCAGTATTCAATATTATAAATAGTAGGTTTTCTGTATCTGTTTCCGATCAATTAGGTATAGTTTTATGAACAATGTTTGAATCGGAAAGTTGATGACTACTGTAGAAAATCATGATATTTTTTTATTTATTTTTTAATTTAGGAATAGGCTTGCGTTTGACCGCCAACTCGCCGATGTTAAGCGATGTTGCGGTCTACGATGGAGCACGCTTGCCTTAAAAGAAACCGATTTACACGTGATTTGAAGACACCCAGATTGTAACTACCAAGGAACACCCATTCTGGTAGCTCATTCCTCAGACTAGCAGTTCGCATAATAAAAGTGGAATCAAAGCGCTTCAAAGCGAAGAATGTTAGTAAAAATCTTCCAACGATACAGAGACTACTTTTGTGCCTATACTCGTAATTTTTTTCAATTATATGCGGTAACGCTTTATTTATATCACATATGAATTATTCGGTTTGATTATTTACGGTAACTTGCAAGAAACTCGAAATAATCATAAAAAATATAGCATTACTAAACTTAGACAATCCATCTATTTTCAATTAAAAAAACAAGGGTACACTATAATAATCGGAAATATAATATTTATTTACATATATGTATTTGATTGCAATACAACTAATGTTTATACTATTTAAAAGTATTGTCACACGAACTAAGATATTTTTACCTGTAGATGGGTTGTGCCCGCTACCTTATTGACTAGACGAATGCAAGGCACATTATCATACTCGTAATAGCCGTCTCTCAGTTACGCACTCCGAGACTACAACACATCGCAGCTAATTAAGTGTTTTAGCAAAAATAATTGTTATAAAATGCCTTTATGTGTCTTATTAAATTGCACAAACTACACACGCACTGTGAGAGACAAGAAAAAAGTTTTATTTCATGCGTAAGTACTTATTTTTTATTGAAACAAAATAACATATAAAGTGTTTTATCTTAGGCGGCTGTTGTCACTATGAAGTGGATAAGCGAGATGTGTCGATCGTCTTGAGTGAGAGAGTGAAAGAGCTCGCAGCATAATCAAAGACCAAAGCAGAACAAAGCCGAATTCAGCCGATCACCACTACCAGTGGCGAGTCGTAGTTAGTTTTGTTTTTAAAGCACTGTTGTTCGCTTATAACATCTTTGTTATTACATCTCACTGTACACGAAGACATTTGAACAGAATTGTTTGTGTAAGGTTTGGTGCCAACGTGAAAAAAACATGTCGCCTCGTTGTTTTATTTCCCTGATAATGGGGGATTATTATCTATTAGGTGATCACAATGTGCTCGAGTGTACAAAAGTGATATAAAGGGTGAAATATGTAATTTCGCATAGTTTTCATAACTCCACAAAAGCTTCTAGTAACGTCTCCACCTCTTTTTGTCTTCGACTTGACCGTGAGCTACTTTGATTGGCTCTGTCTGGTATTTGTTTGATATCTAGTAACATTTAAAAATATTTCAGCACTTACTTGACTTTGCAAATACACACGACGTGCGATGCCAAAATTTTCTTCAGAGGAAAGAAGAAGAATTTAAAAAGTAGAGATTGACGTTTTCCCTTTAAAAAGTTATTAGAAGAAACGCCTTCTAACAAAACTTGTTACTTACATTCGTCTAACAACTTAATAGCAGTCTACGAATGCGAATGGCCCAATTATGTAAATATGCTGCTAATTACCGGCTGAACTAGACGTTAACGGTATAAGTGGACGTGAACGGTAGGCGTTGTCGTAATTTGCTAGATAAGTGATACAAACCTCTTTGCTCACTTTCACTGTGTGGGATTTTTGTCATGCAGATGGAATATTTTAATATGTTTTATGGCAAACAAGCGGGCGAGCTGCCTGATGGTAAGTAGTCACCGTCGCCTATGGATACTTGTAACACTAAAGGCATCACAAATATAAGGTCGGGGAAAAAGTTTCTTCGTATTTTTTAAACAAATTCAAGACATATTTTTTTCAAGTTTAATTACATTTAATTATAATATATATGTGCCATTTTGTTCGATAACTTGTTGCCATCTTGTAGGTAGTGACATGATCCCGTTGCTGTAGAATTTTTGGGACTTCTGATCAAAAAAATGCAACAAGTAGTTTTGACAGTCCTCTCTTGATGTTAATCTAACACTACCCAAAGAATTCTGAAGAGATCGAAACAGGTGGAAATCTGAGGGTGCAAGGTCAGGGCCATATGGTGGATGCATTAACACTTCCCAACCAAGCTCTCTAAATTTTTGCTGAGTGGCCAAAGATGTGTGCGGTCTGGCGTTATCATGATGAAAGACCACACTCTTTCTGTTGATCAATTCCGGCCGTTTTTTCTCAATTTCTTGTTTGAGTCTCATCTGCTGTTGGCAGTAGAGATCCGAATCGATGGTTTTGCCCGGCGGTAAAAGCTCATAATGAACGATGCCCTGTCAATCCCACCATACACACAGCATCACCTTATTACGTGTTAATCCGGGTTTCGCTACAGTCTGTGGTGCTTCACTGCCCTTTGACCATGATCGTTTGCGCACATTCTTGTCGTAGGTGATGCATTTTTCATCACCAGTGATCAATCTTTTCAAAAACGGTTCGGTTTCGTTACGTTTCAATAGAGAGTCGCAAATGAGTACACGATTCATTTGGTTTCTTTCAGTGAGCTTGTGTGGCACCCAAATATCGAGTTTTTTTGTATACCCAGTTTTTTTCAAATGGGTCAAAACTGTTTTGTGGTCAATCCCCAGTTCTTCAGCTACGTCGTAACTACTAATATGCCGATCTTGGTTCACTTTTTCAGAAATAGCATCTACTTTATCCGTAACAGGGCGACCAGAGCGAGCTGCATCTTTGACATCAAAATTCCCGGACTGAAAACGCTTGAACCAACATTGTGCTACTCTTGATGACATGACGCGAATAAAATTTGTGACGTTTATGGACCTAATGCAGGTCCATAAACGTCACAAATTTTATTCGCGGCTTGTGTCGCATTTTTCCCTTTTTTGTAATAAAATTTCACAATATATCGAATTTCTTCGTTAGATTCACTCATTTTATCAAACAAAAAAACAATTGAAAAATGGCGGGAAATTGCTTTTTACTTTTTGTATTCCTTTTTTAAAATATCATATTTTTAATGGTATCAAAACCAGCCAGATACAAACAGTACAACCGATGAGATTTTTACTACAACTTTATACATACAAAATACGAAAAGACTTTTTCCGCGACCTATTATGTTGCCGACCCTTTAAGAATCTATTAACTCGCCTTTTGACACCGCGGAAGGTAGCACCTTCCACATTTTGCAGGCATGAGGCAGGAAAAATCGTGTGAATCGCACAGTGTGTGATTTCCACTGATCTGTGATATGTGGATGCACTTTCAGGCGTTGGCGGCTAGTGCGATGATAAAAACGCGACGCCGGCATCAGATCGAACAGTTCCTCAGAACACTCTCCATGGTAAATGCGATAAAAGATACACAGAGAACCAATCAACCAACCTCTCTGCGCATGTTGAGCGGCTCTAGGTGTTCGGTGAACTTGGGATCATCGAAAATTTTTACAGCTCTACGCTGCAATGCATCAGTGCATAAAGAGGCTCAAGTTGACGGTGGCAGTTGTCGACGGGTTCTTTAAAAGGCGGGTTAATAGAGTCTTATAAGGTCGGCAACATGTTTGTGATGCCTCTGGTGCTAAAGGTATCCATAGGCGACAGTTAATTTCCAGCTCACAGTCGAGTCGCATAGCTATTAAAATCTGCAAGTTGAAGTGGCAATGGGCAGGCCACATCGCTCAAAGAACTGATGACCGATGGGGAAGAAAGGTTCTTGAGTGGAGATCACGAACTGGAAGACGCTGCATAGGTAGGCCTCGCACTAGATGGACCGACGACATTGTGAGAGTCGCGGGCATCCAGTGGATGCAGATGGCAGGATGTCGTTCAGTGTGGAAGTTAAAGGGGGCCTATGTTCAGCAGTGGACATCTTATGGCTGATGATGTTGATGATGATGAACTTCAAGCTGCCTGTAGGGCATAAAAAATCTGTTTGTGCTTGCGATCAAATAAATAGAGAGTATTGCACCAACCCCCGACCGAAATCTACCTAATACTACAATAAGAGCGGTTTCGCACTACGTCCGATCCGAATCCGATCCGAAGCCGTGAAAATACGTTCCGAAGTTGTCGTACAACTATTTGTATGGTAGTTTACGCACTAGATTAGATTTCCGTCATCCGTTTCCGTCAAATTTCCATTACGGAATAGATAATTGACGGACCGAAGTAGCCATAATATTATTTGTATAAGTATATCAATGCTCGCGCACTGCGTCCGAATTGATCGTATCAGAGATCGGACTAGTGCGTACGCAATATCCGAATTCGGTCCGAGTTTTCTAGATCCATATTTTCACGGATTCGGATCGGACGTAGTGCGAAACCGCTCTAACAACAATTATTTCGTCTAAGTAGCCAACTTCTTACAAGTTTTCCTTCATTCACCGACATGTCTAGACAGGATACATAACAGACACGTCTAGCCAAATGAGAAACAGAGCTTTAATCTTCACCCCATTCAGTTTTCCTGTCCCACTTCCAATTCACAAATTAGTTAACACAACAAAAACCAACAATTGTTTATAGTTTCATCAAAAGAGCTTAGAGAATAGAGATATCACAAGTTTGCCGTATTCCGCTTGTCATGCAGATCGTCGTACCTATCAACTTCAAAGAAGTACACATTGTTAGGTAAAATATTACATTTTCCCATTGCAGTTCAAAGGTTTTAGTGTTATGTTGTTTGGTTTTAGTTTGAGGCAGAACATCTGATTTCTTAGAGATGAATTGGTGGAATTGTAATTTTCAGAATTACCTTTTATTTGTCGGTCACTGGGAAAACCTAATTTTATAATTTTCTTTGAGCCGGATATCTATATATTTCATGTTATCTGTATTTACCAGCTTTTATTAAACTTGCCTTCTTAGTATGCGTAAAATTTTGTAACTGAATCTTATAACAGTTATCCCCAACCGACTGGGCTGAAATTTTGGCTCAATTTGGTTAAATCGACGACACTCTAAATCCATAAGGCGGACTCCCAAAGATGGTGGACCAGTAATTTTTATGCACCCTCATGATACGGTTATTATATAAAAGGGCTTGCTGAGAAAAACAAGAAAAACAAAATGACGTCACACTAAATTCAATATAACGAACTCCCTAATATGGCGGACAACATTTTCTTATCTACCATCACGATATGGGTATTAAATGAAAGGGTTTGCTGAGAAAAAGACGAAAAAGCTTGGTTTTAAAAAGTAAAAAAAAACCTATTTTTTTCTCATATTTGCAAACTGTTTATTTTTACCCGAGCTTTTCAAGCTTATGTATCTGTTTGTATTTTTCAATTTTTACAATACCCGTTTAGGGCTTATAGCCTAAACAGCTTTACCGATTTTGATGTGTGAGATGTGGTAAGATTCGTCTTCATGCCCAAAATGTCGTAAGCTACATTTTAAATTATATTTATCTTTTAAAAATCTACTTGTTCTCAGAAATAAAATCCGATAATTATTCATAATCTTTTTATCAATTTTACTTTATCATCTACAATTTGACTCATTCTTTTCTATAAAAAAAAATATAGCCCGACAACTGTTTTTTATACGACTCGTCTTTGCAAATAGTACCTGAACAAAAATGTTGTACCAAACCTCACTTTCATTTTGAAAGACCTGTTCAAAAATACGTGAGAAAGATGGTGCAGTGAAGTCAAATTATTTTTTTCATTCCCACTTCATCTTCATATCCTTCTTGTATCTATAATGACGCTACCTATCGTCATAGACGACGTCACTATCAAACTTGAATCTATCTACATTATATTTATCAAAATCGGCTGAGGCGTTTTGTTGCAGGAACATACAAGCACTGACTACAATAACCTCTTTTTGGCTTTGTTTCGTTGAGCAAAAAAGTTATGTGAGACCATACATAAACACAATAATAAATAATAGTACTTTATGATATAAATATACAAATATAAACGAGGTTTTGTTGATTTATTTTTGTCAGTTATTATTGAAAAACTGTTTTTCTGATGAATTTCTAGTGTAATTCCGTTTCTACGTTGCTTCAAGTACAATAAGGAATTTGTGATAAATTTTCCCGGTAGATATTTGTTGACGAAGTTAATTTAATCGAGTTTAATTTTGCTTAACCTGAAATAAAATATTAATTACATAAAAAGAAAATTAACCTTACCTGAAACATTATTTTTATGTAATTAATATTTTATTTCAGGTTAAGCAAAATTAAATAAATAAATAAAATAAATATCTGGGACATTATTGCACACATGGTCATCTGACCCCAAACTAAGCAAAGCTTGTAATATGGCTGCCAGAGACTGATATACATACATATATATTTTTAAATACATACTTAAATGGATATTAACACCCAGACATAGAACAAACACAAATGTTCATCACACAAATGTTTGTCCTATATGGGAATCGAACCCACGCCCCCAAGCACAGAAAGTAGGATCACTACCAACTGAGCCACCGAGGCAGTCATAAACCCAATGCAGCCAGTTCAAGACACTTTTTTTTTTAATTTGAATGTTATCTTAATATTAAGTCGAGTACATTTTTTTTTAAACAATAATGTTTTTATAGTTAAAAAAAATTACAATAATTTTTGGATCAATAAAATATTACTATTACCACTTGAACACATTCAAGAACACTTAATAAATAATTATCCACCATTATTACGCATTAACACTCGAAACACACATACACAAGTTTAAGAAAATAATACAACGAGCCCACATATATTATGTTTTTTTCACGTAAAAACTCTTTTCAAAACTCCCAAATCGGTTCCCAAATTTCGGAGTTGATTACTCCCATCTGATTGAATACATTCATTAAAAAAAAGTAAGATCATTTATTGAAGAAAAGTAAATTTTACCCAATTTCAATTTAAGCTCGATCTATGACTCTACCGTCATACTTCAGTTAATAAAAGTACAGTCGCGCTCAAAAGCCGTTTAATAATGTGCGCAGAGCAATAAATACAGAATTGTTTATAATTAGGAGCTCTTCTTACTTTAATGGCGTAATAAAAGGCGCAAATCGCTATACGATTGTTTTTCCAGAGTAAACTTGTTTAATGCGCTTATGAGATCATAAATTACCATTTCTTCAATGATGTTCTAAACTCATAAAACATAAGCAATGTAAATATCTTGAGCTTTTACATTAAACTAAGCTAAGTATTTTTCAATTTTCGTTGAATTAAATACGTATATACACAAAATAATAACTATTGTAGAATAAACTAAGTAAATAGTAACAGATATGGCATTCCGAGACACAAAGGTTACGTGAGTGACACATGCTACGTCATCGACGCTGTGTTACCAGTAACGTGAAATCATTACTCCCCAATCTCCGTGTATTGCTTAAAACTTTGTGGTTTTGATTTAAACAATATTGTGTTTAATGGATATATTAAATTCGTGTTTAACTTGAATTGCTTCGCGGAGCGGACGAAAATAATGTCATTTGAAATTCTTGTATTGTATTTAATAGATTATTACAAATTTGGTTCCCAATTTCTGCATGTATTTGTTGCAATTAAATGGCAACTGGACAGTGACGTAGGCAAGTGTCATTCCCGGAATGTCAGATCTTGTTTTATTGGAACATGATTTTTGTGAAACTTAGTAACTTATTTTTTCACAGATTAAAAAGTGTAAGTAGTTTGCGGCGTAACAAATACTTATTGTATAAATTGAAGAAATAAATAAACTCCTTAAACGGCTGAGAAGATTTTCTTGAATTATAGCTAAGAACACTCCTGATCAAGTCATATTACAAACAAAAATAAACTAAATTAAAATCTGTTTTCCATTTGAGATCTACGATGCCACAGAGAGACACACATATACATAGATACACTGACACATACTTGTAGATACACAGACACATAGATACACACGTAAAATTATAACACAGCTAATCACAAGTGACGTCATTAGTAAGTATAGTGCGCTCTATGTCTAGCAAGACAATAAAATTATAAACTTAATTTAAACACATTTTGATTAGATTTTCGGTGATCGGTTCTATTTATGGTTAGCCCTTTAAAAGACAAAAAAAATATCAGTCCGGCAGTCTATCATAGAAAGGGAATATTAAAGTACTCGTATTGTACAGTATATGATTGAAGTGTTTATAATATTACTAGCTGTGCCCCGCGGTTTCACCCGCGTGGTGATGAAAATCGGCGATGGTGATGCTGATGGTGAAAAGTAGCATATGTGTTAATCCAGGACATCAGCAACGTATATTCCAAATTTCATCCAAATCCATCCAGCCGTTTCTGCGTGATTCAGTAACAAACATCCATCCATCCATCCATCCATCCCTCCATCTATCCATCCATTCATCCAGCCATCTATCCAGCCAAACTTTCACTTATATGATATTAGTGTGATTGTGATGTGATTTTTCAGTGTAAATTTGTGTAAGTAGAGTGTCATATCACGAACGGCAGAGACGGCGAGAGACGGCAGGTGTACTGCCCGAGAGTGTTTGTTTAACATAATTAGAGTTTCGCACGTGCTTCCTAATAATAGATGTACGCGCTGTCTATCACGGCACCAGCCATGTCTGGTTCGCTTTACCAATGCCCTGCTCGGAAACAGCTGGCTAACGCTGGAATACACTGTTTTAAACTATCACGGTTGTTCACTACAGTTTAGATAGATAGATAGATAAACTCTTTATTGTTCACACCACAAATTACACATTACACGATCAAATAGCTTTAAAAAAACTAGCGTCACAATCGGCGGCCTTATCGTTAAGAGCGATCTCGTCCAGGCAACCTGAGGATGGAGAGGATTCATACAGGAGGTACAAGACGGGCGTGAAATAGTGAAAAATATGATACTTACATTCTAATAATAACACATTCTAATACTATCAGTTAATGATTATTTACGCGATATTTACCGTGATTAGGTTGGTCCCAAACGGGTTTAAAAAACACACTAAAAGTTCCAAAAAATATTTAAATACAATTAAGTAGGTATTCAACTTAATTGCCAACGAGGTCCAATAGTTACCAGAGTAGAGTTAGCAAAAACACTGCTGACAAAAACCACATAATATACCCGAATGCCCGAACTGTCCCGGAGAAAGGTTATGTTTTTAAGTGTATGTGTATATTTCTTAAATTATAAGGTCGGGGAAAAAGTTTCTTCGTATTTTTTAAACAAATTCAAGACATATTTTTTTCAAGTTTAATTACATTTAATTATAATATATATGTGCCATTTTATTCGATAACTTGTTGCCATCTTGTAGGTAGTGACATGATCCCGTTGCTGTAGAATTTTTGGGACTTCTGATCAAAAAAATGCAACAAGTAGTTTTGACAGTCCTCTCTTGATGTTAATCTAACACTACCCAAAGAATTCTGAAGAGATCGAAACAGGTGGAAATCTGAGGGTGCAAGGTCAGGGCTATATGGTGGATGCATTAACACTTCCCAACCAAGCTCTCTAAATTTTTGCTGAGTGGCCAAAGATGTGTGCGGTCTGGCGTTATCATGATGAAAGACCACACTCTTTCTGTTGATCAATTCCGGCCGTTTTTTCTCAATTTCTTGTTTGAGTCTCATCTGCTGTTGGCAGTAGAGATCCGAATCGATGGTTTTGCCCGGCGGTAAAAGCTCATAATGAACGATGCCCTGCCAATCCCACCATACACACAGCATCACCTTATTACGTGTTAATCCGGGTTTCGCTACAGTCTGTGGTGCTTCACTGCCCTTTGACTATGATCGTTTGCGCACATTCTTGTCGTAGGTGATCCATTTTTCATCACCAGTGATCAATCTTTTCAAAAACGGTTCGGTTTCGTTACGTTTCAATAGAGAGTCGCAAATGAGTACACGATTCATTTGGTTTCTTTCAGTGAGCTTGGGTGGCACCCAAATATCGAGTTTTTTTGTATACCCAGTTTTTTTCAAATGGGTCAAAACTGTTTTGTGGTCAATCCCCAGTTCTTCAGCTACGTCGTAACTATTAATATGCCGATCTTGGTCCACTTTTTCAGAAATGGCATCTACTTTATCCGTAACAGGGCGACCAGAGCGAGCTGCATCTTTGACATCAAAATTCCCGGACTGAAACGCTTGAACCAACATTGTGCTACTCTTGATGACACTGCATTAGGTCCATAAACGTCACAAATTTTTTTCGGGGCTTGTGTCGCAGTTTTCCCTTTTTTGTAATAAAATTTCACAATATATCGAATTTCTTCGTTAGATTCACTCATTTTATCAAACAAAAAAACAATTGAAAAATGGCGGGAAATTGCTTTTTACTTTTTGTATTCCTTTTTTAAAATGTCATATTTTTAATGGTATCAAAACCAGCCAGATACAAACAGTACAACGGATGAGATTTTTACTACAACCTTATACATACAAAATACGAAAAGACTTTTTCCCCGACCTATTATTATATTACTAAGACCCCAAAACTTCGGCACAGTTACATGCAACATGTTCACGGGAAGACTGAAGAATGTGGTCGAAAAGTTTAAAGTTAGGTGCAGACGAAACGATGTACCCTCTTTCTTAGTCCTTATCTCGGTAAATAACCCGTTAATAATTATATAACTGTAACGCTGGAATAGTTGAAATAAACTTTAAAAATGCGTTTTACAACATACTCTTTATACATACATACGTTTGTCTAAACTCTAAATTGATAAATAAACTTTTAGCTTTATCAACAACACTTTATTGTGTACCTTTGTGGTATGAACAATGTGTGGTATCCAGACTTAAAAACATTTTAAAACATCCGTAGGTCTTAGTTATCTTATCTCTTATTTTATAGATTAAGCTATAATTTCGAGTAACTATGGTTTTAACTAAATAATTTTGTTAATAGTTTGGATTAATTATATAATTGTGTCAATAATTTTGACTATTGACACAATTGTGTAGGTATTTAGATAAACAGTAATAACTCGAAATATAACCTAACTTATAACTTTTAATGTGATACCTAAATGCCTTACTAGCTTCCCCTCACTTACTTCGTTATTTTTAATAGGTGATTGTTGTTATTTATCAGTTGATGAAGGGTGAAAGAGCTTTAGCTGTAAGATTTTCTTTTGTTTTAGAGTTTATGGCATCATTATGATGACATAATGGTTATAAAAATAGGTACATATATTGACATATTGGCGCTTCACAAAAATCATGCATTAAATGGAGATTTCGATTACAAGAATGACCTACACCTTTTCATGTAAGGAAAACAAATACCCATTAAATAAAAACGTGCACTTAAGTTCATAAATAAGAATCGCAACGATAAAACAGGATTATTACAAGCTCGTACATTAATTAATCGAGCAATATTCATAATTCATCGAGTCGCCCACACGCGTTTATTGTAACAAATCGTATCCCCACTCGCATAGCTAATCACGCGAAGCCTAATCTGCTAAAATCTTAGCCAAAATAGCGCGAAAATCGTTTTGCGCTGCGCTTGCGGCGGGGTGGGCACAGGTGAACGTCAGTCTGCGCCGCGATCTCCCACCGACAGGGATCCACGCTCGACACGCCGCGAAATTCGGTACTCTTTTCAAAATCGAACGTTTTCAAACGCAGAAAAAATAACACAGTAATTTTTGACCATGGATCGTTTTTTTCGTGTGTCGATATTTTTAGGGGGGTTATAGGTATGGACAAGGTGTGGGGAGAGTGATGTCGGAGAGATGCGGCCGGTTGTCATCGCCGCGTGTTTGCTGCTGCTAGCGCCTATCACCGACTCTTGGTGGTGAGTTTGTCGTCGAAACTTCACTCGAGTGCTTCTCAATAGTCACGTGTCAGTAACCATCATATTCACAATGTAAACATTTCTTAATATTCAACATAGCGATCTGTCGCTCTTCACGTTTCTACCAACAAGTTTATTTTTACAGGTTAATTAAATTATCTAACAAAAGCTGTCTGGAACGTTTATAGTGTTAAAGCTATTTTTGGAGATTGACACTTAGGTATCTGCTTAAACTTTTTTCAAGTTGCAAGATTTTTGATTTCAAAGATTTACTGGATGTAGGTATACTATGTAGTTGAAGGGCTTTTTCGTTGTTTGATTGGCACAATCAAACAACGAAAAAGCCCTTCAACTTTACCATGTATCAATTATTTATGATTTTTCTATTTGTATTTAGTTTTAATAGGGAATTTAAAAACACATGAAATGTACCTTGTATCTATATCTACACTTCTACACTAATATTATAAAGAGGAAAGATTTGTACCTATTTTTGTATGTTTGTAATGAATAGGCTCCGAAACTACTGAACCGATTTGAAAAATTCTTTCACTGTTGGGAAGCTACACTATCCCCGGGTGACATAGGCTATATTATATTTTGTAGCGAGGCCGAAGGCCGAGCTTACACTCGTGCGAAGCCGGGGCGGACGGCTAGTGATTTAATAAAATTAAAGTAATCATAATTATGTTAATTACATAATAATTTAGTAAAAATGCTTAATTATACGATGAAATGCTCACTCAGTAAGCAGCTTTTCGGAACCGTTTTCAGTTCTGAAAAAAATCTTCTTTTAAATAACAATTTCTATAAATAATTAATAACATTATAATTAAGTAGGTATGTAAGTTTGAACTTTTTGTAATTACAGTTTGATTATTTATGTCCAAATACGCCCACCGTATTGCCACTACATTAATCAAATCATTAATACTAATTAACTGAATAAAAGTATTTGATTAAAATCATAATCCATTATTCTAATTCAACATTTAATAGCAAAAAAAAGGTAGAGTTACAGTCAGCTCAATTATTACTCTTAAATAAACTATTGATGGCCTTAATTAAAAACGTTACTCAAGTTAATCAATGATTACAATGGAGCTGACCCGTTTTCGCGTGTTACCATTGCCGTGAGCAAGAAGTTGAGAGCATTTTTGGACTTTAATTTATAGGGTTCCGTATACAACAAGGAACGCCTTAAGGCTTTTTAAGTTCGTTTTGTCCGTATGTCTGACCGTCCGTCCTAATTCTGTAGAACTTATATAGACATTAATACCCTTAATAACTATTTAATAAGGTCAGTGCTTAACAGTTTTGGTATAGATCTAAATTTACATCCAATATAGGAAAATCGAAGGTCACCAAGAGACCGGCATAGACGAGTTTGGGGCCCACTGCTTAATCAATATAACCTATGTTAGACACAATTGATAGCTATGTATACCTACTCAGATGTGAGAATGTAAAACCATTTTAGAAATAAATGTATACAATAAAAAAAAATGTGGTTCTGGTACATGAGAAATGGGAATGACATTTATTTTCGCTGCACCCTGGTATTCAAGCTGGTAGATCATCTAAAACTATAACAAATTCATGACGTTCTAGTTCAAAGGTCACTGACCTTTTCGTAAGAATCTTTTCCAAGTAGTTTTCTCTTTGTCTGATCCATAAAAAGCTATATGCTTTTATATCAGGATGATACTTCGCTAAAATTTGGCTAAGTCCACCGAGCTTCGTTGGTTTAATCTTTTCTAGAACCACTAATTTCTGAAGTATGAATTTGAACACAATTACACATAATATTATGTATATTATAGCTTTGGCTACGGAACCCTACATTATGCGTGTCTCAACACGTTCTTGGACTAGTATTTAAATTGATTTAATTATCCAATGTGATACTGCCGCCCAGAATCGATTACAGCTAAATTAGAAGAAAAAAAACACAACATTTTGCTTACTCTACCTACTTCTAACTAGTTAGCAATTTTGCGTGATATGAGTCAGGATAGCTAGCTAGCTAGTGCTAGTTATACTATAAGTTGAATGATTACTTTTTTCCGTAAAATATACAAAATGTAGTGCAACCGATTCCAATCCCATTATTTAAGGCTTTTCATGGAATAAGTATAATATAATAAACGTTTATAATATTGTTAATATATATAAGGATAAAATATAATAATCGCAATCCATCATTTGATATGATGAACTTTGAACGGGGCCAATTGATTTACGACTATATTCTTTAGAACAAAAATCTTCAAAACAATAAATACTATTGCTAAAACTGGATGCATGAATAATGTAAAAAAAAATAGTATCATATTGATAAGTTCTTTCGTTTATTTCCGTCAGTAAGAAACACAATTATGTGGCCAACTGTACAACTGCAGTTAAATTGAACTAATTGCAGGTTTCAACTATCAATTTAATTGGTGAAATAAAATCAACAAACTCAAACAACTGTCGCAAAAAAACGACAGTTCGGTAGTTATCAGAATTACGGTATCAAAAAGCGACCATCAAGTACTTAATGGATTTGCACTACAATAAAATAGAATAAAATCAACCATTAGGTTGTTAGTTAAATTGCACAGTCGAATTTATAACAGGGAAGTGCAATAAAATCGTTTTTCAATGGTCTAGTGTGCTAGCATATGTCCAGTGTCCACCTTTATAGTGTAGGACGTCTTATTAAACGTATTTACGATGTTAGCTTGATTTATAATCATTTGAAGACTAATGGTCGGGTGATTTGTCAGGTGTGTTTATTTACCTGTGCAGTAGTATGTATGTACAATATGTGAAGTTAATATTGGAGATAGAATATAATTTACGAGTATAAGTTTTACAATGCTGTCATATCATTAGACAACGCGTAGAAGCATTTGTATGTTAGCCAACGGTATTCAACGGTTGGGATGTAAATAGGTAGTAATCGACTGCCCCGGTGGCTCAGTTGGTAGTGAACCTAACTTCTGCGCTTGGGGGCGTGGGTTCGGTGATGTGATGAACATTTGCGTCTGGATGTTAATATCTATTAAAGTATGTATTTAAAATTATATATGTACGTATATCAGTCTCTGGGCAGCCATCGAGCCCGATTTAGGCCAGATGCCTTCGCACTCGCCACGCCACCTTACCATATATCTCTTGTTTGTCTAATCTTAGTTTACGACCCACTTTAAGTTTTTACGTCAGTTAACTTGTCTACCTAAGTACCTACTTAATTTAAAATAAGGCAGTCATCAAATCTGTACGAAACATCATTTTCTCATAATAATGACCACAGAGAAAGCGTCCATAATCGACTCGCCTTATTCTCTCAATAATAAATTAGCGATTCGACGCATAAATCACTTGGCATGAAATTCAATAAAGTCATATTCGACGGCGTACCACCAAGTCGGCGACTTTAATTTGCAATTAATCAACCCGGACCCTAAATTAGGATCTTCGTGCATCGATAAAATAAAAAAAATATGTAAAATTGCAGAGTGACTCGCACAGTTTGTGAGAAGGTTCTGTAGAATTCTACAGAATATCCTTTACGTTCCTCATATTGCAGTTTTTTTTGATTGCTGAAAAAAAAAATTGTAATGTCAACAGTATTGTAAATCACTTGTTAAGATTAGATATAGTATAATCCAAATTTTCATAGATCAGACAGCTAATTCATTGTAAAAAGCCGAATGAAAACAGCAAATTTAGATCACGTTTGCTAGGTTTTTGATCGTAACATTGTACGGTAACTAGCTAATAGTCGTTATATTACAATAAAACATTAAAAGAATATGTTAATTTATTTTTATTTATTTATCTCAGTGAATAACGTACATGCTATATATATACACAACTCTGCCAAACTGCATAGCAGTTTGTAGGCAGATACTAGTATCTACTATCATTACAAAATTCCATTTAGCCTGTAGTGTAAAATAACAATTTATTAGAGCTGTCAAAGCAAACAAAAACGTAGAGCGAGTATGTAATAATCTCCATAAACTATCACATGTGTTATAATATGTATTATATGTATTATGTTGAAGGAATTTTTAAATACTTAGATAAGACAAGACAAAGACGACAAAATAACCTATCAAAACGTGGTTTTCATACATTATGGTTTTTATCATACGGGAATTACTCAAGTTAGTATAAGCTGGATACTAACAAACTACAGAATCTGTGAGGACTATAATCAGAGTGCTCGGTTTACTCCAACGTGATTAATTCTCGTATATTAAATATACAATATATATGTATATATTATATAACAAGCAAAATGTACGAAAACGCGGTTTTAACACGTGATTTAAACAGAAACTAAAGATATCATAGTCAGAGTGTCCAGCTTAATCTAGAGTGATCAATTACCGTGTAATAAAAACAAAACGTTTTCAGTATTTTGAATTGAATAGTTAAATAATGTAATCAAATTAAGTAAAGTAAATCATCTCCGGACATCAAGATACAGTTATATAATTACTAGTCGACCGCCTCGGCTTCGCACGGGTGTAAGCTCGGCCTTCGGCCTCGCTACTATGACCCGCTCCAGGAACACAAAATTTCATCAATCGGTCTCCTGGTTCGGTTTAAAAGCGTCTAACTTGAATGAACGAAAATCCGTTTTACTATGCGTGTGTGCGTGAAAATAACAAAGCTTGGCGGCTATCAAATAACTACCGCTTATCATAGTTGATGGTACCGTTTAGACAAATAACACCTATGCGGGTCAACTTTTCGAGCTAGGGGTAAGGACCCTGGTGACAGACGGACGGATAGACGGACAGACGGACAGCGGAGCCTTAGTAATAGGGTCCCGTTTTACCCTTTGGGAACGGAAACCTAAAAAGTTGTGCAAAAAGACAATATTAAACCTGGGGCTGTCACCCATCCAAGTACCAACCGCGCCCTACGTTGCTTATCTTGATGGTGAAAAGATTTTTTTTGCTCGATATTGATAATGGCTACAGGTAGACGCTTGAAATATTCACAGAATATTTAGTTACATTTTCACTTTAAAAATAATAAATTAAAGTAAAACAAATATTTAAGGGGCTCCCATACAAAAAACGTGTTTTATACGTAAATAGGCTTGCGTTTGACCGCCAACACGCCTGATGTTGATGATGCGGTCTACGATGGAGCACGCTTGCCTAGAAGAAGCCGATTCACTCGTTTTTTTGCCGTTTTTATAGATAACTAGCAAGATTAGTACAAGATTTGATAGTTTTCGAAAACTTTTTTCGTTTTCGTTTTGTTCCATACATTGCTGGGCTGAAAGCTATTTGAAACCTTTTTTCGTATTTGAGTGAAGCAACCTATACTGCCGATTACTACCGATTTTAGTACCTCCGCGTTTCCGCTAGAGGCGCTTTGCTAAAATGTATGGGACAATACGAAAACGGAAAAAGTTTTCGAAAACTGTCAAATCTTGTACTAAGGGTACTGTACTCGCAACGTCGTCCGCGATTTCTTCAGAAAAAAATAGCCTATGTCCATCTTCATGATACATACCATTGCCTCGCAAAATTTTATCGAGATCAGAAAATCTTCATCCGTCTCCTGGTTCTAAGCTACCTCCCCACCAATTTTCAGCCAAATCGGTTCAGCCGTTCTTGAGTTATAAATAGTGTAACTAACACGACTTTCTTTTATATATATAGATTTACGGGATTTAACTTTAGTGAACAACCGTGATAGTTTAAAACAGTGTTTATCAAGATACAGGTTTAGCAGAGTTTGAGACACTCAAAAAAATCTATGCCAAAGTTGTTTTCAGTACATTGAATAACTTTGTGTTTGTATTTTTGTACATGTACCGAACCCTAAAACGTTTATCCATCGATGCACCATCGATATTGCAACAAAGTAACAGATATTAATATGATTTTGCTCCAGAGAAAGTAAGTTAACTCGTCTATTAGCAGCGTAGTGAGGACTAATGGTTGAACTCCATTTACTAGTTTAACTGGATAGTGAAGAAGACTGGCTCTACCATACGTCTAAGTACGATACTATATATTTATGTAATGTGTATTATTTGAGTACTCTGTAATTTACACGCTACATGATTACAGTTTCTAGTCATTAAAATTTCAAATCCAAATTAATTATTTACTAGTTTCATTAAATACATCTACGTACTTAGTATAAATTGCAAAAGTTTGTGTGTAATTTGTGTAATTGAATGACCGTTTACTTACTAGATGGCTCGGCTACGGCAACGGCGACTTTTTTTTTATGATACCGAGTGACGAGACGAGCGAAGTCGCTCGCCTGATGGCTCTCCACGCTTGCCCATAACAGCTCAACGCCACTCAGAATTTTGAACGTCAACAGTTCAAAACCCTGGATGGCAATGCACTGCGCTCGTCACCCCGAGATATAAGATGTCAAATCTCTGTGTGCCCTGAAATTTTGCTGGAAAAATTTCCCTTCAATCCGGAAAACAGGAGTGTTTGCACACTACTGCTTGGCGGTTTAATAACTGGAAAAGGTGTGGTACTTCCCCAGGCGGACCCCTGCTAAAGAGTCCTACCACTACAAAACAACACACAACACTACAACAACAATATTTATGCATTTTGGCGTCTCTGGCTGTTTTGCCGTAGCCGTTGCTGTGCCGTTACCGTTGATTTTGCGGTTGCTGTTGTCGTTGCGAAATCCTTGTCGTCTTGTTTGTAAAGGGTCAACGAGTATGTACTCATATGTTCTAACGGCTAAACGCATGGTTCCTTCCTTTTTTATCCGTATGATCATGATTCTTGTAGGAAATGGAGACTGGTAACCATCGAGAATTCGCGAATATACTTTGTTACGCTGATGACACTGCAATATTATTTCATGGGTCTTCATGGAAGGATGCTTATGCAGCTGCGGAATCTGGTATATCTGATGTGCAAAACTGGTTACAAAATAACCTCCTGACATTAAATGCAAAGAAAACTATGTACACTTGTTTTCATAAAACATCAGTTTCTGCGCCAGCAATGTCCTTGCCAGCTTTAAAAATACACACCTGTGGGCTGATTAGTGCAGCATGCAACTGTGAAGAACTCACTAGAGTTAAAGAAATTAAATATCTAGGTGTTATTCTTGATGAGAATCTTTCATTTAAGATGCACATTCATGCTCTGTCTGGTCGCATCAGAAAAGTAATACACATAATGAAGCAGCTTCGTGATGTGGCTAGTTTAGATGCTCTTAAATCTGTTTATTTCGCGTTGTGTCAGTCCTTAATCATGTATTGCATCACTTGCTGGGGTTCCGCCGCAAAAACCACGTTAATTCAATCTGAACGAGCTCAACGCTCAGTCCTTAAAGTAATGTTGAAAAAACCGCGCAGATTTCCCACGACGGACTTATACAGGGTGAGTGGCGTGCTCAATGTTCGGCAGTTATTTATTTTAAAAACGTTTCTATCGGTCCACAAGACTGTCCTATCTTCCGAAGGCTACATTGATCTGGTAAAGCGAAGAGTTTACAGGTTACCAATTAATTCAGTAGCTACTAAGTTTGCCCAACGGTTTGGCGAATTTATTAAAGCCCACATCTACAACATGGTTATCAGGCACTGCAACACAACCGTCAAACACATGTCTGTCCGTCAGGCAAAACCTATTGTTACTAAATGGCTTTCTACACTCGGTTATGATGACACAGAACGTTTGATTTTGATAAAACAATAACATCTACATTAACATGTGTAATATTTCTGTACGTACGTATGTTTCAATTGTGTGACTAACTTGCCCAATTTTATTTGCTGTTATATTTTTATTTTTTGTTGTAAAATCTATTTAATGACACCTTACAGTAATGATAATTATCTATCTATCTATCCATATTCTATATATTTTAAGTTTGTAGTAGTTTCAAATTATTATTATTAAGTATTTCTTTATTTTATTTTAATATATTTTAGTCATTGTTAATTAAAGTCAGCTGAGATTTAACTATTAGGTACTTGTAATCGTATACAGGTCCTCACGATACAGGCTGTGCCTAGTGTGAGGATCATCAGATACTTCTATCTAGGATACAAATCTCTATGCAAAGCACATTTAATTCTATTTGTTTATATAATGTTTCTAATAGGATATTTTCTTGTTTTAATGTACTGATGTGTTTTGTAGTAATAAAAGTATTTTTCAATTTCAAAAAAAAAAAAAAAAAAAAAAAAAAAAAAAAAAAAAAAAGATACAATACCTATAGAGTAACAATCTCAAAGAGAAAACACTCAAAAAACGTTTATTGTTCACACCAGAAATGACAAATCTACACTAATATTATAAAGAGGAAAGATTTGTACCTATTTTTGTATGTTTGTATGTTTGTAATGAATAGGCTCCGAAACTACTGAACCGATTTGAAAAATTCTTTCACTGTTTGGAAGCTACACTATCCCCGGGTGACATAGGCTATATTATATTTTGTAGCGAGGCCGAAAGCCGAGCTTACACTCGTGTGAAGCCGGGGCGGACGGCTAGTAGGACATAAAGCAAAATCAAAGCAAAATTAAAATTTGTGTTACATCAGACGGCTTTATTGCTTTAAAAAATCACTTCCAGGCAACCTTAATAAAGTCATTGATTGGCTTTAATCGACAGTAATCCAACCAGTAAAGGGACAGCTTGAATTTACGACCACCATAATAGTGACTGATGACTTAATTTCGCCGATTTTTGCCGATTCGGGCCTAAGATTGATGAATTGACGCTAATAGCGGTCAGTATAAATTTAGCTTTTGATATGTATCAGTATGCAATTTAATACTATTTTATTTTATTTTGATTTTTAACGATTATAAAAAAAACGAAATGTTTGATTAATTTGTTTTTATACACACACAAATTCAATTTTCAGATGCAGTATTTCCCTTTTTTTATTCAGTAATAGGCTTGCGTTTGGCCACCAACTCGACTGATGTGGTCTACGATGGAGCATGCTTGCCTAATAGAAACCGATTCACTCGAGATTTGAAGACACCAGATTGTAACTAACGGGGAACACATTTGATTGACTTGTGTTTTTGGGTGTGACGTGTATGCGTAATTAGACATACATAAATATTTAATTTAGATGGATGCAGGACAGACTATATTTTATGTGATATATCAAACAAAAAATCACGCCCCATTTTATCCTACCTAATTTTATCCTCCCCGTCCTTGTCATGATCGAGGAATGCAATCTTTACAATGGCGACTGTTTGCTTTCGAAACCACACAAAACCAAAAACCTATCTCTGAAGGGTTCTGTGTTTTCTTGAAGTCTGCGGATTGCATCCAGGACTTTCCCGGCAGGAAACTGAAGGAATGTCACCCCCCCCCCCTTTTCATTCCATTCTTTTGATTGTTGCCATGTCTCGTTTGACGTGTTATTTTTTAAAATACAATACCAGCGTGCATACACCGTCAGACAAAAAACTACTACGGAAATGTACTGATGCTGTACGACGTTCCGTAGATGATAGGTAGATGATGAATTATGGCCTCATCCTAAGATTCGAGCAACTTTTTATCCGCTATTTTTTTATGTTTAACTACCCACACAAGTTTTACTATGACTACAATACACAGACGGTCTCGTAGCACTGTGTACAATCGTTAACAATGCTACGCTTTGCTACGCAGCGTAGCTAATTATAGTAAAATCTTAACTTGCCTCCCCTTACCTGCTTTTGTCTTCTTCTTCCTGGCTTTTACACTTTTGGCATTCTTCTTGATTCTTTATGCATCTTGTCTTTGCGGTCATTGCTACAACTCATCTTATTGATGATCATCATACTTCTAGAAACGCAGCGTAGGTAGGTCTCCCACTAGATGGACCGACGACATTGTGAGAGTCGCGGGCATCCAGTGGATGCAGATGCCAGGATGTCGTTCAGTGGGGGAGGCCTATGTTCAGCATTGGAGGTCTTCTGGCTGATGATGATGATGTTACTTCTAGTTATTGCGACACATTGAGATTTTTCATAAGATTGTTTCAACAACAAATTTTAACAGCTTTGTTATACTAAAGTTGTCACTCTGGAACTCGTCTGCATCAACGATTATCGGTTCATTGTATATGACATTGTATATGACCGGCTCAATGCCACTTCAGCTTGCCGATACGCTGAGCTATATCGGTGATTTAATTGAGCACAAATTACTAAAACTATTAGCTACAATTACTATTTTTATAGAATTTAATACTAACAAAACTCAATTACGATCTTTTGTTTGGTTTGTCGATTTTACGTAAGAAATTCTCCTATAGAAGCGATATCCGTGAATTATGATAAAAAGCAGAGTTATTCTGAATATATACACCTTTCAATCACTATCACGAGGAGCGAACTATTGGAAAAGGTTGTTTGCGATTTATTTAAAAATTGTAGAAAAAATAATCCAGATCTTGCGTCATGGTTTTGTTAAAAGTTCTTTGACTCGTCTTTGATGTCTTTAGTATTCAAGCATCTTATGGAACGAGTTATTCCATTTGCGCAACCAACTAACTGTATTACGTCACAGCGAATAACAACTATCCTTCACACTAATCTACCACACTGGTGTGACGGTTAGAAGAAAATTCCCCAGCAGTCACACTTTTTGTATAGGGTATTACTGTGAAGGTTAAGAAAATTATTTCTAAAGAAGGTTAGTCAGTCAATCGGTCTTTCTAGTACTCATTCTACACTACTGTCTGTACACCTCAAAAATCTCTACCTACCCATCCGAAGATACTGCATATGCTTAAGCTATTATTTTTGTGAATGTTCTTTATGTGGTGTCAATAAAGAGTAATTTTATTTTATCTGTTTTTTTCTTCTGAACTGTGCTGAAATATCAGGAACTCAATACACAAGTAAATTTCGGTGAGTATAGAGTATTACATGTCTTGCAAATTTTTTGATTCGATGAGTTAAAAATAACATTTGTCCCGGAGAATATTATCACACATATTATTATAAATGCGAAAGTAACTGTCTGTCTATCTGTTTGCTACATAATCACGGCTAAACGGCTTAACCGATCTCGATAAAATGTTGCGAGGCAATGGTTTGTATCATGAGGACGGACATAGGCTATTTTTTTCTGAAAAATCGTTTACGAAGTCGCTGGTACAGCTAGTATCAATTATGTGAAAGTTTGGATGGATGGATGGATGTTTGTTATTCAATAATGCTGAAACGGCTAGATTGATTTGGATGAAATTTGAAATATACATTGCTTATGACCTGGATTAATACATGGGCTACTTTTCATCATCATCACCGATTTTCATCATCAAGCGGGTGAAACCGCGGGGCACAGCTAGTGTGAAATAAGTCGATGCACTGAAGTGGCGACTGCCGCACACCATGTTTGCTGGCTGTTTTAACTCGTTGCAAGCATTTATTAGCTCTGACAGCTGCTCTGAAGTAGACGCGATGTGGTTAAAAACGCATTTTACCAAAACATTCCTGACAAAGAGTACTGATAGCCAGCACATCAGTAATGTGAAACTAGTCCATTTAGCACCAGCCGATGCTCTGTCGCAGCGACCGCCCGCACATGTTTGCCGGCCGCTTAGCGACGCATCGCTAACACTGTGTCGTTGGACCAAAGAGTAGATAGACGAGTGTAGAGGTGACAGGTGCATTGATTGATTATTAAGTAGGTACCGTAATTAAGGAAAACATAGGTATTTTCTCAAGTGAATTTATTTCTTCAACAGTTTTTCAAAATTATACATAGTAGGCAAGAGTCCTCTTTTAGACATAAATTGTCTGTGTCAAAGCCCTCCCCGCTCTTCCGTCTCTACAATACAATACATTTTAGAAAATACATACCTTAAGTTATATAAGTGAATGAATGTTTTTCTTTCGTAAAAATACAATTTTAAACCATAAATATAGGCATTGATGATTATCTACAACACAATACGAATTATTAAGAAAATGGCGTTATATCATTTTCAGAAAATTGTGATTTCTGATATTATATTTCAGTATATTTGTTTGTAAATCTAAAGTCTTGTTCCAGACTTTACAATTTACTATAAAAAAGCGACAGTAGCTCAGCTGATAGAGCTCTCGAGGCGTAAACCCGGATGGCACAGGACCGAATGGTGGTTGCCAATTTTATAAATTATGTTTTAAAAGTACTTTTGATGTAGCAAGCCTGATAAAATTTACCTGGCTTGGCTTAGGACCAATAAGTCAAGTGAGCCTGCTGGAACATTTGCCGCGTATTTGCAACCTAAGGATGGTAGATAGCCTAACCATTGCTAGAACTGCCTAATACTGCTCTTTATTTGTGATTACTTTACGACACGTCTCTTCACTGAAAGCTAAACTTATTAAACTAACAACTGTGGCTTTCGACTGAGCTAACTGTTGTGCTTGCCACAAAATCATATTTGTACTAGACTTCTTACAGAACTTTAATTAATTTAATAAAATTTTGTGTCTGTGAACAAATTAAAATTAACCATTTAACAAAGTTATTTAACACCATGGGATCAATAACCCGTTAAAATGTCGGTCCCAGTTGTTTGCCTTATTACAACACCTACCTATTCACGTCAAAAGCTGTGGGGTGGCTCAAAAACTCTGACTTTACGGCCTATATTCATTTATTTACTCTTAATATAAGGTCGGGGAAAAAGTTTCTTCGTATTTTTTAAACAAATTCAAGACATATTTTTTTCAAGTTTAATTACATTTAATTATAATATATATGTGCCATTTTGTTCGATAACTTGTTGCCATCTTGTAGGTAGTGACATGATCCCGTTGCTGTAGAATTTTTGGGACTTCTGATCAAAAAAATGCAACAAGTAGTTTTGACAGTCCTCTCTTGATGTTAATCTAACACTACCCAAAGAATTCTGAAGAGATCGAAACAGGTGGAAATCTGAGGGTGCAAGGTCAGGGCTATATGGTGGATGCATTAACACTTCCCAACCAAGCTCTCTAAATTTTTGCTGAGTGGCCAAAGATGTGTGCGGTCTGGCGTTATCATGATGAAAGACCACACTCTTTCTGTTGATCAATTCCGGCCGTTTTTCTCAATTTCTTGTTTGAGTCTCATCTGCTGTTGGCAGTAGAGATCCGAATCGATGGTTTTGCCCGGCGGTAAAAGCTCATAATGAACGATGCCCTGCCAATCCCACCATACACACAGCATCACCTTATTACGTGTTAATCCGGGTTTCGCTACAGTCTGTGGTGCTTCACTGCCCTTTGACCATGATCGTTTGCGCACATTCTTGTCGTAGGTGATCCATTTTGCATCACCAGTGATCAATCTTTTCAAAAACGGTTCGGTTTCTTCACGTTTCAATAGAGAGTCGCAAATGAGTACACGATTCATTTGGTTTCTTTCAGTGAGCTTGTGTGGCACCCAAATATCGAGTTTTTTTGTATACCCAGTTTTTTTCAAATGGGTCAAAATGTTTTGTGGTCAATCCCCAGTTCTTCAGCTACGTCGTAACTATTAATATGCCGATCTTGGTCCACTTTTTCAGAAATGGCATCTACTTTATCCGTAACAGGGCGACCAGAGCGAGCTGCATCTTTGACATCAAAATTCCCGGACTGAAAACGCTTGAACCAACATTGTGCTACTCTTGATGACACTGCATTAGGTCCATAAACGTCACAAATTTTTTTCGCGGCTTGTGTCGCAGTTTTCCCTTTTTTGTAATAAAATTTCACAATATATCGAATTTCTTCGTTAGATTCACTCATTTTATCAAACAAAAAAACAATTGAAAAATGGCGGGAAATTGCTTTTTACTTTTTGTATTCCTTTTTTAAAATGTCATATTTTTAATGGTATCAAAACCAGCCAGATACAAACAGTACAACGGATGAGATTTTTACTACAACCTTATACATACAAAATACGAAAAGACTTTTTCCCCGACCTATTATATTTCCTGGTATGTTTGAAAAAGGTATAATGTGTTTATGCTCATACACTCTGTACCCAATTTACCTAGTCTTTGGCTCATCCAGAGGACAGTGTGCGTCATTGTGCGTAGCCAATTAACGTATTGCGCCCATTACGCGGCGCATGGTGGCGCTAAAACGCGCCGCAAAGCAAACCCATTCAATATGGACCATATTTGAACAACAATTAGCAAAGAATAATTAAACGGCTTTACGATTCTCTGGACATGTACTTACTGCTGAGTGAGCAACGAGCTTATTCTTAAGCAATCGATCGTCATCTTCACTTTCATTGAACATGGAAGAGACACAGAAACAATGTAAACCGCTCTAGAATCGGCTCACTGGTGAAATTGTTTTATGCTTACTAATATTTTCGTAAGGTTTTTTTGCCATTTTCTCAAATAAGTAGATCTTTGGAACACGTAATGACGTACAATTTTCATTGCAACTAACAATAATACTAAAAGCAATACGATCACAAGTCTATGTAAGAAATATTTTGAGATTGCTAGCTTATTGTTTCACCATTTATTTACCGTTTATGAAATAATAAAACAGGAAATCTACACAAACGATCTAAAACTCAACATAACGCATTCAACATTTCGTTGTCCACCGCTCAAATCGAGAGCAAACACGCTGCCCTCACACTTTCGAAACATCTAAATGGGTTGACAGTGAGCGACATTACACAGGTCGGATTCCAAACACCATCCACCCATGAGAGTTCATGATGCGCCCGCTAAACTCTTTAGAAAACATTGCTTATAGCTACATAAACTTTTAAAAGTGTTTACCAGCTACACTGTGACAGCGATCTAGTATGACGATTTCTTGCCTGTTAACAAATATGATACTATCCGCATTTTATTTTCAACTTTACTTTGACTCGGGTAGGGCTTGAAACTGTGTAGCTGTGAGTACAAATAGCTTGTAGATGGTAATGGTAACGTTGTTTACAGTTAGGTCGTCGTATGGTCGCTAATCGGCAAGATGTCGCGAGTTAGCGCCTCTCCCGGTGTCCGTAAACATAGTCATTCATTGTCACCCTAGTTGAATAGTAATCCCTTCCGGATGGGGTCTTTAAAAGCCTATTTTTCGTAGGACATGTTATGTCTATGTAGATAAACAATTTTATTTAGTAAGGCTTGTGCACGCGCTATGTCAGATCCAATAGAGAAAAAATATATAGTTATAATATGGTTATTAATAGGAAATTTACCGTGATAAGGTTGTACCGTGATATCGGTTGTAAGGTTGTACTCTGGTGTTGTAGATCAGTAACAATATAGAATTTAGTAGCAAGTATCGGAGCACGCAAGTGTAATAATGATGTTTTGTGTGCACAAACATTTACTTTTGTAAAATTTGGACTGAAATCATTATACTAGTATTATAAATGCGAAAGTATGTTTGTTAATTAGTCAGTTTGTTTGTTCTTTTTGCAGCGAATTGTCGTTTTTTTTTGTCTATAGATATTTTTTTTACCGGAAATTTACATTTGTAAGGTTCCTGAGCGAATTTCCACGCAGGAAAAACCGCGAAGCGCAGCACTATTATCCTACCTAATAAAAATAGAATTTTACCTAGGATATAAGCAAATTTCAAACAGGTTAGTTATTATTAACAAATTGGCAAATATATAGGTAGTTGGCAATTGCACAATTCGTACCCACTGAAAGCTCTAAATCAAAACGTATCGCAAGAAAAGCTAATTTCAACACCCAACGCCGCTAGTTAGCAGTTCTAAATATCGCGCCGCCTTATAATAAAGCATAGGATTGTCTCCGTGCCAAGAGCTCATTGTTGACGTAGGTCACGGCAAACGTATCACTTTCTCTAGACGAGATTAGGAGGATTTAGATGTCTGTTTGTCTCTAGGCTTCGGCCATTAATTTATTAAACAATAAATCAAACAGCAAAGTGACTGACAAATAATATGCATAAAGGACATTGTTGACTGGTGCGTTCATATTACATCCAATTTTTTGAGTATGTATAATGAATCTTTAAGGGTAGTTTCATTCTGCTCGGGAATTCTACTGGTAATATTATAGCTACGGAAGTGACGAAGTGCAATTTTTCTTAGACCTAATTCTTGGCGTGTCGTATAATTGTTAAGCAATGATGCGGGCTACCGATAGAGTACGCTTGCCTTGAACTGATCATTATCAAGTCGTGACTCAAAGACATCATTATCATCATTTTAGCCATAGGACGTCCACTGCTGGACATAGGCTTCCCCCATCGATCTCCACAAGGGCCGGTTGGAAGCGGCCTGCATCCAGCGTTTCCATGCCGTCTCCTTGGTCGTTTGTACATCAAAGCGCTTTGTACGGGTTTAAGGAATATCGAACATGAAAATAATGGCGTCGCCTTTTCGTGTCCTGGCGTGATTACGTATTGAAAGTTGTCTTAGATCTAATTCTTATAAACGTATGTTGAATTCATGAGGTGTCTACTGCATGGCAAGTATTACATTTTTGCGTAAATATTTCATAGTTCAAAGCCTCCAAAATCGAGACAGTCCAATTTTCACATTTGAACACACAAATGATACGTCAGTTTGTGACGTAGCTTTAGGTGGGTACTGTAGTAAGTTCAATGGTATTTGCACAATTATGCTAAGATATCGGCTATGCACTGGGCCAGCTTGGCGGATTATGGCCCATCTTCTCTTTCTGAGGGAATGCCTGTGTCCCAGCAGTGAGAACATGATAATGATAATGATGATAAGTACACCAATTTCCTTCATGTAACTGAGTTTCTAATTAATATAAGTCAGTTTTCATTTTGACGGACCCTGAAGTTACACAATCTAAACTTTCCGCTGACTAAAGTAGATAACCACAAAAATTAGAAAAATAAATTTTAAGCATATTTTAATGCAAGTAAGTATAAGCCGTAACCAGGTATGTATGTTGGTTTATGTAGGTTCATTCAAATAAAATATATATAAAAATATGAGACACTTTAAAAGTTGACTTTTTATTACAAAACTTAATGTGCTCTATATTAGGTACGAAGTTTTTGTTCGTTACTAAAGGTGTGGCAATTTATGAGATAAGACCTGAATCACGTGTGAAGGCTTTATCAGTTCCAAGCTTATGATCTCATAACACCATTAAACCTTATCTTTGACGAATAAGGTTTAAAATATTTCAGCATGTTCAAAAGTCGCCGATATGTACGTGGTGTCACGTAGACGTGATTGCGCTATCTGACCGTAGATTGAAAGAGCATTTTATTCTGTTTATGATTTATGAAAGGAAATCTACCTAACGCCTTCCTTTAAATGTGAGAAGTTCGTGGGTGTTTATTATAAAGTTACGGAATACAAATTAGGACAAAATGGTTTTAGTTTATTTTTACAAAAAACTAGGCATACCTTTGATATTAATCTTACCTGGCGATGACGTGGTTGAAGATGTAGCACGCTTGCATATCGACGCAAGAAATCAAAAAGGTCGTAACTGACACATTTTGCCAAAATGCTTTTTTACACTTTTGAAATCAGCAAATTTTTCTGCGTCGAAAGGTGTAACTCCCATAGCTCTACGATGAATATTAACGATTTTAGGATTTTCGCAAGTAACGTTGAGTGACATATTTTGTGACTACAAAGCGCTGTAACTAACAAAAAAACCGGTGTTTTTTGAAGAAGTGAAATCAGTTACAACGTTTTTACATTCTTGAGAAAATATAGTTTTAGAACTCGTCATACATTTTGACCCGTAGTTACAACATTCTTACTGCCTCTAAAAATACATCAAATGATGTAACTGAGATAAAGTGTCTTATAAAACAACTTTGGATAGAATTGATGCACATTCATAGATTCTTTCATTTACTTTCGATTTACTGTCCAAATATCACTTTTCTAGGACCTATAAATCCCGAGATAATGTTTTTTTTTTGAAAATCAGAAAAGTTTTTTGGCTCTGGTGAACAATTTCATTTTTGTTAGTTACTACCTTTCCGTTTTCTTGCGTCGATATGTGTAATATTTTGCGGTATAAGGAGTCGCCTCCCTATAACACTTGCCTGGGAAATACCTATTCAATTCTTGAAACTCCCCGGATTGTCGTCCATCCCCTGTTTGGAAAGACAATTATAAAGTATTGCTATTTTAAATTCAACTGACGACAATAGCATTTCACTCAGCTGACAGTAAATGTCACGTTTGTATACAGTGCCAACCAGAATTTTGAATTACGACAGTTCAAAATCTCGCACCGCAATGCATTGCTCTAGCCACCCTTAAGATGTAAAATCTCTTTTTGCTTAGTAACTTCACTGGAAATATTGCTCTTCAATTCGTATCGAGTTGGCCGCTAAAATTGTAACTATAGCACACAACTGCTGGGCGGTTCATTAACAGTGAATAATTAATAAATTTAAAACAACTAAAACGCACGCTTTAATGACAGTTTTTTTTTAAATTATTGTATTGTCATCAGTCTTTGACAAGTGTGCGAAATTTCAATTTTATTTGACGTTTTTAAGTAGTTGAATATGAAGTTCAAAGATTCCGTATAATACTTACATACATACATACATACATACATACATACATACGAGCTCATAAAAGTGTGTTAAAAAAGGTACTTCCACAGGTCTCTTCAAAAGAGTCCTTACCACTCCAAAAACTTGACTATTGTTAGGTGTGTGTTACTTCGGTACTACCCGGTTACCGGTTCGGTATTGACAATTTTTCGATAAAAAGTGTGACAAGAAGTAGTCTAGTGTATATAATGAAAATCAAGGAACTCGGCATCAAGATCAAGAAAAAACTTTTGATACATGTATTCTTACTTGCGTCACATATGGCTGTGAAACCTGGGCTTTGACAAAAAAATCAAAGAGAAAAAACTTGCAAAATGTCAACGAGCCATGGAAAGGAGCATACTGGGGCTAAAGTAAAAAGATAAAAATTAAATAAAAATACATAAATAAAAGCATGAAAAATGTAGCAACGGTCTGGTATCCAAGAGACGGGTCAAGGAGCCGAGGTCGCAAAGTGAGAACATGGGAAGATGATCTGAAATTGACTCTAGATCCCCTATGGCTAAGAATTGCAACCGATAGGACAGACGACGACGACGAAGAAGACGTTGGAAGACGTTGGAGGAGGCCTATGGCGTCAGGCACACTGAAGTTAGGGACATATTATGATTAGTGTACTAGTGATTAATAAATTTATTAGTAGAAAGAAAAATTATACAATTTCGGAATAAAAGGCTTTTGAATTTGACAATGACCTCCTATCGGCTTAGTAAAGGGTAAATGCGTAACCCTGTATAACAATCATACTAACATTCAAAGTTGACCTCATCGACATATAACAAACATACTATTGACCTAAATCAAAAATACATATAATGTGTCAAACCTAAAATCATTTCCAAGCGATTTTCAATCACAAACTAGGCGATCCATTACTCGATCATTAGCTCACTTCCTCCGCGTGCAGACAAGCTTCACACCAGATGGAGCTTTGAAGAATAATTAATTGACGTACAACTTATCACAGTTAATTTATTCGTCTGGATACAGAGAGGTGTGTCGCCTATTTGGCAGAAATCCACTTCTAAACAAACTATACGACTTTCAACCCAATCTCGACGTTGGACAGTTGAGTTTCCCACAGATTTGTGCCTAACTATCATCTGAGCTCACTAAACCAATACTGCCTCTACGAAAACTAAAATTGTAGCCAAAATAAATTCGAAACCGCTCTATGACGTGTTTCGTAACAGTACTGGAAACGTGTTACAAATTATTACTGTGCTAACATTAATATTAAATATTATACACTCCAAGTAGGACAATGTTTACTTTAAGTGCGAAAACCTTTAAGTGATAAAGCATGCAATTCCATTTTTATTAGAAAATTGCGGTAAATTAGTCTAGGGGTGTTTATCATTATCAAATATACCGTCACTTAACATCATCAGGCCTAGCACGGGCTGTCGACAAATTGTCTTTCCACCATTTAATACTACGATAAAAAAACAAACGTATCGTTATTCTAGCCTTTTCGCATTACGTCTAGAGTGGAGCTCTTTGCCGTCCTCGTTGTTTCTTGATAACTACAATCGAGGCATTGTCAAGGCTATGGAGAAAAAAAACTTCTAGATCCACGTGCTCCATCTTCGACCATACCGTCGCTTACCATCAGTTGAGTTGGTGGCCAAACGTATATCTATAGCCAATAAAAATAACTTTATCATCTGATGACTTGTTCACTATTTTAAACTATCAGGGTTGTTCACTACAGTGTCTTCCCGTGTTCATAGTGCATGTAACTGCGCCGAAATATCGAGAGCTCCACCCACAACCTTATCACGGTAAATATCTCAATTATCTTATAACTGTATATGAGCTGTTTTCAAACACTGCCTGGTAAAAGTGGCAACCAACAAAAATCTTTTTTTGAATTTGTCGATATGTAAGTAAAAGAAGTAAGTAATTTCTTCCGTTTCTTAGCAGATCTCTATACATTCCGAAAGAAATCCACTTGCTAAATTTCAGCTTTGTAGGTCAGTCACTTTCGAGATTCCATGATGTGAGTCAATGAAGTAACAGACAGTATTTGGCTTATATACCGGATGTATCTCTAGCCATTGGACATATTTAAGGATATTATGGTGCGGCTGCCAATTCGGCTGAGCAGCACACGCCGCGCAAATATGCTAACCCTGGTAGTGGTTACATTTTTGAGCATTTGGGGTCGAGACATTGGGCCCTTGGGGACCGGGAGATCACCTCATTTTCAAAAAATATTCAGAGCGCGACGCGCGACCAAAATGCTGGTGTGTATCTGGCTCAACGCATAAGCATTGCCATTCATTTTGGTAATTCCGCCAGCATGCTGGGTACGCTGCCAACTGATAGTGGGCTTGAGCATTTGGATTGTCTTTAGACCTTCAACGGTGTATGGGCACTCTAACTTTTTATGTAGCGTTAGTGTTAGCTTGTATTTTGTTTAGTTAATAAAGGCACTTGTCAGGTAAAAAAAATACTTTGAGACTATATTCAAGTTTTTATTTCTAATGTGACTTCTTGCTGTTGGCCTTGCGGCCTCTACAGCTTGACCGGACTAGTTGGTGAACGCAGAAGGCGTTGGGCCAACATGGTTTAGATTTTGGGCGACAAGCGCAAGGGCACCTCGGAGGTACGAGCCTCGGCTTGGACCGTCGCCGGGAGTGGGGGATCAGACTTTCCCTGGCACCCCAGAAGAGGTGTGCCCTGGGGCCACTATTCAAGAAAATCTGTTCAGCTGTTTGAAGATCATCAGGTCATTCATCGGTGGTTTAAAAAATCTATTTATACTTGTAAACTCATAAAAAAACGCTTAACTAATTTACACTGCAAAATACCAACAAATTGCGAAGGCTTCAATAGTGAAACACCATGAATTTATAACAAATGTTAACAATAAATATACAGGGTGTAAAAATACCTCCATAAATTGTTGTGGGGCGCACGTCGCTAGATGTCACCGGGAGCGCATTGTGCCGCCACTCCCGCGCCGATTGATTCTGCAATTTGGATTATGGATGAAATGCATTCGCAGTGACAATATGAAAAAGCTTTCGTATTGTATTGGAGAGCCTCTTTCTGTGGTGATTTATTTAGAAGAAATTTACTGACACCTTCCTAAATTGTGCATTCAAGTTTCCTTGCGAAAAATACCAAAATATGTTAGATTCTCGGAAATGCGAGTCAAAGTGAAGAAAACCGCCGAATGTGATCGAAATTTTACTCAGAGCAACCAGTTTAATCTCGTATAATTCATCCTCGTATAATATAAACAAAATGTGTGAAATCCACGTTAGGTTCCATGTAAAATACCTAGATATACTAATATAGATACAGGCTGATTGTGGTGAAATAAAAATAATGTGTTCAAAATTTAGGAAGATATAAATGTTCTAATGTCTTGCTAGACAGAGAGCGCACTATACTTACCATCGACGTCACATGCAAGTGCGCCACACAAACTCCATACTGCCAGCACACACCTAGCGGGCAGCAAGCATCCTTTTTCGTATTACATAGCCAAAATTAAAAAAAACACCTACTGGAAAAAAAAAATGATTAGATTTTTTCCACGCATTTTCTTGAAGGTTTTAAAGAGGTAATTTTTAAGTTCTGGTGGGTCCTGTGAGCGAATCGAAGTTGTATGAAAATTAGATGCTAGGTTAAGATCAAAAATTACATTTATTCATAAAATAAGGCTGTAAAAATCCGTATATTTTCCAGCGGATGGCCTTCACTAGATGTCAGCACGAATGCATTGTGACGTCACTCTGCGCCCGCGCCGATTGATTGGGTTCTTGTTAATAATGACAACGCAGGGTAATGACGACCTTTCCAACTCGTAGTTTAGTTTTGTTCAGCAAGAAATAAACAAAGAAAATAGATTAATTCGACACTACTACAAAAACTTATTTCTAAAGAATGCTGACTGCCAGTCAGTTTCTTTCTTTCTTTTCTTTCTAAACTATTATAAAAAACTACAGCAAGTTAAAAAGCGATAAAAAATAAATGTAAGGAGACTGAATAATACGCGCTTCAAACAGTAATAGTACTTTTTTTCAAAGCAATGTCAATAGTAAGTAAGACACAACTCTATATTTTTTTAATGTTGAATCTACGATTCTTATTTTACGTTGTAGACTTCGACCAAAATAAAATGAATGGACGGGCCCAGTAGAAGCGCATTTTTGAAGATTACAAAATGAGCGCCAGCGCTCACTTCCTTTCAGTCGGTCTCTAGCCGTAGGAAGTGAAACACGAGTCTATTGTTACGCGATAACGAAACATCTGACAAAATTATGAATTCGTTTGCTTTACCGAAGTGTAAATACACAAATAAAACCGATATCAATTTTTTGTAACAAATATACTGTACATTTTTATAATTCGGTGTTGAAGTATAGATATGTCCGACGGTTTTGACTCGTTTTTACTGATCAAGTTCAATGGTTAAGGCCCGTCCATTCATTTTATTTTGGTCGAAGGTTGTAGATTACACATTTGTTTTTTATCACAACACTTTAGTCCAATGAATATCTGCTCAAAATACAAACCTATCAATGCCAATAGCGTCTGTCTTATGTGACACTATATTAATATAGACTCCAGCATTACGATTTTTGCCCCAACGCTCTCTGCGTTCGCCAACTAGTCCGGTCAAGCTGTAGAGGCCGCAAGGCCAACAGAAAAAAGTCACATTAAAAAAATAAGATTTTTGATTCATTAAAACACCTGAATGTTTTATTATATCAGTTACTCGCACAACACTTCCAAGAATGCGGTGACCTAACATCGCACGAGAATCAGAAATATACCATTAACAGAATACTCAAGAACTCAGTCATCGTTGTATGAACTATTATGAAACAGCAGCGCTAACCTAAACACAGATACCAAATCGAAAGGTTAATAAAATCATTCCGAACAGTTCACCTGTAATTTACCGAATGCTGCGCTCGTAATTTACCTAACTCTTGACTTTTAGTGCTGTACTCGGTTTTTAACAGTAATTGTAGTAAAATCGCGAAGGCCATTTACTAGAAGTCTGTCTATAGTTGTTGTAACATTCTTAGACTTCTTGGATATTTTGAAGGTGTTACTCATGGGCACGTTTCCGTTGTTAGTTTACTTGATGGATGCGTAGGATTCTGGAGTTTACTTGCATACTTGCGATACGTCGTAAATGTCGTAATACGCCGCTCCTGCGATCTTTCATTTAGAGTTATGAGTTACCTAAGTCATAGTTTTGGGTGCTGTAGAAATATATATTTCCATACGGAGTTCGAAGGTCATGGTTAACTCTGTACAAGCTAAGAAACGATCGAATGCTTTAGGGCAAATCGCTTGTTAAGGCCGCTATTGCCGGCCAAAGCTAATCTCTATTTCAAAATAATTGAAAAAAAAAACAGAGTGTGAATAAAAAACAATACTATGGGCATTATCAGTAGAATAATAACAATATTCGTGTTGATATTATGTAAGATATTTCTTAAATTTACATTAATTTGCAAAACATTTTAGACGATGAGGTTGGTACATTGCTGTGCAATAACTTCTAACCAGGTTGCCCTGTATTTAGGATATCAGTCTCTTTCTGTCCACGTATTAAAATAATGTACGCATACGAAGTCGCGGGCAACAGCTTGTATTACTAAAATAGAAGAAAAAACACGAAATAATCCCAAACTACCCTCGCTAAATTCGCTGTATTATGACCAGGCTCGTCGACAAACCGAACATACAAACAAATTATGACACGGACTTAACTATCAAAGCTCTTCAAGATGTGGCATCTAGTCAGATTATGCAATGTAATTCTGGGACATTATTGCACACACGGTCAATAATGTCCCAGAATTACATTGCAATGTAATTATAGTACCTATATCATTGAATCTTTTCTGAGTTATTTAGATGAAGCGAAAGTAAAGCGGTAATTAAAATCAATTTTTAGTAAATTAGTTTTTGTAAAATGGCTAAGTAATTAAGGTGTTTAGTGTTAACATATTATAATAAAACAGAAGTGGGTATAGTTTTTAAAAGAAAGATATATTACATAATCACCTTATATTAACTAATTAATATAAACAAACGATAATTCATTTTACAATGAGTAATTATTTCTACAAATACGTCCGCTCCGCACAAAGTCTCGAACAAGAATGAAAGCGCGCGTTTTTTTTTTCTAATGTGACTTATTGCTGTTGGCCTTGCGGCCTCTACAGCTTGACCGGACTAGTTGGTGAACGCAGAAGGCGTTGGGCCAACATGGTTTAGATTTTGGGCGACAAGCGCAAGGGCACCTCGGAGGTACGGGCCTCGGCTTGGACCGTCGCCGGGAGTGGGGTATCAGACTTGCCCTGGCACCCCAGACGGGGTGTGCCCTGGGGCCCTAGTAGGTTGTTGAACTGAATGATTATTTGGAGAGAATCTAACCGATCTTCTAACAGATCCTGGGGGTGACAGATCCTGGGGGTTGAATGCGCGCGGCTTGGGCTTCTCTTTTTATAGTTTGCCGTTGAATAATCCGTTTTTGCGGGTAGTCTTCTAATAATTTATTTTGTTTACTTAATAAAAGTACTTGCTCAAAAACTTTATAAAATAAACAGAGATTTAAAACAACACACAATTTTATTGTCATTGATAATTTAATTGATTAAAGGTTACAATGTTTATTGTTTAAGTTATTTTGCAAAGTTATTTTAGCTTTTAATTTAGGTGAGGTGTGATTCCAAATGGTATAAATACCATTTATATTATTATGTACATTATTTCGTGTGTAATATATTGCATAATTATGTCTGATAACGATAGCTCTGGCCGTAATAGTTTGGTCAAGGTTGAAGCCTTGTTACATCATGATTTACATTTATACTTCTCTTTCGATATGGTGATACATGGTTGAACTGAGTATTTGGCGATAAAGTCATAAGATTTCCACAAAAACAAGCACAGGCTGCCGTATTTCAATTTGGTACTTAGTATAAATCAATAGTATAAATACTATTGATGAACTGTTTGTCTTGTCTATAGTAACTCACCTCTTCAATATCTAAATTTAGTTTAACTCACTTCACACTTCACTCCATTGTTAATAGTTACCACGAATACTCTTTAAATAGAATTTTCGGAAGTCCGACTGATAGACGCACACGCACTCGCACGCAATAACAGTTAATTCAGTTAACAGACGAAGACTGATTGCTATCACAATAAAAAACCAACACTTGATTAATTATAACCTTCTAAAATCGATTTTCCTACGAAAGATATCAATTACTTGATACAAACTAATCAATCCGAAATCAATCGGAGAGATTCGATTCCCGGAACGTAGTCTACGGTGTACAGACAGGTCTAAATTTATTCGAACGGCTTTGCACTCGATAGTCTGACAATGAACTCTTATCGAGTAAACAATCGATCACTCGCCGCGACCTGGCGCTCGGCTGTCGGCGCTCACCGTGGCCGATCGTAAATCGATACTTACTCTAAAGAACAACACTAGTCGTACCGTGCGAGTCGGATTTTATGGCTATTCTGTTGTGATTATGAAAGTTTTCTAATTTGGTATGTTGTGTTAATTGGTAAGAAGACATTCCGATGTTGGTGTTAAACTAGAGTGGTTCCCAGGGAGAATCTTAATGAATGGGCTTCATTACAAAGTCTTGCCTACAAAGAGAGTTAATTGATTTGTATGTCTTGCTGAATCGAATTTTCAACATCATTATCATTATGAGCCTATCATGTTTCCACTGTTGGGGCTCTCTTCTCTCAGAGTGAAAGGATGGACTCCACCATGCAGGCCCATCCAAATTGGTAGTTATGTCTTTGATCTTTTGAGGTTCTTGGACATACTGGTTTTCTCACGATATTTTCCATTACCGTTGTTGTGCGATGGCATCGAAACTGCACATAATTTATTTAGATTTACGTGATGCAGGGCTGAGGATCGAACCGGTTGCTGTCAGGTTTTGAAGCGCACACGCTACCGCTTGGCCACCATCGCTTAATCGAATTATACCTCAATACGCGTAGTTGCCTTTAAGACCGTATTCACTGACTAGAGCTATCTCTTATGCACATTTATAAAGATAAAAAATTACTTAGTGAGAATAAAAAAGAACGATTGGGCATCTTCTTTTTGATGACACCTTGTAAATGGTATAAAGCCGTTTTCGTGTTGATATTTCCTAGGATGCCGGAAGAAATCGTAAAAAACTAGAAAAATTGTTCTGCTTCCGCCCAAAATAAAATTTATCTACAAACAAAATACCCTAAAACGTTTCGAATGTTCATCATAATCATCATCAGCCAGAAGACGTCCACTGCTGAACATAGGCCTCCCTCTATAACCTCCACATTGAACGACATCCTGCCATCTGCATCCACTGGATGGCCGCGACTCTCACAATGTCGCCAGTCCATCTAGTGGGAGGCCTACCTACGCTGCGTTTTCCAATTCGTGGGCTCCACTCAAGAACCTTTCTTCTCCATCGGTCATCAGTTCTTCGAGCGATGTGGCCTGCCCATTGCCACTTCAACTTACAAATTTTAAAAGCAATGTCGGTGACTCTGGTTCTTTGGCGAATATCTACGTTCCGGATTTTATCGCACAAAGAAACTCCGAGTATAGCTCTCTCCATTGCTCGTTGTGTGACTCTGAGTTTTTCTAAAAGGCCAACAGTTAAGGACCACGTCTCAGTACCATATGTCATCACTGGCAACACACACTGGTCATAGACCCTTGTCTTTAGGCACTGTGGTATCTTGGACGGTTTGGAATGTTATTCTAAAGTTAACCCCCAGTCAGTTTTTTTTTTCATACTTCACATCCTTAATACTAAAGTATACAGTTTTTTTTAATGCTGAAATTGTGCAAAATTGTCCGTGCAGCGCGGCCTGAAACGCCAAAATTGCACACACTTGATGCACTTTTATGCTAACTATGAGTAGGTACTATTCAGATGTTCGCGGTTGTGAGATTTGGTAGATCAGTGACTCATTAAATAAATCGGGTTGAGACCGCTCGACGATGAGGCTGTCCATTATACTATTTAAATTAGTTTTAATTATAATTTGTACTTTTTGTGTGTAATAGAGTCTTAATGCTTAGATACTGTCTAATAACAGTTTTTTTTGTAGGGCGTCAGGCAGCGCTGTGATCCTGGATCCGCGAATGATCTGCAAGAAGAACAGGCGCACGCGCGGCCGCCTGGCTCAGATCTGCCGCAACGAGACCGGGCTGCTCAAGGAGATTACCAAGGGCGTCACACTCGGTGCCACGGAGTGCGCGCACCAGTTCCGCGGGAGACGATGGAACTGCACCACGCAGAGGCGCAGCATGAGGAAAATACTCATGAGAGGTGAGGTAATCTGCAGGAGTCATATCATTAACTGTAGGAACAATGCTTAAATAAACAATGTTAACTCTTGTCTCATAAATATCACTAAGTGGTGGTGCTCCACAGAGTATAAATAGTAGGTACCTAATACTAAATAAATTGTGAGACTGCACCATAGAGATAAGCAAACTCAATGGTATTGCCAGAAGGAAAGTTAACGTTAGTTAATGGAAGCATTACATACATTGTATGGAAAATCGAGATAGTTTTTGTATCAGACTGATGAAATAATCTCGAATTTTATCATCGGCCAGAAAAAAACTGAGTCACAATTCCGATACAATAAGAAACATCTTATACGATATCTAGAATTGATGTTATTCACTGATAAAGAATTCAATTTATTCCCACAAACTTCCCATATGACACAACAAAGGCGTCATTTGCTTACCTCCATAATACGCCAATAAAAGCAAATATCCACCTTATAATGCAAATGAGTAATCGATCACAATAACATTGTCAATTAAAGCCCACCGGGGCCCATTCACAATAACCGACGACCGCAGTTTATAATCTGCGAAACATCAAGCCCATTCAACTGATTATATTGAATCGTGAATTCTATTTACAACAAGCCATCGATATTTTATCGATAGACATATTTTATTCGAATGGAGTCGATGAGTTCATCAACATTTAAGATACGTTGTAAAATGTGGGAAGAGGTTTGCTACCTGCTGCCTTTATTAGTCGACGGACAAAAGGATGCAAAACGTGCTAAATCGCACAGATGGATATCGCCCCTAATTCGATTAGGGCAGAAGAGTTGATTTTTATGCGACCGGTCATTTATCTAAATGCGACCGGTTAGGGATGTGCAGGCACATCCAACTGATATCGATATTGGTCATTATAGCTTGGATTCTAAACATGGTTTTAAGTATTTACTTGGTACTTACTAATCATTGATTTGTGTTATTGCTCGGTGAAGAAAATAACAGGCTTTATAATCTTAATGTTAAAGCGTGGTCAATGCTCAGGGATTTCAAGCCAAACTCACTTTTTGAATTAATATATTTTATTTAAAAGAAAGAAAATGATAATTTAAGTCAGTATTTCAAACTGGAGTAACGACAGTTCTTATTTATATTCTTAGTTATTAATCATGGCTATCTCTCAGGTTTGCATATTTTGAAGATAAACAACATTTAAAAAAGAAAAGTGTCTCACTTAAGCCAAGTTAAGAGAGCAATAACATCAATTACACCTTGAAACATTATACAGATAAAATCTCAAATGCAAGTTAATTGACATGGTAATTTTATATTTTACAATAAATTAACACCTACGCTGTACCATCGATAGATACATTTAAAAACAGTAAAAAAACTTCTTAATTATATGTAACATGATTAACTTATTTAAGAAGCATTAAAACACTATGCAGAGTATTAAACAGTCAACAATGTTATTTTTTTAAGGATTGTTTCTTAAAAGTATATTTATACAGCCTTTTTTATTATGTGGGCAACAGAAGTTGTATAGCTTTTACTTACGTCTGCCAAATAATTAGATAAATCTAAATACATTCTACGACGCTTAATCTTTTACCCTCTTCCCTGGAGGACATAATTCTGTAAGGTTACGGAACCTCACAGAAATATGCCCTCCGTCAAAACGTAATTTTTTTTCTTCATACGAACAACTCTAGACTTTTAGCAAGTCTATTTGAATTTTGAACAAACATCCCTTACTGGCAGAGTAAAATATGATGGCACGCCATCGATCGAGTCCCAACACTATCGACCCAACCATTAGTCGTCGATGCATTCATTTCAGATTCATTAGCGTAAATTAAGTGGTATTTGTCAAAATTTCGTGCGCACACAAAATATTTATAAACCCAACCACCCTGGGGCCTCTATAACATTCTTCAATAAATAATCCAGCGATTGTGCCCACACCTTTTTGGGTCAGCTAATTCAGGAAAAACAACGACTGCTAAATTGTTTATAGCGCATGGGTAACCTATAAAGTAAAGAATACTCGTCGATTAAATGTCATCGCTTATTTTCACGATCATGTTGGGTATCGACAGTCATTCTGCTAATGTACGATGCATTAATTAGATACTTTATTGTCGGGCATGATAGCTTAATTTGAAACTTTGTTTCTTATTCACTGAGTTTTAGCGAGATTAGCTTTTTATCGTATAATGAATTCTTGGGCTTCCAAATCCAGGATTAAGGTCCGTTTTGGAGATAAGAGCGTCGCGTCTCAGTACAAAATTTATTAAAAGGGTAAAATGACACGCGTGGGCGGCTGCTTTGGGATATATAATCATAAATAGAAGCAATTCTACCGAAACACGGTCTTTTAAAATAACGTATTTATTTATAACTATTGCTCTTTTAGTTTGCCTGATTATATAACACTAACTACTCCCCGTGGTTTCATCTGCGCTGCCAACCTCTTAGAGACCCAAAACCATTCTTGGTTTAAACAATAGGTATCTTATGTTCTTCACCAGCCCTCTATCTCTATGCAAAAAATCACGTCGATCCGTCGATTGCTCTGTTGCTGCTTGAAAGAGAAACAAACAAAAACACTTTCGTATTAATTATAATATAATGTCATATAGATAGAAATAGATAATGGTATTTAGTCCGTGTGTGGCTCAAAACACTTTCGAAAACGAGACGGTAGGTGAAGTAAAAAGAAGGTAGGGAAGTGGGTACAGTCAACAAATTAGGTTAAAAGCCTATAAATTGATGCGAACAGCAATGGGTGGCGCGGGCGCAACGACCAACAGTTGAATTAGCTCCAGATTTTTTTATCACTTGGTGACAAGAAAAAAGTGGGGGCAACAGGATGATCAATTCTTAGGATGAGATTTATATAATTTATTTACTCAGCCCTAATAATTTTGCTGCGTTCATTCATCTGTCTGTCCGTCCATTTGTAAGATATGGTAATATTATTCAGAGACTATTTACCATTAATGTCTACCGTATTGTGGTAGATTTACGTAATCTACACTATGAATGGAGAATAAAGAACCATTATCTATTTCTGTAGTGGTAGGAGGACTCTTTTGCAGGGGTCCACCTGGGGAAGTACCACACCTTTGCCAGTTATTCAACCGCCAAGCAGTAGTGTGCAAACACTACTGTGTTCCGGATTGAAGGGCAATGTTTCCAGCGAAATTACAGGGCACACAGAGATTTGACATCTTATATCTCGGGGTGACGAGCGCAGTGCATTGCCATCCAGGGTTTTGAACTGTTGAAGTTCGAAATTCTGAGTGGCGTTGAGCTGTTATGGGCAAGCGTGAAGAGCCATCAGGCGAGCGACTTCGCTCGTCTCGTCACCCAGTATTATAAAAAAAAACATATAGCAATAGGGAGAGCTATACTTGGAGTTTCTTTTCGCAAAAAATCCGGAACGAGCATATTCGTCGAAGAATCACAGACACCGACATAGCTGCGCAAATTTGCAAGTTGAAGTAGCAATTGGCGATCCACATCGCTCAAAGAACCGATATAATTGATGGGGAAGAAAGGTTTTTATGTCGAGAATACGAAGCGGAAGACGAATGGTAGGTAGGCCTCCCACTAGGTGAACGGGCGATATCGCGAGAGTCGTGGGCATCCAGCATCCTGTGGATGCAGATGGCAGGTTGTCGTTCAGTATGGAAAACTAAAGGAGAGGCTTATGTTCAACAGTGGATATCTTCTGGCTGATGATGATGATTATTATGACGTAATCTACTACTATTATAAAGAGATAAAGTTTGTAAGTGAGACCGGAGTAGAGTGGATTACCGTAAAGTTGATTTCTTCACTCCGCGAGCGAAGCCGCGCGGGTGAGCTAGTAATATATAATAGATGGACAGATTTTACACATCTTTACCATTTACATTTTCACCGTTGACACTTTATTGTTCACACCAGAAATGACATGCAAAGGACAAAAACAGTTTAAGAATAATGTAAAAACTGGCGGGCTTATTGCTAGAAGCGACCTATTCCAGGCAACCTTAGCATGGAGAAGATATAATAGAAAAGGCAAAGGACGGGATGTGTTATCAAATTGAATTTGATAATTGGAAGAATATTTGATAATTAAAACAGACTAACTTTATTATAAATAAATATACACTAACATTGAAATACCCATCAAGAAAAGAATAAAATTATACAGGATAAATAAATATATATTTTATATATCTCAGGAAATAAGGATCCCAGTAGAACGTTATTTAGTTAAAAAGGAAATTTATTGTTTTTGGATGTTTTCACCAAAAAAAAACATCGATTTAAATTAAATTTAAAAACCTTGCAAAAAAACTACACAATCAGACTAAACTCAAGGATTTTTCTCATAGAATTTGAATTACTACATAGGTACTTCGGTAATTTATAATGTTTTGATATCATATTTCATGTTATAAACTTGTTGCACATTAAGCAACACCCTGTACATAAATCAGTACAGATGAGAAAAAATAATGCTCGTTAATTGGCCCCTTTCATTAGTAAGTCCGAGCATTCCACGGTTCCTCTTTTTTTCGGTGTCAAATCTTTATCAATGGAAAAAGGATTTCATTCTTATTTAAATATTCTTTATCGGAAGCTGTCTGATGACCGGCGATCGCCTAAATATCGCTTCTCATACGTACTTATAACAGGGTACTTAAGAAGTTACTTAAAGAAGTACCTACGACTTGAGTAGAAAATAAATATTTAATTATTCGTATTTTTAAATAAATAATCTGTGATAAATTTATGTTGTACCATGGACTTATACAATAGGAAAGATAGGGCAAATGAACTTTTTTAATGGTACCAACTCAGTAGTGCTACAATGAAATCGGTGTAATGCAGCCACTCGCCGACATCGATTTGAGTGGTCGTTGCGTGTCGCAAAATTCTTGCGAATAGACGTATAAAATTATGTTAACACATATAGACATGATAGATAGATAGAGACTCTTTATAGTGTACACCAGAAAAAAAATACACACAGAAAAAACCACTTCCGAGACATGCCACGATAAAACATTATTTATTGAAATATCGGCGCACATTTTTCAAGTAAAACTATAGCTATTAAATACTATATTGGGACGCAATGTTCGAATGAACCCTCTCTTTATATTTAACTTTACGCTTACCTTCCACGGTATTGTTGGTAAATATTTACATCAAATCCGATTATTTATATGTGACCACTCTACTCTTGCGTCTCATTTGGTCTTTACTGACAACTATTATTTACATTTTACTGTTAAAACCATAAAATCCAATTCAATCAAAACAATGCTTGATACGATTTCGAATCGTAAATACCTCAACACCTTATCTAGCTAGAGTCGACGCCGAGGTCAATTTCCACTTAAACAAAACAGCCTAATTAAGCTATAAACAAAGCCACAAACACGGACTCCCAAAATATTGGGGTATAGGACCCCATACTAATCTCAGTGAGCCATTAGCTGTCGACAGGTCGCAGCGAGAGGTCCCGGGGATCGTAAAGATTACCACGAGATAGCACGACTACTGGACCCGAGTCCGAGACCTCACACATGAACAGAACCCCACATAAATTCCTGGTGAATGGCTTCATATCGACAAAAAACTCGGCGATAAATTTGGCGCCCTCAACACGTAAACGTTCTTAATTATAGTGTAATATCCTGGGCGCGTTTGATATCTAATCTGTACTCTTACGATCCGACGAGTCCGCTGCCCGTTATTTTTATCGATATCGATTATTGGCTTAAGCGCAGCACTGAGTATTCATTATCAATCGTATGTTCGTCGTTCTGGAAAATCCGTAATTGAGCCTCAGATTTACTTTTTGAGTAAGATTCATTGGAAGGAAGGAATGTCATGTCACTTTTAACTGTATTTTTCTGTAAATCACAGAAGTGTGTTTAGTCTGATAATTAATACACATGCTTGAGTATTTTAGAACAACGTATTTGGTAAACTTTCTCCAGTGAAATTTAAATCTGGAAAAAATTGCATTTTTATTTCTTGAAGAGAACCAGGCGCACATCTGTCCATCACGTCAAGAAAGACAGATGCGCGAGAGTTGGCCGGTCTGTACTTGTCAACGTTCTTTCACTAAATAGCATCTGAAAATCTCCTCGGTAACTCACGCTGCTCAAGAATGTGACTTTTTACGAGTCACTGTACCACATCAGAAATACCCCGCTAAAGTGTTATTTCGTCCGGTCGATGGGAGAAAATGAGAGAAGCCTTGGGCGCGGTATTCAGGTCCGTCCATGTGCGTCAACTTTGTCGTCAGGAGAAATGCGCGATGCCAGATGACAGAAAACAACTTGATTGATTGCAAAATTCCAAGAAAGTAGGTAGGTTTCAACCCGGTAAGCTATGTAATATAAAAACGTTACACTTAGCTTTCGTGTGGGAAGGCGCATTGATCTGAGTGAACTGACAACGCGACGTGATCCTTCTGACCAAAAATGTAACCTGCGCTCGCGCCGATGCACCTCTAGGTGATAATTAAGCGTTAACTAGTAGAACAAAAGTAAGCAGCACGCACTAAAAGAGATATTCCGGTGCACCGGCCGAACGAACCACGCATTAACAGAGCTAATTATTCCCATTAAACGGGCACAATCCATTCAAATTAGCCATCGGACGTCGTTGAATAAAGTATTCGCGTTTTGTGCTCGGCTGAATGACGCTCGGCCCCTTCCGGTGGGTGGTTGCTGTCACAACACGCAATGCGCGTCGCGGACGCACCGCACCGCATAATGAGACGCTTACTCGCATTAGCTAAAGAAATTGACAAGTGAACAATAGCGGGCCGAGGGAAAAAACGAGCGCGAGAACTGCAGAAAGAGCCGGACAGTGTCGTATCGTATTACCCAACGTAAAATATCTGGGGGAATGGAATGAGAAACGATCGCTCCATTTAAATACGGGTAGGAGACGGGCGAGCTCGCGTGCGTTCAGTAGCGTGAGAATGCGCTTTATTCGGCGGCGACAGCGCATCTCGAGTCGGGTGCGCGCGGCCTCGCTGGCGCGGGTCGTCAATAAATCAGGTGCGGGCGCAGCGGGCGCGCCACGCTCGTATATCGGCCACGGGACCCACAATGGGTCGCCGGTGACATGCTGACACTGACGCAATTGCTCGCATGCGTCTGCGCCGTCACACGGAGCGACAAGCGCGGACGTCGTCGTACTCCGCACCCTCCTATCGCCCGCCAGTCCGTATTTATTGCGCTAAATATTTGAATTAATCAAAGGAGATAATATGCTCACGTTCGTTTAAGCATTCCGTTGCGGTCGCGGTGACAACTCGATGTATTGTCTTCGCATCATCGCTTTTACAATTGCAGGGAAGGTCTAGAAAGCATAGTGAGTTGTCTAATCAATTTGTGGGTAGTTTCTTAGTTTTCATCTTTGTAAAGTATTAAATGGTTGTAAATGTTATTATGATCATTTTACGAGCGGGCCGCGGTACCAGCACGTAGGTAGCCCGTGTGACATACGTGTTTACGACGCCCGACTTCACCCGACACACGATACTTGGCAGGTCTGCAAGGAAACATCGTGTGGAACATGGTACATGTTTCACTCAAGCCACTAAGAAATGGGGATGAAGATGTTACGCGTAGGAATTTGCGAGGAATGTAGTCGTCGCGCTATAAATCATAGTAAGTTGTTATGGACTGATTCAATAAATACATTGCAGCAAGTTCCAAGAGACCACCTTTAATCCCAGTCTCGGGTTAGATGATTTAAACTGATTTTGAATAGAATAGAAATAATAGCTACCTACATCGTACTAAGACTTGAAGAAAATTTGATGAAACATCCTTGTTTCGTAATTTATTTGTCAAGTCTCGCTCAAAACTTAACGAGCATTTTAATTATACATTTAAAAATACAGTGGAACACAGAACCTCCTTCTTTCTTGAAGTCGGTTCTAATAGCCTGAAAGGATACAATAATCGGTCCATATGTAAATATAATTTTGAAAGAATTTTTGTCCAATTCCTTGAGGAGTTGTACCCTTCATCATCAGCTCATCCATATGAGATGGTGATTATCAGACGCAAATACTTGAACAGCTCGTATTATGTGCCTATAAAATTTGAAGGTCGCCCTCGATTTCCCTGGGATCCCATCATCAGATCCTCACTTGCGTGACAAAGGGACCAAAATGGAAGTATACCCCAACCGTACCTAAAATAAAATAAAATGATCGGTCTACCCTTAGTACAAGACTTGATAGTTTTCGAAAACTTTTTTCGTTTTGGTATTGTTCCATACATTGCTGGGCCGAAAGCTATTCGAAAACTTTTTCCGTATTTGAGTGAAGCAACCTATACTGTCGATTACTACAGTTTTAGTTCCTCCGCATTTCCGTTGGAGGCACTTTACTAATATGTATGTAACAATACGAAAACGAAAATAGTTTTCGAAAACTATCAAAACTTGTACTAAGGGTAACAGTTGGCGGAGATATCGGTGAACATACATAAAAAAATACACAGTGCAACATAGAACCCCCATTTTATGGAGTCGGTTAAAAATGACGATATCAATAAAAACCAGAATTCTTGCCCAATGCCTCAACATTCGCAAGCCTCAGCAAACCACACAATTATTTCTGTTTCGATTTAATATAAACAGTTGTTTATAAACCGCGGTCGATCTCGATGCGTTTCATCCATCTCAAATCTAAAATTCCTGTACGGGAGTGCGTGAACGGTTAATTTAAAGTCGCGTCAGCCGCGAATGCGACCGCGATCGATATCGAAAGCGAGTTTCAGTTTATCAGTATCTAGCGGGAACGTCCGCCAGATTGGAGAGTGCGGTCAAGTTATGGGCGGTAGCGGGCTGCTCGTGTGATTGGATTGATGATTGGACCACATTTCTGCCCTACTAATTCCACTTGCGATAATCGACATTTTTGGGTCACGTTTTATACAGAAATTGTATCCCAAGGGCATAATCAATGCACAAAAAATAATTTTGATCTTGTTCTTTAGATACACTTAAAAAGTTATAAAACATAGATATGTTGTTATATCCATAAAATACGTTTTCCGCATTTTTCTCGAAACCGCCATTTGCAAGTACTGCATTTGTTATAAGGAGGGCAGATTTCACTTCTCACACTCTCTATACTCATACGTTTTCCCTGCAACATACAATTAATAAAATAATTTATCAATAAAAAAACCGACTTCATAAAAATGACAGAACTGGACCAAATTGAATTGAATTGAAATTGAACCACACGGGAAGCACCAGGATTCAAATAAAAAAAGAAACATCAAATTCGGTTCACCCAGTCGAAAGTTCTGAGGTAACAAATATAAAAAAAAAACAATTGAATTGAGAATCTCCTCCTTTTTGGAAGTCGGTTAAAAAAATAAGAATTGTTTAGGCACGTGTGGCACTAGCTCTTAATAGTCCAGTCATATTAGAGGTGAGAATGAGAGATAATAAGCTGGAAAATCGTATACACCTTCATTTTGTAATTCTAAAAGTTGTCTCAAAAGTTTCATAAAATTTTGTGTCTGCGATGCAAGTTATTCAAGGTCAAAGATAACAAAAATCGGGTTTTTGTGATTATCTAGGTTTCTATAGCTCTATTGACGTTGACATCTATTATAAAATTCTAGAGTATACAATTTGCGACACATTCTGTTCTAAGCAGTTTTCTTGCGCTTAACTGTTTTTGAGATAGAGGGCGAAGAGCGCGCAGCACTCGCTCATAAATACTGTAATTCAAGGTCGACCAAGGTAATGCTAAAAAGCATTATGTGAAAGGCCGATTTAAGAGAGACGCGCACAAAGTCGCGGGCAGTTATTATATATGCCAAAAAACTCACGCATCAGCTAATGGGTGTTCCCCGGTAGTTACAATCTGGGTGTCTTCAAACCACGAGTGAATCGGTTTCTTCCAGGTAAGCGTGCTCCATTGTAGACCGCATCATCGCTTAACATCAGGCCAGTTGGCGGTTAAACGCAAGCCTATTCCTAAATAAAAAATCGACATGATTTTAATGAGAGCTGGAGACAGAAAAAATAGTACTGAGAAAAACACATAAACGCAAGAAAGTAGAAAAAAAATTACGGGGAGATGATGCGGATGAATCTGGGCGCAGCTGGTACTAAATAAGGTGGGAAATTGTGGGAATGCAAATCTATCTGACCCATTTATCTTTCCCCCTTTGTGTCTTTATATCTCTCCTTTTATATATTTAGTATTTATATTTAAACGGAACCGATCTAAATAAAATTTTAAAGATATGGGAAAAATGTTAGAAGTTCATGGGAAAAGTTAAAAAAAACGGGTAAAACTGAGACGCGGCTAGCAGCCCCATAAGTTCCTAGGCTAGTAAATGTGCCCTATAACAATAGTATAACCATATAATATAACAATAGTAGATAACCGATGGGGAAGAAAGGTTCTTGAGTGGAGACCACGAACCGGAAGACGTAGCGTAGGTAAGCCTCCCACTAGATGGAACGACATCGTGAGAGTCGTGGGCATCCAGTGGATGCAGATGGCAGGTTGTCGTTCAATGTGGAATTGTGGAGGTTATAGGGTAACTTCAACAGTTCAAAATTCTGGATGGCAATGCACTGCGCTCGTCACCCCGAGATATAAGATGTCAAATCTCTGTGTGCCCTGAAATTTTGCTGGAAACATTGCCCTTTAATCCGGAACACAGTAGTGTTTGCACACTACTGCTTGGCGGTTGAATAACTGGCAAAGGTGTGGTACTTCCCCAGGCGTACTCTTTTGCAGGGGCAAAAGAGTCCTACCACTACAAAACTGTATACAAAACTTAATGTCACTCGGGTAGTGTACTCCATAGACCTAAAAAAAAATATGGTTTACTCCCATCAAATTACTCCGGATAATAATTGACTTACTGACCAGTTGCCATAAATCCTTAAAATCCACTGCAAACAGTTTCCAAAACCGCTAGCAGTTTCTACTTTGAAACACATCGTTATAAATAAAATTAAAATTGCAAAATTCCCAGCAATTTCACATATGGGCTGAGCCGAGATGATCTCGGAACGCTCCTCGTCGCTTTATCGCCTTAGTTTGACGTGGCCCGAGGCATTCTCACTGTTCTATATCAACATAATTTATGTTGTTATTACAAGTGATTAATGTTTAAATCTTTTTAATATACTGTACATTATTAATAGAGTTCATATCGCGTTTACGAACTCGCGCATCTGCGTTATTATCAGGTGTAAAGTTCCGTGTAAGTAAGGCATGTCTGGAAGTCTGTCTACAACATGTCAGTCATCAGAACTTTCATCATTATCAGCTTATCATGTTCCCACTGCCGGGACACAGGCCTTCTTTCAGAGAGAGAGAGAGAGAGAGAGCCCAGTGCATGTTGGTATATGTCATAATGTCTTCGAAATTTTGAGGTTCTTGGACATACCGGTTTCCTAAAGATGTTTTCCTTCACCGTTGTTCATCTTCACCGATTGCGTAGAAACTGCACATAATTTATGTAAAACACCGTTTCAATTAAGACACTGCTTTTCTGTAATTTATTTAATAAGTACCAAATAAGTGTTGGTGCAGGGCCGAGGATCAAACAGGGTGCTGTAAGGTTTTTTTTATGTTAGATTATAAAGCGCACATGCTACCGCTCGGCCGCCATCGCTCATTCAGAGCTTATATTAATTTTCATCAGAAAAAAACGTACACAACAATCACACATGGACCATGAATGGTTATAGAAACCATTCATTTTTCTAAGGCCTACAAGCCATTGGCTTTCTGTGAAAGAATCGCTCGACTCGCGTGGATGTCTTGCATGATAACGAAAATGATGCAACAGTACAAGTGGATAACATTGAAAACTGACTTCAAAAATATATGAAAAACGTAATAGGTTGCCCTCGATTTCCTTAGGATCCCAACATCAGATCCTGACTTGGTGACAATGGGATCAAATGGGAAGTATACCCTACCGAACAAAAGTTTAAAGTTTTTTTTTATATCGGTCAACAGTTGGCGGAGGAATCGGTGAAGATACATAAAAAAATATACAGTGGAACATAGAACCTCTTCCTTTTTTGAAGTCGGTTATAAATTAACTGGTTGATATAATACGTCAAAGCCTTTAACCTATTCTAGTATTAAAAATGATATTTTCAGTTACCTTAACCCATTTATTTAAACCATGTATAAACAAAAACATTAACGCAATTTTTTTACGATTGTTTCACTCAATTCTCATCTTCAACGTAATTATTGTTCATAAAAGAGAACTCTTCTTCATTTTCCAAGAGAGTTGACACTATAATTAAGGCAAACGTGATGTAGTGGAAGGCTAAAGGCAGATCCATTTTTTGAGGAATCACGCATTTATTACAAGGTCGGTGCACCGTTAGATCGGTGATGATCGTTTTCGTTAGATAGGATACATTGTTTCTGCTAGGGCTAATATTTTTCTAAGATTTCCTACTTACATTTATTATTGCATTTATTTGTGCATATCGATTTTTTTAAAATTACAAATCAATTCCAAATTGTCATAATCGACGACAGCTATGACAGAATTGATTTATGAACAAGTTAACAAGCAAGAAGGATTTATGTCGCCGATAGAACGAGTTCCAATGTATTAATTACACATTTCCTACAAGAACTGGTTGTACGGTTATATCGTATTCAATCAGTCAACTACTCAAGCACTTCAAGTCATACAACGTCCCATTTCGATGAACCGATACGAGAAAACTTCCAGCATTTTCATGAGTGGTCCGGCGAGAGCACGTGCGCTTGATTGACTGGACGCGGACCGCGGAACGACTCCCAAGCATTTTGAAACTGCAAAAACTTTCGAGATATTGAGGCTTTCAAGTGTGAATCGATACGATTCCATCGGTTTTATTGATCGATTGACAATTTTGCTGAATTATTCAATGGACACGAATACCGACATTCCACGGGCGCTCGTGACAGCACTAGCAAAAACCGCAGATGACAAGCACCCGAATATAATCGACGGCAGAGCTTGTGGGAGTGGTTCGGAGCTGGAAGCTTTCGATGTTGAAAGCGTCGAAAAAAGTCAACGTTCGGTGATGAGAATGTCATGTCCCCCGTTCCCAACGAGATATTTGCGAGTCGGTCGCGTTTTGCGATAATTACAGCGCATAACGCGGGCGGCGCGCAAGGAATGCTCCGCTCTGAGCTCACCGCCACGGATTTATAATGACGAGCGAGTGTCGCGGCCGTGGTGCCCCGTCCACGACGCTTGCCAGAAAAACAGCGGCGTCCACGGCATTCGCGCGGGCGGACCAGTTCCCATGCACCGCCACCCGTCATTTTTTATGCCCTATCTAAACGACTAGCAAAATATTTCGAAATTGGCATTCTCTTCATAGCAAGAAAGGACGCATCCTTGAAGTCGTCATTCGATTATTATTTGCTGATAGAGCGCAGGCAATCTAGAACTCTGTGTAATTATGGCTTGGCATCATATGCTATCTTTTCGCGGATGGGTGTGCACATTCACTTTTTGGTCGCGTGTCAATTATATAAATTGTTATGCAATAAATTTCTCTGTATCTTTATGGATGGAATCGCGCCGGGAATGCACCGTCGTCGATACACCGGACTCGGTGCAAACAGCCCCAATTAGCATGGGATCGATAGGCGCGTCCGATGCCGATCTGCTGTCAAGTCCTCCGCATTGCGCAAGCCACTGGGCTATCTAATCTGAACTTAATTATTGCCTTGGTAATTACTATCACATAAAAGAGTTAATCAAAAAAGTTAAAAAGTTTTTTGATAATAAGCTGTACTAGGGCCCATGTGAAATGTGAACATGTGAAACATGCACAGTGTTACGCGGAAAGGGTGAACTAACCTGAAAGGAGTCCTTTATACTCATAATTGTGAACAATTTTTACCATATGAACAACCCGGAAATCGAAAAAAAATTCTGTTGTGTCATTACATTTGATGGTTTTCTAGAAGAGACCGCTTTTAGCGATAAGGTCGCCACTTGTGGCCGCTCGTGTTTTCTATCCGTTTGTAATTTTTATGTCTGGTATACATAATAGTTTCTATCTATCTATTTATCTACATTTTGTCGAGTGTTAATAACTGTTTTCCATGGAACAGCTGAAAATTTAAGGGTTGGTCCCATAGGAAAAGCTATTTATAATAATTGATGTTATGGATATCTTTCGGCTCAGTTCATTCTTTCCGAGCAATCTTGTATATTATTAAAAGAAAAAAGCTAACTTTAACCCATGACACAGAAAAAAAACTGCTATTTAGGCTACAGCCGGTCTATTCTGTAAGCTAAGTGAACGCGCAAGTGAAGTGATAAGCTAAGTGAATGTGATTTTTTCTTGCCTATTTCTGCAGATAAATGTCAAAATATCGAATTATAAGGGTAAGCGACTACAGTAAACGGTGATTACTCGACATTTTGACATTTTTCTATAGTAATCCACAAGAAAAATACACGTTCACTTAGCTTATCACTTCGCTTGCGCGTTCACTTAGCTTGCAGAATAGATCGGCAGGAAGCCAAATCAAAACAGACAGGCAACTCTTTAAAAAAAAGTTAGTTTAGTTGTATGTAGGATTGTAACGTCAAAAAATATACACACATACGCTCTAAAATATTACCCTATTTTTAGTCGTATAAAAATCACATCAGCAACACAAAATCCACTAACACAAAGTCACCGACATAGCTCAGCGTCTGCTGCAAGCTGAACTGGCAGTGGGCGGTTCATATCTGTTGCAGAACTGGTAACCGTTTGGGTAGACGTTTAGAGTGGAGACCACAAATTGGCAAACGTAGCGTAGGACGATCTGAGACTCGTTGGAAAGACGGTATACGCATGATGACTGACAGTGACTGGAAGAGTAAAGCCGAAGATCAGGCATGAGTGGCGTGCTTTGGAAGATACCATGCCTGTCCAGCAGTGGATTAGTATAGGCTTATTATGATGATGATGAACACAAAATCATACGCCATTGACATCTTGTAATGTTAACACAGTCTATTGACGATGTCGCTTGCAATTATTGAGGCCGGCGTACCATGACGAAATGAAATGCGTGCTCACAACAGAACATAGATAACCAGCTCATTACCATATGAATGGGCATTGTGGCACGTTTGATGGGAAAATCTAGGATGGATGGTTCTGGGATTGACTAGCAAAAGACCTAATTGCAACTGCGTTCTTTGTAGGTTGCAAAGCTAGTTAAATCTTTAAGATCTAGGTAGGACGTGCTTTCCTGGAGTAGGTATATTCAGAGTAACCAACCAACAGCATTGGCATTCAGCGTGCTTCTGCCACTAGCATGCTGGGTACGCTGCCAACTGATATTGGACTTGAGCATTTCGATTGTCTCTAGACATTCAAAGTCAACAACGGTCTTTTGGCTATCCAAATGTTTTTAGTATAATTGGCTATTTTAGGTATTGGTTAGTTTGTGTTTTTAACACCCAAAACAAAAAGAGGGTATTATAAGCTTAACTTGTATATCTGTATGTCTGTGTGTTTGTCTATGGCACCGTAGCTTCTAAATGGCTGAACCGATATTGATTGAGTTTTATTTATTGTTTAAAAGGCGACTTGATTGAGAGTGTCCTTAGTTATGATTTAAGAAAATCTATTCAGCCATTTGAAGACTCTTCCTCGAATCCTTCCTCTCGGTCTCTTACTCTCTATTTTTTCGGTGACAACCAGTTGAATTTGAAGACTCAACTCTTTTATCGGAAGTTTATAAACATTTTCAATTCATTCTTGTTGTTTTGTTGTAATAAATGCAATTACCCGTTAAAAACAACTTTCAACACAACTTTTAAAGTTGGAAATTTTACAAAAATTTGCTAATTACCATTTTACTTGATGACTAGTATATTTTTATCGCCGCTCTCTTTTTACAAAGCATTTCGATACCAACCTTAAGGGTAGTAAAATAAGGGATAAGTGAATACGGGGTGGGAAATGATTACTCAACCACTGAATTTTTCGATGACGACATTTGTAACATGATTTAGATTAAAAAAATGATTTGTTTGTCATTGCCTATTGGGAAATCGCGCATTAAATCTGTGTCAGGTACTTAAAAACTTTGTTCAAATCGCAAAAGTTCAAAAGTTACAAGTAAGATTTTTTACATAACCCTGATCCATGAGTTCTTACTTAAGATTTCTATTCACATCAAGCTTTTCTTAACAGAATAAGGCTTATAATAGCATAATTACGTAAATCGTTTGCCATAACCTTTTCGCACCTCTGCCACATTCGTTTGATAGCAATCTTTAATATTCATCTATGCCAGTGTTTTATACACACAGAGTATAGTTATTCGGAAAAGGTATGCTAAGCCAAAAGGGGCACATAGTAAACATATTATTCTGAACAACTTTTGTTTTATCATCGCACTAGCCATCACCGCCTGAAAACTCATCCATATATCGAAGATCTGTGGAAATCGCATACTTTGCGTTATACTTGATCTTTTTTGCCTCACAATTTGCTATAAAATATGTAGAATGACCTCCTCTTGCGAAATTTCCGGCTGAATATAACTTGGGATTTTTCAGAAGTGCACATTAGAGCCTTCAACGATCGGCAACGTATCTATGATGCCCCTGTTACAGGTATCCATAGACAGTGATCGATTAGCATCAGGCGGCCCGTTAGCTTGTTTACCAACTATAACATATAACATACTATTATTTATGTCAATGATCATATCATGGGTTCGATTTCCACCTAGGACAAACATTTGTGTGATGAACATTTGTGTTTGTTCTATGTCTGGGTGTTAATATCTATTTAAGTATGTATTTAGAAATATATATGTATGTATATCAGTCTCTGGCTGCCATATTACAAGCTTTGCTTAGTTTGGGGTCAGATGACCATGTGTGCAATAATGTCCCAGATATTTATTTTTATTTATTTTATATAATTATCTACTCTCTATGAAATGTAAGGTGTAATTTATTCGTGATTTCAGAGTTGGTAGCTTATAAAAAAGTGTTCTTAATTAGTGAGCTCCTTTCGGCAGTATACCGTAAGAGAATTACCCAGGATATTGATTTACTATCGTATGCTCACAATAACTCATCAAACAGAAAGTTGATGACCGAGCCGTATTCAATGTTGGCTCCAGTGCCAGAGATTGCATTAGCCATGCAGTCTGAATATTCATCCGAGAAGTTTGAGCTGTTAATTGTCATAACCGAGCTGTTGGCTTCCAGAGACATACAATTTTACGAGTACATTGGTGACGGGGTTATGAACAGTTAAATTTCAAACTCACTGTTGATTTAGCTTAGAAAGCTTCACTTATAAAGTTGGACTTTTTACTGATAAATTGATGGTATAAGGCGTGAAAGCAAACGTTCACACGACAAAGACCTCAAAAAAAAATGCTCTACCTAACAGAATAACTGACCCCCAGTATGTCTGGAACCTAGTGTTAATATCTATTTAAAAATAAATATGTGTGTATATCAGTCTCTGGCAGCCATATTACAAGCTTTGCTTAGTTTGGGGTCAGGTGACCATATGTATTGTTTAGCTGAAAATTTACGCCATTTGTCTAAATCTTTTCTACAACTACGTCTCATCGTTGTAGATAACAATGCGACGTAGTCGAACTATGTTGCATACGACGACCGCTCTCAAACGAAGTCGTCGTGCGACTGAGTTCACACTAGTAAGGAATATTATTACCTGTTCACCACACACGGAGAGGTACACACTACACTACATGCATGTAATTTTGACACATATGACGTTGTCTATAGGCTAACCAATCTATTTTATATCATATGGGAGAGTTACTTGTCTATCGAAAGACGGTAAGGTTTAAAACCTAGTTCAGCAGCAGCCACTCAAATATTACTTTAGCAACCACGTAGCCTAATTATTCGCTCATATTAATTAATTCAGTGTAATTGTTTATATGTGAATAAAGATTTATTTATTGTGCTCACCAGTACCGGTACCTTTGAAAGGAGTTCCATAGGCTCGGTCCTTATGAAGTACATAATATTTAAGTAAAATGCAAGACATGGAGAGAGCGACTTTTAAGTGTTTTTAAGAGATATTCGTATTCATTTTATTGCAGCATTCCCCAATGTATATTTAGGTGGTAGAGTATATTGGTCATAATTGTGGACCCCGTCGGTACAGTTATATGATAATAATATGGAAGAAACAGCAGTAAATATTATTTATTTTTACCTGTAATGTATTCTTCAATGGAAAATACGTTTCATTTATTAAGAACTCGCTGAATCTCGCGGCGTTACCCGCGTTTTCCAGTTTTACCGCATTTCTAGGGGGGTGGAGAAGTACCATATGTCCGTCCTCATGATGCACACTATCTTCCTGCCAAATTTCGTTTAGATCAATCAAGCCCTTTAGTCGTGTAAAGCGAACAAACAGACAAAGAAACATAGAGACAAAGAGTCGTGTTCGCTTTTATAATATTAGTTAGGATTAGGATTAGAATTGTTTTAGTAATTCAAAAGTGTTTATTTAGTATCCATGTTAGTGGGATTTTTACAGAATAACTGGCAAAAAAGCTGGCCACCTGATAGTAAGTGGTCATCATAGACACCTGTAATACTAGGAGCATTGTCAAAATATACTTCGGAGGTAAACTGAATATTACTGAATTTTCAGGTTGTAAATGATATGCACTATTGTTTGGAATGTACTCATATTAAACGATGCGCTATAGTTGCATAGTACTAATACTGGTAACAAAACTATG